>CM077145.1:2282500-3482500 GCA_039645545.1 Dendrolimus houi
TATCTATAAAAGGTTGTGGATAACATTTTAGGAATTTTACTTACACACTGTAGGGACCCCTGTAGCCTGGGAGCACCGTATCATTGATACGCCTGATACGGCGGTAGTTACGCTAACTACTGCTTACTCTAGGTGACAGATATTAGGAATGAGATAGAGAGGATAGAATAGTATGGGATAGAGATTATGTGATGAGGGAGAGGGAACAGGTCCATCAGAACAGTGCATATTAATTTTTTCTTTTTTTAAAATAATCTACAGACAAACACATATATAATCAAGGTGGGCAAGTCCGTCATTGGGGAAGTTCATACACCTCTGGTTTTTTTAACTTTTTTAAACGGAATTGAACGCCAACTACAATTTGAAGACATAATTCAATGGTGTCTTCGCTTCACTGACTGATTTTTTGCCGTCGTAACTATTCAGACACGGAAATAACGAGAGGTGTATAGAGTTCCCCCACTGACGGACTTGCCCACCTTGACTATACATTATGTATTCCCAAAACATAAACTAAACATGTTACGTTTTTGTATGGGTAATATACAACGGACCGCTCTGGGGTCGATCACAGACACCCAGACCATAGTAAATAACGGAAAATTTGTTTATGAAATTTACCATGCCAGGAAGTCCGTTTAACCAACGCCTCCTTCTGCGAGGCAGTAATGTCCACGAAGGAGACGGCGGAGCGGGCGAGGGAGTGCGAGTCCGCGCTTCTCTCCCGCCGAAACAACAGGAGAGGACGGCGGTGGAAGGTCACGTCAGATCTTCACGTCAGAGTGTAGTTGGAGTTCTGCGTCCCTCACTCCCTCAAAAGGAGAGGGAGATGCCGGGGACGACGTATCCCCGGCAAGAAGAGGCCGCCCTCGTAATAGGGGCGGCCAGCGCCAGTCGGGGTCGCGGGGTAAGGCTCACGCTTTGTACCATGACACCGGCAAAACGCCGAAAGGAGGAACACCGGGGGGTTTTAATAGGTATTCCGGCAGCCCATCAGGCCGGTGAGCGCCACAGTATCGCGCCGCCGTCCCTCGAGCGGCGCGGTCTCCGCAAATAGGATTTCCCATCGTCAACAAAATAAAAAAGCCCGCTTAACCGAGAGGCTGTCAATACGTAGGCACATATGATTTTATGTCTTAATTTTTATTAACTTTCATTTCATATGACTTATAATTAAAAAACTTCATTAGTTATATCAAATATGTGAAGCATTCTATAATATGGTCATAAGGTTATCTACCTATTAAAGCGGTTTATTCACACTAATTTAAGTACAATTAAAAGTGGTGCCACAATCTTGGCGACTGTTGTGCCAGTTCGTGCCAACTGCGTGCGTTTTGCAGTGAAAGTGTATTGTAACAATTTAAATACCTACGCCATTTTGTGATTAGGGTCTTGCATTCCTTTATGTAAGAGGGCACATTGCTTTATTGAAATGAAACTTCTTTAGAATCGTTGTAAAACGAAAAAGCGACACTAAAAAGAGATAAACACATAAATCTATAGGTCTTAGCCTGCGAAAGAATGAGACAGAATACATTATATTTAATCATATTGTTACGAGCTACATGACATGAATTAAAAATGCCGTTGGAACTTCTATAGAATTTATTAGAACTGTACAAACACGTATAAAACAAATACAAATAAAACTGGATGCAACCAGTTCATACGGCACGATTTGATGCAATTCGACACGCATAAAGTCCGTCGTCTATATCGCTAATCGAGAGTACTACAAACGTCTTACTCGTCTCGTAGTCGTCGCTTGACTGCTCACCCCTTCATTCGGGCATTGTCTTATATCAACTACACAGTACAAAAATATTGGCCGCGCGCACTGAGTTTCCGAGAAATAGTAATTTGCACACCTGCGAACGCCTAACAAAGTCGAAAACAATAACAATAGGGATTAGTTCGACGCTAATGATGGTTATAAAACAAGTAGAAAAACAATAGCATGTTTTTCTTAATTACAAATTCAAAACACAAAAGAATTCCTTAATCCGGGAAGACAGCAAATTGCGCTTACAACAGGCAGCTGCGCGCTTATCTTTGACGGCATGTAACAATATAAACACTATGCGCATACAGATAGAGATGGAAATTTTGAAAATTTTCCTCATTTCAAATTTCGTTAAAGCTGAAATATATTATAACAATACCTATAATATATGAAATGTGACGTTACGAAATTTATAATCTCGCCAACCCCTTGTCACACTTTGTTTTACTACTGCGTGTGAACTGTACACACATACACACACTAAGATTAAAAAAAAAAAACTTTTTTAATTAACTTCCAAAAGTAGGAGATTCTCGATTCGACTGTATTTTTTTTATTGCACGAGTTTAGCAAATAGCCAGACAGCCCACCTCATGGAAAGCGATTACCATCGTCTATTGACACTTTTAACACCAAAGTGTTACAAATGTGCTTCTGCTCTCTTAAGAGTGACTGGAACCTGGCCACTGATGCCGGAACACAACTCAAGGTTGTAATGGCGGCATACTCTAGACCAGGGGTGGTAGCCATCCAGGCGGGCAAATACCCTATCACGCTGCCAGAAGGAAGCGCGGTAGGGTATTTGCTGCATCGGTGCCAGAGGGAAGCGTACCGCAGCTGATTCGTTGCGCGAAACACGAACCAGCCTTCTGATCACGGGGGGCGTCAAAGAGTTTTTTACAAATGTCTTTAAAGTTTCAACTTCAAACGGCACAAATATCTAACCACTTCCTAGGATCCTACATCTGCGCTGTACGAGAGCTTTTTTTTGTTATTGCTGAAACACAGCAAACAGGCCGACCGCCCCCCAACTGTGATGGAAAGAGGTTACCGTCGCCTATGGACATTTGTTATGGCGGCATACTCTAGACCAGGGGTGGTAGTCATCGAGTCGGGTAAATGCCTTACCACCTGGCTGTGGGTTGTTTAATTATATTCTTTCTCTGTTCCTGCACGGATAGGTCCATAAAAATAATATCAAAATTCAACCGATGGTAAGGCAAGTGAATGAATAGTAAGATATAGGAGCCGTACATTAATAGAAAGGCTGACCCTAGTAACAGTAATCTTTATTGACCAAGTATTATATTATAGCACTAAGTGGCACTTAGCGGTAATAAAAATAAGAATATAATAATTTATATTACAAACAGCTATAATAGAAAGATGACAAATACAATTATCCATAAACGAGTGTAAACAATAATTATCAATATTTTTAAAACGAATTATCAGCTCAATGCTAAAAATATCAATTATCACCAGAGAGACGTGGAACGCGACAGTCACGCCATTCGAAAGTGAGAGTTCTCTCGCCTTATCAGTTCGCCCGTGTCAATCCAAATAAATACATATGTATATAATGCAGTGTTGAGTAGGACACGATTTTAAAATGAGTTTGTAGAGTAACATGACGTTTTGTACGTTACCTCTTGGATCAATATACTGTTCTGTTGGAATATTTTAAAATGCTTTTTCAAAATTTTAAATTTATGATGACAACTAATGTGATACTTTTGTTTTTAAAATTTCACTCGTGAAAATTTTCTGTAAGAGGTAGTTAAATATAATGGTTTTTAGAAGCGAATTTATTTATTATGTTTTTGCTATAAAGTATTACATTTAAAAAAAGTCGTTTAAAAAAACCGACTTCAAAAACTAAAAAGTATAAAATAAATTAATAAATATTTAATCAAATACACCTCTTATTCTGCAACATCTTGAAGTCGGTGTCAAGTAAAACATATATTTAGAAATTACTATATTTTGCATTTGTTGTTGTTTTTTATGATTTACTTCGCACCGACTTCAAGATGTTATAGAATAAGAGGTGTATTTAATTGAATATTTATTAAGTTATTATATACTTTTTGAAGTCGGTTTTTTAAACGAAGTTTTTTTATTTATTACCTCCTTTTTAGTGCCTAGCTATGGGTAAGCCTACGAACGATGCCGCGCGCCTTAAAAAATATAGGTCCCAATAAACAGGAACATCGGAAAAATTTTGCCAAAGACAATTACATCGTCCACGTAAACAAAAATTTTCATAAAAAAAAACTCCTTGGCCAAACTATGTTAAATTTTTAGGGGACCAAATGGCAATTATTCCGCATCAAACTAAAGAAGCATCGCGCAAATCGGATCATAAATCTCAACGTAATCGATGTACATACATAAAAAAAATATCAATCAAGTTGAGAACCTCCTCGTTTTTGAAGTCAGTTAAAAACCGTAACATCATCCGTTATCCGAGGTAGGCCTCAGCCCTCCGATCATCCGAAGAATCGATTACGCTTTTTGAGAGTTTGTAGAGGCTCATGGCCTCAGGAGCCCACGATACAAGCGCAAGTGCCGTATCATGTCTGAGAGCAGCCGATGCGCCGTGCTGCCCGCGCTGCAACTGCCACCCCGCACCAACCGGTCTGTTTGCTGGCTCCAGCCGTAATAGATGGCAACCCTATTTATAGTGCAGACTTAAAATTCATCGCGTCTGTTACGTGGAAAGGGCTCCTTGAATTTGGTCCATATCCATTACGTCCAAAAATGCATACATTGATAGGCGGCTAAATGTCGAAAGTTAAATAGTTGGAAAGAGTATAATTATCTGACTCGCCTATGATCAAAATTCAAAAGTTTTTATTCAAAATAAGTTCCACTGGAAAACATATAAATGTCGAAGATCATACTTGTGAATGAATAAATTAATTTAAATCTACATACTTCCTATTCTATATACACCACTTCACAACGTGTTATCGCTGTTTAAGAAGAGGCGGCAAGAAAATCCCCGAATAAAAATAATTTTTCCTTATATATATCCATCTCAGGTTTTTTAAATAAATACACTAGTATGTTATACAATTACTTTTCGTAGAATTAATGAAGTTGTAGCAAACAGTGCATACTCAAAAAGATAAAGACAATAAGAGGAAAGAAGAATATTATTACCGCCGTGATAATGAGAAAACATACTAAAAATCCATACTGCAACATTTTTATATGTACTAGCGGGCTGAAAAGTCGTTGTTCTGCTCTGAAAAATGAAAATCTAGAACCCGATTCCAGCGCCATCTACCGAATCCAATTGTAAATCTAAACCATCCCGGAAACCATAAGTACTGTAACGACTAACATCTTTAGTGGTCATATATATTTTGGAGGTCTTCAGCTAGAAATGAAATACTGTTGTGTGTTTGAATTGCAGTTCAGGATTGCATATTTATTTTGTAAAAACTCTGATTAATATTTTATAATACAGTACACATTTAGTTGCTAAACGAAATATCACATTTAATAATAATAAGCGCACTCGAGCGATTGCACGTGCCGAGGTGAGGTGAGGCGAGGTGTGCGCGGAGGGAAACACGGGGCTGACGAGAAGTGCGCGCTTGCCGATCATTTGCGAAAGGCCGCCGTGGTGATCGGACGTCTGCGGCTACTATATTAAGAAATATAGTGATTTCAAATAGAAACGTAGAACGCCTCCCTAAACAATCGACGACATAATTGTATCAGACTGCGAGCTGAACACATGAATGCAAAAGTGTCTTATCGCACATCGCATCGATCGCTAATATAAGTTTAAATCCTGAACCAGTCTCTTGTTCAAGATCCCGGTCAACTCAGAAACCGCTGGCCTTTACATGGTGGAGGCGTCTGGTACTCAAAAATTGAGAGAAGAGGACTGGTACAGGAGTATCGATGGAGCAACAGCATATCGTGGTGGAAGTGCTGCGTTAAATAGTGATCTACTCATTAAAATATTTTATTTCTGTCGTCGATTTATTTGGGAGGCGTTCTACCTTTCTATTTGAACTTATTATATTTCTTAATATTGTTACGAGTTACGGGACTCGAATTAAAATGCCGTTGTAATTATTATAGAGCTTATTAGAACTATACAAACACGTATAACACAGGTACAAATATAACTGAACACAAAAAGTCCAAACGTAATACAGAAGGTCGTAACTCAATAAAACGCGCAAAGTCCGTCACTTATTAGATTCCCGATTGTAGTACATACGTCTTGCTTCGCTCGTGGTTCTCGCTCGACTAACGCTTCCTCAATCGGGCCATTGCTTTATACTGCACAAATGGAAATACGTCTGCCCGGCAAGCGTCGACGCAATTTCCTAGAAATCGTAATCCGCACACCTGGCTAATTATGCCTGCAAACGGCCATAAAAAACAGTACAATAGGCTGTTCTCCACAATAACCAATAAATAAGTAAACAAACGAAGACAATCATAAAAGAATTACAATGAGTTCAAATCTCGACAGGTAATAAAATATGTTTTTATAGATATGCAGGTGGATTTTGTTTTTGTCAGAACTTAAGTTGTCACAATATATATGACGAGTAAAGAGGTTAGTCGTTACACACAAAAAAACAACAACATCGGTCCAGGAATTTAGGAGGAATCCAGTGACACACAACACACACACGAACAGAAGAAATCTATACTAAAAAAATACAGTTAAAAACTATTAATAAATGTTATAAATAGTACAAGCGATTATAGACTGTGTAACAAATCGCTGCCAGATGGGAGCATGCCCAAAAGGCTAGCTGCATTGCCGTGCTGTATGGCGATGCTTATTCGTTGGGCGAAATATGAGCCAGCCTTCTAATCACGGGTGGCACCGAAGATTGCAAATTTCTTTGAAGAAACTCTTCGCCGATGGACCCCACGGACCCAACGTTTCAACTCCAAACGGCTACAAATATGTAGCCCCTCTCTAAGGTTCCATATTTGCGCCGTTTGAGAGCTTCAGCTTTTGTAGCAGCGTTGCCAGCATCTAATTCAGTCATTAGAAGAATTACTACTAGCACTAGTATCTCTACTTAAAATAATATTATAAAGAGGAAAGATTTGTATTTTTGTATGTTTGTAACGAATAAACTCAAAAACTAGTGGACCGATTTCAAGAATTCTTTCACCATTAGAATGCTACATTATTCCGGATTAATATAGGCTGTATTTATTACTAGAAAAAATAAGGATCCCTATTAAAACTTTAATAATGTAACCGAAGGTATGAAAGAATGTGTGTTTGAGTGGGTCCGGGGATGGCTTAGATTGACAATTAGACCCGGTAGGTGGTGCTGGAATCGGGTTATAATTTTTATTTTTCAGGGCAGGACAACGTCTAACGGATCCGCTAGTATACATATATAAAGATTATAAGAAATATACATATATATAGATTTCTCTGTTCTGGACTGCTCCTAAACCCCTAACCCGATTTTGATGAGGATTTTTGTGTATGTTCATATGCATTCCGGGATGGTTTAGATCAGATATGGGCATCCTTTGACATGTTGAGGGCCAAACTTTAGCGTGCTAATACGTTCGCGGGCCGCGTTTTAAAGTATTTAGTGCATTTTAAAGTAGTGATGAGTTTTTTAAATAAACTAGTTTAGAATAATTGAGAAGCAATAAATCTTTTGATGTGTCGCTCGTGAGGCGGCAAGCCTCAAATAATTCGATCGAGCAAGCCGAGTGGCGGCGATTATTAAAGAGTGAGGCGGTAAACATCAAAGGATTTGATGTTTGTCGCCTGACTGTCACTTCCGTGAGTATAAGTATCTAATGTAATATTTTTATATTGGGTTTTCTCAAAATCTCTCTCGGGTCGGATCTGGCCCGTGGGCCGGTTGTTGCCCATATATGGTTTAGATTTACAATTGAGCCTGGTAGGTGGCGCTGGAATCGGGTTCCAGGATTTTCATGAAATGTTTTGCGTTTATTAGAGAGGGTCCCGAGATGGTTTAAATTTATAATTGGATCTTTTAGATAGCTCTGGAATTGGGATCTAGATTTCTTTTATTTCAAAGCAAGACAACGTCTGCCGGACGCGCGACTGACTCTAAAAATTCCTTACATGATCTGGGGCTCAATTCTGATATTATTAATTAGTCAAAATCTCCGGACATTATCGTCTCAATCGTAGGTTTGCCTGATTTCGGTATTCTGTTAATTCCAATAGCGTGCCCGTGACACACCACTCTGTCTTTATAAATGTTTAAAAGCGCCAACTCGCGAAATAAATGTTTATAATGTAGGCAGCTTTTCAATTTTCATTTCGTCTAGCGTCGTTTCTGCTATTGGTACTACCAATTCTTTTCTACTATTATTCTGCCGAGATTATATCGAGAAGATATTGTGGATTTGTAGAATACGAAATTTCGACATTGTCTCAATGGAATCGTACTTTGAACATCTTCACAACGCCAACATTGAAAGGTCGTACAGTCCTTGTTGTCACACCACAAGGCCCTGCAGACTTATGCTAATTTCAGATAACGGTATAAAATAAATATTGTTATAAAACTTACTGTTATTTCTAGCCATTTTACCGTTAAAAAATATAACGTTAATACTATTTTTAAAACGGTAATTTTAGCTTTATAATGATATTTCGTTATCATTGTCTCTTTCTTTCACTCGCAAAAATTGTCAAACAGCGCTGTGTCAAGAGCGCCCGTAATATTTGAAGGGTACAGGCAAAGAACAGGGAATGTCTTAATAAATAGATTTTGAGAAAAACGCAATAAAAAGTTTAGAAGTATATATTTTTTATTGAGATCGGCGTATGCAGTAACTTTTATTTAAAACTAATTAAATGTTTATTTAATTAATACAACTGTGTAGTTATGATGGACTTTTTAGTTATTAAAATGTAACAAAAATTAAATAAAACAATCCTGGGAGAACAGAAAAGAAGGAATGTCCCATTCAGTCATCAGCATCTTTAGTTTTGGAATCATATTTTAATGATTCGTAAAATACCTGTGCTGCTCTGGTACAAAATGGCATCAGAGACATCAAGTCTTTTTTTTTTTTTTTTTTTTAAATCGGCAGACAAACACACATATTGTATATCCCCAAATTAAGCAAGATACGCTTGTGTTATGGGTAATATACAACGTACCACTCTGGGGCCGATCCCAGACACCCAGACCATAGTAAATAACGGAGAAAATACGTTTCCGAAATTTACTATACCAGGAATTGAACCCGGAGCCTCTGCGTATGCAGTGAGTGAAATATTTTTCTTATTTATCCCGCTCAACCACAGAGGCCGTCAAATTTAAGTTTAAGTCTTTATATTTAAGTTCACTTATGGGCAAATAATTTTATATAAAAGTTATTGATTGGGAAATAATCTACCATAAACAAAGATTTGCTTTCAATAGAATATAGAAGAAATACATTTTGTGACAATCCCTGTTCTTTGCCTGTACCCTTCATTTAGAGTTGTGTTTGTCGATTGTTTCGGTAACAGGGAGTCGTAATAAAGTCAATTCTTAAAAATGGCAACGTCGCTTGAATTAACGTAAAAATTACCGATACATATAATGTTAACATACGAATTTTAACATTATATTATAACGTTAAATTCATAAAAGTTATCAAGTAACGGTAAAGAATATAACGGTATGGCAGTAATTAATATAATAAGTTATTCTTAAGGTATACCATAACATAAAACATACATTCATTCGATGTCACACACAATAACAGAAATTACAAATAATCGTGTATAACTTCTAAGCTTTTCCTAAATTAAGTTGTATAATAGGGCACAGAACTAGAGTCCATAGAGTTGTTAAAAAAAACGGTATGGCAGTATCTTTTTCAAATACCAGTAATTACCTGTATTTTTAAAGGTAATTGATAACGTTTACTAGCCCTGCTGCAGACAACAACAGGGAATAACGAAAGTATAACCAGGCCTATGAAAGGGGATTTGTGTTAATCTCTTGACCTTTTTATCTGAGCATGCAGCTCTCACATGCTAGACGCCCCAGACAAGTAATCTTATCGCAATGGAAAATATTTTACAATTGACAGACGATTTTTTCATAACGTACAATCTGTTATGTTATTAATTAGTTCATGTAGAATATTATTGATGTTTTCGATAAGTTCATGTTGTTGTGATTTGTTAATTTTTTAAGCAGGGTCATGAATTATGAAGAACTATGTAAAGATGAAAAAACATGTTTATTTTGGACAAAATATAAACAAGTACAATATTTTATGTATATATCTGCTCAGTAACGGAAAAAGACGCAGGGTTGCCATCTTATCGGTTTTCTATCGGATTCACTTTGGAGAGTGTGCAGCTGAGCTCTTCGATCTGATCCTGCCATCTCCTTTCCATCATCGGACAACCAGACGCACCGATATATGGTGAATATTCCACCTATAAGAACGAAGTGCTTCGCATCTAGCTTTATCATACGCACCGCAAAGCAGTGGAACTCATTGCCGGAGTCTGTCTTTCCTGATACTTATAACCTTGCTTCAATTCCCGTGTGAATAAGTACCTTCTAGCTAAGCGTGCTCCATCCTATACCACATCTTCGCTCCACATAGGGTGAGATGTGGTCAAACGCGAACCTCTACTACAATAAAAAAAAAGAATACAATTTCCTGCGGCCGAGCAGCCTGTCGTAAGAGGCGACAAAAACACTTCACAGCCAGGTGGTAGGGCATTTGCCCGCCTGGATGGCTACCACACCTGGTCTACAGTACGCCGCCATAACAACCTTGAGTTGTATTCTGGCATTAATGGCCAGGCTCTAGTCTTCCTTTAGAGAGCGGCAGCACATTGGTAGCACCTTTCTTGTTAAAAATGTCCATAGTACATACAACCTTCCGTTAAAAGATAACACAATTTCCCCACATATCCGATAGAGTCAAACCATGAAGGAAACAACTCTCGGCCATTAAAAGCGCACGCGGTATCACGACACAATGAAATGGTCGCGCGTCAGTACAGTGGCCATGATTTCCGTGCTTTTGTAAATTAATAAATCTATATTAATATGTAACATTAAGTATTCAAAGAAATATCGCTGATATATATTTATTGGTAAGAAATGCATTTTATTTTAATTTTAATTTTATTTTTTATTATTTTTTAATTTGTTTTATTTGGGGGGCTAACAGCTATCATTAACAATAACTAGAAATAAACTTGATTATGCAAATCTCAATTCAGTTTTCACATGTTAATACGTCAATGCAAGTAAATTATTTGCACGATGTACATACGTATAGTGTCTCTGCTCTATTTGGGATAATGTTATAGTTAGTAGCTGTGGCCAAAAGGTGTCTTTTTTATACTGTTAAAAATAACGCTGTAAATAATTGGCTATATTAGTGTACTCCTTAAATGTCGACGTCTCAACATTCGAGACGTTAATTTTAACGCAACTCGCTCAAACCTCTTATACTGTATTTAGTACAACGTTTTTATCTTGTCAAGCATGTAAAGAATTTATGAAGATAAGTTGTAGTATAACATTTTAGGACGTCGTGTCATTATTATAACTATAATAATATTTTTCTTTCCTATTATTGTGTCTTTGTCTTACTGAGTATGCACTCTTTGCTACAACTCCATTAATTCTTCGAAAAGTAATTGTCTAATATAATTCTGTATAAAAATTATTTAAAAAAAAGTTTGAGTTAATCAATTTTTACCTAGACGTGTTATTGGGGAGTTTCTTGCCGCTTCCTCTCCTTAACAGCTATAAGAAGTTACGAAGCGATGTACATGGACTAAGAAGTAAAATTAAATTTTAACTTATATGTACGACCTTAAAAATGTTTTTTCCAGTGAAGTTCCACTGGATTTTGTATAAAATCTTTTGAATTTGAATTTGAATTCTTAGTCAGCCAAATAACGAGAACTCAACTGATATGCCATGGTAAAACACCGAATTTTGCTATTGGTTATGTTTCGTGTGAAACGTAAGGAAGAATTCAACTGAATTTTCTTTTTTTTTATAATAAATATTTAATTACTGAAAATGTCTTTATGTACGTTGAGCACTTCTGGGATGAGGAAACAGCACTGAATCAAGTCACCGTCACGCTCAGATACAAAGTTTTCATTTCTGACGTGCAGTCCTACGACTGATAGTTTTTTATTTACCATTTTTTCAAAAAAGTCCGACATCGCACATATATATATATATATACCGTATATAACGTTTAACCTATATACGTTATCTATCATTGTTTAACGTCATGAAGATTAAGTATCAAAGTCGCATCATAAAAGGCATTAAACATCGCTATATTTGCGTGAAATGGTCACCAACACTAAAATTATCATAGATGGAGCAAGAACATTAGAGTTATATGTATTCTTTTCGTAATTTAAAAAAATCTTTATGCTATCTGTAAAGGCTAATTATTAACTAATCCTTACCTACCCTAAAATATAACGTAACAATTTTATATATAAAGGTAAGAAAACCTAAACTAAAACCCGATCAGTCATCATCATTCTGTTTATGAGTTTATGCTATCTTACTATCATAAGAATTTATTAGTTTATTTATTTACAACATATTTTCTAAAAGTATTTACACCATACTATATTAAAAAAAAAACCCCTATAAATAAAAGTACTATATACACATTTAATAATAAAAAATGCATTCCAGTTTACTGTCGGAACGCTCCCCGTTCTCAAAATGCTGGCCGCATTTCGGTTATTATTATTTGTTTATTTTAACTATGATTTTGAATATATTTTTTTATTGCATGAGTTCAGCAGTCAGGCAGACGGCTCATCTGATGGAAAGCGGTTACCATCGTCAATGGACATTTGTAACACCAAAGGTGCTACCAACGTGTTGCCGCTCTTTAAAGGGAGACTGAAACCTGTCGTTATGGCGGTATACTCTAAATCAGGGGTGGTCATCCAGAAGGGCAAATACCTTATCACCCGGCTAAATATGAATGTGAACAAAATAAAATTTTCTGAATCTTTATTACACGATACATTCCGAAAATGGTTTACTGATTTATCAAGTTAAAAATATTTGAAAAGTTCTTAAAAACTATTATTCTAAGCCACCTGTCGTCAAAGCAAAGTTTAATGAACTAGAAAAATATTTATTCATTATAATCAAATTTGTTCGAATAACAGCTGGTATTATATTGTCTTGAATATTTTTTGGTATTTTTGGAACTGATAAATTAGTTTAGGACATCTGATATTTAAAACTTACGAATTATATTTGTTATTTCGAAGGGCGCCTAATGACCCCTGATCGACGAAGACGCATAGTCGTGGGTGACGGTCTTCGGGGTATATCATCAGCCGTTAGTAGCGCCAAGGCTGCCAAGATGTGAGCGTGTGGATAATCCTGGTTCTCTATTTTCATTTTATAAGTGAGTAAGCTCACTGGTGGCTGAACTTCTCGAGTAATATGTAAGGAGTTTGCCTGAAGGTCCACTTCTGCCAAAGGTATATATTATAGCATTAGCTGATCTGTTGTTCCACGACCTTGGCTTAAAGTGATAGAACGAAGACTGTTTACTGTCAACCAACTATCTATGAAGATCGGTTTCCATCCAGACCGTAAAATTTTTATGCAACCAGTTATGGAAATAGCCCTAATTTACTATCATAATTCCGAATTTTGAATCGGGAAGTGAATACCAAAATGTAAAAGGGATAAGGAAATAACATTTTTTTTAAATTACTGGACTGCAGCAGACAATCTGTTGGCCCAACTGTGATGAAAAGTGGTGACCGTCGTCTATGAACATTTGCAACACTAAAGGTGCTACCAATGTGCTGCCGAACTCGTAGATGGGATTGGAATCTGGCCACTAATTCCGGAACACAATTCAAGGTTGTTATAGCGGTATGTTTCAAAGCAGGGGTGGTAGCCATCCAGACGGGCAAATACCCTACCACCTGGCTGTGGGTTGTTTTGTCGCTTTTTACGACAGGCCGCCCGGCCATAGGAAATTGTATTCATTCTCCGTTCCTGCACGGATATTAATTATTTATAATAATATTAAATTCACAATATTGCACTGCAAAGAACGTAATAAAATTTATACATTCACTAAAAACACGCTCCGAAAAGGTCAATACCTATATTCTATCAAAATCACGTATTTCAAGAAAAAAAAATACAAAAGAAAAACAGGTAAAAGAAATTTACTGTTCAACCAATTTATGTAAATATACGGGCAAAGTGTTATATTAACATAAGAATTGAGCGATCACGGGCTGGTGTTGTGGTCGCCTCGTGGTGTAGAGTGGCCATGGCTCTAGTGTAAGTTCGAGACAATCCTGTCTCGTTAGGTTATTTATTGAATATCGCATTCATAACATGCTTATCGAAGGTTAAACCAAGGTTGTTATGGAGGGGTTCTCACTCACCTGCATATGCCATCCAGGTGGGGGTACGACTTGTTCCACGCGCGCTCACCTCTCCTCCCGTAGGACGAGTTACATACCGCACCACGCACAGAGAGCTGGATGATGCCGGGAGATGAAAGAAAGTCACCCGGTAGTGGAAGTGGCCTCGTGAGGCCCACGCCTGCCAGGGCTGCGGAGAGGCTAGGTCATATACCCGTAGCCCTGGCACAAGGCGAAGGACGGAACAGCCAGGGGTTTTAGTGGGTCTCCCTAACTGGGAAGTGGCAATAGCATGGCACCAATTCTGACTGGGCATGCTAGTGCAACCCCCGATCTGGCGAATCCCACACATGGGTCGCGAATTATCCCCCCAAGGTTCTGCTCTTGTCGCGGCTTAGGTCCTCAATCGGATTTTCCCTGGTGAAAAAAGGTTGTTATGGAGCCCTTAACCGTAACCGAAACCATCGGATATCACAAATAAAAATCTATCGAAAACCATAATCGAATATGATATAAAAGTTTCAAATATGTGTGGATTCTATTTATAATTGTTAAAGAAATTTCAACGCTAAGGCGACACATTATAACAACTTTTCACTCGCTGAACTGACACATTATCCCTGTTTCTTTACCTTGTAATTACTTGAAAGCATGAAAGTGACATCAAAAGAAGAGTAATTGCAGGTAATAATGCTTTTATGAAAAGCGAGAAAGTGTCTGTAAAGGTATGCTTGGCTGTCCATCAAGGGGTCTTGGTGCCAACACTAATGTATGGCAGTGAAAGTTGGATGTGGCAAAAGAAGCATGGAAGTAGAATAAACGCAGTTGAAATGAGAGCTTTGAGAAGTATATGTGAGGTAAGCATGACTGATATGATACAGAATATTGTAATAAGGGAACATTGTGGATTGAAAGATGTAATAACAAGGGTTCAAAAGGGAATGTTAAGGTGGTTTGGGCATATAGAGAGGATGGATGAAAATAGAATCACGAAACAAGAGTATTACAGTACTGAATCGTAGAGAGTTGGTACCGGTAGACCGCGACGTACACATCGTGATCAAATAGCATAAGTGTTAAAATGAGATCAAGTAAAAAGAATCTCAAATAAACGTGCATGTATGAAGAGTTAATGGAAGTAGATAATCGAACGTTGTTTGTCAGGATCGTCGCAAGTGGAAATCTATAGTCTCTGCCTACCCCCACTGGAAACAGGCGTGATAATATGTATGTATGTATGTCTGTAGTTACTTGTATTTTCCTTTGACAGTTCTTAAGAATTTTAATGTCTATAACTGAAACTATCCGAAACTATCAGATATTCCGAAATAATTTCATATCCGTAACCGTAGCTGAAACCGGTATAATATTATTCATATATCTCTATCCATATGCAGATCCGAAACGTTATATCCATAACATCCTTAGTGGAAACATTCGCTTTTATATAGCTGTAGTGTAGCAGGTTGACGGCACATCTGATGGAAAGTGGTTACTGTCGCCTATGCACGTTTGCTATACCTGGGGGCCTAAAATTCAATTTTGTTCTGATATTTATCATATTCGTAACACGAATCTGTGAAAGCGGCCACTTTCAGAGGTGCTACTAAGGCGCTGCCACCTCGAAAGGATTTTAACACATTTTTTGAAAAACTCCATATTTTTTAAATTATTTTTTATTGCAGGAGTTCAGCGGACAGGCAGACGACCCACTTGATGGAAAGCGGTTACCATCGCCTATGGACTTTTGCAACACCAAAGGTGCTACAAATGCGCTGCTGCTCTCTTAAGGGAGACTGGAACTTGGTCACTGGTCGTTTCAGTATTATGAGCAAATTTCAACAGGAAGTGCGTTCCAAAGCACACGGTGCCAAAGAGACGCGGCTAAAGAAAGTGAGAATTAACATCCAGTCATAAATATTTGATAGGTGTAGTAGGTAAAACGACAGTTAAAACTATCAAATGTTAGATTAAATATCCTACATAATCTTTATATAAACCTTTGATAATTAATTGTCTCTATTATCTTATTAATGTCATAAACGAAAAAGTTTTTAAAGATAGATGTTTGTTACCTTGTCACACAAAAAGTCATGAACGGATTTCGATGAAACTTTACAGTAATATAGCAACATTAATATAGCATCAGAATATCACATAGATTATTATTTATAAAGATATTCTTTTAATTGGCCAACGAGATATATAAGGACAGGCAGACGTTGACGGTCGAGTCTATATTAGGTACTCGTAAGTCGTAGGTGGCTGTTAGTCGTTTTATAAAACTCTGCTAGCTAATTGTCTTATTACACATATCTACACATCTAATTCAATATCGAATATGGTACATTTCATAAAACAATAAAAATAATTCACTAGTCTGGGTGTATCGTATTTGCCCAGAGTTATCAATTATATTTATGTTAGTCATAACATATAAACACAACTTGTTCAGTTTAGTAATAAACACTGCGTCTTTTTGTATGTCTATTTGTTACGTCTTCAGTGATGGTATATAAAAATAAAAGTATAATTTCAACATAGATTAATTCCAAAAGTATTTATTTTATTTTGTTACCATTATGCTAGATTAGATTAATTTGGATCTACGTAAAATTTCTAAAAGCAAATGGAAAATATTGCGAGAGAAGGTAAATTAAAATATTATGAACATTGTATATTCTTGGTGAATATGGTAACATTGAA
Organism: Dendrolimus houi; assembly: GCA_039645545.1. NCBI lineage: Eukaryota > Metazoa > Arthropoda > Insecta > Lepidoptera > Lasiocampidae > Dendrolimus > Dendrolimus houi. Next base: position 2,299,408 of record CM077145.1, read on the forward strand.
CTCGGTCACAGTTCAATAATACACCTACGTTTTGTACATTACGCACGCATTTTAATAAAAATACATCTCAAATTTACCGCAAAACAACACATGTCTCATCGTTCAAACGTAAAAACCACTTTCCTTGATGACTACATCCTTGGTCCATATATCGCTTAACTTTACTTACACATCACATGTCACTTTGTGTTTAAATCCATACTTTTATTATCAACATTGACCCCATTCCCCGATACTGTCCCAGAATAAAAGTCAACATTGTCACACTCGTACATTTATCAATACATGCGCCAGAGCAACTTTTTAAAGCGAGCGGCGATATTGAATCCGTTTAGTTCTATTCAAACTCTGATACAGTGAACACGTGTTGCAGATATGTGCGCAGCAATCGACATGCTCGCGTCGGAGTTCTTCGGGCGCAGTCCGCCGGCTGGATTCTTAACGGATTACACTCCACAAATTAGAAGACCTACAATCACGACTAGAAGTTTCACGACACCATGCCTGCCTCTAAAACCAGTTCAGTTAACATTGAAAACAGCTCCGCGGTCGTGTATAAGGATACCAAACGAGAAAGCGAAAAAGAAGGTAGTTTTCGCCGACGATCGAGGCCTTGCGTTAGAACAGATCAAGTTTATGACTGAGCCGTCTCATGTGCCTCCATATTGGGCGTTGAAAGTAGTCCCAAGTAAACCACCAGAAAGGAAACCACCTCCCAAGCCTACAGTAGATCTTTGGGAAACAAGATTCGTCCAGCCAGCTTCGGATTATGTTGAGTTCAGAAGGCGTATCACAGAAGAGTGTGTTTCGTTAGAGAATGTGATCATAAAACAGAATGAATGTGCAGTAGATGGAACTGTGAAGGTTAAGAATTTGGATTTTGGGAAGGAAGTGTTTGTTAGAGCAAGTTCTGATGGTTGGCTAACTAGTGAAGATACGTACTGCGCTTTTGTGGAGACAGGGCCACTGAATCAAAACGGGAGCTCTACTTATGATACATTCGGGTTTAGACTGCAATTACCAATTCATTCGAGACGACTGGATTTCTGTGTCTGCTTCAAATGCAAAGGGAGTGAATTTTGGGATAACAATAAAGGAATGAATTACACAATAGAGAAGTCTTCAGTAAGAAACGCTCCAGCTGTGTCCTGTGCGAGGATTAATTTCGGGAATTCCTGGACTTTGAGATCTGATGATAACGGGACGACGCCGTATTGGTGATGTGAAAGTAACCAGTGTTTTTGGTCTAAAATTATATGTGCCATAAGGGAGTTTTTGGTGCCAAGTTGTGCCCTATGCCTGTGAAGTTATGTTCCTGTAGATGTAAGTCATTGGCTGATTTTTATACAGATTAGCTGTGCACTGGATTATTACTGTCGATTTTTAATGCGTTCGCGCAGTTATTATGATATTGTAATTTTAGGTTCTAATAATTTTACAGTATGATTGTGTAATGTTCCAAATTGAGTTATGAATATTAAAATTTGTAACTTGCATAATTTTAAAATAAGTTTGTTTGCGCTTCGTAAATCAGTGGGGCAGCTCAAATCGAAATGACAAGTTGTGTTGCCAGTTCCAAAGTAAATTTACAAATTAATAGATTCCTTTACCCCGGAGATGATAATTCATTTCTGTATTTCAATTCTGATACAGATGAAGCATTATCAACTAAAAAATATAAAGGAACTTAATTCTTAAAAGATTTCATATTATGTGACTTTTTTAACTGCTTATGTAATGGTGTTTCTTAGATTATGGAGTATTTTCAAGGACTTTGAGTTTAAAATATTATTGTGTATAAACAACTAATAGGGCAGAAATACAAATAAGAAAATTTGGAACTTTTTACAATAAAATAAAATAATACGAAAAAGCAGTTAAAAATTCACATATAAAATCTTTTTTGTCTCATTTATTTTCAAATTGTAAAGAGAGAGATGATCCCGTCTAATTTTCGTTTTATTTATTCCATGTTGAAAGTATTTATTGAAAAGTTTCACCGGAGAACTTTTGTTGAAGATCATAATATATACAAATAAAAAATAAACCGACTTTCTTCTCTATGTATATACACCGCTTTGCAACACTTTATTGCTGTCTAAAGGAGATAAAGTAACATAAACTACCCAACAACACGTATAAAGCCGGAAGATGGTTGTATTTGTTTTTTCAATTTACACAGAAATCCACAAAAAGTCTAAAAATAATAAAATAAACGAACCTTATCGGTGCAGCTTTTCGGTCTTATTCATACAGCGTTAGAGTAAGTTTCAAAGATTCTTTATGTTCTTAAAGAAACGTTAATTCTTAGTCTAACTCTATGAATAAGACTGATAGTCGTTAGTGACATTTTTAAATAGATAAAATATCATAACGGCTTTATTAACTGTTCGAATAAGTAGTTAAAATTGTCACCTATGAAAAATATTGTATCAATTAATTTCGTTTATTATTTATTATTTTTTTGCCCCATTCTATCGAAACTGAATGACAGGAGTGAACCCGTGCAAATTCGGCTGAAGCTTCTTTTAATTCATTTTTATCTATCTTTATTTATATAATAAATATGTAACAAAATTTCTTTTTCAAGAATTAATAGAATTGCAGCTAACAGAACACCAAAAGCAAAAAAATATGGTCATAGTTTTATGTCAGAAACATTAAAAATTCGATAATTTAGATAACCGTCTGGTAATAATTATTGGCAGTTTTCAATAACCTACATAATTTTAATATTTAGGTTATGAGGAAATATTATATAATATATTACATACATTTAAATATACATGTAAAATCTGTCTATAATGTAGACAGATATATTATACATATTAAGTATTTAATGACGTGTCAAAATTTCTAAATTTTAGTGTGGAATTTTTGTGATTTTTCTAATTTTTTGTATTAATTGGTATATATAAATTTTAATACAAAAAAGACATTCTCTAAACCTAATGATTTCATATTAATTATTCTATCTATAATCTCTTAAGACTATAAATAGAATACTGAGTCTAGGTCATCGTCTTGTATGGATGAGGTGGGTAGAAGGCTGGTTTACCTCCTGGGATCGCCATATTGATCCACTGCATGAGGTAAGCCTCAGCTCTCTGATCACCTGAATAGGGTAGTTGACAGTCAACTCAAGTGAGGTAGGTAGGTAACTCTTTATTGTACACCAAAGCATAGAATAATACAAAAAAAGTGGCCATATCGCTAAAAAGCGATCTCTTTCAGGCAATTCTTGTGACAGGGATTAATAGATCAGATTACTAAATTAGATTACACTAGCTGATACCCGCGACTTCGTCCGCGTGGTGCGGTTTTTTAACTATCACACGGGAACGCTTTAATTTTTTGGGTTCAAAAGTATCCTATATGTTGACCAGGGATATAAGCTACCATCATAGAAAATTTCATTTAAATCGGTCCAGTCGTTTCGAGATTAGTCGGTACAAACAGACAGAAAACAGAGAAACAAAAAAATTAAAAAATCTAAATTAGTTCTATTTCACTTCTTACACCCCCTGACTTGGTTTTTAGCATTTTTTTCATTGTACAGAATTTTGACCTCTACAATTTTATTATATGTATATATGTATAGATTACTACTGAGATACTTTATCATCTTACAAAACGCCGAACCCACCTAGATTTTATACATGCATTAAAAATTATGGGGTAGTTTCTACAACGTGTCAAATAGCGTATTAATTATAGATTTTAATTTTTGAGGTTATGATGATATGGTATTTGAACGAACGGCTGTTCACATTGCTTCCGATATTACTGTGATATGTGTCAACTGCCCCATTCTCGGTTAGGCGTATTGAGTGCTCTTGATAGAGGCTCAAATATATAATTAGTTATATTCTTTATTTTAAAAGTACAAAATAGTGGTGATGTACAAAGGCGAGCTTAAACCTATAAAGAGTTTTCTTCCAGCAAACTTATGGGTCTAGCGAAAGGGAAAGACAAGAGGCAGGGTTGTGTACACTAAAGTTTATCGGTCTTATCGTGTGGAGTTAGAGCAAATTTGTAGGCTTATTTATGGTTCTTAAAGAAGCCTACAAACTTACTCTAACTCAATATGAATACGACCGTATATGTATAAATATATCAGATTTATTAGATTATTTATCAGATATTATCAGATACGTATAAGTGTACTTACACCAAATTGTACATTTACGTATCTGATAACATACAGATAAACATACATACACCCCCCATATATATATATATATATATATATATATATATATATATATATAATATATATATATATATATATATATATATATATATATATATAAATTATTTTATAAAATTATTTTTAAATATACCCGAACATTTGAAAATCCTACCCAAAATATTCAATATACACAAAAATGTTATTTTAATCTGGATATATTTACGTTTCATTTTAAATAAAATAAAACAAGTGTATTTTCGGAAATGTTGTGCTGGAATATTTTTAGTTTCAAATGGCAACACTAATTCTACCTTTATCTGGGCGTAGATTTACGTGGCGTTGAATACACTTACGCACAGTGGTACTGTGTCATATCATAAGTATAAATCATAGGAATTTCTCAGTATAATGGCGCAATAGCCCTGTCTGATAAAATTTTTAACACTGTGTTGTTAAACTGTTAAGGAGATTATTGAAAAGGTATATTTGAAGTACAGAATAGCTGTGCAATTTGATTAATAATAATAATGTTATTATGGTTTTTTTAACAATTTTATTATGATTTTTTTACAGTAACTATTTTATTGACTTTTTAATAGTAAAAAGTTTTAAATAAGATATTTCTTTAATATACGAAGTTTTATATTTTTACTTCACAAAAAATATGATGCGCAGATATTCTGTATTTAATATTTTGAATAGAAAATACACATTTCGTTTAAACAAACAAATTGATGATCTATTAATAATATTAATTAAAACTTAATTAAGCTAATGTATAACCTTAATCTCAATTGTCGTAAAGTATAAACCATTTTTTTTAAAAGCAAAATCAAGAATATTTTTTTATTCTAGTCATTGTTATTGGTTTTTTATAGTTTTACCATTATTATCCTTGTAATCGGGTAGCCAACGAAAAAGTTAGAATAGTTGCTTATAATAAAAAAAGTAGTTTAGTTTTGCTTTTCTGACAAAAAGATAGTTTATCATCCACTATGACAATTAAGGTTGCAGGTGTTGATTAAAAGTGATATATTTTATATATGTTTCAATTCAAATGATATATGCAGCTTTATACATAAAATATTATAATAAAATGAAAGGTACAGATTATGTCAAATTATGAAACAATTTTCTTTTAAAAAAGTATTTGTTATTAAGTACCTAATGAAAGAAGATATAACTTACTCTAAAATTATTTTATTAAAAACATATTCTCAAAATTGTTTGCGTTTTATTCTAATGTAATAAAATGTTGTTAATGTTCCACTGTTCAACATCAAAAATAATAATAACAACACACTATTATTAATAATACTAGTAATTGAATGCCTTGATGATTGATGGTTAGTATTTTCGCTAGATGTCCATAATATTGTTTCTTATTAGTTTTACGCTATTTATACTGTGTTTAAAAAATGAAATTTAAACGATGATTATTAAGACTTAATATTCATTGATTTTTAATTATTAAAATGTTAGTCAAAGTCTAATTGTATTTTTTTCATAAAACTACGTGGGAGAAGAATGATTTGTTTTTTTTTAGCATGGTCTCTGGATATTGGGGAGTTTGCCCCTTAATCTTTTTTGGGTAAAAAAAATTGTCTCTGGGATGTAAAAATACGAGCCAAACATCCAAATGTATCTGATTATGAAGACCGTCTGTATGTACATGTTATTTCTGGTATAATAAATTCATCAAATTCGGGACATTTCCAATATTCAATCTGGAACCCAAGGCTTTTAGCTACGTAATATGGAAATACATATTTATGTTCGAGTGCTTTAGTAGGCCACAAAGCTATTAAAGTTAAGGCTGTGAAAGTATTGAATATAGCCCCCGTAGTATACTAGAAAGAGTTCGTCCCGGGTTCGATCCGGGGACGGTGAATTTAGTTAACGTACGTTATTTGCTATGGCCTGGGTGACTGGGATCGGCTTCAGAGTTGTCTGTTATATATAACCCAGAGTTAGGTTTTTGGGATATATTATGTCACATCAAGTTGGGTACTTCCTGGATGTCAGCTGTCGAGCCATAGCTTCGCCCCCGCGCAGACCAGGATTTCGGTACCTGTTGACCTGGATGAGCTCCAGCGCCGTGAGCAAACGCTTGCGAGTGAACCCCCCGGGAGGGTACCTGTCATTCTATCGCCACGGGGTGCTTTGCACGTTGTGGTGGCAATGGAAGAGGCCGTCTTGGCCGACACCTGCCAGGGTCCACGCGGAGTTGTCGATAACCATTTCCCAAGGCCTTGGCTATAAGAGAATGGAAGGAAGATGGAGTGTTTTAGTATTCCAGAAATGGCATCCTACCTCCATCAGGGTAGGACCAGGCTGGCGAGTCCCACACACCGTCACCGTGGTCCCCCCGTGTGATCGGATCGTACAAATATAACCAAGTTAAACTTGTATATCCCCCATGGTTAGCTCGGGCATATAAAAATTGTGTATTTGTTTGCCGATAGTAGGTATTATATTAGATATGTCAGTATGTATAGTAGACGTATAGGAAAAACCGTGTCCATGACGAAAAACAATAACAATTAATGATTTCAATGAATGACAATGAAAAAGTCCCATTTGAGGAAAACTGTAATTTATCTTACATATTTCGTAAGCTATATTAATTACTACATGACTTTAATACACTTGTAACATTTTTTCATCCTACGTACGAGCAACACGCCTTTTTTGTAATATTAAATACTATTAATAATTGTAAAAAGTTTTCATAAGAAAAAATCTTTAACTATAACATTATTATTTGTTTTTCTTATAAATATAAATAGATAATAATGAAATTATTATAGGCCTTCAAAGCTTACAGTGTTGCAAACGTCCATATGCAACGAAAACACCTTATTATCCATTTGTTTGCCTGCATTACGAAATAAGGATATGCAACAAGAAAAGAAATCTAATAATAATAGATTTTAACGTTCCTTTAAATTAATTGTGCTTTAAACTTACTGAGTGCGGATTTAAACGTCGTAATCTGATGAAATAGGTATTCGACCGTAGTCATGTTCTCATAAATAATCTCAATTAACAATTTTAGAATATTATTATAATCAAAGTCATTGCCAAGGCATTCTAAAAGCGTCTATTGGCAGGATTACATAAACAAAATCATTGTAATGACATCTTTGATATTGTTAAGTCTTGAAGTTATATTCTTACGTATAGCGATACAATCAAATGCCGTGATCACAAACTCTTTTTGAAGTGAATACTTTAGCCGCGTTGGGCACTTTTTGGCAGCGGAAAATCTTATGGGTTCGCGTCACCGACATGCTCATGATTAGCGCATGCGCAGCGTCCGTGTGCTGTGCGCGTTAGACGCTTTTTGGATGGGGGCTACCTCGTGTGTTCGCGTCACCGACATGCTTGTTCTGTAGCCATACAGCTGACGTATTGTGGAACATTAGTGCTGTGTATATCTTATATGTTGCGGACAGAGAGCACCCCCCTGACCCGCCCGCCGGAGCACACCTACTCTCCGCACCCCGCATACCGCCGACGCTCATAGCTCGCATAATTAGCAGCTAGGCGTTGGACGGGATGCGGGATATAGGGCCGGCCTTGGAGGCAAAAAAAAACACTCTTGCTCATTCATTCGTAATAATCACAATTTACAATTCTCAATGACTCTCTTGCATAATTTGTACTTATTCTATGTATATTTCGATTCATGTAAAAAGTTCAATAATAATAATCATACAGTCCATTACATCGAGTTTAAATCCAAACAAGAAGCAATTGCCACCAATACTATAAGTGAAATTGAACGGTTTTAGTGAAAAGTTCAATGTGTATATATTGTATTGTTGAAATAGTGTTTTAATTCAAACATTAAGAAATTTCAAATTCTAATACTAAAAGTTCTAAGTTATCACTTCTATTGGCAGTCTCTATAGGTGCCATTTTTTTTATTTTTGGGGGCAACATCTATAATAATAGTAACTAGATCACAAGGCAAATAAGATTATATGCTTGCACTGATGATGAATAAATTAATTTGGTAATTTATGTGTACAAAAAAAGAATAATTTGTATGTAATTCAATAAAATAGAAGTTGTCATGTTGTTCATTGCCAACATGTAATTCATTACGTATTAGGTACTTCAAATCAGGTTGGCTGTGACTTTACTTTATGTTTTGCTTGGCAGTTGTCTACACTACATTGACTAGGGTTTCTCATGCGGCGTGGCCGCGGGGAAAATTCTAGTCTATAATAAAGGTAACTCGGAATTCTAAAAAAATGAACCCACTTTGCATATAGTGGTGCTACAACAGACATACACACACACACAGATTCACAATCTTGCTACCTCACACACACACCCACGCGCACACACACACATGTGTGTGTGAGTTAGCGAATTCGATTAGGTTAGTTGATGTATCATGAACCGTGCCAAGTACTATTATTGGCATTACTTCTCCTTAAATTATTTTTTATCGATGTTACAATATACAAAGATGCTATAATTAAAATTATTCCTATCCACGAAAAAGGAATAAACGAACAATCTTATTCTCTGAGATTTGTTTGTTTGTAGTCTATTTTGGTTCACAGAACGATGACTCACTAATGTTATACAAACTTATTTTTGTACTGAGCAAAAATACTGATTTGTGATACTCTACTTACAAAATATATAATAGGTTGGGGAAAAAGTCTTTTCGCATATAGTATGTATGAACTTGTAATAAGATCTCTTTGGTTATACCATTTGTATCTGGCTGGTTTTGGTATCATTAAAGAGTTTTAATTTTAAAGAAGACAATTCCAAATTCAAATTAGGAAAATGTGTGATTTTCATTTGTTTTTCTTATTGTTAAAATGAATAAATCTAATGAAGAAAATCGATACATTTTAAAATTTTACTACAAAAAAGGTAAAAATTCAACACAAGCTGCGAAAAAATTTGTGATGTTTATGGACCTAATGCAGTATCTGTGAGAGTAGCGCAAATGTTTAAGCATTTTCAATCCGGAAATTTTGATATCAAAAATGCACGTCGCTCTGGTCGCCCTGTTACGGGCAAAATTGATGCCATTTGAAAAAGTGGAGCAAGATCGGCATATTAGTAGTTACGATGTAGCTGGAGAACTGGGAATTGACCACAAAACGGTTTTGGCGCATTTGAAAAAAGCTGGGTACACCAAAAAGCTCGATATTTGGGTGCCTTATGAGCTCACTGAAAGAAACCTAATGAACCGTGTACTCATTTGTGATTCTTTATTACGACGTAATGAAACCGACCATTTTTGAAGAAGCTGATAACTGGTGATGAAAAGTGGATCACGTACGACAAGAACGAGCGAAAAAGATCGTGGTCAAAGGCCGGTCAGGCTTCACAGACTGTGGCGAAACCCGGGTTAACTCGCAACAAGGTGATGCTGTGTGTATGGTGGGATTGTAAGGGCATTATTCATTATGAGCTGTTACCGCCAAGCAGGACCATCGATTCTGAACTGTACTGCGAACAACTGATGAGATTAAAGCAAAAAATTGAGAGAAAGCGGCCGGAATTAATCAACAGAAGGGGTGTGGTTTTTCACCATGATAACGCTAGACCTCACACATCTTTAGCCACTCAGCAAAAATTACGGGAGTTTGGCTGGGAGGTGTTTTACCATCCGTCATATAGTCCTGACCTTGTACCTTCAGATTTTCATTTGTTTCGGTCTCTGCCGAATTCCTTAGGCTGTGTCAGGTTAACATCACGAGAGGACTGCCCAAACCACTTGTCGCAGTTTTTTGATCAGAAGCCCCAAAACTTTTATAGCAATGGGATCACGTCCCTACCTACAAAATGGCAAAAAGTTATCCAACAAAATGGCACCTACATACTAAATGTAAATAAACTTTATAAAAAAACCTTTTGAATTTTTATATAAAATGCGAAGAAACTTTTTCCCCAAGCTACTAGTTTCAATATCTTTGCTGTAAGTATACATAATTATTTTTAACCTTTGAACAATGTATTCTTCTATATTTATGTCAGTTATTAAAGTAAATTTAAATATAAAATCGGATAGAATATTTGTTCGTAACAACTATTTTCATCTTATATATATATATGAACGTAGAGGAAATTAAAATCTAGTTTAATATTATATACTAGGATATGCCCGCGACTTCGTCCACGCTCGACTTGAAATTCGAGTACACAACGTACCTGGGCACAACGTATCGCACTATTTAAAAGAATGTGTAAGCTATCGTTTTAGTGAAAACTGTGTAGGAATAAGCTAATTTTTATGCACCCGAACAGCTTCGAACCGTTCCCGAGATAATTCCCGCGGGATTCCCGGGATAATAAATATCAAACATTTTATTACAAAATTTGCTATCCATCAGTGAAAAAATTGTTTTGTAATTCGATTTTTTTAATCTGGCCATTTTAAAACATTCCAAGAAAAATTCCCGCGGGATTCATGGGCTAAAAATTAGTGCAAATTTTAAGTATAGGAATTTGCTGTCGAGGAGTGAAAACCGCATCGAAATCGCCCTAGTAGTTTTTACGTGAATCCCAAACAAACTGACAAGAAATCTATAAAAATGCATCATTTTCTCCATCTATATATATATAATTCTTCTGTACGTGTGTTGACAGTGAACTCCTCCTAAACGGCCGGGCCGATTTTGATGATATTTGTTTTGTGTGTTTGAATTGGAACGGGTAGGTGGCGCTGAGATCGGGTTCAAGAATTCTCCTAATCACTTACTAGGTGACCGATTTTGGTGATTTTGTTTTTATGTCATGAAACAAAGTCTTTTAGGAATTCAGAAAATATGGCGGTATGAAGTTCGCCGGGTCAGCTAGTCGTTTATATAGTCTATTCCCGTTTTTTTTTTAAATAGCTTCAATGTGGGTCAAGCAAAAAAAGTTTTACATGTCTACAGGAGAATACTACAAATGTTGGAACAATATGTCTATATGTTTTGATTCGCAAACATGTGATATGAAAAGTTGTTTAATGTTTCTATAATTAAAAAGTTTATTTTTTGTTATTGGATTATGTTTCAACGTCTACCAACTTATTCAGTATCTGAACAGTCTCTAGTAGGAGACATTTTGGTTTAAACGAGAGCAATAAAAATATTTTATTTGTTAACATGAAAAGACTGTCAAATCTAACATACCCACAACATAATCTTATATAATAAAAAAAATACATGAACAAATATAATATACATATGGAATTTATGAACTTCAACACTTTATCTTCCGTTTTTGTATTTGACCCTACTAACACACGGCCTGCTTAGAATTGTTCCATTGTATATACCATTTCATTTGTGTTTTATAGATTTTATTATTGTAGTTTTAAGGAAAGCCATGTACTTTATTTCTTTTATATACAATTTATTGACTCTTTCGGGGCTGATCGGACGAAAATGAACAACGAAGGGCGTTTGAGAGTAAAGCCTCTGGGCCGAATTTCACTTTTCTACTTTTGCACTATTCACTTGAATAGGTCCACTTGCGTGGACGTAGATTGGCGCGTGACACGCTGCTGGTGCTATTTTTTTGTTAGACCATTAAACCTCGTTCATGAAAGAGGGAACTATTGGATCTAGATGGTCCTTACATATACGCGCACACAAACAAAAATATATTTATTTAATTTATTCAGGTGATCAGAGGGCTGGTGCTTACCTCTTTTTTTTTGCCAGGAGAAATCCGTTTGAGGACTAAGCCGCGACAAGGGCAGAACCTTGGGGGGATAATTCGCGACCTAGTGTGGGATTCGCCAGATCGGGGGTAGCACTAGCATGCCCAGTCAGAACTGGTGCCTTGCAATTGCCACTCCCCGGTTAGGGATACCCACAAAAACCCCTGGGTGTTCCGTCCTTCGCCTTATGCCAGGGCTACGGGTATATTACCTAGCCTCTCCGCAGCCCTGGCAGGCGTGGGCCTCTTCCACTGTCGGGGGACTAATTTTATCCCCCGGCATCTTCAAGCTCTCTAGACGTGGGGCGGTCTGTAACTCACCCCGCGGGAGGAGAGGGGAGCGCGCGCGGATCACGCCGCGCCACCATCTCGGCGGCATGTGCAGGTGAGTGAGAACCTCTATACCCGCGCCGTCCGCTTACGGTGGTCGAAGGTCCTGGCTGGCTCTCCGGCGCCGACGCGTCCTCCTTTGGCGGGAGCGGAGCAGGGATGTACGCTCACGCTCCCGCTTCGCCTCCTCCTTCGCAAGCATAACGCGCTCGCAGAAGGAGGAGACGGCGTCCGGCTGGTGCTTACCTCGGCTAACGGATCAGTACGGCGTTCCAGCGAGGAAACGTAGCCAGCCTGGGCACCTTAACCATAGAAGACGGTGAACTAGGCTCAGTATTCTACTTATAGAATTGAGGGACTATGAGTAGAATATAATACGAATAAGTTAAGTTTTCTTGCATTGTATTCGGTTATATGTAATTATTAATTTCTTATTTATAATAGCTTATCATTTACAGACATAACTGTAATGTTTGAAATATATTCTGAACCGTTTATAGAGTATAAACTATATTCGGAGAATCTTATAATTTATTTATTTTGTTTGAGAAACATACAATAATTAATATTCGTAAATATAAAACACGAAATTAATACATAGATCAATCAAGTTTCTACTAAAAAATAATTTATATAAAAAAAAATTGGCTCATATAGTTAATTACAAAAAAAAATACAATAATACGAAAATTACATAAAATGTCTATTTAATTTACATTATTAGGTATAACATTAGGTTAGGTTAGGTCAATATTGAACAAAAGCGAAAAAAATTGTCACAATAATTACTAATAAAATAGAGATAAAAAAAGGAAAGAATGATAAAAAAAGTTTGTCATTATTCAAAAAATTTTAAGTAATTGGATCATTCTAAATTACAACATTTTATATACATATACGTAAGTGAGCGTAAGCTTAAATTTGTATACATATTATTTAGATATTTTATATTATTTCATATAATAAATACACAGTTTGTATTTATGTGAGATTATATACATATATAATTATTGTTTATTTTCCGAAACGCGGATTGACTATACCTAACATTCTATTCTTATTTATATGTGTAACAACTTATTCCTTCTAAGTTACTGCTGGCGTTACCAGGAGGGATATGATATGGACGAATAGAATAGAGGGAGGATGAAGTGGGCTATCGGAACTCACACATCACACAAAACACGATTCGCTCAACCCTAACCGTTTGAACCCGATATCCTGTGAGAGCGTGGTATCTGGTGGTGTGGTTTATACGTGCAGGAACGGAGGAAGATTAATTTCCTGCGGCTAGGCGGCCTGTCGTAAGAGGCGGAAAAACAACCCACAGCCAGGTGGTAGGGCATTTGCCCGTCTGGATGGCTACCACCCCTGGTCTAGAGTATGCCGCCATAAAAACCTTGAGTTGTGTTCCAGGCATTAGTGGCCAGGTTTCGGTCTCCATTTAGAGAGCAGCAGTACATTGGTTGCGCTTTTGGTGTTACAATTAATGTCCATAGGCGATGAATTGATCAAAGTAATGATTCTAGCATAGCTCTACCAAATTTAACAAAAACTATATACTAATTACATTATATGAAATGTTATGCAAGTCCTCAAATTACTGTCTCAAAAGTGTGTACCGACCGTAGTTTATAAAATGTAATAATTGATGAAATTAATTACTTAAAAAATATGCAACCTAAATAAGCGTAGTGTACAATTAGTAGCCTTGAAACAACTACTTTTGTGATTCTTACGCGTGTCAGGATATATTGCTAGATGTAACATATGATACAATGCTGTGTTACACTAAAAACTTTGCAGGTGTGTGATGTGGTAAGCGAGAGTCGTCGTTTGCTTCAGTCTAATAAGACTAAGCCTATATGAACTATGGAAAAACAATACTAGAAACCTCACCCTGAAAAGCTTCTAAACACCGCTTGTATAGAGAGCGCCATAGGCTATTTATGTATGTAGTATATTTCGAAATGTTGCATTACGTCCAGCGGTAATAATAGCAGTCCTTGCCGGCGCACGTATAGCGGAGCGAAGCGCAGTTCATGCCCGCGAAGTTTTATAAACGCGTGACACATCTACCAGAGAACGCGCGAGTACCCGTGAGACCGCGCGCAAATGTGCGAGTCTCCGCGCGGTTACTTTGTCACATCGTCGACATTCGTTTTGAAATTTTTCGAGAGTCTAAATTTACATTCGTGAACAAAATGACGGATTAGGACGTGTTGTTGATTACTTTACCTGCAGAAGAGGAATTAAAAGAGAGAAGTATTATATAGAAAAGAAGAAAATAAAATGGCGGCTCCCGCACGAGTCGCGCCGCGAGCGTCGCTTCGACGAGCCCGGCTACAGCAAGCGGATGCACATTGCCTTTCGCATGTAGTCGCTTCGATTCTCTTCAGAAATGAATTATTGTGTTAATTTATTTTGGATATTATTTCAATGAGGACAATATCGATAATAGTTTAATAGTGAAAAATGTTCTGCGCCGCGCTCCGCCACATGTGCGCCAACCCTAAAGTCTAGTTCACACTACGCTAGTAATTTAGTCGAGTATCTAGTAATTTAGTAACTAAACGTGTCTCAACAACAAAAATTTAATCGAGTAGATTAGCAAATCATTTGATCGAGTCGATTCATTTCGTTCTATCTTTTTCGGCGAGTAGCGCCGCCCACCACGCGTCACTGCTTATTCGTTCATTTGTTTTAAACAAATATGAACCTGTCGTTTCAGTCGAGTTCATTAGCTGCCGCGAGAGAAATGAGATGGTTGATCGCCTGGCAAATGAAGCTGCATCCGATGGAGAAATATACAATTGCCTGCCTTGGTATAGCGATATTAGTCCTGTAATCAGAAATTTATGCTTAAATTTTTGGTCAGAATATTTTGACAAAAGATCGTTAACAAAAGGCATATGGTATAAAATGGTCTAGCCATCTCTCCCTCGCTCTCCTTGGTTTGATGTGAGCAGAATGACAAGGCAAGAAGTTGTTACGGCACTGAGGCTTAGATCTGGTCATGTCCCACTGAATTGTTTTGGCTACACGATGCGTAAAATTAATTCCCCGAATTGCACTATATGCGGAGCGAGAGAAGATGTCCATCACATTTTGGTTGAATGTGGGCGCGTCGAGCCTCAGAAATGTGACAAATTTGGCGCTAGAACGTTTAATTTAGGCTTCTTTAACCGTATTCTGGCCTCACCGCTGTTTAAAATTATTTGTTTAAATTTAAGTAGTAGAAATTAATTACTAATGTTCGTTTTATGTATTTTTGTGAGCAATAACGGGGGTGACATTTTCTTTTTGAAAAAACCCTCTTAAATAAATAAATACATATTTAAAAAAAAAAAATGTCGTTTCGCTGGAGCGAAAAAACCTGTGGACTGTTAAGACTCCACATTACAAAAATAAAGAATCAATCGTTACTCCTGGCTCATCTCTTCTATGAATCCATTGTCGTACTCATTCATACCTTTTTACTTCTTATTACACAAATTACTTCATCCATCTCTTCTAAAATGGCTATTGCCAGTAGATTTATTATCTTATTTACTTTATTGCGTTAAACGTTCATCTTGCAAAACACCACTTACTTGTGTACTGTGTTCGACCGTAGTGCAAACGATTTTTGGGCAGTAGCGAGTATTTTAATTACTAAACTACTCGGTACTCGACTAAATTACTAGCGTAGTGTGAACTAGGCTTCTTCATCTTCCTCTTCTTCTACGAGCGGGCGCTTTTCGCAGCTCGACGACATAGCGCCCATTTTGCGTGCGGGCTGGATGAGAGTTTACTCCGTCTAGCCCAGCTCCAGGAAGTCCACCAGTTTCTTGATGTTTCTGAAGACTTCTCGGAGGCTACCTGGGGCGTCCAGATACTTCGACCTATATTGGGCCACCTCTCTGCATTGAAGCAGGACGTGGGCGGCTGTTTCTTCTGCCTCCAGGCATGCTCTGCACAGGGGGCTGTTGGTGACACCTATATTGAAAAGATGTCTGTTAAAATTGCCATGTCCAGAGGCTGCACGAATGTGAAACGCAGGTTTGCACGAGGTATTGCCAGCTTGGCTTGCCTGCAATCCTCCAGGTGCGAACTAGGCTTAATAGGTCAGTAAGTTGAAAGTACTTTTCAATTGCAACGTGTTATCATTTCAAACGTCACTTAACGCTTGAATATTTTCCCAGACTACGGACCTGGATAATTAACGTCAGTTGCATAAGTGTTACTTATATGTACAATGAAAGTGATTTATGTAATCAAAATTACATTCAAATCAGCTTTGTGAAATAATTACGGTCAAGTAATGCTTATGTCAGATTTCTTTATCATGTAAGATTGATACTTGGCGAGGCTCATCGTGCTTATACGTGAGGTATATAGAATATGCTGAAACTAGGTATACCACATATATATAATAACAGCTCATAAACGTCCCACTGCTGGGTTCGGGCCTCCCACTATTGGGGAACGGACAGTATACCCGCCACGTTTGTCCAAGGCGGCTTGGCATGTTCGACACATCGGTTATTTTGATGTGCAGGTTTCATCACGATGTTTTCCTTCACCGTTGTTAGCGTGTGGTAATTGTAACAATATCCACATTCGGTCAGAAAACTGCCAAAGTGGTGCATGCGTTCCGACCAGGATGGACCCGCGCCCTTTGTGTATGGGACGCGTGCGCTAGCCATTATGATTTTTTTTATGATTTTACTGATCGATAGCAAATTTAGTGTAATAGTTTTTATCCCGCGGGAATTTTCTCGAGAGCGTTTTGAAGTTGTTCGGATGCATAAAAATTAGATTATTCCGACACAGTTTTCACTAAAACGATAGCTTCGGTACTTTTTGTGTCGGGAATCCCGCGGGATTTTCAAGTCAAGCGTGGACAAAGCCGCGGGCCTATCTTAGTGTTAAATAAATTTACTGGGTGCCAGTCGCCCTTGAGAGTGGCAGTGATTGGCTTCTGGGGGACGTCACAACAATATCAGTCTCCCCTATTTAAGTTGTCATCACGGTTCTGCTGCCACTTTCTGTCCGTCGTTTTGTGACTTTATTCCAAATCTATATCCTAATTTAATAATTTTGTTACGCCGGAAGTGCATCATCACACCCAGATCCTCGTTATTGTTAGATATATTTTAGTAGATTTTGCAGAGCTGAATGGATATCTTGATTATGAAACACACATAAGTATTTTAATAATTAATATATAGTATTATGTATTTGTATAAAAGAACGGATTTTGGGTACATATAAATACAACTTTGTATAAAATAAATCATTTCGTTTGACTACAAGTGCTGCTTAATATTACAGCGGGAATTATTACGAACTTTGTATAAAAATAAATCATTTCGTTGTTTAACTATTATTATTTAGTGCTGCTTAATATTACAGCGGGAATTATTACGAAAGTTTTCTCTTAGATATATGCATAATGAAACACACTTTTTTTTAAAGTGTTTAAATAATTATTATTTAGTGTTATGTTTTTGTATAAAGGACCGGGTTTTGGTATATATATTAATAGCTTGGTATAAAATAAATCATTTCGCTTATACTATACTGCTTAATATTCTAGCGAGAATTATTATGAAAATCTTTTATTATCTCTATAAATATGCACGTCAAAGTGTTTCAATTAATTAAACATTAATGTTATGAATTTATTATAAAAGAACTGATTTTATAATTGTGTATGATATCAATTATTAGTTTGGTATAAAATAAATAATTTCTCTGGAATATAATCGTTGCTACACTTTAGCGGGAATTATTATGAAAATCTTTTATTATCTGTATAAATATGCACGTCAAAGTGTTTCAATTACTTAAACATTAATGTTATGAATTTATTATAAAAGAACTGATTTTATAATTTTGTATGATATAAATTATTAGTTTGGTATAAAATAAATAATTTCTCTGGAATATAATCGTTGCTACACTTTAGCGGGAATTATTATGAAAATCTTTTATTATCTGTATAAATATGCACGTCAAAGTGTTTCAATTAATTAAACATTAATGTTATAAATTTATTATAAAAGAACTGATTTTATAATTGTGTATGATATAAATTATTAGTTTGGTATAAAATAAATAATTTCTCTGGAATATAATCGTTGCTACACTTTAGCGGGAATTATTATGAAAATCTTTTATTATCTGTATAAATATGCATGTCAAAGTGTTTCAATAAATTAAATATTAATGTTATGAATTTATTATAAAAGAACTGATTTTATAATTGTGTATGATATACATTATTAGTTTGGTATAAAACAAATAATATCTCTGGAATATAATCGTTGCTACACTCTAGCGGGGATTATTATGAAAATCTTTTATTATTTGTATAAATATGCATGTCAAAGTGTTTCAATTAATTAAATATTAATGTTATGAATTTATTATAAAAGAACTGATTTTATATTTGTGTATGTTATAAATTATTAGTTTGGTATAAAATAAGTAATTTCTCTGGAATACAATCGTTGCTACACTCTAGCGGGAAATATTATGAAAACGTTATTATTGTTAGTCTATAATAAGTAACATATAGAACGAACCGATGTATTGCTATACTCTAGTGGGAATTATTATGATAAAGTTATTATTATTAGTCTATAATAAATACAATTAAATCGATCTGATATATTTTTAAATATACGATTTATTAAATTTACAATTGTTTTATTTTGTCCCTTTATTAAAGTCCTAGATCAATAAAGACTCCACTCAGCTGAGATGAGATTGTTGAGATGGATTTGTGGTGTTGTTAAAGAATGGATAAGATGAGAAAATTATGAGTACATAAGGGGATCTTGAAGTTGCACACGTGATTGAAAAATTGAGACTATTTTTTAAATCATTTGTGCGACTTTCAAAGATCCCGATGACTAAGGCTAAGTATTCTTTTTATAGTCTTAAGGGATTACAAGTACTGTAGTGGAACACTTATATGTGCAAATAGATGGCGCTGTGCAATAATTGAGGTCGCAAACGTTTCCCGAAATATGCAATGAATATATACAAATTTCGAACAACAATGAATGGGCCTAGGCCTGCGAGGGACGACAATAGCCTCAGTGGAAGATCTTTCTTTGAGACGGAGGAGCATTCTATCTCGCTCCTCGACCCTATACGGGGTCATTCTACATTATTACCCATGCGTAGGTTTGCCGATAGCCTCATAATGTCACGCGTCGATGATCAGTAGGGTTGACAAAAAAGGTTACATAAATAGTTGTTAAAATAATTTTATTTTATTATTGTATATATTATTATAACCTAGGCGTTGACAAAGACAAATTCTACGTACAGATTTGTATTTTAATCACATTTATTACCCATCAGCATTTAAACAAATTGTAATTAGTTTTTTGATCGTCTTCTTTTGTTTACTTATTGATTGGCATACGTTTCTGGAGTACAGCGGATTGTTTTATTGTATTCATTTATGGCCGACTCATTAGCCAGGTGTTTCGGATTATGGCGACTACGATACGGGCACATTGCATTTGTGCAGTATAAAACGATGGCCTGATGGAGGGAGGGGGCAGTCAAGCGAGAACCACGATCAAAGGGAGACGTGTGTACTACATTCGGGAATCTGATAGTGACGGACTTTACGCGTTTTATTGAATTACGACCTTCTGCATTACGTTTGTACTTGTTGCGTCCGGTTACATTTGTACCTGTGTTATACATGTTTGTATAGTTCTAATAAACTCTATAGTAATTCTAACGGCATTTTAATTCGAGTCTCGCACTCGTAACAATATTTTACATAAGTAAATACAATAATAGTAAGTAGTCATCGGCAAACCTTCTACGCACGGCTTATACAGTACAATATAAGGTAAGTTAGCTTCATTTATAACTTAGTGTATATGTAATTTTATGTATTGTTTAATTATATTATCTACTACTATTAAATGTCTAAGCAAGCGTAAAAATAAGGAAAGTTTTAGTCTTGAAATAAATGAAATATAAAAATATTTAATTTCGTAAACAGACATACGTTACTTAATAATAGTCATGGCCGACGATTCCAAAGTAATTTTAATTAATGTTCAAGGATTCATAAAAATCGCGCAACAAACAAACAACCTAGCAACGCAATTTCATTAAACTCTTCTCTACATACTTAAGCTCGTATCTTTATCTCGCTGTTGCTGGCGAGATACAGAAAAAGTAAAATAATTTATGTTACGAGCTACAGGACTCGAATTAAAAATGCCGTTGGAACTACTATAAAATTTATTAGAATTGTACAAACACGTATAAAACAAATACAAAAAAAAACTGGATGTAACCAGTTCACACTGCACGATTCAATGCAATTCGACATGCGCAAAGTCCGTCGTCTATATTGCTAATCGAGAGTACTACAAACGTTTTATTCGTATCGTAGTCTCGCTTGACTGCCCCACCCCTCCATTCGGGAATTGTTTTATACTAACTATACAGTACAAAAAAAATCGGCCGCGCGCACTGAGTTTCCGAGAAATAGTAATTTGCACACCTTGTTATTTATTCCTGCGAACGACCAACAAAGTTGAAAACAATAACAATAGGCTATTGTCTAATTTATTTATTTAGCTAACTCATTTTAATTATTTAGTTTTAATTTTGTTTATGGTTATTATTTCTCTATGGGAGCATAATCTAATTTACCACCGTTTTGTAAAATGTTGTGGCTTGAAGAGAAGAAGCGGCGCAAGAAACTCCTCAACAAACATGGCTAGCTCTAATAATTTTATATAATATTAAAATGGATGGGAGGTAAAATAAAAAGAAATTATGAATCAAGTTGGTTTGTGTTCCGCTACACGTAGAAAGAGCTCACAGTGTCTTGAGGTCTGGCAGTTGGTTTTTTCTGGGTTTGGGTCTTAATAGTTTTAATGATCGGATTCCAAACAGGTGGTACCTGCCAACCACCTTCTCTATTGGAATTTATGTGTTTTTGATTTCAATAGCCTCACGCATTATTCTAGTTATGGAACGATTCTCTTTCGCGAGGATTTCTGGTTTATCGAATCTGATGTAATGGTTGGTTTTGTCCAGCGTGTGTTCACTGATCGCAGACTTCGTAGACCTTGTGTGTTTCTATGTTTAATTTTCATTTTCATTTTTTTATTATTTTTACTGTTATCTGTGGAAGCTTATTAATTAATAGTTTCTCTTAATCTAGCTTATTTCTACTTATTGTTAATTATAGCTGTTAGGTCCCGAAATAAAATAAAATAAAAATATGTGTATATGTATGTATGTATATGTTCAGTGGTCAGGTTCCAGTCCCATTTACAAGTACAGTGGCATATTGGTAGCACCTTTGGACAATGGACAAATGTCCATAGGAGATGCTAACCACTCTAGCAATGAAAAAAAACGTGCTATACATTATCACAAGATAATTAGAGAAGGCATTAAACTTATGACCTTTGATAATTTAACTCGTGAAGAGTATGAACGGATCATTAACCAGTGAAAACAGCTGATAACGTAACGTCTTATGTTGATAATAGATGGATTAGAACTTTCAATTTTCTTTGTTAGCAATCGAATTACGATTTTTAATAGTATTGTTACAGGCCGTCAAAGACAAGCGCCTTTGTAAGCGCCGCTTATTATCTTCACCAGATTTAGTTATTCTTTTGTGTTTTAAATTTGTAATTAAGAAAAACATGCTATTGTCTTTCTACTTGTTTTATAACCATCATTAGCGTCGAACTAATCCCTATTGTTATTGTTTTCGACTTTGTTAGCCGTTCGCAGGTGTGCAAATTAGTCTTTCTTAGAAACTCAGTGTGCGCGGCCCATTTCTTTGTACTGTGTAGTTAATATAAGACGATACCCGGATGGAGGGGCGGGCAGTCAAGCGACGGCTACCAAACGAGTCAGACGTTTTCTAGTACTCTCGATTAGCGATACACACGACGGACTTTGCGCGTATCGAGCTGTACTGAATCGTGCAGGGTAAACTGGTTGCATCCAGTTTTATTTGTATTTGTTTTATACGTATTTGTACAGTTCTAATAAATTCTATAGTAGTTCCAACGGCATTTTTAATTCGAATTCTGTAGCTCGTAACAGTATCTACATCGTTCATGAACTACACAAGACGGTCGGAAGTGTCGGATCACTTAGGCTACGTCCCATTAGAGCCTCACAACGACCATGTTCACAACCGCGATTTTTCTCGTTCCACTCGCTTACCGGTGTCACAATTGTAAGCTCAATTGTCAAGAGGTTCGACTCATCTCTTGACCTGGGCCGTTGTGAGCGCTGCGTGAATGAAAATCAGGACGACATTAGTGAAAGTTTCGCTACGGCCATGACAACCGAGGTCGCCTTATGGAATGGCAGACAGAGCATTTTGGGCGTTGTGAGATACTGAAGAAACGCGCCCTTACTGGTGCGACGAGCGCTGACCGAGTGAACTAACAAACCGATTAAGTCTATACTGATTAATAATTTACCAAAAAATTTCATAAATGTTCACGATACGTGACATGGCTTTTCACATTTTTTTCCGTTATTTTAAGTTAGGGTAAAAAAATCACGATATCACCTCCAAATCATTGACATGAAACCATTTTAGTCCTCCAATTTTTATCAAACATGTTTGTTAAAGAGAGAAAAATAACTTTGTTTTATTGTTTTTTAAATACTACTTTATTTTACATTTGGAGATGTGAAACGTTTCTTTAGAACAGTGTAGTGAACTGGTTCCTTAATAGTTCATCATTCATGAACTACACAAAACTATCGGATCGCTAACTAGAGCGTCGAGCACTAACCGAGTGAACTAATAAACCCATTAACGTTTGGAAATGTGAAACGTTTCTTTAGTACAGTGTAGTGAACCGGTTCCTAATAGTTCATCATTCACGAACTAATCAAAACTATCGGATCGTTAACTAGCGCGTCGAGCGCTGACCGAGTGACTTAATAAACCGATTAACATTTGGAAATGTGAAACGTTTATTTAGTACAGTGTAGTGAACCGGTTCCTAATAGTTCATAATTCATGAGCTACACAATAGAAGAAGGTGCTCATGGCCTCGGAACTTCACGATCTAAATATCTCAACAACACACGGCACTGTCAACTGAAAATGACATTATAACCATACCTTCATATTACCATTCATGTAGTTACTAAGGGGGCACATATCTTGGCCTCTTTATCACGTGAATACAATTTACAGACAAGCTTCATAAACAACCGCTCCATTATACTTGATTTATGTTATTATTGAGAGACAATGTTGTGTATCTATGTTGAAATGAACTAGGAATCGCTTCGGGTTTCATTTGTTGCTTACGCCCAGATTATGCAGAAAGCAATATGAATCGTTCAATTAATTAATTTGCTAAAACATGGTACAAATAAAATGAGTCAAATAGCGCATTCATTTATTTGAAATGTAATAAAATTGTTTATATCGTGATGGCGAACGTGATATGCCCGAATCATTTACTGTTTTATTTTACTATTAAACATTTACAATTTTACTTATACTAGTGGTCGCATGGTCGAAATTAGACCATAATAATTAATTAAAATTATAAGTTTGAACATTATTAAGGTTCTGTTGTCAAAGACTATAATACTTCTATAATCACAGATTTCGCGAAGGCTACACTGTTAATTTGACTTTAACAATAAACAAAAGAGTATATATATGTGTGTGTCAAATACATGGTAGTGTGTGTAATGTTTTTTTTTATTGATTGAATCTATTTTTTTGTGCATAATTTAAAAAAATAATAAAAAATAGCATTCGTGCTTAATCTCTACATAAACTATAAGTGTGCGAAATTTCATACTTCTCCGTCGACGCAATTTTCGTAAAAAGTGGTAGGTACCAAGTTTTTGCTGTTTTTTTGCTTCATGTACTAATATATAAATAACTTTACGCTGTTCGGAATGTAATGGTGGTGGTTGGAAGTTGGGTAGGTGATTATGGGTAGGTTTGGTGAGGTTAGGTTACAGTAGAGTACATTATATTACCTGGCTCTACATGTGTTACATTTATTTAAAAAAATATATATATTACAAAGGTTCTATATCGTGATATTTTAAAAGTTGTATGATTAACTGGCTGTCCGGGCGATTTCATCCGCGTGGAGTTTTTTTCGCGAAACTCTAATTTTAGAAGTAGCCTAAGTTACTCCTTGTATCATCAGATATCTGCCAGTGAAAGTCCCGTCAAAATCGGTCCAGCAGTTTCACAGATTAGCCGGAACATCCAGATAGACAAAAACAATCTAAAAATTGCATTTTCTGAATCTCCCGGCCTGAATTATCCCCCTTATTTTTTCACATTTTTATTTTGTCATTACAAACAGACACTTCAATTTTATTTATTTGTATAGATATACATAAGTTGTTGCTGAAATTGTGACGTACAAGTTCTCTAAACTTAATATTTCTTATTTTTTCTATATCATATGTAGGTTACGTTCCACAAGAGGCTCACAACGACCACGTTCACGACCGCGACTTCCCCCGTTCCACTTGCTTACGGACTTTACAATAATAAATTCTAGTAGGGCGGATTATGGGGTGTTGATGTCACAAACGAAGAAATATACAAATTTCGTTGATTTGAAAATCGCGCCTTCACAATGTCAATCGATAGAAATAATTAATGCTCTGTGGTCAACGCCCATTTCGAGCCACCTGTTGGCAACACCAACATAGAATAATTTTTATTTTTAAACTTGCAACATTATAGTTGCATTTTTTTGTTCTTATTCCGATTGGGTTGTAGCCGAAGACAGACAGACGCCTTCGTATAAAAAGTGATTTTATTACAAGTTTTCACCAACTAACAGTGTTTTAACTTCCACTACTACATCGACCTGGGTATCCTAGGCCCATCACCATCAGCGTGCAAACAAATATTAATTATATGTGCGACGAGCTGCGCACACCACCTCTTGACATGGGTCGTTGTGAGCGTTGTGTGATAAACATCAAAATATCAGATATGATTTTTTTTATTGGTATACAATAAAGGGTTCTCTTACTAGCATGTCTCCGCATTCCTATTGGCAATTACAAAAATAAATAAAACAGCATTATTTTCATAAAATAGAAATATATTCATAATTTAATATAGAAACATTTTTCGACTAAATATTACAATTATAAATATTTATTTGTTATGTTTTAATTTCATTTAGAATTTTACAAGTTATTGAGTAGACAATAATATATACTTTATTATACAACTAGATTATTTTTATTAATAAAAATCTTATAAACGAATACAATAAAGAAAACTTAACCTTTCATTATACTATACTTAAATAATTAAATTAGATTGTATTCTACTTATAATCTTTTAAGACTATAAGTAGAATACTGAGCTTAGGTCAGCGTCTTCTATGGGTAGGGTTCCCAGAAGGCTGTCTACGTTACCTCGCTGGATCGCCATACAGATCCGTTGCTTGAGGTAGGAACCAGCCTATGGTCACCTGAAGAGTCGTTTACGCATTCTAAGAGCTGTTTTGATTTATTATATCTAATCATATTATAGAGAAGTAAAGTTTGTGTTTGTTTGTAGGAAGTTAATGTCTTGAACTACTGAACCGATTTTGAAAATTATTTCACCAGTGGTAAGCTACATTATTCGTGTGACATAGGTTATTATTGATTGTGATTAATAATAGTATTTAATTTTTTTAATGGCGCCCAGCGAATTGGGCACCGGAACTCCTGACAAATATGTAATAGCAATAACGTTCTACGCAAGAATTGCGCACATTTTCGTACGAGGCACTGCGAGTGCTTCCGCGTTTGTTAATTAAAGATTCCAAAACTTAATTAAACCTTGATTTCCGTGCGGGCGGGCATGTGTAATAAAAAATCGTATTTGAGTGGGTACGGGGATGTAATCGTGCTCTAGATTTCTATTTTTTGAATGCAGTATGTCTGTCAGGTCCGTTGGTAGTTCTGCAAACTTATCGTTTCGTATACTTTGAGAACGATAGGGGCGTTGCGGGTTTCTATTTATATTACGTGGTAGTCCTGCTGGAACCATCTTGATTACTGGCTCTCAGGGCCGGTGCGATCGGTTTGATATCACAGCATATCGGCGTGAGACGGTGATAGCATGAGCTAATTGTATTTCGTGTGATGAGTGAGGGTTCCGATGACCCATTACTCCCTCTCCCAATTCCATCTCCATAACTCATCCTTCGATTCCAATCCCATATGCTATACCTCTATCTCATCCTCTTTATCCCATCGTAAAGGCTGGCAAAGGTAACCACTATCCATGAGCTCGACCGTCAACCTGTATGACAGTTTCGCAACAAAAATGATTTAGCAATTTCAACAAGCCGATAAACTTCATAATATCGGACAAATGCGCGCCGGCGTGGCGCGTGCGGTGGTAAGATGTCGGTTGGTTGGTAAACAATTTTCATACTATTTATATATTTGTAGGCATTTTAAGTATTTAAAAATAACTGAGCTCTCTATTTTTAGAAGGAAAGATAGTAGGGTATATAAATACTAGAGATGCCGTGAATAGTGGTTTGGCCGAATACCGAATATTCGGCCACGCTCTCTGCCGAAGCGTCGAGGTTAGCAGCATCAATAAAAGCGGGTTAGCATTGAAGCAATCATTTATGAAGTATTTTCTTACGTTCTCGCGAATGATGAGGTACACATAAATAAAATTATATTTTAACAATTTTAAGCAGTTTAAAATGGCATTTTATTTAATTTTGACATTTTAAAAACTGGCCTAAAGGTAATAGAGTAAAAAAATAATTAACGCTGTTAAGACAAGAATATTTATATAATTATGAGCAATATGTGCGTTTTTTTGACGGTTTGTTATTCGGTATTCAGCCGAATAATACGGAGTATTCGGCCGAATATCGAATAGTTGAAAAATGGCCGAATACCGAATATTCGTAGCATCTCTAATAAATACAGTAACTTAAAAAAGACACGCCGCCGGCGTCGCGTCGCCGCCTAGTGGAACCCTCTAGCGCGCCACCGCCGCCGTTTTGCAACGCGGCGCACGTTTACTCCGTGTAAGTATTATTAATAAGGGGGTTAATAGTTTGAGATACTCAGCTGTGACATAGAGACAGACATGCGTCAGAGAGAGACCATAATGTTTCCTCTAAACCTGCGGCGCCATTTTGTGACGTCGGACCTAGGAGGTCTTAAACTTTTTTTACTCGTCTATGGCCATTCCTACTAATCTTCTAACATGGTTATTAATGATGTTTATATTATTACCGATTTAAATATAAGTTAACATTAATTTAGCTGTGCAATTTGAAAACCTAGCAACTGGCATTGTTTTTATAATAAATGTTTAAACAAATATCATTGTTATTAAAACTTGTCATTGACTGCAACCAAGATTTTTTTAAAGTTCTATATTTTCTTTGATAATTCTTCGATTCAAATGTCACGTTGAAAACAACATAAAATTTTAGGCAAGAATAACATAATGAGAATCGCCCTTTTGAATTAATTTGTCTTGTTGTGCGTCGTTTTTGCATTATCAGGCGTCTGGTGAAGTATTGTGTTTGGCAAAATATATGAAAACTGTATCAACAATATTGCTCCTAATATATCATGAGTAGTTTTAAAATTACTCGCTGTTGACGTTGTTATGAGCGCTATGAAAAAATGTTTTTTTGGTGTAATAATAATCTTGTATTGTATTTATTTGTAATAGAACTATTATATGCAATATATATTTGCAATAAAACTAAACACTTTTAACGTGGTGAAAAATATTTTATAACAAACACAATTAAAATCTATGAAGAATACCAAAATAGAACAAATAAACAAATTATGTGTTTGAAGTCTTACGTAAAATTATAACGGGTTTCATTCCACGGATTGCCTGGAAGAGATCGCTTCTTAGCGGTAAGACCGCCCATTGTGCCCATTTAGTATATTTTTAGGCTATAAGGTTTTCTGTAATGGTGTACAATAAAATGTTATCTATCTATCTATCTATCTATAACCTAAAACCAATACAATTTTTTTCAAATACAATTATTTTTAACTTACATCTTTTCGTTTTTTGGGAGAAACTGGGGTCAATGTACTTTTAAAATGTACATCGCAATTGAAAAAGCCTATACGATTTTTTATGTATTGACAACCGTATTTCATCTCACACAAGAGTTTCGCAAACTCCAAAGGCATCAGGTCATTCGAGCCACCTGTGAGTGAATCGTGAATGCTTGAATGAATCGTACCAACGGGACAATTTTGCACCTTTACTTAAGTAACGTTTATAATTTTAACGTTAAATATAACGGTAAGAATCGTATGTTTAACGTTATACTTACCGATATTTTTTATGTTACCGGAATAATCAACAAACACAACTCTAAATCAATTACAATATTTGGAGATTATATGTATGGATAGACATGTACGAGAGCTCTTAGCACCAATGCTGTTTGAAGATCTTTGCAAGTGTATGAAAACGATGATGATAACAAAATATAGTTATAACGGTAAAATTATCGATGAAATTAGTTTTAACGTTATTTTTACTAACGATAAAATTGACCAGAAATAACGTAAAGTTTTATATTGATATTTTTTTACCACTCTCTGTAATTAGCTGCTGCTGAGTGGAGAGGTTCCTGAGAAGCCTTCGATATCACCCTGCCGACAAGTGGACACACAGACTGGCTCCAAGCGCGGTAGCATACAGACTCGTCAGAGCATCGAGATCAATAAATCTAGATTTTTAAAAATTCCTCCGACAGCTATCCCAGATAGTAAAGTTCCTGAATTTCTAAGCATTTGCTAGGTTTTGAAACTACACAGCTGATTTTATGTTAAACAATACCATTGTTGGCACCATATTTTTAACATTTTTTTTCAAAAAAGTTACAAAATTGTACAATTAATTACATTGTACAATTTTGTAACGCACATTGCATTGTACAACTGCAGCGCGTTTTGTCGGCAGCGTTTTCGGTATACCTTATAACTTCTGTTTTGTATACTTAAATACACTTTTTTAAGTAAATTATAATATAAATTAACTTATATGATTCGATTCACCAATTTTTGTATTAAGCCTTACATTATTTACCGCCGATGTATTTATACACCAAACCTCTTGAAAATTCGTTCAATACGTTTCTGTTATCTACATAAAACAGGTAATATAAAAAACAATACATATACGCAATGAGATATTATAATATCATCAAGGACACAATCCTAAATAATGCACGTAATATACATTTTAAACACTGTTTTGACATATTTTCCGTTAACATATCTTTGGGTATCTCATTATTCATTCATTCATTCATCTCTCAATGATTGGTATCCTATTTAGTTTATCTAAATCAGAGATTCCCAAACTATTTTGGGCAAGAGCCCCCTTTTCCAAAATGAACTGATACCTCAGAACCTCATATCAAAAATCCTATCTCTAGTTTTTTTCGTATTGATACAAAATACTTACCAAATTAAAAACTTCGCGGTTGGTTAAGTGAGTTGATGATTTTTCTCATCAAAATTTAACAAAATAAAGAGACATAAAATTCAGTAAGATATTTACTAGTGTAATTAATAATTATTGATACAAATTACGTAAAAATACTTAATAAGTAGGTAATAATTTCTTGAAAAAAAAACCGACACGTTTGTACACGAAATAAAACTTATACAGTATCTTGAAAGTTTCAAATAAGAACTCGAGTTAATTAATAGGGGTCGATGTTTAGACCTCGTCGACTCCCAAAATCAGTTTTCGTTTATGCCGACCCCTGGGAAAGCGATTTCGACCCCAGGGGGTCGATATCGATCACTTCGGGAATCCCTGATTTAAATCATTAAGAAATCTTAAGGAGTACCTAAAAGAAGTGCGCTATCTCATTAGCGCTTTATCACATTTTTGAAAATATAATTACTACAACGAAAAAGTGGTGGTAGCGTGATGGCTAGCGCACGCGTCCAAACCTCAAGGGGCGCGGATTCGAATCCTGGCCAGAACGCATGTACCACTTAGGCAGTTTTCTGAAACCATAGCGAAAACTGCGGCCTAACATAATTGGAGAAATAAAAGCTTACCGCCTTCGCTGGCTCGGTCACATAGAACGGATGGGAGAGGATCGCAGCGTGAGGAAAGCATATTTGGGACGGCCGGTAGGACGGCGTCCGGTCGGCCGTTCCAAATGTCGCTGGAAGGGAGAAGTGGAGGCTGACCTGTCGGAGCTACTAGCCAATAATTGGCAAGAAACTGCGCAGGACAGACAAAATTGGCATGCTCTCGTTTCCGAGGCCAAGACCCACTTTGGGTCGCTGAACCAACGGAGTAAGTAAGTATAGCGAAAACTATCTGGCTAAACAGTGATTATTTCATTTTAACCATCGGTTAAGTATCTATGCATACCAGTCTTAGACGCGGCCTCTGTGGTTGACCGGGCTAAGCCGTTGCCGCCCTACCTCACTGCAACGCAGAGGCTCCGGGTTCGATTCCTGGTATAGTAAATTTCGGAAACGTATTTTCTCCGCTATTTACTATGGTCTGGGTGTCTGGGATCGGCCCCTAGAGTGGTACGTTGTATATTACCCATAAAACAAGCGTAACTGGCTTAATTTGGGGATATACAATATGTGTGTTTGTCTGCCGATTATTACTATTATTATTATTATTAATATCTTGGATAAATTGATAGTGTGCTAATTATTGTGTGGGTGCCAACAACAATATAGTTTACCCTACATTACTGATTTTAATGTAGCTTAAGATTAATTTCCATTTACGTATATACTTATTAATTAAATACATTTATTAGAAAAATCTCACTATTTCCTCGTATCACTATTAGTGAACGATATTTTTTAATTATTATTTTATTCATATATGGTGCTATTATTATTAATAATATAATATATATTTGATATTTCAAATTCGGTTGTGATACGTTTACACGATGTGATCCTATGTGAATTAACAAGATACACATTAACAATTCGTCTTTGTGTTGTGTTTTAAAATTCTTTAAAGCCCCAAACATATTGTCGGATACCCCGCGGCTGCAGGCGTGTATAGTGCGCCCGGTTGATTTAGAGGTCTTATACTCAAATGCCTTTCGACGTTTATTTATGTTCGTACCACCCGAGAATTTTAGTTAAATTTCAAACAAGGATTTATTTAGAACTACAACAACAAAGTATATATAAACACAAAATAAATGGTACATAGAATATAAAATGCATTTAAATGTAAATAAAAACAAGCAATTTTTTATAAACGAACTGCTTGAGTGTACTGCTTTAGTGTTACCAACTGTCCAGGGGCGTAATTACCGCCGTATAAGCCATATCAATGATACGGGGCCCCCAGGCTACAGGAGCCCTGAATGTGTGTAAGAGAAAATTTATAAAATGTTATCCACAATCTTTTATAGATTAATAACATTTTTGAAAATAGCTGCTGGGCGAACAGAAACGGCTATCAAACTTGTCATTGTTGTCTATAGAGGCAGCAAATCTAGAAAAACTGAAATCGTCTTTAGCTATTGAAGATTTGATAAATAAGTTTGCCGAAAAAAGGCGAGAAAAGTGTATCTTTGATTTGAATTGTTTGTTTAACTTAGCTCCTACGAGCTACGAGTATAAGTAATAACTTATAATTATTTTAATTCAATTCGAGCATTTTTTGTTTCTTTTATAAAAAAACATTTATCCTTCCTTTGGGCTCTAATAAGTTTTAATACAAGACCTATCTAAGGTAAGCTACGTCACTGTAACTGTCGTTAAATAAAGCACACTTCTTCACTAAAATATCGACGTTTATTGGAATGTTATCGTCAAAAAAGAAGTATTTTTAATAATTTAATTTTTAATTTATGTTCTTACTGTATGCTTAGAGCTTTTTTAGAAATAAATTCCAATCAAGCGCATTTTAGGAGTTGACACAGCGCGGTTACTCTAACGAAAGTTCGCAACACTAAAATATCCAGATTTCTATCAAACATCCGAACGCTCAAGATGGCCCAAGGTTACGTCCGCAACTTACGTCCGATAGTTTACATAATTCAGTGTATATTAATTATCTAAATACATATAAGTCGCGGGTGTCAGCCGCGTCAGGCAATTTGTTTGGTGCTTTACCAGACGCCAAAGGTGGCATTCAAAATTCAATATTTCTGTTGGTGCATCTTCATCTGCGACAGAGTTACATTATCCCCATATTTTTTAAAAACTAGTACGAGAATATTATCTCACTTTATAATAAATATTTAATATTATTTAGTACGTTTATTTGTATATTAATATTGTTATTTCCGAAATAAACTTTCTTTCGACTTTTGTCGGTTTTTATAAATATACCGTCCCGTTGCTCACGGGGAAAAAGATATTTATGTCCCCACTATTGGTTTTGGATGATGTGCGTGTGTCTGTCTCTTTTTCATCTTCCTCTAACTGTCTGTGTTTGCGTAGCCAATGTGTGTATGTCACTTCGGTCTAATGTGTGTGGTGATTGTGATGTGTTCTGTGTGGTTGAATTTAGAGTGTCTGTGTTGTTTTTATGTATATTAATATATATTATATTAATGTGTTATGTAATAATACTATTTATTATTAGTATTGTATAGCTATTGCTGTTGCTATACACATGCTAATGATGTATATATTAGTATTGTTACATACCGTCAAAAATAAACCGCACAGCCTTGTTGTAAGCGCAGCTTATTGTCCTTTTCTAGTAATCGACGAATCCTTTGTTTTTTGAATTTGTAGTTAAGAAAAACATGCTATTGTCAATTTACTTGTTTTATAACCATCATTAGCGTCGAACTATAATCCCTATTGTTATTGTATTCGATTTTGTGGACGTTCGCAGGTGTGCAAATTAGTATTCGTTAGAAGCTTAGTGCGCGCAGCCAACTTCTTTGTACTGTGTAGTTAGTATAAGACGATGCCCGAATGGAGGGGCGGGCAGTTAAGCGAGGACTACGAAGCGAGTAAGAAGTTTTCTAGTACTCTCGATTAGCGATATAAATAACGGACTTTGTGCGTTTGAATAGTATTGAATATTGCAGTGTGAACTGGTTGCATCCAGTGTTATTTGTATTTGTTTTATACGTGTTTGTATAGTTCTAATAAATTCTATAGTAGTTCCAACGGCATTTTTAATTCGAGTCCTGTAGCTCGTAATAGTATATATATAGTATATATAACATTAATATGTGTTATTCAATCAATCAATCAATAACTCTTTATTGTGCACCAATACAAAAAAGAACTTAGAGACTAAAACATGTCTCATTATGCACAAAGGGCGGTCTTATCGGTAATAAGCGATCTCTTCCAGACAACCCCAAGTATTTATTTATATATTTTCAATTATTGTTTATTCTCTATTTTTTAAATTCATTTTAGGTAAATGTATTGTGTGATATTTATATATATCCTATTTATATATATGTATTTAATTTGCACACCACCGTCATACACTTGCGTATCTCCCGTTCTTAGAATCCAGAGCCCGGGTTGTCTGGAAGAGATCGCTCTAAAGCGATAAGGCCGCCCATTGCTCCTACTTTTATTGTTTAACGTGACTACTGTAAATTGTTTATTTTATGTGTATGTGGTGAAAAATAAAGTGTTTTATATTCTACAGATATAAAACTTTTCACGCAGATATGGTAATTGTCATGCGTTATTTGAATTGTAACATTGGTTAAAACGTTAAATGACAGATAATGAATGTACACATACTAATATGGTTATGCGTTGACGGTGTTATTGAAGTGAAACTTCTATATAGACGGGGTTGTTAGGATTTTTCTGTCACGAAAAAGCGTTACGGCCGCGTGGAGGAGCGGCATAGTTTTAGAGTAGACTATGGATGCGTTTTTTGGTTCCGGATCGAATTCAGTTTTTTGTTTCATAAAATAAAATATGTTTAAATAAAAAGTGCATTCATTAAAATGTACCTAACCTAACCAAATCATAATTTGCAGTAAACCTGCGAGAAATCGAAATGTGTGCTGGGATACATAGTAGATGGGAAACTTTAACGGGCAAGTGGCAAAACGAATCGCAACAAAATTTTAACTTGAAGTTTTACGGGCAGGTTTTCAAATTGGACAAGTACATTAACAATCTGCCCGTAAAACTTCAAGTTAAAATTTTGTTGTGATTCGTTTTGCCACTTGCCCGTTGAAGTTTCCCTTCTACTATGTGTCCCAGCACACATTTCGATTTTTGTAACTTAGTGTTAATAAGACGCATTCGGCCACAGTCTAAATCTTTAACAGTAGCGCAGACGAAGCTGTACCGTGAAAATTTTTTGAAATGATAGAGCTGTTGTAAGTGTAATAAATGATTGAAAAGAGTGTAATTTACATGAAAGATTAAAATTTACATTGCCAACTTCATTTTCATCGTCAGCCATTTGCAGTCCACTGCTGGACGTAGGCCTCCCCAAGTCGGCGCCACTCAACCCTGTCCTTTGACTTCATCCAGTCGTCGGCGACCCATTCGGCTGGAGGGGGCGTCCGACACTATGTTTACCGAGACGCGATCTCCACTCCAGGACTCGTCTGCTCCATCGGCCATCGGTCCTGCGGCAGACGTGACCGGCCCACTGCCACTTCAACTTGCTAATTTTGCGAGCTATGTCGGTTACCTTGGTTCTCTTACGGATATCCTCATTTCTAATTTTATCCATAAGAGAAACACCCAGTATAGCTCGCTCCATAGCCCGTTGAGCGACTTGGAACTGTGGACCAATCCTGTCGTCAGTCAGTCAGTCGAAGACTTTTGTCTTCAAGCAGTGCGGATTTTAAGTTCATCAGAGCACTTCATTTTAAGTTGTTAAAATTTCTTTAAAGTTGAACTGCATGGTTCAACTAAATTGAATCGATTTGGTTATAAAACGCAGAAATGAGAGGAAATGTTGAGATTCAATGACATGTGATGATTCTATTTATATTTAGGAATCACTTTAGTTTAATGGTAGGGTTGTTGCCGGTAGACCGAGATGAGCACACCATGACCAAATATCAGAAGTGTTAAAGAGAGGTCAGGTTAAAAGCATTTCAAATAAACGTGCATGTATGAAGAGGTTAATGAAAGTAGGTGAAGCGAAAGTTGTTTGTCAGGATCGTCGCAAGTGGAGATCCATAGTCTCTGCTTATCCCCGTGGGAAACAGGCGTGATATTATGTATGTATGTACTTTAGTTCCGTCATCCAAATTGAAATACAGAAGTGAACTGTGTCAATTTTATCAAAAATGTTGTAATAATTATTAAAATGTTATTATTTATACATCTGTTTCTCGCACTGATGTACATGCTTCATCCAACTTCTGTTCACTTCCCTCTAAATTTATATCAAGATTTGACTTTTTGATAGTTTTCCTAATTTTATTTTCACCTATCATGTCATCTTTTGAACTACTTTCATTTACTTTATGAAAACTATCTGAAATTCCATATAATGTTTCTTCCTTATTGACCGTTAGTTGATTCTCATCAAGTATAAGATTTTTGGATAATTTTACATTTAGATTATCATTAAAATTTGGATCATTTTCATCGAAAGCACTTATTTCTGCTTCACCAAGATTAAGGGTATCATGACTTAACGCTTTGTCATTGTCAGTTATTTTAAAATCGTTCTCTGATAGTTTTATTTCAGATTTACTAAGCTTCATAGTCTTTATTATTAACTTTGTTTCGCTATATGTTCTAGTAATCCCTTTAATAGGTTGTGAGTCTTCTTCTTTTGGCCTTTTTACTTCTTTGTTAATATTTAAATTACTTAAATCTTTTATATTATTATTTTTACTACAACTAGGTTCAGAGTAGCTATCTGTTTGTTCTTCAAGTTTTAGAATATTTGTAGAAATTTCAATATCTTTAGATTCGTTAGCTCCTGAATGCACGTTATCTATGCGAGTGTCTTTTAAATATATTTTTCTTTTTCTAACACTTTTGGTATCTTTCATATTTTCTGTTTTTGATATAATTACTTCTTGCTCTTCTACAGGAGTATGTTTTTCAAACTCATCAGAGTCATCAAACTCAGATGATAGATTTGCGAAATTCTGTGTAGTTTCAACAACCAGACTGGTTTTAAATGGTTTTTCTAAGTTTTTAGTGTCCTCAATTATTTGTATATTATCGACGTCATTATTTTTACCAGCTTCTATACGAATTTCAAAACCGCTACCATCAGTGAAACCAGTCCCTTTTTGTTTGGCCACGGCATCGAAACTTTCATGCGAAAGTTCCTTAAGCTTATTTTCAACAGAACCAACACTAATATTCTCTATATCATCACCTTTAAACTTTTCACTTAAACTTCTGCCAGATTCGTTGTCTCCAATTTCCACGTCATCAAAATCGTCAGTTTTTACCGTTTCCGTTTTATCAATGTCATTGTCATCTTGTAAATCTTCTACATCATCAAGACTAGCTTGACCTGCTTTGTGTTCAGCTGTGTTACTTTTGCTAGCTGTATCTATATCCTCTTTAGGGTCATTAAGTTTTTCACAGTTTTCTTCAATGCTTTCATCGATGATTTCAAGTCGCGATCTTGAAAAGAATTTATGTAATGACTCTAGTTTATCTAAAGCACGTTCGTTTCTTTCCGTACTAGAAGACAGTGTGGTATCTTCTGTCATACACGCCGAATCGATTCTTCTTGATAAATCTGAAGAATCTGATATCTCAGTAGTTGACGTCGATTTATCCACTCGTTTAACCTTTGGTTTGATAATCATACTTGGAGGCAAGTCTGGTATTAATCTTAAATCGAATAAGCTTATAGAGTTACGCTTCAACGACTGGCTTATATCGAATTCATCAGAACTACTATCATCGAAATGTTTGTCCACTTTATCTTCAATATATCTAACCAGATCTTCAGCACATTGATGAATAGAATTCCGAATAGACTGATCTTCGGATAATTTCCGATTCGAAGACGGTTCTTCCTCCTCAAGTATGTCGGAAAGCTCAACACTATAAGGCAGGCTCGGCATGTATTGTAAAGGCGGTTGAGTATATGAGTTAAAGTTATCAATATCCTCAGATTCAGACATTACATCATCACTATCATCTTCTTCCAAACCTTTAACTTTTAATATCGCTTCAGCGAAAATACTTTCTAGATCTTCCTTTACATGGCTTAAATCTACTACTGTTTCTGAAATTCTTCTGCTAGATTTATCAGAATTGGTTTCGCGTCGATCAATGACAGTTTCTTGAGTATGAGTTAACGTTGAGTCTGATTTAGTTTTACTTATATCACTGAATGTCTCCATTTTACTTATAGTGACATCCGATTTAGACTTTTCAGATAAAGATGGCGTATCAATTGCAGATTTGAGAGATTCTTTTAATTTATCTTTAGTGTTATAATTCTCTATGTATTTAATGAGTAGTTCCACTAATGTCTCTTGATTATCTTCTTCAGGCGTTTCATCAATAAAATATAAATTTTTAGCATTAACATTCGACTCACTAACAGATTTAGCAGATTCTTTAATTTCTAGAGGCAGTCTATCATCAGGTCCAAATAAAAATTCCATTAATGTAATTTTACTATCGTCTTTAACATCATCCTTGTCCATACCACCCGATGTGGCCAAAAATTCAATAAGAGTTTCCATCTTCTGCTCTAATTCTGTATTAACTTTAAAAGGAACACAAACTTTCTCTTCTGAAGGACTGGGTTCAGTTTTAAAGCAACTTCCGCTACCTTTTCTATCATCCCTCTGACTTTTGACTATGGTGAAAAAGAAATCGATCAAATTAGCTATTCTTCTATCAGTACCGTCTTCTTCATCTGAACTAAGGTCAGATTCTTCCTTCACCAATGGGCATTTCTTAGGTTCATCATACTTTTTAGAAAATACGGTTTCTTGTATTACCTGTAGTAAGTCCCTGGCGAGTCTTACAGGTGATTTGGTGTCAGTTTGAATAGGCTCGTAAGTGGTAGGGTTAGAACGCCGTCTGTCCTTGTCTATCCTAATGAAGTCCCATAAAGAGCCGAGTTCAGAAGAGAGAGACGCACGATGGTTAGCCAGGCTTGTACCAAGTCGGCGTATTACCTGAAAAATGATATTTACATGTTAGAGAGATGCAGTTGTGTGTTCTCTAAAGTAATAAGTTCTGTAGTTGAGTATTCTGAGAAACGTGGTAGATTCTTTTATTTAATTTTGACGCGGTAAAGCCATGTTGGAATCAGTATCTTGATTACTACCTTCTGAGCCGGCTCAATCGGTGTATTACCACACTTTCACATAATATTGTCGTGAAACAGTTAGCTTTGAGCTCGTGTTTCGCCTACTTCCCCTTCCTCCTATTCCATCCTCTGTATCCCATTCTTCCTGTCTAATCCTTCTATCCCCTCCCCTATACCACGTCCCTCCTATCCCGTCCTAAGCACTGGCAGCACGATGGCTTCACCCCTGGTGTTGATAACGTCTATAGGCGACGGTAACCACTTTGCATTAGATGGGCCGTCTCCCTGTTTGCCAACTTTGCAATAAAAAAAGTTAATATTAACTTACCTGCCACACTCAGGATCGCCAAGCACGTAATTTCCTTAAAGATACTCTCTTGAATCTGGCCACTTGAGCTGCCAGCGCCTCAGCACCCAACGAACCGCCCTCACCTTCCGAGTGGACCTAGAATGAACAAAGAAAAAGTTCAGTAGATAGTCAGACCGCCC
This sequence comes from Dendrolimus houi, assembly GCA_039645545.1. Taxonomy (NCBI): domain Eukaryota; kingdom Metazoa; phylum Arthropoda; class Insecta; order Lepidoptera; family Lasiocampidae; genus Dendrolimus; species Dendrolimus houi. Next base: position 2,338,353 of record CM077145.1, read on the forward strand.
ACGTAATTGGTAGCGGTCACCATCACCTATGCACATTTGCAACACCAAAGGTGCTACGAATGTGCTGCCGCTCTCTAAAGGGAGACTGCAATCTGGCCATGAATGTAGGAACACAACTCAAGGTTGTTATGGCAGCATACTCTGGACCAGAGGTGGTGGCCATCGAGACGGGCTTATATCCTACCATCTGACTGTGGGTTGTTTTATGGCCTCTTAAGAGAAGCTGCCCGGCACCAGGAAATTGTATACTTTCTCCGTTCCTGCACGGATAAAATCTATAATATTAGGTTGGGGAAAAAGTTTCTTCGCATTTTATATAAAAAATGAAAAGGTTTTTTTATAAAGTTTATTTACATTTGACTTAAGTATGTAGGTGCCATTTTGTTGGATAACTTTTTGCCATCTTGTAGGTAGGGACGTGATCCCATTGCTATAAAAATTTTGGGGCTTCTGATCAAAAAACCGCGACAAGTGGTTTTGGCAGTCCTCTCTTGATGTTAACCTGACACTGCCTAAACAATTCTGCAGAGACTGAAACAGGTGAAAATCTGAAGGTGCAAGGTCAGGACTATATGGTGGATGCATTAACACCTCCCAGCCAAACTCTCGTAATTTTTGCTGAGTGGCTAAACATGTGTGAAGTCTAGCGTTATCATGGTGAAAAACCACACCCCTTCTGTTGATTAATTCCGCCCGCTTTCTCTCAATTTTTTGCTTTAATCTCATCAGTTGTTCGCAGTATAGTTCAGAATCGATGGTCCTGCCTGGCGGTAACAGCTCATTATGAATAATGCCCTTCCAATCCCACCATACACACAGCATCACCTTATTGCTGGTTAACCCGGGTTTCGCCACAGTCTGTGAAGCCTGACCGGCCTTTGACCACGATCTTTTTCCCACGTTCTTGTCGTACGTGATCCACTTTTCATCACCAGGTATCAGCTTCTTCAAAAATGGTTCGGTTTCATTACGTCGTAATAAAGAATCACAAATGAGTACACGGTTCATTAGGATTCTTTCAGTGAGCTCATGAGGCACCCAAATATCGAACTTTTTTGTGTACCCAGCTTTTTTTTAAATGCGCTAAAACCGTTTTGTGGTCAATTCCCAGTTCTCCAGCTACATCGTAACTACTAATATGCCGATCTTGCTCCACTTTTTCAAAAATGGCATCAATTTTGTCCGTAACAGGGCGACCAGAGCGACGTGCATCTTTGATATCGACATTTCCGGATTGAAAACGCTTAAACCAAATTTACGCTACTCTCACAGATACTGCATTAGGTCCATAAACATCACAAATTTTTTTCGCGGCTTGTGTTGCATTTTTACCTTTTTTGTAGTAAAATTTTAAAATGTATCGAATTTCTTCATTAGTTTCACTCATTTTAACAATAAGAAAAACAAATGAAAATCACACATTTTCCAAATTTGAATTTGGAATTGTCTTCTTTAAAATTAAAACTTTTTAATGATACCAGAACCAGCCAGATACAAATGGTATAGCCAAAGAGATCTTATTACAATTTCATACATACTGTATGCGAAAAGACTTTTTCCCCAACCTATTACTATTATGAGCGGCGTTTTCCTTGTGAACCAATTACCAAACCAGTCTTTAAAATATCTTTAAAACACATAGCAGACATTTAGAATATTTACAGAGAATTATTAATACAAATGTATGAAAGACAGATAATTTGTTATTGCGTGATAGTATATTTTATTATGTGTGTGTTTTTAGAATCGATTGAATCAAAAGGCGTTATATATCTTTATTTACCAGAAGGTGAGTTTTTAAACAATCAATTTATAAATAAATAAATAAATGTAAATTAAACAAGTTAGGCTTGTCAAAGGCTTACTCTCTGATCTGGGCCGATCCTAGACACCCAGAACATAGTAAATAACGGATAAAATTCTTTTCCGAAACTTACCATATGAGGAATCGAACACGGAGCCTCTGCGTTTGAGGAAGGCCGGCAAAGGCTTAACTCAACTTAAAATTTAACTTCGTCAATGTCATTAAGGATCGATTATGTTTTTTGATCTTTGTTAATTGAAATTAGCAAATATCAAAAACACAATTAATGCTAATTAATTAATAATCCCTATCCCTGTTAATATTATAAATGTGAAAGTAACTCTGTGTGTCTGTTACGCTTTTACGGCAAAACTATTAGGAGTACTGGATTGGTTTTGTTGTAATTTTGTATATATGTAGTTTTAATACTGAAAATGGACATATATACTTTTTACCCCGGGAGATGGGATAGTTTGCGATACAAAATGAAGTGAATCTTCCGAGGGCAAATATCACTAACAGAAATACTTATACAACGCAACCTTTATGAACGCCTGCTCTTTAAAGAAGAGGTACGTACTGGGTATGACCCGCGGCGCAGCCGCAGGGTAAACTCTAGTAATATATAGTTTTAAAACTGAAAATAGACATAGATACTTTTCACCCGGGAGATGGGATATAGTTTGCGATACAAAGTGAAGTAAATCTTCTGGGGGCAAAATGGACTAACATAAAAACTTATACAATGTAACCTGTATTAATGCCTGCTCTTTAAACAAGAGGTACGCACTAGGTTTTGACCCGCAGCACAGCCGCAGGGAAAACCCTAATAATATTATAAATAAGAATATGAGTTTGTTTGTGACGTTATCACGTCGTAACTACGCAACAGATCATCATGAAATATCGCATACACGTGGTCAGGAGTATAAAAGGACATAAGGTACTTTTATCCAGAAAAAGTACTATTCCCGAGGGATAGACTAATATAGCTGAAGAGATGGCGCTCCGATCACTTTTTATTGGCGCCGCCATCGCAATTCCGTAACAAATACATCGACATGGTAACGACAATGACAGCGAAAATTTGATTGTGTTGCTCCTGAGTAACGAACAAACGAACTCTGTCAATGTAATGAGTAGTGAACAAATTGGGTGTAGGCTAAATAACAACTTTAACATTACTCATTGACATCTTTGTCTCCCGTGATCGCGGCTACTGAAAAACGGCCGAAACGTCGGAATCAACATCGTTAAAACTTAGTTTTATTAACTTGAGACAATAAATTTTCGAAGAGTTAATTGAGTTCTAGCAAACAGTGCATACCCAGTAAGACAAAGATGTAATAAAAGGAAAGGAAAATATTGTTCCAACTTAAGTTCCGACGAAAACAAAATTCACCTGCATATCTGTAAAAACACATTTTTATTACCTGTCGGCATTTTAACGAATTTTAATTCTTTTATGATCGTCTTATTTTGTTTACTTATTTATTGGCATACGTTTCTAGAGAACAGCCCATTGTTTATTGTACCCGTTTACGGCCACTTGCAGCCGACTCATTAGTCAGGTGTTTTGGATTGTGTCGACTACGATACGGGCACATTGCATTTGTGCAGTATAAAACGATGGCCTGATTGAGGGAGGAGGCAGTCGAGCGAGAATCACGATCAAAGCGAGACGTGTGTACTACAATCGGGAATCTAATAGTGACGAACTTTGCGCGTTTTATTGAATTACGACCTTCTGCATTACGTTTGGACTTGTTATGTTCGGTTATATTTGTACCTGTACTATACGTGTTTATATCGTTCTAATAAACTCTATAATCATTCCAACGGCATTTTAATTCGAGTCCCGTAACTCGTAACAATATTATTAACGTTATAATAATGACAAGATATACACCCGCCGGGGGGCTTTGTGGTGAGGCCTTAGGTGAGTAGCGACACCTCGGACTTGACTCCGGGGGTCAAAGCAAGGTTCCCCCCCGCCTCCGTGTTTGCCTTAGCCAGCCGGCACGGACCGGAGGTCGCTAGAGCTAAGACTCAGGCTCCAGGGGCGGAAGTGATAAATGTCATAACGTCGGAAGTAGCTTCGGTGAACCTGCAGCCAACTTCTCTACACCCCTTACCCGCTCACACCCATGTTGCCCCTGTCTTCTATGGCATTTTTTGGGCCCATGCAGGGAGTGGTGAGTCACCGTCTGCCCATTTTTCCATGTTCCTCGAACATTGCAACGGGCAGACGTCATAATCCCCATATTCCCAGACCCCTAGTACCACTAGCAGTTCACCCCAATAGTCTGGTACTGTTTGTTCTCATTTCCCACAATAGTCCTACACTGACCGGGGCTTGTCCTTGGGTGCATTTTTATAAGGCGTAGACAGGGATAATCGACGGTCAGTGTCATGCCACATTTAAATCAAATTTGTCAAGGGGCCTCTACGTGTTGGCCTTCCCACGGTCCCACGCAAGCCCTCCAAGAGTCCGGGCCATTTTCATGGCACGTGGTCTTCAAAGACAAGACACTAAAAATTCACACTGCAACATATTTCCATAAATTCCTTATATGTTTGACAAAATAAAAACGTTATACAGAAGATAGTATAAGAGGCTGGAGCGAGCTATTGCAACCTAAAGAAGTTGTTGCGGACAGAGAGCACCCGTCTGAACCGCCCGCTGGAGCACACCTACTCTCCGCGCCCCGCATACCGCCGACGCCCATAGCTCGCACAATTAACAGCTAGGCGTCGGACGGTACGCGGTATATAGGAGCGGCCTTGGAGGCAAAAATTGTTAATACGGAGATAATTCTCATTGACGACTTGCCACTCTCTCTCGACTCTTTCGCACAATTTGTCACTTTCATTACGTACTTACTTCTTATGTATATTCTAACTTATAGTTTAATAATAATCATACAGCCCAAATTCATATCGAGTTTCATTTCCAAAGAAGAAGCAACTGCCACCAATAGAAGTCATACGCCGCAGATTGCAGATGCTTCGACTACAAGCAGGCAATGACCGAATGTTGCTTGGACGCGGTCTCGCTTACACACTACGCGAATTATTAAATGAATAAATTTCAGCAAGATTACTTTCATGCCACTGCTTCATCTGGGATAATGTCAGTTATGGACCGTTTCACGTAGATATAGCGATGGGTTTAATGCGTAATTTGGGATGCGATATTGTTATTAATTGATATTGAGTTATTTGACTGTGGCTAAACGGGTCTTTTTATAGCGTTAAAAATAATGCCGTTAGCGAATAGCTACATTAGTGTATACATACTTACGTTATCTGTCAATGTTTAACAACATTCATTATTTATGCTTTTTAACGATAAGACCGCCCTTTGTGCATGAGACAGAGTTTTAGTCTGTAAATTCTTTTTTTGTATTGGTGTATACAATAAAGAGTTGGTTTGGTTGATTACTTTTTATATATTTGGTTAGTAATAAAGTGTTATCTATCTATCTATCTAAAAGGATAGAAAAGAAGAAAGAGTATATTGTATGTTTATACAGGGAGACAGTGGAGGTCCTTTACAAAGCAGGGTATTCGCAAACTTGAATCCGTGTACTGTGTCAGTATTTGGGGTCGTATCCACCGGGAGCCCATGCGGGCAAGTGGAAGGTGTTGGACTTTACACCAGGGTGCAGTACTACTTGGACTGGATAGAGAGTGTGGTCTGGCCGTAAAATACAACTTAAGTCGTTACTTGGGACTTCGTACGCATGTAGTTTTTTAAACAAAATAATGCAACAGTATGGACGAAGCTATAACGCTGCGGTGCGACGTCGCACAACGCATCGTGAAATTTTCCGATGCGTTGCCGCATCGTACAAATTCTCCTCTGATTTTAATCGACTTTATAACAAAATGTACTTTTTCGTTTCTGAACCGACTTTAATGATTATTTTTGCGTTGGATTCAGTACAGCTTTAGAATAGTTTCAAATAAATTTCATTGTTATTAGATACCATTAAAGAAATTTACTTCAAGAATAACTAAAAAGCATAAATTAAATTGTCTCTATAATGTCTTGAAGTCGGTAGCAAGTAAAACTTAAAAAAAAAACAACAACAGATTTGCAAAATGCATCGATTTCAAGTTGTTGTTGATAATAATTATTTTATTACTCTTGAAGTCGGTTTCATTTTTGTTAGAGTATTTTTAATGAACAAAGTAATGCAACAGTATGGACGAAGCTATAACGCTGCGGTGCGACGTCGTACACGCATCGTGGAAATTTCCGATGCGTTGCCGCATCGTACAAATTCTCGTCTGATTTTAATCGACTTTACAACAAAATGTACTTTTTCGTTTCTGAACCGACTTTAATAATTATTTTTGCGTTGGATTCAGTACAGCTTTAGAATAGTTTCAAATAAATTTCATTGTTATTAGATACCATTAAAGAAATTTACTTCAAGAATAACTAAAAAGCATAAATTAAATTGTCTCTATAACGTCTTGAAGTCGGTACCAGGTAAAACTTAAAAAAAAAACAACAACAGATTTGCAAAATGCATCGATTTCAACTTGTTGTTGATAATAATTATTTTATTACTCTTGAAGTCAGTTTCATTTTATATTTATAATAATGACATGACTTACCTACTAAAATTTTATGTTACAGCATAAAATTTTAGTACGTCATGTCATTATTATTAACTATAATAATATTTTTCTTTCCTTTTATTGTGTCTTTGTCTTACTGAGTGTGCACTGTTTGCTACAACTCCATTAATTCTTCGAAAAGTAACTGTGTAACATATTTCTATATATATTTTATTTAAAAAAAAAGTTTGAGTTAATTTTTAGCTAGACATGTTGCTGGGGAGTTTCTTGCCGCTTAACAGCAATAACACGCTGCGAAGCGGTGTACATAGAATAGGGAGTAAAATTAATTTTAACTTATATGTATCACCTTCAAAAAGTGTTCTCCAGTGGAACTTATTTTGAATGAAAACTTTTGAATTTGAATTTAATGAATGAAGTAACGCAATAGTATGGACGAAGCTTTAACGCTGTGGTGCGACGTCGTATACGCATTGTGGAATTTTCCGATGCGTTACCGCATCGTACAAATTTCGGAGTAGTTAGAAATGGATAATACACCTAGTACTTCCTTCCCTGTTTTCTCTTTAATAGTCTCGTTTGTAATTTAGTTAAGTTAGCGTACAATACAACAATACTAGATGTATTTGATTAAAGGAGACGGACAGCTTTTATACATTTTTCGGCCCAGATTGTAAAAGTTGAGTGATTTTAAAATTTCTTGTTATTACGTCGATACTTTATATAATTGTAATAGGTTTAATTATTGTGAATGAATTAGTTGTGCGGTTAAGAGTTTTAATATTATTAATTGTTGAAATACGTTCATATAAATCGATTCCTATAATCGATAATTTATTTTATTGATGATTTTATTTTTAAGAACTCGTCTTCCAGGTAGTGTTTAGGGCTGATATATTCCATTTTATAATGTAATATGACGCTTTTTAAGCCATAACTATTTCAACTCGTTACATTTCTTTGGCCCAAAAGTCTTCGTCTCCTTCATAACTATAGTAGTGTAAATTTCTCTTTAAGTGAAACATATTGTGCTATTTGAGAAATAAATGATGAAGCGAATCATGAAATTATTGTAAGTGATATACAAAATTGTCTTTAGTACTCACCTCCCTATTTCCAACGCGCTTCTGCATGTATGCCCTTACGTCCTTGTCAGAGTGTCCTTTGGCACGTTCTATACCCTTTCCCAAGGGAGCTGTCGACACCCTCCTGAAAATCATGAAATAGCGAATCAGTCAATTAATGAGTGAGTGAGTGAGTTAATGAATTAGTGAGTTAATTAATGAGCGAGTGAGTTAATGGGACTAACTCAGTTGATTAATGAGTGAGTGAGTGAATGAACGTTCTTTATTGCACATAAAACAACAACAACATTCAACATTTTAATCCAACTCTTTCGCCATGCAGGCTGTCTTACTTTGGAACTCTTTGCCCACTGACGTCAGAAAAACTAAATCTCTTGCCATATTCAAAAATTCACTTAGGAATCATCATGTAAGTCTTACGCAATAATGTATGTACTAATTTACAATAGACTTTAATCTGCTGTCCCTCTATGTCATTTTTTATTTTCCTTTTTCTGTGTTGCATAATAATTATAGATAATTTAAGAATTTAGTTTGAGTCGGGTTGCCCGGAAGAGATCGTTTTTAGCGATAACTATTGTCTTGTTGTGCATTTATTGTAATATTTGATTTGGTGAACAATAAAGTGTATAAAACTAGCGAAAAGAACCACTTTCGTCCACTGGCAGGGCGATCAGGGATGGCCATGAGTTTGACGTGACAACTGTCGTCATGACAGAGAGATTAAGTATTACTCCTTGTTGGCAAAGGAAGAGACCAGCGCGAGTATGAAATCCACAGCTGTTACGTGTAGTGAATCAACTAAAATGTATTAAGAAATTTATAAACAATCAATCATAGTGATGTTTGATATTTTTACGTATATTTATGTATATATATATATATATATATATATATATATGTGTCTATTAAGTATAATTTTACTTATATAATATTTTATATACTTATATGTTTATAAATGAACAAAATATATGTAAGTAACTGCTTATCCTCTAATATTTATGTATACCACCTTTGACCAATATAATCTGTTTTATTCCTGTCACGGGTTGTGTGGAAGAGATCGCTTCTTAGCGGTAAGACCGCCCATTGTGCACATTTAGAACATTTTAAGGCTATAAGGTTTTCTGTAATGGTGTACAATAAAGTGTTATCTATCTATCTATCTATCTTTGACACGCTCTCCTGTAAACTTAGAATTTCGTAGTCGATTCAGTATACGCAGAAGCCGTGGATGCGATGACATTTAGAAAGAAAGAAAGAAAATAATGTTTATTTAGAGTTATTTAAAATGGAAATTAACAAAAGCCAAAGGTTAACTAACTGTAAACAGGCCCTAACTCAGCAAATCACAGAAGAAAAAACAACTAATGAACATTTAACATTATTCATAATTAGAGCAACATCAAACAAAGAATAGACAAAAGATATATATATATATATATATATATATATATTGTTATATGCCGTCAAAGATAAGCCGCACAGCCTATCGTAAGCGCAGCTTATCGTCCTTTTTCGGATTAGGGAATCCTTTGTCTTTAGAATTTTGTTTTATAACCATCATTAGCGTCGAACTAATCCCTATTTTTATTGTATTCGACTTTGTGGACGTTCGCAGGTGTGCAAATTAATATTCTTAGAAACTCAGTGTGCTCTTCCAATTCCTTTGTACTGTGTAGTTAGTATAAGACGATGCCCGAATGGAGGAGCGGGGGCAGTCAAGCGACGACTACGAAACGAGTAAGACGTTCTCTAGTACTCTCGATTAGCGATATAAACGACGGACTTTGCGCGTTAGAATTGTACTGAATCGTGCAGTGTGAACTGGTTGCATCCAGTTTTATTTGTATTCGTTTTATTACGTGTTTGTTCTAATAAATTCTATAGTAGTTCCAACGGCATTTTTAATTCGAGTCCTGTAGCTCGTAACAATATTTTGAATAATTTAATATAAGTAAATAACATGTTATTAGTCTATTGTTTACTTATAGATTGTTAATTTGTGTGTTATAGTTATAGAATTTATTTATAGATATTTATATTTATGGAATAGTTTAATTTTGGTTCAGTTTATTAATGCTGGTAATCTCTTGGTATTTTCATAATCGATTAAAGCGAACTATTCTATATGTTATGAAACAAATATTGAAATGTAAAAATAATGATAAATCATAATAAGTACGTCACGTATAAAATAATATAACTATGAAAACGTGTTCAGAACTTTCACAGTGATTCGAGGTCTTTGAGAACGTCACGAGGTTGCGACTTAGGACACGAATACATACTATAGAGATTTACGCAAGATCGTTCTCAGTTCAGGCTGTGCTCTGCCGGCAGATGTCCGGTCTGCTATCTATCCATTCCTTTAACAGACTTGTGAAGGAGCACTTGTTTTGTATGTCTATGTACGTGTATATTTTTATATCTATAATATATGTATTTTAATTATTTTATTATTATATTAATATATATTTCACCTACACGCCAACGCTATCTATCCAATTAGACCTTGTCCATCCAAAGGTTGCCTGGAAGAGATTGCTTGTAGCAATAAGGCCGCCCATTGTACTACCTTTTAGTAAGTAAGTTTATTGTGTATTTTTTTCTATGTAATGTTGGTGTACAATAAAGAGTATTGTATTGTATTGTACAAAGACTCAACCAGGCTTACGAAAAGGCGATTGTATCGAGTGCGAGATCTGCTTGCTGCCTTTGGTGTTCGTACAGGAACGCTTTCAGTTTGACTTTAAAAATATGTCTTCGAACGGTTCTTATTGGTAAATTGTAAATAAAATATAAATTGTAATTTAAAAAAAAATTGGTAACTACCTGCAATGTATCGGGTCGCTGTAAGCTGTTTGTGCAGGGTTCTTAACTTCGACAACGCTGTCCGAGGTCGTAAAGCCGCCCAGTGGGAACCCTGTACCACCTTTAAGAAAACGATGATTTAAAAATTGTAAAAATATTTAGTACATGCTTTTAGAACACTCATAGTGAAGGATTTTTTTATAGACAGGCAGACCGCCTACATGATGGAAAGCGGTTACCGTCATCTATGGACATTTGTAACACCAATGTGCTGCTGTTGTCTAAAGGGCGACTCCAGAACCTGGCCACTAATGCCGGAACACAATTCAAGGTTGTTTTTTTTTAAACAACTCTACGGACTCTAGTTCTCTTTTTACAATTTAATTTAGGAAAAAGTTTAGAAATTATACACGCTTATTTGCCCGATTTTGAAACATTCTTCATTGGTGCTCCGCTCCTATTTGTCTTAGCGTGATGATATATAGCCTATAGCCTTCCTCGATAAATGGGCTATCTAACACTGAAAGAATTTTTCAAATCAGACCAATAGTTCTTGAGATTAGCGCGTTCAACCAAACAAATTCTTCAGCTCTATATATTAGTATAAGATTTTTGTTAATGTGTGTGAGATTTATTCAATGATATTCGTGTTGTGGTGTACCTTACGTATAACTTATTATATTAATTTATTCTAATTTTAATACTAAACTTATACTAATGTAGAGTGTATCTGTTACATGCTGGTGTTGTGAGGAAGTGCATGTACAGTGTGTGCCTTGTGTCTATACCTATATATATTAACCTAACTAGTGCCATGTGTGTTGTTTTTTTCTGATTCTGTGTCTGGGTTATTAATATTTAGGCTCTTTATGTGTCTTTGTTTGTGAAGTGTGCGTGTTGGTGTGATACTGATAGCAGTAATTTTATCAAACTGAAGATTGTTATGGTGTTATATTTTAGATCAGGGTAGTCATCCAGACGGGCAAATACCCTATCACCTGGCTGCGGATTGTTTTGTCGCCTCTTACGACAGGCCGCCCCAACGCAGGAAATTGTATTCTTTCTCCGGTCTTGCACAAGGATTCCGTAGGGGCGATGAAATTGTTCCTTAGTTTAAGAGGTTGCCTGGAAGAGATCGCTTTAAGCGATAAGGCCGCCCTTTGTTTAACATTTACTGTACCTAGTTTCAATTTTTGGAGACCAATAAAGTCTCATTCATGCATTCACAATGCGGTCTTGGACATGCCAAAAGTGCTATATGATTTAATATTTACTTAAGTTTTCGCGACTTGTATACATAATAAAACTTAAAACACTTATCCGTTGCGATTCGTTTTTCCACTTGTCCGTTGAAGTTTCACTTCTACTATGTGTAGCACACATTTCGATTTCTCGCAGGTTTACTGCAATTTATGATTTGGTTAGGTTAGATACATTTTAATGAATGCATTTTTTATTTTATCAAAAAGAACTGACTTCGCTCCGGAACCAAAAAACATTCATAGTCTACTTTAAAATTATGCCGCCCCTCCACGCGGACGTAACGCTTTTTCGTGACAAAAAAACCCTAATACCCTCCGTCTATATACAAGTTTCACTTCAAAAAGCGTTACGACCGCGTGGTAAGAGGCAGCATAATTTCTGAGTAGACTATGGATGTTGTTTTTGTTTCATAAAATAAAATATGTTTAAATAAAAAATGCATTCATTAAAATGTACCTAACCTAACCAAATCATAATTTGCAGTAAACCTGCGAACAATCGAAATGTGTGCTGGGATACATAGTAGAAGGGAAACTTCAACGGGCAAGTGGCAAAACGAATCGCAACAAATTTTAACTTGAAGTTTTACGAGCAGTTTGTTAATGTTCTCATTGGTGGCAGTTGCTTCTCGTTTGGAAAATAAAACTCGGTGTAATGTACTGTATGATTATTATTATTATTTAACTTTTTACATGAATAGGATAAGTACAAATTATGCAAGAGAGACATCGTTAAAATGTGAAGAATTACGAATGAATGAGCAATAGTGTGTTTGCCTCCAAGGCCGGCCCTATTTCCCGCATTCCGTCCGACGCCTAGTTGCTAATTGTGCTAGCTATGGGCGTCGGCGGTATGCGGGGCGCGGAGAGTAGGTGTGCTCCGGCGGGCGGGTCAGAGGGGTGCTCTCTGTCCGCAACAGTTCTTGTCCAATTTGAAAACCTGCCCGTCAAATTGCAAGTTTCGTTTTTCCACTTGTCCGTTGAAGTTTCACTTCTACTATGTGTCCCAGCACACATTTCAATTTTAATTTGAATTTTATATAATCTGATTAATGTATAGATATATGTTATTTATTTAGTCGTGTGCGTTAATACAATGATTTTATATGTGTATGTGTTATTTAAATTATTGCTTTTATTAAACTGAATAATTTTGTATATATTGTTCTCGATGACAACTGTGACTTCACTTTGTAGTCCCAGACGGATGAACAGCGCTGGTCGTTGTTGGCTAGCATTATGCTGAGACTGGGTCTAATGTAGGACTTATTTTGTTTGTATTGTCTTTCTATTTCTATTAATTTTAACTTTTTGTCCTAAATAAAATATTTTCCTTTGAATGAATGAATGAATAAAAAGACTTTAATGTTCACCAAAAATTCAAACTACGTTCTTAAAACTAGGTACAGTAAATGTTAAACAAGGGCGGTCTTATTGCTTAAAGCGACCTCTTCCAGGCAACCCCCTAAACTAAGGAAAATATTAAGACAACAGTGGCGGTGAAGATATTAAATAATATGAAACATACCAAGAATAAGTGAAGAATAAATAATAATATTGTTACAACTTAGGCGTCGACAAAGACAAATTCCACGTACAGTCTATAAAACCTGTCGGCATTTGAATTAATTGTAATCCCTTTGTGATCGTCTTCTTTTGTTCGCTTATTTTTTGGCATACGTTTCCAGTATTGTGGAGAACAGCCTATTGTTCTATTGTACTCGTTTACCGCCGCTGCAGGCTGCATCATTAGCCAGGTGTTACGGATTAAGTACAAGCTGATTCTAGGAAATTATGTCGACGACACGGGCGGGCACATTTGCATTTGTGCAGTATAAAACGATGGCCTGATTGAGAGAGCGGGGCAGTGAGCTACAACTACGATACGGGCGTGACGTGTGTACATTCGGGAATCTAATAATGACGGACTTTGCACGTTTTATTAAATTACGACCTTCTGTATTATGTTTGGATTTGTTGTGTTCGATTTGTATTATACGTGTTGCATAGTTCTAATAAACTCTATAATAATTCTAACAGCACTTAACTCGTAACATTATACTTTATATACTATACAAAAATAGGATAAATCATACGATACATAGAATCAGCAGCATGTTTTAGACTTGCGAGGACCAAAGATATTTAGTAATAAAATTAATTCTTCTTTCTTTCTCAATAAAATGGTGGTAATTCTTACCGGTAAAAGCTCCTCGAGTCATGCTGAGTCCTCGTTGTATTCTGGCTATCGCCGCTCTATGCCTGGGGATAGGTGCCGTTGTACCCTTCTCCTGAAGAACGAATCTTCCCAAAGTCTTCCAGTTTGCCTGAAACAAATATAACATTAAAGACAGTTTGCGTACATGGAATGTGCAGTTTTTTTATACTGTTTAGGAAGTGAAATCTTCTTTAGGCCTATTATGGCCGCTTTTGGGATGGAGCAAAATCACTGAACTGGTGTGATCTTTACGCTCAGATACAATGCTAAACCATATGACATAGCGTAAAATACTCAAAGGACTGTGCTCAGATACAATGCTAAACCATATGAAATAGCGTAAAATACTCAAAGGACTGTGCTCAGATACAATGGAAATAAAAATACTCAAAGCACTGCTCACAAACCATACACAGCGTAAAATACTCAAAGGACTGTGCTCAGATACAATGCTAAACCATATGAAATAGCGTAAAATACTCAAAGGACTGTGCTCAGATACAATGCTAAACCATATGAAATAGCGTAAAATACTCAAAGGACTGTGCTCAGATACAATGCTAAACCATATGAAATAGCGTAAAATACTCAAAGCACTGCTCAGATAAAATGCTAAACCATGTGACACAGCGTAAAATACTCAAAGGACTGTGCTCAGATACAATGCTAAACCATGTGACACAGCGTAAAATACTCAAAGGAGTGTGCTCAGATACAATGCTAAACCATGTGACATAGCGTAAAATACTCAAAGGACTGTGCTCAGATACAATGCTAAAACATGTGACATAGCGTAAAATACTCAAAGGACTGTGCTCAGATACAATGCTAAACCATATGAAATAGCTTAAAATACTCAAAGGAGTCTATAGGATGACTGATGGAAACTAAAGTAGCATTACATTTTTGAAAAATCAATTACTCTACCCAGGAATCGAATAGGCTGATTTAGAAAAAATTTGATTACATCAGTAGAATTGTGTGTTAGGATTAATCTATAATATTATAACATTCTAAACACGCCGTATCTGTACATTAAAGCTATGGTATTAAAGAAAAAACAACTGGAATAGACTATATAAACGATGGAGAATATGATGTAATTTTTTTTAGAGGTCTTGTCTGTTTGTTCTGGATTCACGTAAAAACCACTAAGCCGATTTCGATGCGGTTTGCGCTGATCGTCAGCAAATTTTCAGACTTAAAATATACGCAATTTTTTTCCGGGAATGTCGTGGAATTTTTAAAAGTGAATCATTAAAATGACCAGACTGAAAAAAGACGGATTCCAGTGCGATTTTTTCACTAGCAAATTTAGCGGTTCGAAGTTGTTCGGTTGCATGAAAATTAGTTTATTACTATTATTATCATTTTTTAGATGCTGTGTCCCGGGAATCTCGCGGGAATGTCAAGTCAAGCGTGGACAAAGTCACGGGTGTTACGGCTGCAGCCAGCAACTGGACCGGTTGGCGCGGGGCGGCAGCCGCGGCGGGGGCGACGCGGCGCATCGGCCGGTGTCACATATGACAAGCACTTTTACGAAGGATCCTCTCACGTCAAGCGCGCGCCCATACTCAATTGTAAAACCAGTAAAGCAATAAAATTATAGATCTATATATAAACCGTTCATTATTCTTAAAGCATAAATCAAAGTACAGTCCACAAATTCACCACCGGAGTCTCAACAGGCTCAGGCCTTTACAACGGGCGTATCCTAGTATGGTATATAACAGCACTGTCATGTAATGCAATCTGTACATCGATATAACTGATGTGTCAAACCTGCCAAGCTGCCTTGGACAAGCGTGGCGGGTATACTGTACGGTCCCCCTATAATGGGAGGCCTGAGCCCAGCAGTGGGACATTTATGGACTGTTATTATTATTATTTAATTGACTCACCTGTGCTGTGTAAACAGTTTCGTCGTCTGCCAGTGCCCTTTGTTGGGGCCCTGTGCCAGTTCTACCACCCCATTCGAGTTCTTCTACCAACAAGAACCTGCGAAAATATGTAATACCTGTCTGTTTGTTACGCTTTCACAGCAAACCCACGGCATCGATCACGCTAAAATTTGGTAGCGTAAATATTCAGAATGGATATAGGATACATTTCATCCGGGAAAATGTAATAATTGTTGGCAACACCAACATAACATAAATGTTATTTTCAAACTTGCAACACTGTCGTTGATTTTTTCTTCTTTCATTTTGCTTGCAGCCGAGTGCGCACGTATTTGTTATGTAAAAGTGATTTATCATAAGTTTTCACCACTAACAGAGTTTAACTTCTTTACCTACAACGACCAGGGTATCGCTCACATCATGAGCGTAAAACAAAATCCCTATTAATATTATAAATGCGAAAGTAACTCTGTCTGTCTGTTCCGTTTTCACGGAAAAGCTACTGGACCGATTTAGCTGAAAAAAATGAAATATATATATATAATATATATATATATATATATATATATATATATATATATATATATATATATATATATATATATACACTCGATGCTGAGAATGAACATATGCCGAAAAATGGGATAGTTTCCGGGATAAAAATATATTTGTCTCTTTGTTTGTTATGCTTTTACGGAAAAACTGCTAGACCGATTTAGTTACAATTCGGTATATATGTAATTTTAATATCGAGGTTGGGCAAGAGATACTTTATATCCCGGATAACGGGACAGATTTATGTAAAGGTTATCCCAAGAAGTGGGATAGGTTTTTTGTGATTTTCCATTTTCGTCATTTTGGTCCTTTTGATCATCTTTGTCCTTTTTGCCCTTTTTGTCCTCTTTGTCTTTTTTGTCCTTTTTGTTATTTATGCAGTTTTCATAGACAGGGTATAGATAAATAAAACTAGGACGGTTTGAAGTAGAGAATGAAAGTTTAGACGAGACCAATCATTTTCAAGTTTATAGATATAAAAATTCATCATCTATAGAAAATGCGATAGTCTTTCTGTTAAGCTTTCACGGATAACTACTATGAATACTGGATCAGTTTTGCTGTAATTATGTTTAAATGTAGTTTTAATACCGAAAATGGACACAAACACTTTTCATATCGGGAGATGAGATACTTTGCGATATAAAATGAAATTAATTTTCCGGGTGCAAATAGCAGTAACATAAAAATTTAGTACAATGTAACCTGTATTAACACCTGCTCTTTAAAGAAGAAGCACGCACCGAAGGTTGATTGTTGGTTTCGTTTGTTATTTTCCCAATAAATAGAACTTTCCCGATTATCGTCCCATATATAGAGAGTATTACAATAAGATTTGATGTACCTTTTTGGATCATCTTGACACCTCGCTTTCGTTAGAGCTTGATGAACCACGAATGCCGCTGTTGCATTTAGAGGTACCTGAAAAAGAAACAGTGACCTTATATATTTTAATTAAATAAAGAATTAAAGTCTAGTTTTTTTTTTAATGAAAGGTATAGCCGGGTTTTTGAGAGAAATCTGCCCCCGCGGCGTTTTTTACTTTTGCTATGAGGATCGTTTCGTCACCAAATAAAAACATTCACCCAATTTTTCAGATTTTGAAAAATACTTAAGATAAACTTAAGTATTTTTCAAGTTCTTTTTTCGACTAAATATTTTAGTATTATTTTTTTTAAATTCGCTTTTTATCCGGAAGTTGCAACAAAAATATATTTTCATGCCTTTCACTCCCAAGTATTGGTAAAAAACTAACAATATTAATTTATAATCGTACTATTGAAAAAAAAACGGAAGAATAGGTTTTTTTAAAAAGCTCAAAAAATGCTTAAGATAGAAAGTTGAAAATTTGCGTGAATTATTTTTATTTGGTAGCAAAGCCATCTCCATAGTAAAAGTAGATAATGCGGGGGCAGAATACTCTTAGAAACCCGGCCATTATACCGTTATAGGTAGATTTGTAATATGATGAGAAAAGTTGTCATGTTATTTACCTTAAGTATGGCATACGGTATCTCATGTGACACGTTATGTACGCAAACTAAGAAACTGTCTGTAGGTCTTCGGGGCTCTTCATCATGAGCACTGGACTCTTCGTCCGAAGGCACCGATTTATCGCGATTACGGTCTGTTGAGGCTGACCTGAAAGAAGAAGTAAGTAAAAGACACAATTTCTCTTTTTTTGTTGCATGAGTTCAGCACACAAGCAAACAGCCCACCTGATGGAAAGCGGTTACAAAGGTGTTATCAATGTGCTGTCACTCTCTAACTGCAACCTGGCCACTAATGCCAGAACATAACTCAAAGCTGTTATGGTGGCATGCTCTAGACCAGGGGTGGTAGTCATCCAGACTACCTTACCACCTGGCTGTGGGTTATTTGGTCGCCTTTTATGACAGGTCGCCATTTAGCAGGTATCTTTTCTCTGTTCCTGGACATTGTTTCAACTTACCTGATGCTGGTCAACCAAGCCCGGCTGCTGGGATCATCTCCAACTCTCTTCAGCACTAGTCTGGCGGGAGCTGCTTTCAACACCCTCTCATTTGGTCCCAGGACTCTTTGTGTGGGTGCTCTTGAAGACACCTCTTCTACTAGGACGTAGCTTCCTCGCGAAGATCGACAGACTCCAGCCTTGGTCAGGCATTGGGCTATAGCCTGAACAGAAGCAGAAGTGTATAGCTCATTCTACAAGACTACAACTTCCAGACATATGGTATGAGGGAGTGGGTGCCAAATACGGTCGACAACTTCTAAGTGACGAGGAAGTGTAGATGAACTCCTCGCTACCGCTGAGAGATGAGGTGGTAGAAAAGCGACATACAAAAACTCGCTGTCCAATTGCAAAACCTAGCAAGTGAAATTGTTTTTTGCATTTGCTGGTGTATTGTGTTTGAC
Organism: Dendrolimus houi; assembly: GCA_039645545.1. Lineage (NCBI taxonomy): Eukaryota > Metazoa > Arthropoda > Insecta > Lepidoptera > Lasiocampidae > Dendrolimus > Dendrolimus houi. The sequence goes on from CM077145.1 coordinate 2,356,979, forward strand.
AAATATTATATATCTTATATATAAAAATCAATTGCTGTTCATTAATCTCGCTAAAACTCGATAACGGCTGGACTGATCTGGCTAATTTTGGTTTTGAATTATTTGTGGGAGTCCAGGGAAGTTTTAAGAGGTAAGTAAATATAAAAAAAAATATTCTGAGGCGGTACGAAGTTTGCCAGGTCAGCTAGTCTCTCAATAAAATGGTATATCGTTGTAGTTAGTGACAGAATGGCACTTAACAGGTTGTAACGTAATATTACATGTATTTGAAAATAAAGGTACTAGTGCTACCCAGACGGCTTCGCCACGTTTTCCCCGCAGCGATTAGTCATTAATCGGAGTTCCCTTCGTTACCACATTTATAGCGACACTGATTTATCGGTACTTTCCATTCTTGCAGTACGGGGCGTTTTAGACCTTGTAATAAAACTACCTTTGTGGAGACACGAGGCCTGTTGAACCCCGTAACATTATAAAAACTAAAATCCCTTTTTTGGCTTATATATAAAAACAAATAAAAATCAGTAAATAGTTTACGGATTTTTGTTTTGTGTTCAGCGGTACTAGGTGAAGTTAACTCTATATTAAGGTAGGTATTCCATGGAATTCTGATTTAATCGCACATTTTAGATATATTATATTGCTAATTTTTCTACAAGGAACCAAATTAAAGTTATAAAAGTTCATATTTTTCTTAGCCAAACCGCAAGCGAGACATATTCGGGGCGACTTAGACTCAGACTCGCAGTGAACGTGTTAAAAAAAAGGGTACTAAGGCTTATAGTTCGTTCGCGTTAAGAATGTAGTGCGTCATCATTGTTCGCCGTCCTAGCCCCGCCCCCTATCCAATCAAATCTTTTCAAATTACAAGGTCAAGTTCACAGTGACCAGTTGGCGGCATAGCTTCGAACGCGACGGTTGTGTCCTATAATTGTGTTAACTGATTTATATTTTAAAAAATGAATACCTCACCAATTCGTAAAAATAAAAGTGGTTCGGTAATTCATAGTGGAGAGAGAAAAGTAATTTACAATGTTTTTAAGTATTTTAAACAGTCTGATTTAAATGTGATTGTAGACAGCATAGTACAAAAAACGGCAAATGCATGCGGTGTCCGAGAGAACAGTTATATTGCTGCCAACAATAAAACTTTTAAGATGATTGACGTGAAAAAAATATTTTATGACGCAATTCGGTTAGTAATCGCTGATCGATGGAAGAAATGCTGCGACCACGTCTTACAAGAAGAAAATACCATGTGGGATTTAGATGACGTCATGGAACTCGCTGCAGTAAATTCTTTTATTATAAATACTAACGAGGATACTAGTGATAGTGATTAAAATATTAATGACTTAATTTTGATTTTTAACTTTTAATTGTATTTTTTAAATTCATTAAACTTAATCTTTAAAAATATAATTTGTTTGTTTTTACCACCACTGTGAATACACTTTTACCCTGCATTTGCACTGATGACTCACTGCATTCTTAACGCGAACGAACTATAGCTATGCCACCTCCACCAGGTCGTGGTGGAAGGAGTATGTAAAAGAAATGCTGGTTTGCCGTCGTGAAGGATGGCATGCGTACTATTGGTCTTACAACTAGAGATGCCGAAGACCACGTGAAGTGGAGAAAAAAAAAATAGGAAAGTGGAGCCCGAGCTTCGAAGTAAAGTCTCAGAACACAACCGGGATTTAACGCCCAAATGATAATGATGATCAAAAGTGAATGGATAGTTGGGGAATATTATGAAGTGTATGTCTGTCTGCTGATTTATGTATATAAAAATATTCCTCACCTCATTAGCAGTAGTATCATGCGTGACTTTCAAAATGGAGTACGGCTCGTTCCTTGACACTGCGTAGACCACCAGGAAGTGAATCTTTCTCCTTTCTTTAGGAGAACTCGGCTCTAGATCTCCTCTGCAGCTCTCTCCTGCCAACTCCTCAGAGCATCGAGAGAAGATTAAAAGAGATGCCATGTTTAGAGGCTGGTTGGTTGGAGATCTGGAAAATATCAAGTTAAATTTTATGTATTCATCTTTTAATAAAACTACGTTTTTAACAGTTTCAATCGCGGTATTTTATTAGATGTTGATTCCAACGTTTCGGCCACTTTTCAGTAGCCGTGATAACGGAAGACAAAGATGTCAAGAGTCAATGAGTAATGTTAAAGTTTTTATTTAGCTTATCGTCAACTTGTTCAATTTAATTATATATTGTTTGTTTATGGTTATTATCTATATATTAATACGTGAAGCAAAAATTTCGTGCCCCTTTTTACGAAAATTGCGCGGATGGAGGAGTATGAAATTTCGCACACTTCTAGTTTATATAGAGAGAGGAGTGCAGAAATCTAATAGTTTTTTTATTGGTTATAAAAAAAAACATTACACACACTACCATGTATTTGACACACACACGCATATATACTCTTTTGTTTATTGTTAAAGTCAAATTAACAGAGTAGCCTTGAAGAAATCTGTGATTATAAAAGTATAGCATTTGACAACAGAACCTTAATAATGTTCAAACTTATAATTTTGAATTAATTATTATGGTCAAATTTCGACCACAAGCGACCACAAGTTTTAACAAATAACTTATGTTGAATAAACCGGTTTCAAACCGGTTAAGATTTGAGTGGCACACAACACATATTTATATTAGAAACAGTTGTTGCTCGCCCCGAAAACCCCGGTAAAGTTGTGAGGTCTTCGGACCAACAACATAAAGTGAAGACTTTATGTTGTTGGTCCGAAGACGGACTTGTCTTGACTTGTAAGGACTTGTCCAATATAAAAAATAAAGGACATTCTACGTTCATCGGTTGAACAAAGCGAAGTGAATATAATCAAGCAGTAATTATGATGACTGCTGGTACTAGATAATAAATAAGGTTATATATATATATAAGATTCTTGTTATATTATTATTAGCATAGAAAGGTTTATGCCTATGAAATCTTATACTAATATATAAAGCTGAAGAGTTTGTTTGTTTGCTTGAACGCGCTAATCTCAGGAACTACTGGTCTGATTTGAAAAATTCTTTCAGTGTTAGATAGCCCATTTACCGAGGAAGGTTATAGGCTATATATCATTCACGCTAAAACCAATAGGAGCGGAGCACCGATGAAGAATGTTTCAAAATCGGGGGGGGTTTTCAAAACAAATTCCACGCGGATGACGTCGCGGGCACAGCTAGTAAATTATATAATTACGACCTTTTTGATATGACTTACTTAATAGAAATATCTAACTTAAAGTAAAATATCTATGAAATAACTTTCAATGTTGTGAATTCGATAAAATGCTTTGCCAATATATCGCACCCTTAAAATTATAGAGACCTAAATTAAAAATTTGAGTCATTGGATTTAAATATCTATCTATTACGTATAAAATATGGTACAAAATTGAATAACTTGATATTTTGAATTAGGTCTCCATAATTCTAAGGGTGCGATATGTATTAAACAAATGTGCATATTTTTATATACTACCCACTCTAAATCTAACACGTACGTGAAGATATGTGACAGTTGGCGACATATAGCAAATTCTGACAATTGGCTTTTTGTAGCTCCATGACTACATAAATGGGTGCAACTGCACACCCAGTTAGATGTATGAGTTTATTTATTTAATTTGTTTGGGAAACATACAATAACATAAAACACAAAATTAATACATACATATCAATCAAGTTTCCACTAAAAAATGATTTATATAAAAATAAAAAAATTGGCTCAAATAGTTAATTCCAAATACAATTATACGAAAATTACATAAAATGTCTATTTAATTTACATTAGAAATTACATAACCGAAAAAAAAGTCACAATAATTACTAATAAAATAGAGATATAAAAAAGGAAAGAATTAAAAAAAAAGGTTGTCATTATTCAAAAAATTCTAAGTAATTGGATCATTCTAAATTACAACATTTTCTAATTTGGGTTTTAAATTGATATAAGTTACCTATGAAAGGATCAATACTAGTAAATAGTGCAATTACTGGTATTGAAAAGACAAGGACCGATATATTTTAGAAGGGTATAAACGATGAACGAAAGTTCTAGAATAGAAAGTTCGGGAAGGAAAAGACAGAGATAGATGGATGTTTAGAAAGGGACAGATAGTAAATAAAAGAATAACGAAATTATGGGTTCCAGAAAATTCTTCCGTGTATATAAGCAGCGTAAGTCGCGCCTACCGGGCAGTTTAGAGTTGAGTTCATTTCAAGACAGTGAAGCGACAAGTGCGATACGAAAGAGTCGGAAGAAGAGTTTAATAGAAGACAGTGACGAGTTTAGTGGTGAATTTAGTGAAAAGTGTACTGGACAGTTTAGTGAAGGAGGAGTTTCGCGTAGTTTAAAAGGAGGTCCAGAGGCGAACTACGCGCGGTGAATTCTGTGGTGAACACTGCAGCAGCAGAAGGTGTGTCTACGCAATATCGGCGACGGTATTGTGACTGAGACACCTTATCGTCGGGACAGTGCGTCGTTAGTTGAGCGTGTAGGGGCGACCCTGTGTAGAGGTATCACGTACGGCTGTGTAAGTTAATAGAAGCGTTTAGTTAAAAACTGGTGTTTTCTTCCAATCCTAAGTGCGTACCCCGCTCGCACGTAACAATAACATTGAAATAACGTTACAATATAAAATCTTATAAATATGGAAATGCTAAATTTTCTGGAATAAATGAATTATTATTATTTCTTTAAAGACCACGGGCCATAAAAATTCTTCTAGAATTCTCTAAAGAACACGGAAAAAGAAGACAGGTGCAACATGGGCGTGGGTGGCTGAGGGGTGTAGAGAAGTTGGCTACAGGTTCACCCCTGGAACTTCAGTCTCAGCTCTAGCGATCTCCATGCCGTGTTGGGTGGCTAAGGCAATCACGGAGGTGGGGGCCTTGTTATTATTATTATTGACTCCTGAAAACTCTTACCGTAGTCTTACATGTCTGTATCCAGGTCTCAGGCACAAGAGCGGTATGACTCGCTGCGACAGCATGTAGTTCGTGTCAGCGTCATAAAGCTCGAAACGGACGAAAGCCAACTCCGGGAAGTTAATCTGTAACAAGCACGCCGCAAAAGAGCCATGCTGGAATTATTATCTACTTACTTATGACTTATGATCACAGAATATTCAAGTGATACGGTTAGGGTCCATCCACAAATGATGTCACACGAAGTTCATGATTTTTGACCCCTCCCCCGTCCTTCTCACAGCCGGTCACATTCGTGAGACTCCTGCCTTCCAAGTGTGACGTCACATATTTTGCAATTATACGTCAGGAAATTATTAAATTAGCACAGCAGTTCCATAATTCATTTTATTTCCGTTTAAATTTAATAAATAAAGTTGGAAATATTTAGAAGGCTTTCGTTAATAATTCAAATTTTGTGGTATTAAAGCTTAAATATATTAGATTTTGAAATATGATGTCACGAAATTTAAGGCCCCTTATCACACAGTGTCACACAATATCACATAATGTCACACTGGGGCTACGTTCCAGAAGGGACTCACAACGACCGCGATTTTTCCCTTTCCACTTGCTTGCGGATGTTACAATCATAAACTTTAGTGGAACGGATATTATGGGGCGTTGATGTCATAAACAACGAAATACACGAGCGTTATTGGTTGATTTGAAAATCGCGCCTTTTTCAATGACAAGAGATAGAGAAAATAATGCTCTGTGATTAACAGCCACTTTGACCCATTCCTTGATATGGGTCGTTGTGAGCGCTGTGTGATCGAAAATAATGACGTCATTAGTGACGTTGTCGCCACGACCATGACGACCGCGGTCGCCTTGTGGAACTGCAGATGGAGCATTTGTGGGATACTAAAGGAACGCGTCCTTTGTTGACCCCCTCCCCACTCCTTAACGTGTGACGTAATCTATGTATGACCCTTAACCTTGAGCAAATGGTGTTTCGTGCGATGAGTGAGAGTTCCGCTCCCGATATCCACCCTTCCTCGTACCTCTATTCGTCTAACCATCCCGTGTTCTAAATGTTAATTGTCATTAGTAGACGAGAGATGAAAGTGACCTATTTAGGCATGAGATGGTTTGGCGCACCAGCGTAGTGGGGGCGTTTATAGTTAGAGCGCCTAAACAGGCTTTTCAGCCGAGGTGAACACTCTGCTTTTCATTTCGAATATGAGGAAAGTAAATAAAACTGATCACTTGAACAAACAACTACTTCTCTATTATAATCAGCGTTAAATCCATATATATTTAATATTAGGTTGGGGAAAAAGTTTCTTCGCATTTTATATAAAAATTCAAAAGGTTTTTTTATAAAGTTTATTTACATTTGACTAAACTACGTAGGTGCCATTTTGTAGGTAGGGACGTGATCCCATTGCTATAAAAATTTTGGGGCTTCTGACCAAAAAACTGCGACAAGTGGTTTTGGCAGTCCTCTCGTGATGTTAAAGTGACACTGCCTGAGGAATTCTGCAGAGACCGAAACAGGTGAAAATCTGAAGGTGCAAGGTCAGGACTATACGGCGGATGCATTAACACCTCCCAGCCAAACTCTCGTAATTTTAGCTGAGTGGCTAAAGATGTGTGAGGTCTAGCGTTATCATGGTGAAAAACCACACCCCTTCTGTTGATTAATTCCGGCCGCTTTCTCTCAACTTTTTACTTTTATCTCATCAGTTGTTCGCAGTACAGTTCAGAATCGATGGTCCTGCATGGCGGTAACAGCTCATAATGAATAATGCCCTCCCAATCCCACCATACACACAGCATCACCTTGTTGCGAGTTAAACCGGGTTTCGCCACAGTCTGTGAAGCCTGACCGGCCTATGACCACGATCTTTTTCGCACGTTCTTGTCGTACGTGATCCACTTTTCATCACCAGTTATCAGCTTCTTCAAAAATGGTTCGCTTTCATTACGTCGTAATAAAGAATCAGAAATGAGTACACGGTTCATTAGGATTCTTTAAGTGAGCTCATGATGCACCCAAATATCGAGCTTTTTTGTGTACCCAGCTTTTTTCAAATGCGCCAAAACCGTTTGGTGGTCAATTCCCAGTTCTCCAGCTACATCGTAACTACTAATATGCCGATCTTGCTCCACTTTTTCAAAAATGGCATAAATTTTGTCCGTAACAGGGCGACCAGAGCGACGTGCATCTTTGATATCAAAATTTCCGGATTGAAAACGCTTAAACCAAATTTGCGCTACTCTCACAGATACTGCATTAGGTCCATAAACGTCACCAATTTTTTTCGCGTCTTGTGTTGCATTTTTACCTTTTTCGTAGTAAAATTTTAAAATGTATCGAATTTCTTCATTAGATTCACTCATTTTAACAATAAGAAAAACAAAAGAAACTCACACATTTTCCTAACTTGAATTTGGAATTGTCTTCTTTAACTTTTTAATGATACCAAAACCAGCCAGATACAAATGGTATAGCCAAAGAGATCTTATTACAAGTTCATACATACTATATGCGAAAAGATTTATTCCCCAACCTATTATGTCACTTATGAAACGTCAAGTAAACTTTTTCTGTGGCATTCTACCAGCCAGTGTTTTTTTGTCACTGATGATAGTAAGTATTTAGCTCAAACTTATGCAAATGAAATAATAATTTAATTTATAAGTATAAAATGACGTTACAAAATTTTTGATATTTTTTTATTATAATTTATGCCATGATTTAACAGTGTTTATAAAAAAGTTCGGAACATGAGTCGCGTGTATTGACTATGGCTCGCATGTTTTTTAAAAAATTTGACAGCAGGGAAAGTCGTTCTCAGGGACCAAAAGTACTGTTTTCATCCCTATCATCAGGCAACTCCAAGCGTACTTTACAGAATATGAGAAACTATTATAGTACTTGTCGAAGTGTGAGATTGTGTGACAAGGGGTGGGAGGGATCTTGAGTTTCGTGACGTCACATTTCAAAATCTAATATAATATATTTAAGCTTTAAAACACGAAATTTGAACCAGTAACGAAAAATTTCATAATATTTCCAACTCTATCTATATGATCTTAGTATTTAAATTATTAAAAAATAATTTAAATAGAAATACAACTAATTACGGAACTGCTGTTTTAATTTAACTAGTGGTCGCCCGTGGTCGAAATTCGACCATAATAATTAATTTCAAAGACTAATTCGGCTTGAACAATAAATAAACGAGTATATATGCATGTGTGTGTCAAATACCTGGCAGTGTGTGTAATGTTTTTTTTTATTGATTTAATGTATTTTTTATGTATAATTTAAAAAAAAAATATCAGCATTCTGCACTCCTCTATATAAACCATAAGTGTGCGAAATTTCATACTCCTCCGTCCGCGCAATTTTCGTAAAAAGGGGTACAAGTTTTTGCTTCATGTATTAATATATAGATAATTTCTTGATACAAAATTGCAAAATATGTGACACCACACTAGGAGGGGAGTAGTCTCACGAATGTGACCAGCTGTGACAAAGACGGGGGAGGGGTAAAAAAAAACATGAAATTCGTGTCACGTAATTTGTGGATGGAACGCGAGCTGTGTAGCGGGCAAAAGCTAGTGCATTTATAAACTAAAACTCACCTTGAAATTAAAGGTTTCATTCCATATAGGATTCAGGGCGTTCTTTCTCGCAACTTTAGTCCTGATTTTTTTCGAATCTGCGGGTACTCCCAAAATTTCCACTTCGACAAACGCATTGTAAAATGAATATACATTTTCAGCGACATACTGTCCTGATATAACTGCTAAGGTTAGATGTGCAGCGTGGATACCGTCAAACTCTTTCTCCATCGGGTTAAATCTGGAATGTGGTTATCATGTATTTTCAATGTCACATCACACACAATGTCACATCACACGCATAGATCATTCGATACAAGTTGTTACACGGATAAACACGCAAGGATATGCCAATAGATTCAAGTAATTATACGTATTATGAGCATGTAAGTGCGCGAGAGAGTCGAGTGAGAGTGGTTAAAATGCGTTTTTTCAGCCTCCAAGGCCGCTTATATATCCCACGTTCCGTCCGACGCCTAGCTGCTAGTTGTGCGAGCTGTGGGCGTCGGCGGTATGCGGGGCGCGGAGAGGTGTGCTCCGGCGGGCGGATCAGGGGGGTGCTCTCTGTCCGCAACAATACGGATATGTATTTATTTTAATTTTAAAGTAAAGTATTATAACTGTTAGTTTTATTTAAATTTATTTATTTGATTTAGTAATTAAATATTACACAAGTAGAATTAGTTTAATAAAATTGGGTCGTTTTGATCTTACGCCAAAAGGAGGGTTTGCTCTGAAAATCAGCGTTGTGTCGGATATAATTCCGGCACAGCAATATGCTGAGTGCAAACCTTGTTTGCTGTAAATGTGGCGTAAAAATTCTAAAAATACGCTCTGTAAAAGAGATAAACACATAAATATGTGTTTATGTCTTTTTAGTGTCGCTTTTTCGTTTCATCGAGTTTCAAATCACAACGACTCTAAAGAGGTTTCACTTTAAAAAAAAATAATTAATTGATGTAAGAAACTCTACTCGCACATGGTCTCTAGCAATCTTGAAACTCACCGTCTGTAAGCTATATGATTTGAGTCCCACATCACCGTTGGTTTCCTGACGTAACCCAAGCATCCTCCACTCTCGAACATGGCTGCGTTGATGGCCATCGCTGGGTCTTCGGTCTGGTAGTTCAATGCGACCAGCTGAACCCCACAAGACCAGAAAACCACCGGGTCGAAGTTTGACGAGTCTATCCTTAGGCTGGAATACAATAAAGTTACTCTATTTTATTGTTTTCTTTAAATGACAAACAAACAGACTTTTTTATTGCTTAACCACTGCAAAAAAGTTGACGATCAACCTGGGGTCTAAAGGACCATTTACACGGAGAGAGTTTATCGCAAGTTTTGGGGCGAAAATCATATACTATTTCCGTAAGTAATACTCTTTAAACAATAATCGCACTAACATGTTTACAATCAAGCAAAAAAAGCAAAAATTCGCCTATGAATATGTTATACGATAATTGTAAGATAATCATCAACAAGAGTTTTGTTTACACTACGACACAAATCCTACAAATATTACAAACGCGAAAGTTTGTAAGAATTTATCTATAGATGTGTTTGTTACTCTTTCATGCAAAAACCACTGTATGAATTTTGATGAAACTACAATAATATAGCTTATCAGAAAAACACACAGGCTATAATTTATAAAGATATAGTGTGAATTATTCAAAATATAACGATTTTCCATCACCACGGGGCGCAGCTAGTAGCGTTGATATATTTACCTACGATTTCTCGACTTTTCTAAACTCGTATGACATTTTTTCAAGTTAATGCGAGTATCGTACAAATCAGTATGAACCGATTTGAAAGACTTGCCTCTCGAGGTCGGTAATGAGCAGGGGAATTTGTATTTTGTTTACACAGAGACGTCAATATTTAATGACCAGGCGATTATCGCCCTTCCACGTACGATATTGTATGTTTAGTTTACATTTTTATTTTTATTGCCTGAAGTAGGCAAAAAGGCAGACGGCCCAACTGATGGAAAGTAGTTACCGTCGCCTATAGACGTTTGCAACACCAGGGGTGTTGCCATCGCGTTGCCGACCTCTAAGAAATTTGATAATGCCCTTCTTAAAAACCCCATATCATAACGCAGGGAAAAACCGCGTCGGGAAGTTTCATCCAGATCATTGTTGTTCGCGGAATAAATGTTCTAGAGAACCGTTGCGTAGTTGAGCGTGGGAGCTCTAGGAAATGGTGGTGAACATTCCGTCGTTGGCGAGCTGTGCGGTTGTAGAAGTGAGGCGTTGGCACCAGATCGAACAGTTCCTCGGAACACTTCCCGTTATACAGGCGGTAGAATACACAGAGACACGCGAAGTCTTGCATGATATTTTATTTCTCGCTTTCGAGAATCGTACCTTGGAGGCAAGAAACTCTCCCCATGTAAATGAACTTTAATTCTGCTATCTTAATATCCGGCGTTGCGAAGATATTCAAAGCACAATTCCATTGCGATAGTATCAAAAATTCGTATTCTAACTAAGGGCCGATTTTTCATTCATTAGATAAGTTATCCATTAAATCTATACTAATATTAAAAAGAGGAAAGATTTGATTGTTTGTTTGTTTGCATTGAATAGGCTCCGAAACTACTGAACCGATTTGAAAAATTCTTTCACTGTTTGCAAGATACACTATCTCCAGGTGACATAGGATGGGTATATTATATATTAAAAAAAAATTGGGATCTCTATTTAAACTCCAATAATGTAACTCAAGGTGTAAAAAAATTACCTAAAATATTCTTAACATCGCGTGCGCTGCGAAAACTATTGATGATAGAATAAAATAAGGCACTACGCAGAACACATCATTATTTACAAAAGGTGTCGCGACAGCATATGTCTAACTATTATAGTTATGCCACAATAAGTGTTCTTTTATTTTAATAATTTAATTGAAATGCCGCCTCTAGAAAAGGCTCTTTATCTGTATCTTGGTATTCATCCTTATCAAAATAAATTACTTCATATTCAATTCTGTTTCAATAACTTTATATAACTTTTTGAATTATTCAATTCGGACATTCCATTCGAAAGATATCACGAGTTTAAAATGTAAGTATTAGAAAGAAGTTGCGTGGTCGCCGCTCACCCTGCTCGGCTAGCTAGGCAGCACCTTATGCGATGTAGGCGTCACTGGGGTACGGGCCTTACGGGAGGGGAAATATTTTGAATTCGATTTGTAGGTAATTAAACTCGACAAGAAAGTTCTTTTTAAATACCCGTGCGAAGCCGAGGCGGATCGCTAGTAAATTATAACCAGACTGAATTTAAAAGTCAAACAATTCAACTGTTTTAGTTGCGTATTCTATCCTATGAATAAGTTTTATCTGGTGATTGGAAAATCGGCCCATGTTCACAATATCTTCTCGATATTGTCGCGACAGAACAAAAGTCGAATATGTCCGGCGAATTTGACGAGATATTACTATCTCGTCAAAATCGGCGGACATATTCGACTTTTGTTCTATTGATGATATATCTGCTATTACTAGCAGAATTGGGCCTTTGATGGAAAGTGGTTACTAGAGGTTTGCAACAGGAAAGGTGCTACAAAGAGGGATTGAATCCTGACCACATCAGCTCAAGTTTGTTATGGCGACATACCGATCAGCGTTGGTAGCCATATTCATTCAGTAGTTTTCAAGTGATGCTCTTACAGAAAGACAAAAATCTAAAAGTATTATGTGATAATAACTTAAAAAGTACAATTAAAAATTAAAAATAAACAAGTTATAAATAGTACAAGCGATTCAAAACTGTAACAAATTGCTGCCAGTCGGGAGCGTGCCCAGAAGGCTGGTTGCATTGCCGCGCTGTATAGCGATGCTTATGCGTTGGGCGAAATATGAGCCAGGCTTCTGGTCACAGGTGGCATCGAAGAGTTTCTTGCAAATCTCTTTGAAGAAACTCTTTGCCGATGGACCCCAGGGACCTTATGTTTCAATTCCAAACGGCACAAATATGTAGCCCCTAAAAGTTGTATTTTGGGAATGTATTCGTCCAATATAGTCATTTTGGTTTTTTTCTTTTCTAAATTAATTATACATACTCGATACATCCGACAGATTTATTTAGACCACTGTCTTTTCAATCTGTCATACTCACCCGGCGGGATATGTCCTAACCAGTTGAGTTTCGGTATGAGCCAATAACGCCAAAGGATGTTTCCTGCATATCTTCTTTCCAATTGCTTCGTTCACAGAGGAACATCTGTAGCAAGGATGGTGCACCGCTGGAGCGTTCAAGCATCTTGCTCTAGACTGAGCTATTTGCTGGAATAAATAGTATTTTAATGAATATCAGTATCAATATGTCTAACTTAAACTTTATCAATTAAGCCTATATTCGGGAAAATACTTAATAAGTAATATGACAAGCTTATAGCAATATAATAAATTCATATTATGGGCAACCCGATACTTAATTTCTAAAGTAAACGTATTTCAAAGACAAGACATGAATTTTACAAATGAAATACAATGCAATACTAAGACATACAAAGAATAGGAAATGTTCTAATATGGACTTCCCTTGTCGATACACTTGTGAATAAAAAAGAGAAAAGGCCCGAGTTAAAACCCTTGTGTTAACCCAATAGGTTTTAATTCAAAGACAACACGTTAGTTGCTTGTAATCATAAATTAAATAATAATTAAGTAGCAAAATAACATAAACACACGAATACTAACAGTTCCAGCACTATCGCTGCTTTCAGAAGACTCGAAGCTACTGCACGGTGCTGTTTCTTTTGGAGGATTACTTGGCTGTTTGATTGAGCTCCTTGGGGATAAAGGATTGAGGCCACGGAATTTTATTGCCTGAAAAATTACAAATCAACATTTGAAGATACGACCTTTCAGTAATTTGAAAAAAAGAAACAACCTTTCAGCCTGCGTGGTAAAATGGACTGAGCCTTTGCCAGCCTAGTTCACAGATATGTAGAGGCTGCGGCTTTGTTTACAGGCATGGCAATTCGTAGATGCCCTTCCCGTTACTTACTGTGGTCTAGGTGTCTCGGAAGTCGGACTCCAGAGTGATCCGTTGTATTCCATAACACAAGCATAATTTGCTTAGCTTGGGGATATACAATGCATGTGTTTGTCTGTGTCTGTCAATTACTTATTTGCTTAAATTTAAAAAAACTACAATTGACTCACTTGTACATAAGTAACCATATCACTAAGTTCCCTTGCGATTTGGTTACTTCTTTTCCTAGTGGTGGAATGTTTCACACTTCCCGAAGTAGTTTCGCCGTCTCCTTCGCTCCTACGGAAACTCTGGTAGAGGGAGAGAGATGCACGACCGCACTTTTCCTCCATGGAGTTAAGGATCTTATGAATTTCTTTTTCTGAAAAAGAATGACCTGAAATTTGTTATGTCGAATTTGAAGGCTGATGTCATTGTATTGCAGCGCAATTTTATTTTTAATCAAGAAATTTCTATTTAAATTTTCTTGGATATTGTTTCTTTTTCCGTAAGAATTGTTTGTTCATGTCGAAACTCGCACCCGGTTTATTTTATTATAGGAGTTCAGCAGACAAACTGACCAATCACTCGAGGGAAAGTGGTTAATGTTGTCGGTGGATATTTGCCACATTAAAGGTGCTACTAGGTCCAAAAGCAGGATTTTTACCTGGCTTATTTTTTAAGGTTATTATGGAGACATACGCTAGGGTAAATGTGGTGGCCATCCAGACGGGTAAATGCCCTACCACCTAGCTCTATATTGTTTAGTGAAATGTACATTTTTGAGGAGCCACTAGCTATTTTTGTCAGGTGGTAGGGCATTTGCCCGACTGGATGGCTACCACCCCTGGTCTAGAGTATACCGCCATAACAACCTTGAGTTGTGTTCCGGCATTAGTGACCAGGTTCTAGTCTCCCTTAAGAGAGCAGCAGCGCATTTATAGCACCTTTGGGTTTGCAAATGTCCATAGGCGATGGTAACCGCTTTCCATCAAGTTGACCGTCTGACTGTCCGCTGAACTCCTGCAATAAAAAAATAAAAAAAACCCACCAGAACTCTGGTTTCGCGTCAGTCAAGGACTTCCAGTGCAGCCGAAATTTCTCGTTCAGTTCAGTTCAGTAGTTTTTACATGTCACCAATTTGGGGAGGTCTATGTCCAGCAGTAAACTACGGATGGTTAAAGAAGAAGGAAAACGACTAAGAAAGATCCATCTATCCTCACGAACTTTCACGATTATAATATTAATAGAATTAATTTTATCTCCTTACCATCAAATTCCTCATCATCCTCATCATAGTCTTCATCCGAGAAGAACTCCGTCAAGGAACTCCCCGCTGACTGATTCGACATGATTGAGCTGGTCCTGTTACTTTGTTCAGGGAGGGAGGAACTAGTTTGGCGCATGCCATTTGATCTGAAAATAGAGAGGCTTAAAGCATTTTTGAGGTTCCAATATACTCTCAGTATACTGTAGTATCCATTTGCCTGTCTGGATGTCTATCTTCTATAGAGTCTAGAGTATACCGACATAACATTCATGAGTTATGTTCCGGCATCAGGTCAGGTTCCAGTCCCTGTTTTGAGACTGGCAGCACCTTTGGTGTTCCAAATGTCCATAGGCGACGGTAACCACTTTACATGAAGTAAGCCGTAAGCGTGTCTGCTGTGGTCCAGCAATAAAATAACGACCCTCGAAATAGTGTTGTGATTAAGCATATAGGGTTACGTAAAGGCGACCAATATGCACCAATTTCAGACGTGATAGAGCCATGTTGGAATCATTATTTTGATTACAGCTCGCCGAGATCACTTGATTGGTGTGAAACGATTAGTTGATTCTAATCGTGTTTCGTGCGATGACTTGCCTCTGTTCCATCTTCCCTGTCCCATCCCCCTATTCCATTCCATCATCTTATTTTCTCTACCTCATTTCTTTTGTCTGTTCCCTCTAACCCGTCTCTTTTATCCCGTCCCTTATATCTCATTCTTCTTATCCCCTCCTAAAGGCTGACAACGCGTAGGCATTGGCTTCATGGCTAGTGTTGTAAACGGCTATAGGCCACTGTAACCACATTCCATTAAGTGAGCCATTTGCCTGTTTGCCAGCTTCACAATCAAAATAATAAAAAGTCACCTGTTTTATTTAACATTTTTTCATATAATTATGATTTCGTTTTTAACATTTGACCAGTAAACTCTGAAAATCAAGTTACCTGAAAGCACTGGACAATACGCCGCCATGTCCTTGAGCGGAACTGGCACCGGTCAAGCCTATAGTTGGACTTGACTCTACCGGTAGGAGCTTCTTGTTTTTTATCAACACCTGAAAATGTAAAGGTAATCAAAATTAGCCAAGTGCGTGTGCACTGTGTAATCATGGTAGCTGAGTGACTAATGTATTCACTTCCCAAATACGTGTTTCGTATGACGAGGCTTCGAGTCTTACAATGACCATGTGCTGGCGGTAAAGAAAATTTTGTTTACGTTCAGGGCATCTGCGTCAAAACCTTGAGTCCATTTTCCTGCTTTTTTTGCCCCACCTGACGTGGTCTTCGGCATCCTTATCCGTGCAGGAACGGAGAAAGAATAGAATTTCTTGCGTTGGAGCGACCTGTCGTAAGAGGCGACAAAACAACCCACAGCCCAGTGGTAGGGTATTTGCCCCCACCCCTGATCTAGAGTATGTCGCCATATCTAGTTGTATTCCGGTATTAATGGCTAGGCTCCAGTCTCCCGTAAAAAATGTTGTAACACCTTTCATATTGCAAATATTCATAGGCCATAATAAACGCTTTCCATCAGTTGGGCCGCCGGCCGCCTGCCTGTCTGCTGAACTCATGCATTAAAAAAATCCTAAGTTGTGAGACTATTAGCACGCATGTCATTCCTAACGACGTTAATACTAGAAACTGTTATACCCTCTTTACCAGAAACTGTTATGTTATATATAACATGTGCATTCAAATCTACAATAAAATTCCAATCCACATGACAGAGTTTAGGATAAATAAACTCAAAATTCAGTTAAAAGAATGGCTCTTAAATAGAATGTGGACGGTGGACGAATTCCTCAATTGTAAATAAAAACCTTCCTTGACTTATGAATGTTATTATTATTATTATTACTATTACTTTTTGACGTTTATCAGTATTTTTTTTCATGTTTCATTAAATATAAACTATACATACAAAATAACAATTTATAAGTAAAAAATAGACTGCAGGTCGCTGTCGGCGGGGAGCGTGCCCAAAATGCTGGCCGCATTTCCACGTTGGAGGGCAACGCTTATGCGTTGTCCTAGGTGCAAGCCAGCCTTTTGGTCACGCGAGACCTGGATTAGACGCGTTGAGAGGTCTCGATAGAGGTGATGAGCTCCAGGCCCCCACGGCCCAAGGGTTTCAACCCCGAAAGCCACAAATATGTACCCATTACCGATGGACACGTATTTGCGGCGTTTCAGGGCCTCCTGGTGTGCGGCAGCAGCCCCGGCTGTCACGGCTGTGACTGGGAGATGGGAAGCCGCCAAAGTATCAACAGAAGTTGCGTCCCATACTAAGGGCCGTCCTATCTTCCATGGCACCAACGACATTCCATCTGGTCTCTTGCCATTGTCGCGGCACAGCCCATTTGGTTCGAGAACGGCTGGTGCCCCGGCGGTGACAAGAGACCGATGGGTAATGCCATTAAGTGTCGCGTGCCGTAATGTTCTACCGGCGCTCCTCGCGCATGACAAGCCACGGTGGCCTAATTTATCAACTCCATCTCCACACCGACAGCGATGTGGCACTACAACACTTGCCCCCAGACGAAGGCAGGTAGCTATTCTGAATGTTGTGTCATCCAAGAGAGTTCCTAGATTCGCCGAGGGCAAGGCCTGGAGCCACAAACTCGACTCCCATTTAGAGACAGCTAAGAGACGGGCGTGTTCAGTTTCGCCAATGCAGGAAGTCAACAGGTTTTCATGTACGAGCTTACTGAGTGGCCCGTCCCATAACTTTTGTGATTTCGGTTCCACAGGTATGTTTGTTTATATGTTTCATTTAACATTATATAATTTAATAAAATTCATTAGCTTGTATATACGTAGTCTGGCCATAAATACTGTTACAATTAAAAAGAAACGAAATATTACATTTGAATTTGGAATCTGTCATTTTTATATGATTGTTCATTGTGTTTTCTCATTTTGGCGCCAATACATTGTACAACATTTTGCGATATTAAAATGGAGTGGGGCGATAAAGAGAACCAAATCGCTGTGATTGCATTACACAAAGTAGGTATGGAGTCAAATGCAATTTTTAAAACTCTCCATACGCTTGGTATTAGTCAAATGTTTGTGTACCGGGCTATTAATAGGTACAGTGAGACCTCCTCTGTTTGTGACAGAAAAAGATCTAGCCGTCCACGTAGTGTTCGTACGAAAAAGGTGGTCAAAGCAGCAAGGGAAAGAATTCGAAGAAATCCTGTCCGATGAAGATATCACCTAGAACCATGTCACGTATTTTAAAAGATGACTTAGGACTTGCAGCCCATAAAAGACGAACTGGTCATTTCTTAACTCATAATTTAAAAAAGAATAGGGTGGTGAAATCGAAACAACTACTGAAGCGGTACGCAAAGGGAGGTCACAGAAAAATGTTGTTTACGGATGAGAATTTTTTTAC
Organism: Dendrolimus houi; assembly: GCA_039645545.1. Classification (NCBI taxonomy): domain Eukaryota; kingdom Metazoa; phylum Arthropoda; class Insecta; order Lepidoptera; family Lasiocampidae; genus Dendrolimus; species Dendrolimus houi. Next base: position 2,375,213 of record CM077145.1, read on the forward strand.
AATTGAGCAACATTTTAATAAACAAAATGACCGTATTTATGCTCAAAGCTCTAAGGAAGCTTCTCAATTAGTCGACAGAGTGCAACTTGGGCATTATCCGTCTTCAGTGATGGTTTGGTGGCGTGTTAGCTATGAAGGAGTGACTGGGCCATATTTTTGTGAAAAAGGTATCAAAACAACGGCACAAGTGTATCAAGATACCATTGTTGAGAAGGTAGTTAAGCCCCTTAACAACACCATGTTCAATAACCAAGAATGGTCCTTCCAGCAAGATTCGGCGCCGGGTCATAATGCTCGGTCCACGCAGTCTTGGTTGGAAACGAACGTTTCGGACTTCATTAGAGCTGAAGACTGGCTGTCGTCTAGTCGAAATCTTAATCCACTGGATTATGATTTATGGTCAGTTTTAGAGAGTACGGCTTGTTCTAAACGCCATGATAATTTGGAGTCCCTAAAACAATCCATACGATTGGCAGTGAAGAATTTTCCCCTGGAAAGAGTGCGTGCTTCTATTGATAACTGGTCTCAACGTTTAAAGTACTATATTGCAGCCAGTGGAGACCACTTCGAATAAGCTTTTTATATTTTAAATTGTTTTATATTTATGTATTAAACTAACACACTATAAAACTTATAAATGTTATTTGCAATAGACAAAAAAAAATCTTTGTTACAATATTTATGGCAAGACTAGGTATGTTGGCTTGACGTTGTGAAGGATGACATGCGTACCAACGGTCTCAAAACGGGGGATGCTGAAACTCGAGCGAAGTGGAGTAGAAAAGGTAGGAAAGCGGACCCTGGGCGTCGGAGTGAACGCTCCGAACGCAACCGGGATTTAACGCTCGGATGATGATGATGAATTTAATAAAATTTATTATAAATATTTGTATGCTCCTATGTGAGCTAAACATGTGTGTATCCTATATGCCTATAGATATGGTAATATATATAGGCATACACAGATAGGACCCTCTCAAGATCCTACAATGCACTAGGTAAACTCGTGCACCCTTCGTGATAGCGATGGGTAACCTGTTAGAGTATCAGTCCAATGAGTCTATGCATAGAGGGCTGCACTGTCACTCCGTCTTATCGTTGATATGTGCAATTATTAATGTGTCCATTTGTAATGATATGTGACTAGTAATTAATAAAAGTCTCAAGTAGTGTTATGAAGTCTTTAATTATTGATGCATGCTTTCGCACATACAAATTCAACATACCAACCGTTTCAAAAACTTATCATTCGGCTAATTGTGGTTCAATAGCCAGATAAAAACTATGCATAGGGCTTCCCTAGTAATTTATTAAGGAAGTCCTATGGATTAATATTCGAGTTTTGCGGATATAATCCGAAAAAAGCATCGAAAGCATTAGTTAACCCTATAGAAACATACCTTGTACTTGAGTTGTTCTGGACTTGGCAACCTGGGCTCATCAGTGTAGTCTACTTCGAACAGAAATGACGTCACCAGCTTATCTCCGAAAACTGCCTGGATGAAGACAGAACGTGTTAAGGCACTTTTCTACGTTTCTTAGTGACTTTATTCGTACTTGCACCTTTTTCACAGGTGTAACTGAACTACTAACCACGGCCGTCTAATATAATAATAACATATATAGATGCTTATTCTACTTTGATTATGATATATTCTTTTTTTTACATTCTTATATAATATCATATCCTATTTCTGAAAATTCACACACATTTGTATTACATACTTTTTGATTAGCTTCAATTGTTATCATTCCATATTATTTTAAAATTTGTTACATTTGTTTATATTTCTATTTAAAATGTATCCGTGTAGGTAAACTTATAATAGTTTTTATTTATTATGCGAAAGTATAATAAGTGGACTATAGGAGATGTTCGTTTGTTGTTAGTATTTAAGTAAAAATGTTTTTAAATTTGCTTTATAAGGACAATAAGAAGTTATTGGTTTGGGTCACTTGTGATTTGATGTAGGCTGGTACTGAAAATCAGCGCTATGTCAGTTCTTGACACAGCATAATGCTGAGTTACCAGCCCTATTGCCGTGAGTGTTGTATACATTTATTTCTTAAAGTTGTATATTTTATAAAATTCTAATGGATTTATATTTTATGAGTACATATATTGTTAATTTAGTTTATTTTAGTTTTACGTGCATTTATTCGCGCGTTTTATGTCAGTTGGAAACGCGCCCAAAAGATTGACTACATTACCTTGCTGTATGGCAACGCTAATGCGTTGTTAACAATTTATTTTCATATAAGGCCCCCGGTAAGGAACTTTTATGAGTGAAATAATAGAAGGGTAATTCAAACAGCCTCCTGTCTTAAATTTGGGGGGGTGTAATGACTGAAATATACCGCCCCGATAGCCTACCACGCGTGCGTCTGTGTTTTCAATCTATACCTACGCGCCCCGCGAGAAGTAATTTATATGCTTAAAGTAGTAGTGGACGTCTTAGTGGTCAAAGTTGCGTTAATTATGAGTTGTGTATTTATCTGAATAGAATTTGTGGGAGCGTGCCCAGAAGGCTGGTTGCATTGCCGCGCTGTATGGCCAAGCTTATTTGTTGGGCGAAATATGAGCCAGGCTTCTGATCACAGGTGGCATCGAAGAGTTTCTTGCAAATCTCTTTGAAGAAACTCTTTGCGGATGGACCCCACGGACCTTATGTTTCGACTCCAAACGGCATAAATATGTAACCCCTTCCTAAGGTTCCGTATTTGCACCGTTTGAGAGCTTCAGCTTTTGAAGCAGCGTTGCCAGCCTCTAACTCAGTCATTGGATGATGTGACGGCGCTAGAGTGTCTACACATGTCGCGTCCCAAACAAGCGGCCGTCCCATCTTCCAAGGAATAAGTGACATACCATCGGCCATTCGGTTCTAATACGGCCGGTACGCCGACGCTGACAAGAGCCCGGCGGATGATGTCATTGAGGTTGGCATGGCGAGATCTTCGACCAATACTATATAAACATGCTAATCCGTGGTGTCCATACGGGTCCACCATAATCCCACACTGGCAACGATGTAAGCTAGTACAATAAAGCCTAGTAATAAGTCGTTAGCACACGCGTCTCGAACTCAAAATGCGCTGGTTCGATCCTGTCCGGAACACAGAACGTTTTCTGGTCTAATGTGCATATTGTTACAATTATCACGTGCTCACAACGGTGAAGGAAAACATCGTGATGCAACCTGTATATCGAGGTAACCGATGTGTCAAACATGGCAAGCCGCCTTGGTCAAGCGTTGCGGGTATACTGTCCGTACCCCCCCTATAATGGGAGGCCCGAGCCTAGAAGTGGGACATTTATAGGATGATATTATTATATAAATTACAAGCTAGTACAATGAAGAAATTTATAAATAATCTAATACAATAAAAGAAAACTTAACTTATTTCTATTGTATTCTACCCATAGTCCCTCAAGACTATAAGTAGAGTACTGAGCCTAGATCACCGTCTTCTATGGGTAAGGTGCCCAGAAGGCTGGCTACGTTTCCTCGCTGGATCGCCATACTGATCCGTTGCCCGAGGTAAGCACCAGCCCGCTGATCACCAGAAGAGTCAATTAGTAGTTCTGATAAATTTTGGTAGAGGCTCATAACCTCAAGACCACACAAACATATAACTCTCTCTCACTGACGGTTGCATATATGCGCCGCTTTTATTTTAATTTTGATAATTTAACTGTTATTCTGTATATATGTCACCTCTACTATTCTAGCTTGCATATCAAGATGAGTTTTAGCAAAACTACCATTATATTTCTCAGGCGCAATGAAATTACTGATATGATTTAATCTTCAATTAATATGTTTGTGCGTGTGTTTTGTGTTTATGAGCTGTTTTTACGTGAATCCCGAACAAACAGACAAAAAAATCTTTTAAAAAAAATGCATCGTGTTCTCTATCGTTTATATAGTGTATTCCAGTCCAGTTGTATTTTTTTTACAACATCAATTTTATATTTTAAGGCAGATTTAAATTACTCATTAGTCTTATTTACTAGATTAGATTGTAATTTCAATGTTGTATACAATCATCTATGAAAAAAAATAACGCGGTCTATCTAAAAATCAGGTAAACTAAACAATTATTCGCTCTTTTGCACATAAAAGCTAGATGGTAGCAAGAACTGACCTCAAACGTGCTAGCCATAACTTGCTGCTGGGGCAGGCTGCAGTGGTTTTCAATACTCAATATCAACGGATATGGGGATGCAACGAAGGCACTTCTGAAATTCAAACATGTGTTATAAGTGTATAATCTATATAAAGTAAAAAAAAAAAACTGCTGTACAACTTCAAAACCTAGCAAGTGTTTCCCAAGAGATTTTACAACACGGCACAAAAAAATGTCATAATCATCAATTACATGTCATTTATAAACTATTTAATAAGCTTATTGAGAACAATACCATATTTGATATAGTGTTTACAATTTTTGGCAAAAAATAGATACATCAGAAGACAAGGAATGCGCAGATTTACAAAAAAATAATATCAGATGCTAAGTTTTGAAATTATGCAGCTGAAATGAAGGTTGCTAAGCGCGAAACTCGAGAACGGCTCAACAAATTCGGCTAATTGTTTTCGTATGTGCCTTAAGGCACACGGGAAGTTTTAATAAAAAATGTAATTACTTGTACTATTAACTTTTGGCAGAACGAAGTCTCTCCGGGCAGGTAGTCTATAATATTTTTTATTCACAAAATCGATACAACTCTCAAACTACACTACACTTCTACTAGTAATAGACTACCTTTTTACTTTTAAAAATAAATATGTTCTAGAACGTCTTGAAGCCGGTGCATTTTGCAATTTTGTTGTTGCTTTTTCATGTTTTATTTAACACCATATTCCTGAAGGTATTTTTTAAAAATATTTTCTACTTTTTAGTTGAACAAATACTTGAATAATATTTTCTTAAGTTTTCACGACAGATATACATAATAAAACCACGTTTTCACGGTTTCTGTGAAGAGGATACGTTTCAGTGAACACGCGCTGGATAAATACAACCACTACATCAAATTCGATAAACCACAAATCTTCGCAAAAGGGAATCGTTTCATACCTAGAATGATGCGTGAGACTATTGAAATAAAAAAATACCCAAATTTCAATAGAGAAGATGGTTGGCAAATATCACCTGTTTGGGAACCGATCATCAAAACTATCAAGACCCAGCAGAAACCAACTGCCAGACCTCAAGACACTGTGAGCTCTTTCTGCGTGCACAGTAACACAAACCAACTTGATTGACAATTTCTTTATATTTTACCTCCCACCCATTTTAATATTATATAAAATTATTAGAGCTAGGCATGTTTGCTGAAGAGTTACTTACGCCGCTTCTTCTCTTCAACCCACAACATGTTGCGAAGCGGTGGCAAATTAGACTAGGCTCCCATAAAGTAAATAATAACCATAAACAAAAATAAAACTAATTAATTAAAATGAACAAGTTGGCGGTAGGCTGAATAAAACTTTAACAATACGGACACTGACATCTTTGTCTTCCTTGATCACGGCCACTGAAAAGTGGCCGAAACGACAGAATATTAAAAATCATATAAATTACCATGCTTAAAACAGTTAAAACGTTAGTTTTATTATAAGTATAATATTTAACTAAATAGCTTTAGAAATAATATATTAAGCGCCTGTAGTAATTGTACTACTGGTACGTGTATACGCGTTTCCCTGTCGAAGAGTGTAGGCGCTCGACGCTTTTCAACGAGTGTTGCTCTCGATTTCAGATCAGGAGTATGCTCTTTCGAATAAAAATAAACATTTTGAAAATCGTCCTCAATTGACGGAGTTATCGCGTAAAAAACACAATCGAATTGAGAACCTCGTCCTGTTGGAAATCGGTTATAATACGCGACGGCGGCGACATTTTTCATTACATCCGTCTATCTTACGGAGATAAGGTCATTTATGGGTTAAATAGTATCCTCAGTGCAGATCAGGTGGGATATAAGGGGACATCCATAAATTACGTCACACTTTAAGGGGCGGGACTGGGTCGACGAAGTGTGACGTTGTGTCACAAGAGGTGGCGATACATCTTATATTTCGTGATTTATTTAAGCTAATTTTTGCGGAGAGAGAGCACCCCCTGACCCGCTCGCTGGAGCACACCTTCTCTCCACGCCCCGCATACCGCCGACGCCTATAGCTCGCACAGATAGCAGCTAGGCGTCGGACGGGACATGGGATATAAAAGTATCTCAGTAATAGTATGTAACTCGTCTATGTATAGTTTTGATTTAAGTCATACCGTCCACAATGAGTTGTATTTGGAAGATGCAATTGACACCAATATTAATTACGGAACTGTTGTTTTAATTTAGTAATTTTTTGATTTTGATTACAGCTATTAGAGCCGGGTCTATCGGTGTGATACCACGCGAACACAGAATATCAGCGTGAAACGTTTTTTTATTGCATGAGTTCAGAAGACAGGCAAACGGCCCACCTGATGGAAAGCGGTTACCATCGCCTATGGACATTTATAACAACAAAGGTGTTACTAATGTGCTGCTGCTCTCTAAAGGAATACTGGAACCTAGCCACTAATGCCGGAACACAACACAAAATTGTTATGGCAGCATACTCTAGATCTGGGGTGGTAGTCATCCAGGCGGGCACATACCCTATCGCCTGGCTGTGGGGTATTTTTGTCACCTCTTACGACAGGCCCGGTCGCCGGCGGAGATTGTATTCATTCTCCTTTCCTGCACGACTAAAACATACCTAAGCTTACGCATATAAGTTGAAAAAATAAAACTTTTATTTGACACTTGTTGCCACAGGCTCCGTCTATACCATTAATCGTTCGTCTGAGATTATATTATTATAGGTAGAATAGATAGATTAGCATTTACATCTTACCTAGCTATTGTCTCGACTACTCTTCGAAATGGTATTTTGGTGGTGAACGTATGCCCGTGGTATATGACTGGACTGCCGTCGTCACCGTCCCAGCAGTCCAGCTCCACACACCTACAACCTGTTAGCAGCACCTGTAAAAATGTAACAAGATTTTTTTACCACGGAGATTTTGGCGGGAACTTTGTTAGCGCCATATACATGTACCGGGAAAAGAAAAAATATATAATTATCCTACCATTGTCCTCTCCCTGTCTGTTCTATTCACCACAACACTCACGCGAAAGAGATGCATAATGGGAAGAAACAGTCTATGGCGCTGCGCTTCCGTGGCTGTCAAGTGTCATCCAGACTTCCAACATTACCGCGGGAAGTAGATAAATTAACGTGTAACGAAAAATACGAAATTAAAAAATGAACCAATAAACCCAACGAACAAGTGAGTTTTCCATATTATCCTATAACGCATCACTAGGTATAATACACTGCTTTTAAATTTGTAATTGTTTTTTTACTTTCTGTTAGACAAATGTTGTTTTATTACTTTGAGGTTACTGCTCCTTTTGGGATAATTAATAATTTATTAATTAACATTATTCCAATTTATTAATAATAAATCGGGATAATATTTTAACGGCCGTTATTTTGAACACTATTAATAAGACGTATTTGACCATGTTCAACCACTTGCAATATTATTCCAGAGCCCAAGCATGAAAGCTAAATATTATGTAACTTAGTCGAACAATATAATTTGGTCTGAGCTCCTATTGACTTAAATAAAAAAGGCAAGTCAGTTCCGTTATTATACCTTTGTTCTGCTCTTTAATCAAGCGCAAAGGTACATGTTGTATATTATCCATTTGTTTATAACTTAAACCTATACCACTACGTCTGTATGTCTATTATTCACATCCACCGTTTACTAGCAAGCAAACAAAAACATTTCAAACTTCCCGCAGAAACAAACTAAAAAATCGAATCTCCCGCTAATTTAAATGTTTATGTAATGTTGCGCATGTGATTGAAAGTTATGAAACCACGCATGTCTGAAATTATTGATTTTTATTCACACATTTTTCGTTGTGAGCTCATTGTTTTAATTAAAGCTCGAAAATATTACAACTAAAAAGATAAATAGTACTTTTAGTCGATTTTGTTACAACACTATTATTACAATCATAGACAAGAAAAGTCAAAAGTCTGTTTCCAAACACTATTGTCTTTGGAAAACATAACCTTTAAACCGCTTTCTATAATTTTAGAGAATATTGTGGAATTTATTTCGATTTTGCTAGTTTTTTAACCTTTAGCAAATAAAATGAAAGAAAATACAGGTGATGTGGATACAAAAAATGTGGTTAAAAATAGGGAATTACTTTATCGTATGATTATAAGGTAAACTTTTATATTCTTTAGTTGTTTTTCGATTTAAAATTGATTATAATTATTACAAATGAGTTATTTTTGGCTTCGTCAATTGTAAATAGTGTACTTTAAATGTATCTGTAAGTTGTTTTTGTGTTAAATATTAGTAGACTTATGCTACATAAACAATATTGTATTTGCAAAACATAATCTATGTTATTATTATTTAGGGCAAACTAGTAAACTACACTTTAGATTTGTTTATAACGCTAATTCAAAAGGTTTTGTTCTTTTGAGCGTTCTTATTATGTATGTGTTGTAGAAGAGCTGAATCGCCTCAATTAAAGGATGATGAAGCCATTGTTTATCGGTTTCAATGTGTTTCCTAGTTACATTGTAAGTAAACGGTAATAACTGCCTATGTCCCGCTGCTGGGTATGGACCCCATCACTGTATCTGCTACATTTGTTGTTACTGGGCAATTTGATTTGATTTGATTGACATTGCTCATCTCGTTGTGCAGAATTCATCATGATGTTTTTCTTCATCATTAGCATATGATACTTGTTACAATATGTACATTAAGTCACAAAATTGTCTGAGTGGTGCATGTTTCCCAACTAGGAGTTGAACTCATATCATTTGTAATACAAGTTTGAGAGAGTTTGATGATAAATGGAATAAAATATACTTTATTGTACAAAACAACATTAATATACAAGTACAGTCTTATTGCCCATGGCAATTTCTTCCCGACAACCTTTGGATGGAGTATAAGAAGGAAAGCATAGGTTGGTAGTTGCTAAACCAGCACACATACAATAAACTATTTTATAAATTTGTAAATAGTAATATTTATAAGCTTTTTAATAAATAAAATCAATAATAATACATGTATACTTCAATACACTATGAATAGATAGATAATTCTTTATTGCTCATCAAAATATATACAACTAGCTGATACCCGCGACTTCGTCCGCGTGGTGTGGTTTTTTAACTATCCCACGGCAACTCTTTAATTTTTTGGGATCAAAAGTATCCTATGTGTTGACCAGGGATATAAGCTACCACCATACAAAATTTCATTTAAATCGGTCCATTCATTTTGGAAATTAGCCGGTACAAATAGACAGACAACCAGAGAAACAAAAAATTTGAAGATAATCTAAATCTATTTCACTTCGTACATCCCCTGACTCTGTTTGTAGCATTTTTATTCATTGTACAGAAATTTGACCTCTACAATTTTATTATATGTATAGATTACAAAAAAGCTTGATTACAATATTGTCTTGGTAAAAAATCTGGAGATGTATGTGGTGCAGATTATTAAATAGAACTTTTTTTTTATTTTTTATTGCATGAGTTCAGCAGACAGGCAGATGGACCACTTGATGGAAAGCGGTTACCATCGCCTATGGACATTTGCATCACTAAAGGTGCTACAATTGCGCTGCTGCTCTCTTAGGGGAGACTGGAACCTGGTCACTAATGCCAGAACACAACGCAAGGTTGTTATGGTGGCATAATCTAGACCACGGGTTGTAGCCATCTAGTCGGGCAAATACCCTGCCACCTGGCTGTGGGTTGTTTTATCACCTCTTACGACAGACTGCCCGGCCCCAGCTAATTGTTTTCTTTCTCCATTCCTGCATGGATAACTTAATACACATACTTAAACTATTTTATAAATTAAATAAATACAAACACATTTATAAGAGATATATTAATTAGTCAACATTATAAGTATTAAGCATAATAAATAAATATGAATATATTTTTTTAACCAATTCAATCAATGCGGTATGTATATTTTTTCTAGTCAATTACACTACGATGGATTTCAACCAATTGCTGCAACATTGGCTGCAACAGTTCATGCTGATCCACCTTGCCCACCAAGTGATAGGTAAGTTAGACAAAAGAAAGAAATTATTTGTCTGGAAATAGACAAAACAAAAAATACATTGTGTAAGTACTTGGCAGTCCATACACGATCAGGAGCTCCATAAAGAGGGGCCATCCACAAATTGTTCTCCCCCCATGCTTTAATTTGTTTATTGCAGGAGTTCAGCAGTCAGGCAGACGGCCCACTTGATGGAAAGCGGTTACCATCGCCTATAGACATTTGCAACACCAAAGGTGCTACAAATGCGCTGCTGCTCTTTTAAGGGAAACTGGAACCTGGTCACTAATGCTGGAACACAACTCAAGGTTGTTATGGTGACATACTTTAGGCCAGGGGTGGTAGCCATCCAGTCGGGCAAATGCCAACTGGCTGTAGGTTGTTTTGTTGCCTCTTACGATAGGCCACCCGGCCTCAGGAAATTGTATTCTTTTGTTGTTCCTACATGGATAAATCCTTGTCACAGTTGGTCACATTTGTGAGACTCCTCCCTCCCTACTGTGACATCTATATATTTTGAATTTGACATCAAGAAATTTTAATATTTAAACAGTAGTTCCATAATTAGTTTTTTTGCCGTTTATATTATTTTTAAATAATTTAAAAACACTGTGCTCATACATATAGAGATGGAAATATTTTGAAGTTTTTAATAAATAGTTCAAATTTTGTGTTTTAAGGCTTAAATATATTGGAGTTTGAAATTTGACGTCACAAAATATAGGACCACTTCCAACCCTTGCCACGCAATGTTACATTTCGAAGAAGCCGTCGGCCGTTCTATAAAGCCAAATTTGGCATCTGTCAATGATGATACAATTTGAAATTGGAATCGATATAGAAAGTCACACATTACCAAATCGATTAAAATAAAATGGTTTATTTTAAAAAATATTTTATGTTTCATTGCCTTTTTTATTTTTAAAATGTAGAAAATATGCATAATTTAATTGCGATTTATGTTTAAACTTTTCTATTTAAATACATCAATCTCCAGTGCTCGGTTTCTGAGGTACTTTTAACTAGTTTATCTGTTCGTTAGCACTATCGGTTCAATAACTTATAAAATTGCGTTTCTGAACACACCATCGTTCGATAGTTAAACTATGGTCAACTTAACTGACCAATATTAGGCGTTTATCTATTCCATATCTTTTGTTTGACGTTTTTGTTTGGTATAAATAAATATTAGGTATTCCTTCTTAAATAGATCCATCTAGTGGAGAGTTTTGGTACTAGTTGTAGGTTAACAATTAACCTAAGTTTATCTATTACATAACTTTATGGAATCAATTGTTATTAAACTCATAACTGGTAACCTCAGAAACCGGGCACAGGTCACATCAGCGATATTTAATAAAAAAGAGTTGGACAAACATAACGCACTCATGTGTTACGTTTCCAAAGAATTAATATGCTATTTATGGTGTTTTAATTTAATATAAATTATTTTGTTACACACATAAATTTTGTCAAATATATAATTCTGTCATACGACCAGTCATGCTATATGGGTCGGAATTTTGGACCACTAAAGTAATAAACCACAAACGTCTCCACTCAGCTGAGATGAGAATATTGAGATGGATGTGTGGTTACAAGAATGGATAAGGTGAGAAATGAGTACATAAGGGGATCTTTGAAAGTTGCACCCGTGACTGAAATATTGAGAGGAAGAAGTTTAAGTTGGTATGGGCATATATAAGGAGGGATGAAAGTCACGTGACAAAAAGAAAGTTAAACTACAAGATGGATGGGTACAAATGTAAAGGTAGACCAAAAAAAGATGGATGGATTGTGTGAAGGAGGATATGATGATTTGTGGTGTGACAGAAGACGTATGTCAGAATAGAGGAGTGTGGAAGGAAAAGAGATATTGTGCCGACCCTCAATAATTGGGATATGCTGAAAGAAAAGAGAGAGTTAGGTGTTCAGTATTTACATGAAACTTCACACAGGGTCACACAAAAATTGGTCGTTTCAAATGCAATGGTTATTTAACTCTGGGATGACCTATATTATTGTTCCAGGTTATTGAATCTCATGATGGTTGGACTCCAACACGAGCCGGATCGTAAAGACAGACTGGCGGCGTCCAGCGGTGCTGAGCATCTCCTTGGAACCACTGGATTTGGTAAGTCTTTACATATGGTAAGTTTTATAAATGAACTATTTTTGTTTTAACGGTTTTACGCGCGGTGTCTTATTTAATTTTTATTCTAACAATTCGGCCACTTTTCAGTAGCCTTGATCACGGAAGACAAATGTGTCAAGTGTCATAATCATATCAATAATAATATATATAAAGTTCTTAGTTAGCCTGACCCCAAATTGTTCATTTTAATTATTTAATCTTAGTTTTTGTTTATGAAATCTATTAGAAGTGTTGTGGCATGAAGAACATCTTAGTATTCCTAGCTCTAACATTTGTATATAATTCTGATTCAAAGATTTTATGATAAAATTGCTATTGACCAGTGTAAATATTGGATCATTTTATTTAAAGCGACCCAAAGAAAATCGCCACGGGATATAAAGTACTGCAGATTTTAAGTCCGAGAATTTGTTAAAGATCATCGAAATTGGCCCAGTAGTTTTTGTGTGAATCCCGAACAAACAGACAAAAACAAAAAATGAAAAAAGACTACATTTTTATAGTGGAACACTTACAATCCAATAGATGGCGCTGTGCAATAATTGAGGTCGCAAACGTTTCCCGAAACGTACAAAGAATATTCACAAATTTCCAACAATAACGGATGGGCCTCGGCCTGCGAGGCATAACAATAACTTCACTGGAAGATCTTTTGAGACGGAGGAGCGTACCATCTCACTCCTGGCATGCCTAAACTTTTACAATTTCATAATATCATCATTATATTATTACGTGAAGCAAATACTTTGTACCCCTTTTTACGAAAATTGCGCGGACGGAGGAGTATGTAATTTCGCATACTTAGACTTTATATAGAGAAGGAGTGCAGAATGGTAATATTTTTAACGTTATGCATAAAGAGTACATTAAATCAATAAAAAAAATAATTACACACACTGCCATATGTGTATTTGACACACACGCATATATACTCTTTTGTTTATTGTTAAAGTCAAATTAACAGAGTAGCCTTGAAGAAACCTGTGATTATAGAAGTACGAGTATATAGTCTTTGACAACAGAACCTTGATAATGTTCAAAGTTGTAGATTAAAATGGACGGGAGATAAAATAGAAAGAAAAAATTGTCAACTCAACTCGAATTGTTTTCCGGTGCACGCAGAAGAAGCTCACTGTGTTTTGAGGTTTAGTTAATTATCCGAGGGTTTCCTGTCTGTTTTCTTTCTAGATTTGGAATTTGAAATGGACGCATCGTCTCTGGCCCCCGAACCAGCGACTTACGAGACTGCTTACGTCACTTCCCACAAGATGTCTTGTCGTGCGGGAGCTTTCAGCGCTTGCGGTCAATTGGTGGCTACCGGTAGTGTAGATGCCAGTATCAAGGTTGTTAATAAAAATTTTTTTATTGTACTTTATAGAGTTCGCGCCACAAACAAAAATTGGCAGCTCCGCTATTAGATAGACTTTTGTTTCTAAAAGGCCATCCTTCACACACTACGTCACATGAATTTCATGATATTTTGACTACTCCCCCTTCCTTGTCACAGATGGTCACATCACAGATGGTCACATCACAGATGGCCACATCACATATTTTGCAATTTCACATCAGAAAATTCTTAAATTAAAACATCAGTTCCGTATTTAGTTTTATTTCCATTTAAATTCTTTTTAACTAGCCGATGCCCGCGACTTTGTCCGCGTGGTGCGGTTTTTTAACTATCCCACGGGAACTCTTAAATTTTTCGGGATCAAAAGAATCGTATATAAGCTACCACCATACAAAATTCCATTCAAATCGGTCCAGTCGTTTCGGAGATTATCCGGTACAAACAGACAGACAATCAGAGAAACAAAAAATTTGAGAAAAATCTTAATTAGTTCTATTTCACTTCTTACATCCCCCTGACTCGGTTTTTAGCATTTTTTCTCATTGTACAGAAATTTGACCTCTACAATTTTATTTTATGTATAGATAATTTAAACGCACTACACACAATTTAAGTCGTGGTAGCGTAATGGCTAGCGCACGTGTCCCAAACTCAAAGGGCGCGGGTTCGATCCTGGCCGGAACACATGCAATTACGTAGTTTTCTGGCCTAATGTGCATATTGTTACAATTACCACGTGCTAAGAACGGTGAAGGAAAACATCGTGATGCAACTTGAACATCGAGATAACCTGGTATACTGTCCGTTCCCGTATAATGAGAGGCCCGAGCCCAGCAGTGGGACATTTATGGGCTGTTATTATTATTATAATTTAAACACTATGATCATACAGACAGTTGGAAATATTTTGAAGTTTTACGTCAATAGTTCATGTTTCCTGTTTCAAAGCTAAAATATATTAGATTTTAGGATATATAGGGATATAAAGTACCAGAGATTTTATGTCGGTGAATTTGCTGTCGATCAGCGGCATACGCGAATCCCGAACAAACAACAAATAAAAAAATCTAAAAAACTATACTTTTATCATTTTATAATAATGTGAATATTTTTTTAAGAGAACAACAAGGCTACCTATAATACATTGCAATCATTCGCTTTTTAAATAAAGATAACAGTGTAGTATCCAAAAGGGTTAAGTATTGTGTTAAAAGGACAGATATTTTCAGATCTTGGACGTGGAAAGGATGTTGGCCAAATCGGCACCCGAGGAAGTCGACCCGGGGAGGGAACAGCAAGGGCATCCCGTCATCAGAACATTGTAAGTGCCATTTTCTAGTGGAACACTTACTAGCCAATAGATGGCGCTGTGCAATAATTGAGGTCGCAAACGATTCCTGACACTTACAAAGAATACATATAAGTTTCCAACAATAACAGACTGGCCTCGGCCTGCGGGGCATAACAATAGCCACACTGGAAGATCTTCCTTTGAGACGGAGGAGCATTCCTAATTTTTTTTATCTGACTCGCATATGAGGAGGTAATTGATAAAAATATTAATTGCCTCCTTATATGTTAAACATTTGCAAACTTGCTCAATGTAACAGTTTCTATATTTATTGAAGTGAAAGATTCTTTAGGCACGTTTTCGCTACTGACGTGCATTTCTACGAGTAGTGTTGAGTAGGACACGTACATTTGTCCAGTACAAAATACATTTGTAACTGATACAGCACAAAATTTGAAAATATAATACTTTAAATTTTTTATCGCGCTACTATTCACTCTTCAAACATAAGAGGAAGTACGGAACGGGGCTTATGCTACAACAGTACAATAACGCCTCTACGGATGTTCACATGTTAGAGAGGGACAGCACGACATGTCACAGTACGACTGCTATTAAAATGAGGTGACTGAGGCCGATCACATCCGATTCTTAACGAACATTTCCGAACTAGAAGTTTTGATTGTACCAAGAGTAGGTACAACTTGTGAAGAACGAGACAAATGAGGCAACGCTTCAAATATACTACCGCGGTGCAAACCTTACAAAACTCCTGGACCCATTTGAAGTAGTATATTGTACTGGTTCAATACAAAATGTCATGTTACTCCTACAAACTCATGTTATAATCGTGTCCTACTCGATACTACCTATGACTGACAGTTTTTATTTTATTTGTAAAGGTACGATCACACCGATGAGATCACTGCATTGGATTTCCATCCACGTGAGCAAATCTTGGTTTCTGCGTCACGTGACTGTTGTATCAAGCTGTTCGACATCACCAAAGCGTCCGCCAAGAAAGCCTACAAGAGTATCACAGTGAGTGAATGTACTATATTGTTTTTACCGTTTGATATCTTGAAACAAATCTTTATCTATCTATTTCTCTTTTCAGGACGCAGAACAGGTGTTATGCGTAGTCTTCCACCCACTGGGTGATCACATAATAGCCTCAACCACCCAACCGGTGATAAGGCTGTATGACGTCAACACTAGCCAGTGCTTCGTCTGCCCAATACCTTCGCACCATCATAAAAAACAGGTCAACTCGATCGCGTAAGTGCAAAAACCTTGTATTTTTATATCTAACTACACACACACACACACACACACACGCACACGCATACACACGCACACACACACACACACACACACACACACACACACACACACACACACACACACACACACACATACGAACACGCACGCAATTATTCGATTACTCTCTCGCTTACTCAGGAACTCACTCGTTCACACACACTCACTCGTTCGCTCTTGCACTCACTTGCGCTCACGAGTATTTATACAAGCAGGCAGGTTGCATCGCACCATCGTGAGAAACAGTTCGATCGCGTAAGTCCAAAATTTTGTATTTTTATATCTAACTAGCTGCGCCAACGGTTTCACCTGCGTGTTGATGGAAAATCGTTATATTTTGGATAATTCACACTATATCTTTATAAATTATAATCTATGTGTTATTCTGATGTGTAACATATATTATTGTAAAGTTTCATCAAAATCCATTCAGTAGTTTTTGCGTAAAAGAGTAACAAACATACATGCATACATATATTCTTACAAACTTTCGCGTTTATAATATTTATAGAGACTACATACACACACTCATGCGAACACACACGCACTCATTCACTTACCCAGGAACTCACTCGTTCACACACACACTGGCACTCATTTACTCACTCGTGCAGTCATGCACTGCATTAATAAATATTTTTATATGCTTAACCTGGCAACGTTTTACTGTAGATCAGTTAACATAAATTTACCTAGAAAAATTAGTATTTAATTTTATAGTTGGATTTGCGTTGCTGTGGCTACTCTGTGGAATGGAATGAAAGAGAAAATTTGTTTTTAACTGAAAACGATTTTTTTATAGTAATCCATGCAGGAACGGAGAAATAATACTAATTCCTGATCATGCTTAAAAAATAATTTTATGCATTGCATTTGTGTCTTTATTTAGATTTTCACCCAACGGAAAATACTTCGCATCGGGAAGTGCAGACGGCGCTGTGAAACTCTGGGACACTGTATCCAACCGATGCTTCAATACGTTTATAAACGCTCATGACGGTTCTGAAGTATGTTCGGTCGCTTTCACGAGGAATAGCAAGGTATGCCACGACCAAATGCAAAACATTCTATATATGATTTTTTCCACATTTAACCAAAAACAATGATTATATTGATTTTCTTATTTTTAGATTTAACCAAAAGCAATACATTGATTTACTTAATATTTATATTCCATTGAAGAAAATACGCAGTTTCTTATTGTTATATTTAACCTTAAACAATATTTCATATATATATATATATATATATAGTTTCGCATGGTTTGTGTATTCATCAAGTGTCGAATATTCGTGTTTTGAAATAATGGAAAAATGTATAACCGATGTCATATAAACACCCGCCAATGCCTCAGCTTGGTGATTTCTTCACATTGGCGATGTTTATTTAACAACTTCTATAATATTTATTTACTTGTTAACCTCGGGAAAGTTTTGTCAGTACTTTTTAACCTCGTGATTTTTTCAGTACTTGTTAACCTCGGGAAAGTTTTGTCAGTACTTTTTAACCTCGTGATTTTTTCAGTACTTGTTAACCTCGGGAAAGTTTTGTCAGTACTTTTTAACCTCGTGATTTTTTCAGTACTTGTTAACCTCGGGAATGGATTCATCGATAAAACTATGGGAGTTGGCAAGCAGTAGGTGTCTCATACAATATACAGGCGCGGGGACTACTGGTAATTATTTCTATTCTTTTAGGGTTAGTTTATACTCTTATAAAATCGTCATTTGTCTGTCCGTCTTTTTTTCACACACATTGTGTGTCCTCGACTTAAGCAAGTTATGCTTCTGTTATGTGTAATATAGACGGATCCCTCTGGGGCCACTGTAATATTTTATTTTATGCATCAGTTCATCAGACAGACAGCCCACCTGATGGAAAGCGGTTACCATCGCTTATAGACATTTGTAACACCAGTGTGCTGCCACTCTCTAAAGGGAGACTGGAACCTGGGTCCCAATTCTGCTATTACTATCTCGTCAAAATCGCCGGACACTGTCATCTCAATTGTCTAATTTCGGTATACTGTTAATGGCGTGCCCATGTCACGCCACTCTACCTTTATAAATATTTATAAGCAAATACTTGTGAAATAAATGTTTAAAATTTTTGTTACCTTTTCAACATTATTTTCGGCTAAGCAATGCCTGCTAATGGTGATAACAGTTTTTTTTGTACTATTATTCCGCCGCGACGATTACGCGAAGATATTGGTGGATTTAGTAGAATACGAATTTTTCACACTAATTAAGGTAACGGTACTGTTGGGGCCCAGACGGTAACCACATAACATGAGCTTGGCCGTCAGCCAGTTTCGCAATCAAAAAAAATCGGACATATTTCAATATTTTCAATCAAAAGTCGTTGCGACACGCACTTAGCTAATTTTTGGTTATCTGTGGTAAATAGTGTTATTTGTTCGTAATAGGTAAGCAAGAGCATCATGCTCAAGCGATATTCAATCACACCGAGGACTACGTGATGTTCCCCGATGAGGCGACCACGTCTTTGTGCACTTGGCATGCGAGGAACGCCAACAGGTGTCAGCTTATGTCGCTGGGACATAATGGAGCTGTCAGGTGAGTTGTCAATCGATGTATGAATCAATCATCCAATCCATCAAATCAATCATCCAATCCATCAAATCGATCATCCAATCCATCAAATCAATCCTCCAATTAATCGACCGTTCAACTATACCTTTAATCATATATGCAACTATTCAAACAATCAATCATTCATTCGTTTAATCAATTAATTAATTTTTATGCGTAAATTATGGTACATAACAATGACATCTTAAGTTTTACACATTCTTGCCCATCAGATATAAAAAGTGTACTTAAAAACTAATTAAATAATTATGATAAAAATAGGGAAAAGCATAAATAGGAAAAAATACTAGGGATGACGATATTATAAGAAATAATACCAATGGAGCTAAGTGTGGTCTTAAAGGACATTTTTAGTATTTTTACTGGCCGATTATATTTCCTAGCATTATTTTTTTTACATTTATTATAAATGAAATTATTTGAAAACTAAATTACCAACCATCCAAATCATCAATCATTCAAATGACCTATCTTCAAATAACCATCCAATCAATTGAGTAAACTCATAAACACACAAAAACATTGTGAAAAACTCATAACTAATTGTTATCTTTTGTATTGTTCAAATAAATTAAAACACGAATTAGGGTCAAAGACAAAAACAGAAGATAGTGTTCAAATTACATAAATTCCTTATACATTATTTATTCATGTATTTTTTTTATCATATAAGATTATGTTGTGGGAATGTTAGATTTGACAGTCTTGTATTTTAAAAAATAAATTATTTTTATTGCTCTCGTTTACACCAAAATGTCTTCTACTGTAGACTGTTCCGATACCGAATATCTCAGTTTGATAGACGTTGAAAAATAATCTTATAACAAAAAAATACTTTTAAATTATAGAAACATGTAAACATTAAACAACTTCATGTAGCAATCCATGTTTGTATTGTTTTAACATTTGTAGTCTTCTCCTGTAGACATGGAAAACGTTTTTATGTTTGCCCCATTAAATAAATGATCAATCATCCAAATGACTATCGGACATCCAAATAACCATCCGACTAAATAAGTCAGTATCCAAATAACTAATCATCCACACGACGAATCGTCCAAACCATCAATCATCCGGATTGTCAATTAGTCGATATATCGATAATTCAAATAATAAATCGATTTTATTACATCACAGGTATATCGTGCACTCTGGCACAGCACCAGCCTTCTTAACCTGCAGCGACGACTATCGCGCCAGGTTCTGGTATAGGCGTAATACCCACTAACACACAAACTGCCCTTCTACTTCAGAAGGGTAGACAGAAGTATCCTATTCAGGGCTTGAAAACCGGATGAAAAGTTTGAACCGGGTATTATTAGCCTAAGTACGTGCTTTTCTTTTCGATTTTGTTCTAACATTTACCTCAATTAAACGGTTTTTAAAACATAAATTCTTTAGTGTTCGATTCCTGTGTATTTATCCACTTGCCCTAATATGGTTGAATTTTGAGATTATTTGCACGTAGCATATGTCAGATTTTAATCGATAGTAAGGCAATGAACGATCGGTAAGATTTAGAAATAGGTTTTGTTCAATTTTTTTTAACCGGTTTCGAACGTTTTGCTGCATACTTTCAAATTGCTACCATATGGTATAATACTACCCGTGCGCAGAAGGTTTGCCGATAGCTTCATGATGCCACGCGTAGATGGTCAGTAGGGTTGATAAAAAATAATTTATTTAAGTTCAGGACTCCAATTAAAAAGAAAAAAATGACGTTCTACTAATTTTATATATACTCGTATATTTTATTTTTATTACTTTGAATTTGATTTTATTTATATTATTTTAATATATATTTTTTTAATATAATGACTTTTATATTTAACATGTATCACGATTTTCTTATGACTGATTATGACTTAAGAATGATATAGATAAATAGACATATTTAATTCCTTTTTTCTTTTAAATCTAATTTTCCAATATTGTATCAAATATATTATAATTTTCTTATAGTTGTATGGGTCAAATGCGTAACATGAATTATTTTATTAGTGGAAACTTAGCTGATATGTGTATTAATTTATGTATTTTATATTGTAAGAATTATAATTATTGTATGTTTCCCAAATAAATTAAATAAATAAACAGTTGTTGCAATAAATTTTAGTTTTTATTTTTTATTCTATATACTTTATTTAAGTATATATAATAATAGTGAGTACTCATCGGCAAACCTGCGCGCGGCTTATAACTTTTCAAGTAGGACACAAACACATTTTATATTAGAAATAGTTGTCATGTAGACAACTATTTCTAATATAAAATGTTAATTAACGCGGAATAAACCGGTTAAAAATAAAGTCGTGGTAGCGTATGTCTAGGGCACGCGTCCCAAACTCAAAGGGTGCGGGTTTGAATCCTGGCCGGAATACGTGAGCCACTTAGGCGGTTTTCTGACATAATGTGCACATATTGTTACAATTATCACGTGCTAACATCGGTGAAGGAAAACATCGTGATGAAACCTGCAGATCGAGGTAACTGATGTGTCAAATCTGCCAAGCTGCCTTGGACATGCGTGGCGGGTATGCTGTCCATTCCCCTGTAGTGGAAGGCTCAAGCCCAGCAGTGGGACGTTTATGGCCTGTTATTATTATTATTATAAACTGGTTAAAGTATGATAACATTGTCGACTAAAACCGGTTATAACTGATTAAAAGCGGTTAATTTTGAACTGGGCATAAATAAGCCTTATATAAAATTAAATAACAATAAATGTGTAATGAATAGTTTTTAAATTCTTAGGCCGTGGTCTGTCACAGACGTTGAATGAATACAATTTCCTGCGACCGGCCTGTAGGAAAAGACGAATAAACAATCCACTGCCAGATGGTAGGGTATTTGCCCGTCTGGATGGCTACCACCCCTTGTCTAGAGTCTACCGCCACAACAACCTTAAGTTGTGTTCCGGTATTAGTGGCCAGCACACAAATTTCTATAAGCCATGATGACCGCTTTCCAAACTCATGCAATAACAGAAAGTATCTGAGAGATACTACTATATTGTATATTATAATAAGCATTAGTCAGCCGCGTACAGCGTCACGCCGTACGCAGCCTACGGCGTTTGTAACAGGTCACCGCCATATTTATTATGGACATAAATATATTGTTTATTATACGCATTTATAACAAATATTCGGCAATGATATTTTCTCTGTAAATCTCTTTAAAATGGATTGATGTATTAATTTTTAAGTATTAAATAAGTTTGTAGTAATAAATAAAGTGGTATTGAAATGTGTGTTTTATTTATAAATTGCTTTTTCAACACACTTGCTCAAAAAATGCATTTACGAAATCTATGTACGTATACATTGTTCACGTAACGGAACGTGCGGTAAATAGGTACTTAGGTGAAAAAATAATATAAGAGTTACATGTAAAAATGCAAGGAGAGATTTGGGTAAGAAAGTACCAAATATACCAAATATTAACTATTTGGACAGGGTTTCCCCTTTATTGTTCAGCCTTTGATGTGAATATTCACACAGCACAGTAAGCAATGAACACTGTTTTTTTTTATTGGACTTGACTTTATGTTGTTGGTCTCACAACTTTACTGCCACTACGCCTTTCGAGGGGCTCCTATTTCACGAAAGACGGGGTGTCTACACGCCACTACGCTTTTATACCTACCCTACATAACAATAACATTGCATCATTGCTAAAAATAGCAATTACATCATAGTGTTGCCAGGATCATAAAAACAATTATAATAATTAGTTACTGATGCACTAAATTATCTAGATGATAATTTAGTGGGCTTATAAAATTAACTAACCGGTAGAAAATGGTAATTTAATTATAAATCGAATCATCTGATAAATTGACTCAAAATATTATCTATGACGATTGTCTATGTCATATTAATATACACTATGGTTCTCATGACTACTGTGGCTGACATCTTGTAACATACAACAAGGAGTTTCGTATTAGCCAAAGAAATTTAATGTCTTGAGATATGGCTTTAAGAAAGCATTATATTTTTATATTATAACTAGAATATGCCCGCGAGTGCGTTCATGCTTGACTTGGAATTCTCGCGGGATTATCTGGGCACAAAGTACCGCAGCATTTAAAACGAGTGTAAGCTATCGTTTCAGCGAAAACTGTGGGAATCAGTTAATTGTTATGCACCTGAAAAACTTCGAACCGCTCCCGGGAAAATTCCGGGATTCCCGGGATAAAAAGTACCAAACATTTTATTACACAAAATTTGCTATCTATCAGTGAAAACAACCCACAGCCAGGTGGTAGGGTATTTGCCTGGCTGGATGGCTACCACCCCTGGTCTAGAGTATACCGCCATAACAACCTTGAGTTGTGTTCCGGCATTAGTGACCAGGTTCCAGTGTGCTTTAAGAAAGCAGCAGCGCGTTTGTAGCACCTTTGGTGTTGCATATGTCCATAGGCGATGGTAACCGCTCTCCATCAGGTGGGCCGTTTTTTTCAATCTGGCCACTTTAAATAATTCCCAGAAAATTTCCCGCGGGATTTCCAGAATAAAAAGTACCGCAGATTTTAGATTTCTTTTTCATTATTTTGATATTTTCTTATAATTGTAGTGGGATTAGTATTTTAAATGAATTAATCGTGTTGTGTTTTTACACATTATTAATTGTTTACTTTCATATTATTAATTATTGAAATTTATTCACATAAATCGATGATGGGAATTGATGACTTATCTTTAGTGACCTTATTATTAAGATACCTCGTCTCCCAAATAGAAATCAGGACCGATATTTTGCATGTCTATAATATTATAAAATTTTAAACATGCCGTGTCTGTACATTGAAGCTATTTAAAAAAAACGTGTGCGTTTCGGGACGCCCAAAAGACGTGATAACTTCTAAGTTGAACTATTTAATATTGAAATTGTTTAACTTGAGAAAAGCTTAGGTTATTACTTAAATTTTATGTATATAGCGCGTGGGTTAGAGTGAGAGAGGAGGAGCCTGCCTACCACTACTGTATGCGTGAGAGAAAGGGTAGCCAGACAGACTGACGCCGTAACGCGTTACCCTTCCATAAGAAGTTATCATTTCAAAAACAACTATAGAAAGTTATATAAACCATAGTAAACTATAGATACGACGGAGAACACGATGCATTTTTTTGTAGGTCGCTTGTTTGTATGTCGGGATTCACGTAAAAACAACTGGGCCGATTTCGATGCGGTTTTCACTGATCGACAACAAATTTATGGACTTAAAATCTGCGCTACTTTTATACCGGGAATTATCCTGGGAATTATTTAAAATGTCAGATTTAAAAAAATCGAACTCCTATATGATATTTTTACTGATCGATATAACATTTTTTTAAATAAAATGTGTGATATTTTTTTTACCCGGGAATTTTCCCGGGAGCGGTTTGTTGTTGGTCGGGTGCATAAAAATCCGCTTATTCCGACACGGTTTTCACTAAAAACATAGCTGCGGTACTTTGTGCCCCGGGAATCCCGCGGGAATTTCAAGTCAAGCGTGGACGAAGTCGCTGGCATATCCTAGTTAGAAAATAAAACTGCTGAGTACAATGTTTTGTTTTAGTTTCCGCGAATGAAATTTGTTTTGGAATCGACGATAGACTCATGATTTTGAAATAGATAATCTGTAAGATTCAACTTTGAAAAAACAAATATACATAAGTATTGTTACAAGTTGGGCCACCTGCATACCTATTTTCACACACCGACAAAGAAATGCTGCGCATCTTGTTTATTGCCCCTCCCGCATTCCGAGTTCTTTTTATTACTTCGTATTTAAATTTGCAATTAGACAATATAGCCTATTGTTATTGCTTTCGGCTTTGTTGGCCGTTCGCAGGAATAGATAAACAGGTGTGCAAATTACTATTTCTCGGAAACTTAGTGCGCACGGGCGATTTTTTTTATACTGTATAGTTAGTATAAGACAATGCCCGAATGGAGGGGTGGGGCAGTCAAGCGACGACTACGAGACGAGTAAGACGTTTGTAGTACTCTCGATTAGCGATATAGACGACGGACTTTGCGCATGTCGAATTGCATTGAATCGTGCAGTGTGAACTGGTTGCATCCAGTTTTAATTGTATTTGTTTTATACGTGTTTGTACAGTTCTAATATATTCTATAGTAGTTCCAACGGCATTTTTAATTCGAGTTCTGTAGCTCGTAACAGTATTGTTTTATTCTAGACTTACCTGACTGTACAGTTCGACTGAGGATTCTCCTTTCAGCTGGTGCCCGGTTAAGTAGGTGTTGTGACTGCTAGCAATGTAGTACTGGCTCAGTGGACCCCGCATATCGCGTATGATGTCTTCGTCCTCTGGGTTTGATTTGCTGGAAAAAACTTGTTTCTATGATTGCCATAGAATATTTATTTTCATCCGTGTAAGAACGGAGAAAGAATACAATTGCCTGCGGCCGGGCGGCCTGGCCTAAGAGGCGACAAAACAACCCACAGCCAGGTGGTAGGGCATTTGCCCGACTGGATGGCTACCACCCCTGGTATAGAGTATGCCGCCATAACAACCTTGAGTTGTGTTCTGGCATTAGTGACCGGGGTCCAGGTTCCTTTTAGAAAGCGGCAGAAAATTGGTAGCGCCTTTCGTGTTACAAATGTTCATAAGCGATCGCCGTCTATCTGTCTGCTGAACTAATGCAATAAAAAACCAGGGGTGGTGGACATCCAAACATGCCCTAGCACCTGGCTGTGAGTTGTTGCGTTGCCTATTATGATAGGCCGCCCCAACCCAAGGAACTGTATTCTTTCACCTTTCCTGCACTATATCACTGGACTTTGAACTTACATACATACATAATATCACCCCTGTTTCGCATGGGGGTAGGCAGAGACTATGGATTTCAACTTTCACTTCATCTACTTTCGTTAACCTCCTGATACATGCACGTTTATTTGAGAAGCTTCTTACCTGACCTCTCTTTAACGCTTCTGATATTTGATCAACATGTGTTCGTCGCGGTCTACCGGCAATAGCTCTACCATTCAGAATACTGTCATACACCTGTTTTGTTATTCTACTTTTATCCATTCTCTCTACATGTCCAAACCACCTTAACATTCCTTTTTCAACTCTTGTTATTACATCTTCTTTCAATCTACAACGTTCCCTTATCACACTGTTCCTTATCATATCATTAAAGTTAACCGCACATATACTTCTCAAAGCTCTCATTTCAACTGCGTTTATCCTACTTTCATGCTTCTTCTGCCAGACCTAACTTTCATTGTCATTCATCAGGTTTTATCCGTGCAGGAACAGTGAAAGAATACAATTTCCTGCGGCCGGGCGGCCTGTCGTAAGAGGCGACAAAACAACCCACAGCCAGGTGGTAGGGTATGTGCCCGACTTGTTGGCTACCACCCCTGGTCTAGAGTATGCCGCTATACAACCTTAAGAGAGCAGCAGCGCCTTTGTAGCACCTTTGGTGTTGCAGATACCCATAGGCGATGGTAATCGATTTCCATAAAGTGAGCCGTCTGCCTGTCTGCTGAACTCATGCAATAACAAAAAAAGGTTTGGCACCAACATCCCTGTATGGACAGCCAAGCGTGCCTATACAGACACTTTCTGGCTGTTCATACTTTTATGAGCAGCCAGAAGCCAGAAAGTGTCTGTAAACTCTTTAGTTTAGCGCTCCTCCATTCAACTTACTTGATGATATTATCCATTCTTCTCTGTTCTGGAACGAATGCGTAGTTGTCTTTGTCAGTGAGAAACCTGACGAAGCCCTCGAATGAGAGACAGTTGTCCGTACGTAATGCAGGATCCGGTTCGTGTCTCTACAAAGAAAGAATTCAAGAAGTAATATGTAGAGTCTCCAGCCCCGGGTGTTGAATGGGGGGCAAAAACTACCATCAGACGCCCACTGCCTGACACACGTGCGTGTGTGGTTTTTAACCTGTACCTACGCGCCCTGCGATATTATATATATATATATATATATATATATATATATATATATATATGCGATATATATGTGCTTAAATTACCGGACCTCTTAGTGGTCAAAGTTCTGGTAACGATGAGTTGTGTATTTATATGCGAAGGTCGAATTTGCCGCCCTCTGATTTTTTTTATTTTTGGCATCTTTCTCTTTCTTTCTTTTTTATCTTGTTTTTTATCCTATTTGTATACATGTTCTTATAATCTATTACATATATTTCTATTACTTAAAATCTAAGACCTATCATTACAGTTTATTTATTTCTTATTTTATGTTTACAAATATATACTGACAGTCTCTACAGTCGCTTCTGCAGTTTCGTAACACACAATTGAAAAAGCGCTAATTAGAACTTGCAAATGGACTGATGACGGTCAAGAAAGAACAACGGTGAAGGAAGACATCGTGATGAAACCTGCACATCGAGATAGCCGAAGTGTCACACCCGCCAAAACGCTTTGTACATGCGTGGTGGGTATACTGTCCGTTCTCCGATAGTGGGAGGCCCGAGCCTAGGAGTGGCACGTTTATGGGCTGTTATTATAATGTATGTTTTGAAGACCAGAGGCCATAAAAATGCCCGGACTTTTGGAGGGCTTGCGTGAGGCCATGGGAAGGCCAATACGTAGAGGCCTCTTGACAAATTTAATCCAAATGTGGCGTGACACTGACCGGCGATTGTTCCTGTCTCCACAAAATAAAAATGCACCCAAGGAAAAGCTAAAGGTAAGTGTAGGACTTACCTTGTAGGGAATGCGAACAAAAGGTACTGGGCTATTGGGATGAACTGCTAGTGGAGTTACAGATCTGGGACAATGGGGACTATGGCGTCTGCCCGTCGGAATGTTTTTTTTTTAATTTTTTATTGCAGGAGTTCAGCAGACAGGCAGACGGCCCACTTGATGGAAAGTGGTTACCATCGCCTATGAACATTTGCAACACCAAAGGTACTACAAATGCGCTGCTGCTTTCTTAAAGGAGACTGGAAGCTGGTCACTGATGCCGGAACACAACACAAGGTTGTTATGGCGGCATACTCTAGACCAGGGGTGGTCGCCATCCAGTCGAGCAAATGCCCTACCACCTGGCTGTAGGTTGTTTAGTCGCCTCTTACGACAGGCCGCCCGGCCGCAGGAAATTGTATTCTTTCTCCGTTCCTGCACGGATGTAATGTTCAAGAAACATGGAAAGAATGGGCAGACGGTGACTCGTCACTCACTGCATGGGCCCGTAAAAATGCCCAGATTGGCGAAGGGCAACATGGATGTGAGTGGCTAAGGGGTCTCGAGAGATGGGCTGCAGATTCACCGAAGCTACTTTCGACGTTATTAGGCTGTTTTATTATTATCGGGTTAATGAACTTGCATCCGCAATGCTTGAAGACAAAAGTCTTCGAGCAGTGCGTCCTCCCCGTCCTGACCTACGGAGCCGAGACATGGACACTGACGGCAGGATTGGTCCACAAGTTCCAAGTCGCTCAACGGGCTATGGAGCGAGCTATACTGGGTGTTTCTCTTATGGATAAAATTAGAAATGAAGATATCAGTAAGAGAACCAAGGTAACCGACATAGCTCGCAAAATTAGCAAGTTGAAGTGGCAGTGGGCCGGTCACGTCTGCCGCAGGACCGATGGCCGATGGAGCAGACGAGTCCTGGAGTGGAGACCGCGTCTCGGTAAACGTAGTGTCGGACGCCCTCCAGCCCAATGGGCCGACGACTTGTGCAAGGTCAAAGGACAGGGTTGACTGGCGCCGACTTGGGGAGGCCTACGTCCAGCAGTGGACTGTAAATGGCTGACGATGATGATGAATGAACTTGATTTCTCATAAAATAATTTTTACAATTCACTTAAGCTATGAGAGCATTTATAAGTTGTTGAAAAATAAGTTGTAATTTTAACGAGATAGAAAGCACAAATACTAAAGTTGCAGGTAGCTTTGATTTATTTTTTGTACATGCAAGTTACAAGTTCCTTGGAACCAAAACAAACAAGGATATACATTTCGTGGAAGTGTCATTGTGTAACTTGTGAGATTTATTAATTTTTTTATAATGTATTTATATTTATATGAGTAATGTGTTATATAATAATATTTGCAGTTATTTTACATATATATAGTATTGCTACAAAATTATTTTTAATTTTGCTAACTTAAAATTATTTGTACCACGTGATTTTTTAGGCGCATATTTTAATATTAATATTGTGCTAATAATAGAATAATTCCGCCTATTTCGCATTATTACCTGTATTATATCCTTTAGTTGTTGCTCGGTCTTTGGTTCGTTTTGTCTCGTTTCACAGAACTTTCCTAAAGTGGGCAGTAAGAGCACCCTTCCACTGACGTCTGGGCAAGCACCTACGAAAAAAAATGTAATAAAAAAAAAGTGCCAGAATAATGTTGCTTTATAAAATAAAACCCTAAGTCATAAAACTTTGTAAGGAGAATCATCTCATATGGGAGAAAAGTTGAAAAAGTGTCCAGCTGTATGCTGTATAAATAACAGTTCAAAAATCGTCCACAATGGCGCTGATGTAGACCAAGGGTATGGTATGAATGTAGGCTGTTGTAGACGAATCGAAGTATGCAGAGTTAAAAAATTCACCCTGATGCCAAAGTGGGGCCACCCTAATTTAATGCATTTCGATGGACACTTCTTCATATACAGACATGGTACTCCTTACTTCTACCCTCTGTAGTGGCAGAGGTGTTTAATTGAAACAACCATTTACTCTATACTTGTTTAGAGTTACGATACACTAAAAATGTTTATATTTAACTTGGCGTATATGGCGGCCATTACGTGCAACTTCTCTTTGTTACACCCGATCGCGCCCCGCTCGCAGGATCGTGGTCCTGTGCGAGTCGCGGTCAAGGGTGAGTCGGTTTTACGGGCGATTACGCCCACACCTCCATAGTTAGAGGGAAGCGTGTTCAGAAGGCTCGTATTGCCACTTTGAATGGCTAACTAATTACGGAACTGCTGTTTTAATCTAATAATTTTTCGATGTAATATTGTAAAATATGTGATGTCACTAGAGAGGCAGGAGTCTCAAGAATGTGACCAGCTGCGATAAGGACTGGGAACAGGTAAAAAAAATTCGTGTGACGTAATTTCTGGATGGCCCCTTTTATAATTTCAATGGCATAAACGTAATAAAAACAACGAATAATTCCGAATTTCTCTCAATAATTTTCATTCGACCAGAACTATGAAAGATGGGCAGTTTTTGCTCACATAAAATGTACCAATAATAACAAAAGTGTATAATCAAATACCTGCATCAATAATGCCCCGTTTCTGAGGTAGTTTATCTGCTCGTTAACGCTTCGGTTTAATAACTTATAAAATTGCGTTTCAGAACACACCATCGTACGAAAGTTAAACTAGGTTCAACTTAACTGACCAATACTAGGCGTTTATCTATTCTATATCTTTATGGAATCAATTGTTATTGAACTCATAACTGGTAACCTCAGAAACCGGGCATAAGAGAATTACCTCTCAAACAATTTAAAATTTATTCTCATGGCTGGTTGAGAAATGTTTTTATCGGGTATCAGAATTATTTAGTTAGATCAAATGACATTTATTTATTTTATTATTATTATAACCAACATGCGATCATTATTCAATATATTTGACAATTCATTATCTATAATATAAAAATGAATCGCAAAATGTGTTGGTAAGCGCATAACTTGAGAACGACTTAACCGATTTTGACGAAATTTGTTTTGTGTGTTTGAATGCGTCCCCGGATGGTTTAAATTCACAATTGGAACCGGTAGGTGGCGCTGAGATCGGGTTCTAGAATCCTCGTAATCACGTGGACCGATTTTGGTGATTTTGTTTTTGTGTGTTTGAGTGGGTCCTCGGATGGTATAGATTCACAATTGTAATCTGTAGGTGGCGCTGGGATCGGGTTCTAGGATCTTCCTAATCTCCTGGACAGTTTGTTGATTTTTTGTGTGTGTTTCAGTGAGTCCCCGGATGGTATAGATTCACAATTGGAACCTGTAGGTGGCACCAGAATCGGGTCCAAGATTTTTATTTTTCAGGACAGGACAACGTCTGCCGGGACCGCTAGCTAGCTACAAGGCATCACAGTAGAATATAAGAATAATTTTAAGAATAGTATTTATTTACAATAATTGAGTGAATAAGTGTGCGAAATTATTCATAAAATTCATTTAATTTATTGACAAACAAATGTATTCCAATATTTGTCAATAAACAAATTAATATGATGAATATATACAGTCGTATTATTTTATTTTAACTTTATTTCAATATATGGTTTTATTGAAAACAGGAGCTATTGTTTAATAATAATATATATTTTATTATTAAATTATTATTAATTATTAATATCTATAAATCATATTAGTTTTTAAGAAAATTTGTAATATCAGTAAATGGCGAAACATGTTCTCACTATATCATAAGACCTTGTTATCCATGTTTCACACAAATAAAGATTTCATTTCATTTGTATTTTGACATTTAATCTACGTAGGTTATGTCAAAACATGAAACGAATGATACGGATTTGACACCCTGCCGCCAGGCCCTGGTTCACAGAGTACATTAACATAATAGGAGACCCTGTTTCCGGAAATGGCGTGGCCGATGATCATGTTACGTGCGAGACGGGGGGGGGGGTTGTATCTCTTTTAAAACTATGCTAAACTCCTCCTTTACTTAACTTCCCACTAAACTCATCACTGTCTTCTACTAAACTCTTCTGTCAACTCTCTAAACTTGTCACTATCTTCTATTAAACTTCTCTTCCAATTATTTCGTATCGCACTTGTCGCTTCGCTGTCTTCAACTGAACTAGCACGTAGACGCGCCTTACGCTGCTAAATTATGGATTCGAGAAGATTCTTCCGGGTATATAACCCCCAAGAATCTTCTGTAATCCATAATTTCGTTATTCTTTTATTTACTGTCTATCCCTTTCTAAACATCTATCTATCTCTGTTTTTTCCTTCCCGAACCTTCTATTTTAGAATTTCGATCTTCATTTCGTTATTATTCGTTCATCATCTATCCCTTTCTAAAATGTATCTGTCCTTGTCTTTTCCTTCCAGAATATTTACCTTTTTTCTAAAAGTCCTGAGACCGGCTTACGCTGCCAGAAAGTTCTACTCTCGGTCGCCACACTCGCAAAGCAGAGTCGGCACGGTGTCGACGTCACGCAAAGTACAAGCAGTGAGTAGGGGCGATTAGTATCATAAATAACTTTACACCTGGGGTGTCCTGGGGTGGGCAATAGAGCTTACTGGGGTGGGCACTAGACCATACTGGGGCAGGCACTAGAACATAATGGGGTGGGCACGGCCCACCCGATCATCCTTCTATATATACGTCTATGCACTCAACAAAAAAAACACGAGTTTGACATAGAAAATATCAATGATCTATATCTTATACTAATATATAAAGCTGAAGAGTTTGTTTGTTTGTTTGCTTGAACGCGCTAATCTCAGGAACTACTAGTGTGATTTGAATAATTCTTTCAGTGTTAGATAGCCCATTTATCGAGGAAGGTTATATGCTATATATCATCACGCTAAGACCATAGGAGAGGAGCACCAATGAAGAATGTTTCAAAATCGTTTTTTTTTAACTTACTTTTTTTTAACTATTCCACGCGGACGAAGTCGCGGGCAGTAGCTAGTATTTATATAAAAATGAGTTGACGTTTGTTAGTCTCACAAAAACTCGAGAACGCCTAAACCGATTTGCCTAATTTTTACTTTGAAATATTTGTACAAGTCCAAGGAAGGTTCATAAGGTATAAAAATGAATCATAGAAATGTATTTACGCGCATAACTTCAGAACGACTTTACCGATTTTGATGAGATATTTTGTGTGTTTGACTGGGTTCCGGGATTATTTAGATTCACAATTGGAATCGGTAGGTGGTGCTGGGATCGGGTCCTAAATTTTTATTTCTTCAGGGCAGGACAACGTCTGCCGGGTCTAATATTTAAATAACAAAATGAGAAAATAGATTTTAACCAACGAGACTGCATCGGCTGTGGTGTGATATTTCTTGGAATGTGATTCTATGTTTTATAATTCCACAGCTGGTATGTTATCAATGTCTTTCATAGGCGTTGCTACATCCCTATAAATACCTGGTAGTGCAGCAGCTGCTAGAAGATCGAAGGCTTTCTTCCTCCCCACTTTGTCAATCGGAGGTTCCAGATCCAATGATCCATTTCTAGTCAGCAGTCCTAGTGGGAATAATAATGATGTCCATGGAGTACAATTTAAATCTCAAATTAAAAACTTAAAGGAGACGGATGCGATTACATACATTCTTGACCCAGATTGTAAAGAGATGATCAGTCAATCGATCAAATCATCATTCATTGTATAAAACATGGTACATAAAAAAGATGGTACGTCTATTCCTGAGGTTCACGTTTTTGCCTCTAGGGCGTGCAAAATGCTGTGCCTATTATAAGTAATATTTTTTGTCTATTTAGCATTAATATTACATAAATACTAAAAATATTAAATTAATTCAGAATAATAACAATAATAATTAAATTAAGCCATTCTTTAAAATAAATGTCTAATAAAAAAAAAACAAAATTAATCCATTAGTCTATATAATACATTGAGAGCGGTTTCATTCTACTAGCAGTGGTACTATGACATTGTCATGTTGTCCCTCTTTGTCAAGTAAGTATCCGTAGAGGCGTTATTGTACTGTTGTAGCATAAGCCCACAGATCTATGATCTGTGCATAAGCCTCATTCCGTCTTTTCTCTTACGTTTGGGGAGTGACTAGTAGCGCGACAAAACTCTCACATTTTCAAATTTTGAGCCGTATCAGTACAAATTTATGTATTTTGTACGTAACAAATGTACTGGCTCACACGAGTCCTATTCATCACTAGATGTGCCGTCTGTGTGTATAAATAATAACAGTCCACAAATGTCCTACTACTGGCTCGGGCCTCCCATTATAGTGGAACGGACAGTATACCCGCCACGCTTGTCTCAGATGGCTTGGCAGGTTTGACATATCGGTTATCTCGATGTGCAGGTTGCATCACTATATTTTCCTTCACCGTTTTTAGCACGTGGCAATTGTAACAATATGCACATTAGGTTAGAAAAACTGCCTATCTGTGTTTATGCCAACTTCGAAATAAAAGAACTAGTAAATACTAATTACAATATAACCAGTCTGTTGGGAAAGGATGAAAAAAATATTTATGTCAATTGTACAAAAAATCACTTATATTAAAAATTCGTGTACAGAGTAAAAACATTCATCCAAAAGTCATTTGTGTAGTTTTACTATTTGTTTCAAAGCCTTGATCTTACCTGTTCTAAAAATAGCTCTCCCCCGGAAGAGTTCCGGGGAACTTCTACTCTTCTCCGCTCCAAGGAGAGGCGATCTTGTCCGAGGCACCGCTAACTGTTCAAAGACATCTCCCAACTCTGAACGCATTACTAAACTGTGGACAATATGTATAAAATTTTAAACTACTATCACCTTAACCAGTGTTTTTCAATCTGTGGATCGCGACCCCTAGGGGTCGCAGAGCGTTGCTCCTGGGTCGCCGGCAAAAGGGAAAAGGTTATTTAAATTCATACCTCATACCTATTCATACCCAGTACCTTAAGGAACGTTTTAAATTCCTTCGCCTATCCACTGCCCATAATTTGCACCATGATACGCACAGAAAACTTATGACGCCTGCACACACTTCATCCTGTTATGATAATTCTTTTACGGTACAGGCTGTCAAACTTTGGAATATGCTGCCTCTTACTGTGAGAGAGGCCTAAACATTACCAATATTTAGAAATTTGCTCAGAAAACACTATTTGTCCACAAATAGCTATGTCTGATTAACAGAATATAAACATGCTAATACATTTATTATAATAACTTATGTATAATTGTATATATATGACTATGTATATATGTATGTATTTGTATATTCATTTCTTAAACTAGTTTGAGTATTTATGTATCTATTGCCTTTTTCCTGCACCACCTATATCGCCTGATTCAATTTTTTTTTCATTTAGGTTGCCTGGAAGATATCGCTTTGAGCGATAAGGCCGCCTGTTGTATCGCCTAGAAAAATATTGTAACTATGGTCTGTTTTTGCAATTGTATATTTTGGTGTGCAATAAAGTGTTAACCTCACTCTCTCTCTCTCTCTCTCTCTCTCTCTCTCTCTCTACCTCGTATTTAGGTACTTTCTAAGCTCAGTACCTTTTTGCAGAATACAGTTTCTAATAATGAATATAGGAAACAAAATAGAGGAAAACATAAACTTTTTGTCTATCATGACCCAAGGGGGTCGTCAAAATTTTTCAAAATGTAAAGGGTCGCGTATTCAAAAAAAATTTAAAGCACCGACTTAAAGTATGCGCGTAAAACGGTTCGCTATGAGCTAATTGTGTATCGTGTAATTAGTGAGAGATGATGCCTCATTTCCCCTCCTGTCTAATCCTCCCATGCTTTGCCTTCCTTTATTCTATTCCTCCTATCCCATCCTAAAGGTTCGCAACGCACTAATTTTGCCCCTGGTATTGCAAGCGTCTGTAGGCAACAGTAACCACGTTCTAGCACGTGGAACGTCTGCCTTGTGCCGTGTGAGAAAGACAGGAGACCGGCTTCATTCTTACCCCGTAAACAGCACGAAGTAGGGATGAGAATGAAGCTGGTCTCCTGTCTTTCTACCACAAATTTGTGGTTATTCCCACTGAGCCGTGTGTGACAGTTCGGGCAACAAATTTGTGGTAGTACGTCTTAGGGATTGTATTACCTGAAACTCCTGAATAAGGCGACGAAATCCATGAAATCCAGCTGAGTGTCGTATCCAACTGACCCAGTTCTTAAATGCTTTAAGTTCTCCCAAAATCTTTCACTAGTTTCCAATCTTCTTAAGCTGAAAAATTATAAAATGAAAAGTTATTTATGATACTAGTGCGGTAAGTTTTTATAAACGAGCAGACGAATCACGAGTTTGTAAAAACCAATTTCCTCACGTGTGTCAGTTTATCGTAAGCGACATT
Source organism: Dendrolimus houi (assembly GCA_039645545.1). NCBI lineage: Eukaryota > Metazoa > Arthropoda > Insecta > Lepidoptera > Lasiocampidae > Dendrolimus > Dendrolimus houi. The sequence continues at coordinate 2,411,159 of CM077145.1, forward strand.
TGGACTAAAATGTATTTTTTATTGCAAAAGATATTTTAAATTATTATTTTATTTTAAAACTTGCAACGCGGTCGAAAAGGACGCGACATGCGTTGACACTCTGGCGGCATCACATCTTCCAATTTATTTATTTATTTTTTTGAGTGTGGGAAATGCGTTTCGCACACTACCGGGTCGTTTGCTAGGGCTTGGATCAAAGCGATGAAAGCAAGCCACACCAGTAGCCACCAGAGTCAATCGCCGGCATGTGCGGAGACTCGAATACTTAATACTCCACTAAAACCACCTTCCTCCCATATGCCCCGCGCTTATGGCAGGAAGAGCGTGAGACTTAGTAGTAGTTACGCCCACGCTAATCCTAGCGCATCAGTGCTGGAGAGTGCCCCGGGAAGCAAGACAAACTCACTTCGTCAACAGGGGGATGACTCCTCCGCTCCCTAGATGCTGGAGGGCCCCTGATCTTCCAATGACTAAGTCAGGGGCGGGCAACTCTGCTTCAACAGCTAAATATCTCAAACGGCGCAAATATAGAACCCTAGGAAGGGGTTACATATTTGTGCCGTTTGGAGTTGAAACTTTAGGTCCGTGGGGTAATTTCGTATTTCATTTTGTTTTTAAATTTGTAAGAAATTTGTTGATACCACCAGTGATTAGAAGGCTAGTTCGAGTTTCGCGCAACGAATCAGCATTGTCATACAGCACAGGCACAACAGGCAATGCAGCCAGCCTTCTGGGTACGCTTGCCTCTGGCAGCGATATGTTACATACTTTATATTAATTTATTTATAATTTAGTTTTATTTTCTTTCATTGTAAATCGATTGAATAAACTTGCAATTTTTGATACAGTAGGTCAGTAGGATATAATCTAAATAAAATTTAGTCTTCAAACAAAATAATAGTTAAAAATACTTTTTATAATTAAAAATACACTTGTCCAAATATCGCTTACGATAAAATGGCGTTAAAGCTTTTAACTTATACTTTGACTTTGTCTGTTCATCAAACTTACGAAGATTTGGTTTGGTCCGAGTATATAAAGCTTAAAGTCTTATCAAAATTGTATTAATTATCATAGGATAATACAGGTAGATGTACATTTGACCCATAAAGGTCAAAGACTTCTAACTAGGTCAAGGCCAAAAGGAACTAATTTAGGTCAAGGTCATCCACGAATTAGCAACATCGTTACCTATACTTTTAAACCAGAGATTTCCAAAGTAGTCGATATCGACCCCCTAGGGTCGAAATAGGTTTCCCAGGAGTCGACATAAACGAAAATTGATTTTGGGGTCGACGAGGTCTAAAAATCGATATAAGTTTATATTTGAAACTTTCAAGATACTGTATAAGTTGTGTTACGTGTACAAACGCGTGGTTTTTTCCAAAAAAATAATTACCTGCTCAAGCATTTTTAGATAGCATTTACATTGATATTTACTGAATTTTATGTCTATTTATTTTGTTAAATTTTGATAAGAAAATAAGGTCGAGTTTACTCACTGAACCAGTCCCAAAGTTTTTAAATTGGTAAGTGTTTTGTGTCAACACGAAAAAAATTGAGATAGGATTTTTAAAGTAATTTAGAAAAGGGGGTCTCTTGCCCAAAATAGTTTGGGAATCCCTGTTCATCCCTGCGACAAAATTTCATCAAAATCGGTAAAGTAATTCTTAAGTTATGAGCGTTCATACATCATCATCATCATCCGAGCGTTAAATCCCGGTTGCGTTCGGAGCGATTACTTCGACGTCCAGGGTCCGCTTTCCTACTTTTTCTTCTCCACTTCACGCGATCTTCGGCATCCCTTGTATTATTATTCGTAGATACATTTCTACGATTCATATTTATTTCTATAGAAGATAAATAGATAGATTGAATTTAAAGAAGTATGTTTAGTAGAGTACATAGATCATAACGAAACTGTATTATAAGACAAGATCAGAAATAGTTATCATAGAATAAGAAATCAATGTAAGAGATAGAAGAGTTTCAAAGAAAGAAGAGAACAGTATAAATATGGATACCCATAAGAAAAATTGAGAGGAAGAAGACTGAGGTGGTATGGGCATGTAATGAGGAGGGATGAAAGTCACGTCACAAAAAGAATGTTTAACTGCAAGATGTATGGGTACAAAGGTAAAATTAGACCAAAAAGATGAATGGATTGTATAAAGTATGATATGTTGATTTGTGTTGTGACAGAGGACGTGTGTCAGAATAGAGGAGTAAGCAAGGAAGACACATATTAAGCCGACCCCAAATAATTGAGGAAAGGTGAAAGAGAGAGAGAGAGAAAGACTTTATTGCACACCAAAATATGCAATTACAAAACATACATATTTGCAATATTTTCTAGGCAATACAATAGGCGGCCTTATCGCTCAAAGCGATCTCTTCCAGGCAACCTAAATCAAAGAAATTTGAATCAGTTGGTGTAGGAAAAAAGCAAGAGATACATAAATACTGAAACTAATTTAAGAATTAAATATATAAATACATACATATATACATATTATAAAATAATAATAAAGAATTAAACATACAAATACATACATATAAACTTTATTTTTAACAAGCTGTGCCCGCGACTTCGTCCGCGTGGCATTTTTAGCGCTAGTTACTCCTTAGAACATCAGCTGTCTACCAGTGCAAGTCCCGTCAAAATTGGTCCAGCCGTTTTATAGATAAGCCGAAACATCCAGACAGACAAACAAAAATTTTAAATCTTGATTTTTAGATTTAAATAACGTATATACTTTTACATGCATTTAGTAAAAAGCTGTTATTTTGATATAACAAACAGACACTTCTATTTTATTTATCTGTATAGATGTTTATAGATTACGAATGTCAACAAATATTTGACCCACTTCGTCTTCCCACTATTACATGTCCTCAATCCAATTCCTCCGCAATAATTTGTATGTAACTAATCTAGGTACTGAGAGTAACAGCCACCTACCTACTCCTATTAGTCGAACCCACCATGATGCTGGTGGCTGCAGCAGTAAGGCTACTATGACGAGGCGGGCAAGGATGGTGCTGAGTCATCGATGAGGAGTATGAACTGGAAAAAAATGACATTGTTGGAGGACCTGATGGAAAGTGGTTAGCGTGGCCTATAGAGATCTAAAAGACTAGAGGTGCTGAGAGACTGGAACCTGGCCACTAAAACTAGAACACAAGTCAAGGTTATATGGCGGTATACTTAGTGTAAACCAGGTTCCTAGTTCTGCTTTTTCAATATCTTGACATTGCGAAGATGTTCACAGTACGAGTCCGTTATAATAGTGTAAAAAAATCGTATTCTAAAGAAAGAAGAAAGAATGAAAATAATTTTATTCAGGACAAATTATAAATACAGTATGATTGCTAACATATTTAAAAACTAGAGTAATATAATTTTGTCCCAAAAGGGGCATCAGTCTCAGCATAATGCCGGTGTCGGTTAAAACCAGCGCTGATCTTACACATTACATCATTGTAAAGCGTAAAACTAGAATCTTGAACTATATACATATACATACATACATTATATATATATATATATATATATATATATATACATTCATACATACACAATAGGTAGAAATAGGGAAAAGAAATGATCGGGAATAAATATATAAGGCTTCGGCCTCACCGCAAGTGGCACGCTTAGCGGTAAAGGTTTAGTTGAGCGCTTAGATGATTCATCCTGGTGAACGCTTGGCGCCTCGTAGCCTAGCAGTTGGCCACGCGAACGGACGCGTCGGTTATTTGCTTGGATTACTGGGATGCAAATCAAATTCTCCCTCAGTAAACCTCAACATATTAATATCATTCACCTAACATATTCTATAATTTTGGTTAAGTGAAGAAAATTTGATGATAGTGCTTTCTATAAAAAACAATTTTCTGAGAAATATTTTACCAAAACAAAATACCCGTCTATAAACGACACGCTTTAGATCACCAGGTACGATAGCGTGGCAGCTATCAGTGTGGTCACTATGTATCGATGCATTTCGACCATTCCACTTGCCCCCTAGCTAACCTTCAAGCGTGCCACTTGCGGTGAGTCCGAAGCCAAGTGTTATAATTACGTTCTTAAAAAAGTAAAATAAATAAGCTGAAAAGATATTACAATTAAATTGAATACCACTGGTATCATGTTTTAGGTCGCGTTGTGAACGCTGGTGCTCTTTTAAAAATGTCTTCAATTTAGTTCGAATAGGTGGAGGTACATTATTCCAGCACCTTGATGCTGCGTAACGAAAACTCCCGCGGAAGCCGGCTGTATAATGGCGCTCAGGAGTGAGTTGTATCGCACACGTCCTAGAATTGACCATTTTACTGCTTGTTACCCAGGAGAGCTTCTCATATAAGTAACGTGGGGTTTTGTGCTTAATGACCCCGAAGAGAAGACACGCCAGGTGTAGCTTGCGACGGTGGAGTATAAGTTCATGATTGAATGCTTATTCAAGTATGGTGTTACAGGACCTCTTAATGGAATGTTGAAGCAGAATCGAGCACAAGCATTCTGAACTCGCAACAACTACGAGTCCGCAATATCTTCTGAATATCATTACGGCGGAATAATAGCAGAAAAAGAAATAGTTTTAACATTAGGAGAAATGGCGTTAGTCGAAATGTATTTTGAAAACTTACCAAAACTTTGAACATTTGTTTCGAGAGAATTTAAACTGCATTCGAGGCGTTACTAAGTGTACATTCGGAAAGGGAATCTCATATTGACGGACTTTGCGCAAATCATCGGTGCAGAAATGGAAAAAGAATACAATTTCCTGCCTTGGGGCGGCCTGTCGTAGGAGGCGACAAAACAACCCACAGTCAGGTGGCAGGGTATTTGCCCGACTGGATGGTCTAATCTGGTCTAAGCATGCCGCCATAACAACCTAGAGCTGTGTTCCGGCATTAGTGACCAGGTTCCAGTTCCCTTAAGAGAGCAGCAGCGCATTTGTAGCACCTTTGGTGTTGCAAATATCCATAGGCGATGGTAACCGCTTTTCAGCAAGCGGGTCGTCTGTCTGTCTGCTGAACTAATGCAATAAAAAAAGCTTTAAAACACGAAATTTGAAGTATTAACGAAAAACTTCAAAACATTTCCAACTCTCTCTGTATAACCATAGTGTTAAAATTATCAAATATGATGTACTCTATCTCATTCTCTCGGAAGTTTAGTCCTATACATTTATCTGTTTATTTATTTTTAGTGCCGCTTTTTCGTTTCATCGAGTTTCAAACCATCTAGGGACCCACTCAAACACAGACATAAACATTAGTATTTCTTCTTCGACACTAAAACGTAACTACAACTTTGATAATAGGTAGTTTACCTATGCCGTGGTGAGCCCTGTAAGACTTCGTCTTCACTCCTGGTGCCTGAAGTAAGTGATGAGCCGAAGCTCTTCGGAGAACTCGTTTTCAACTCTGACGTAGATTTGTTCTTCTGGAAAAAAGTATTTTAGCACACTATATTAAGGCTATGGACAGGTGTATTCTGAGATTCTATAATCCTTTTACTCTTTGTAAGAACACCTGTTTTATTAACTCTAGTGTTTACATTGTCTGTAATTAAATTTAATGGTCATCTTAATTATTCACTGTAATTTGTTTGCGTTAGATTTGAAAGTATTGAAATGTAATTAACTATTGTTTATCAATAATCTCTTTATGTTTATTGCCGACCTACGAACAGGACATAATAACACGTTCTATTTGTTCATTTTCGTTGTAAGCTCTTAGAACTCTGGTTGTTTCACATTAAAACTTTACAGTTTGTAGATTCCAGTAGATTGTTTGTATATGTTCATTGGGGAGTCCATATATATTCTAAGAATATATAAGGCAAGTCACCGTTGAGTTTCAACTGCGATCGAGGCGTTATTAAGTGTACATCCGGAACGGGAATCTCACATCGAAAACCCCGTACTTTATGTTTTTGATGATCTTCTGTCTTACGATTTGAACTTGTTATATTTGGTTGTGTTTGTAAGAATTTTATATTACGTGTGCCCTTCAAAATGACATTTAACTTGGATCCCATAATACGTAATATTAGTACAGCTTTAGAAACTTTTCTGAGATACTTACCTTAAATTTAATCCCTGTACTCTTGATAGAGTCAGAATGCGAGTCAGTGAAGGTTCCTTTGACTGGAGTCGAGTGGCATGAGCTGCCACACGTTGACTCCCTACCACCAAAAACCTGAAGTCAAGGAAAGAAACATTTCGATGTGATATTGTAACAAATAAAAGATACACGCAGAATTTGAGAACTTCCTCCTTTCTTTGAAGTACATTATTTAAATCTATCGTAGCATGGAATCATTCAAAATACATACAAAACAATCAGACACATAGAGACTATTATTATCCCGCAGAGAAACAGTACTGTTCTATGTGTGCAGGAGCAGAGAGAAAATTTTCATTCTTATAGCCGGATAGCTTGTTATATGCCGCCTCTTGGCTAAATAACTCCTAGCCAGGTGGTATAGCATCTGCCTCTCCGGATGGCTAACACTGGTTAAAGTATATCGCCATAAAAACCTGAGTTCTGTTCCGGTATCAGTGGCCTGGTTCCAGTCCGCCCTTCGAAACCGGCAGCACACTGTCGACAGACTTGCTGAAGCTATTGATCTCACTAATCAGGATTTACGTAATATATCTGATTGGAGTAAGGCATATGGACTAACTGTGAATCCTTCAAAAACACAGGTAATTTTGGTGGGTAGTTCCAGGATGGTTTCCAGGATAAGGTATCCTTTGCTATCGCAGATTATCTTCGAAGGAGTTCCTATATCTTTTAGCACCAAAGTAAAAAACCTGGCCGTTTATATTGATAGTCACCTCTCCTGGAGCCTCCAAATTCAGGAAGTCAGTAGGAAGATGTTTGCATCTGCAGCTGCACTTCGAAGACTGCGTAATTTCCTTCCTCATGCGACTAAAACTGTACTTGCACAATCCCTCCTCCTACCAATTCTAGATTATGCCGATGTCAGCTATCTTGATCTTACTGAAAGCCAACTATGTAAGCTTGGGCGACTTCAAAACTTTTGCATACGATTCATATTTGGTTTGCGTAAATATGATCACGTTTCAGAATTCCGCGCTAAACTCAAGTGGCTCATATACTGTCTCTTCTGTATAATACATTATTTAACCCTCAAACCCCTGCATACCTCAAGGAACAATTTCATTACCTTTATTCCGGTAACTTAAAGTCTCTCAGATCCTCGGAAAATTTGTTACTTAAAACTCCTCTGCATACAACTAGCTTTTATGGCAAATCCTTCACAGTCCAAGCAGTTCGTCTTTGGAACGCACTGCCTGTTAATATCAGGCTAGCCAAATCACTGCCTATTTTCAATAGACTTGTGAATGATTATTACAGCTCTATTTAAGGATGCAGCAGCAGTTATTGTCATCTTTTTCTAGTTTTATATTTATTTATGTAAGTGTATTTTATAATATTTTATTTACATATATCGTATTAGTATAATTTTTATCAATGTATGTATATTATATCATTATGTATATATTTATAAGATATTGATTCGAAGAAGAGAATATTGCAACATACCTCTGTTCTTATCAAATTTTTCTCCATCCAAAGGTTGTCTGGAAGAAATCGCTAATAGCGATAAGACCGCCTATTGTATTGTAAACTTCTATTTCTGTTAACTGTATCTTTTAAAGTACAATAAAGCATATTCATTCATTGGTATTGCAAATGTCCATAGGCGATGGTAACCACTTTCTACCAGATGGGCCGTTGGCCTATCTACTGTACTCCAGCAATAAAAAAGAATTCGATACTCACTCGTATAGCATCGGAAACCAGTGGCTCGCAGCAGCACCCCTCTTCGTAGTACAACGCCGTGTATTTGTTCTTGAGCCAGGCCAAGCTCCTGTCAGCTAGTTTTGCTTGGCTCATCAAAGCTCTAATAACCGAATGGAGTCCTACAGCCCATACTCTGAAAGTAATATGTACGAAAATAAATTAAGGATCACAGTTGTGCCCGTGGCAGGGAAATACGAAACTTAGTAGAACGAAGGTGCTCGCTCTTAAATCCAACCTTTGGACCGGAATCTCCTGGCTCTACCTCATAGCTGATTTAAAAATATTAACTAAAGCATAAGGGTACTCCATCACCATTATAACTATAATCTGTAGGAATGCATATAAGCCAAAGTGGCATTACACAGAGCCAGTTTTCTTTTTTTTAGAGTAATTGTACAGTTTAGTCGGCTCCGTCTAAGGTCAACAATCAACACATCTACTGGTTAAGACAATTTTATCGACATCTCTTTAACACAGTTGTCACGGACAGCTCCCTATGTAAAGCTAGTCTGGAAGCAAAAGAAATAGCCGCCGTCGTCTTGTTGGAGTGCAGAGTGATGTACATTGAATACATTGTTCTGCCAAATTTTGTCCCTATAGATCCAGAAAGTTTTGAGAAAATTTACTATAAAATTAGATAGATAGACGGACGTAATGATTTTATAAGGGATCCATTATTGCCAACAAGACCAAAATAAGCTTTATAAACAGAAGGATTCACTTACCTGAAAGAAAATGCGGGTAGTACAAAATGTACAGTCCTATTGTCGCTTAAAGTTCTTCCATATACTAAAGATATTATGTGGGGACCCTGAGTACAGGTTTCGAGGCCAAACCGTCTCGCTGAAGAAGTCAGTTCATTGATGTCTCTTGGCTCGAGGAGTTTACCTCCGAGGCGCATGTCTTTCACGCATTGCAAGTCTATGAATCTACAAAAAAATTAATCTTGTTAAATGTGCCACATCTTCCGCTCCTTCGATTTCTTGATCCAGACCCTACAAAAGAGTTTGCAGAGGTCATCGATTCGATACTTTACTTACAGCTAGATGGTATTTCAGGATGTCTTTGTTTTGGATTTTATCCATGAGAGAAATACCCCACATAGCTCACTCTATCTCGACACCGTGGGTCAGGACGAAAAACGCACTATGCTAAGACTTTTGTCTTCAAACTCGATGAAGCTTGTCGAATGCTGTCCAACCCTACTAGATGTTCCTATGGTCTTTCCCCTTGATAGGACAAGTATTCCAGATTTTCAGTCTAATAAACTTATATACAATGACGTTTTTGGAATATTATAGTACTATTTTGAACTACTCACCCTTCTTCCCCCACAATGCCAGCTTCATTTTCATGTGCTAAATTCGCTGTGTATTTGAGCGGTATCACTTCCTCAGGGTTGTATGATAGGCTCACTTCTGGTTGCTGAACATTCTCTGACGGGGTTTCACCTGAACAGAAAAAGCAAATCCTTTTTATATTCGTGGCCAGAATTTTTGTGTTGTAAGTAATTTTATACGCACAAGCAGCATAATTTAGGCATACCATGTGTAACATGAGGTCTATGCGCCGTTCTGCACCAAGTGAGCAGTGCGCAGGAACGTTCTAGCCTCAACTGTGCTATCGTACCTCCCCATTCTGCCTCCCCCACCACACATGCTGTGCCGTGATGCATTATCTGTACGGCAAAAATAAATAATTTTATGTAAAAAATTCACATCACGAGTTCTTAAAGCGTATCTTTGTTGCTTAAAATGATTACTTTTATAACTGGGGAACGATGTAGAAAAGCTCAGTTAGGAGCTCAATACATTATTTTTATTGCTGGAGTATAGTAAACAGGCTGACCACTCACCTGATGGAATGTGGTTGCTGTCGCCTATGGATATTTATAACATCAAAGGTGTTACCAATATGCTGCTGGCCTAGAAAGAAGGGAACTAATCTGCTCACCGAAACTCTAGAGCGCGCAAGTGGAATGTTTTTAAGAACCATTGCGTACATGAGCAAAGCGGCTCAGGAAAGTCAGGATGAACAGTAGAAAGCGAACGATGGTGGCATACCGAACAGTTAATCGGAACCTTCCTTATTATGCAGACCGCAGAAGATACAAAGAGATGAACTTTCTCCGAAACCAAGTGTGTCTAGACCGTCCATGAGTATGGGATTCTCAACTACGAAAACGAAGAAGATGACGATGAAGAAGATTGTGGAAAAGAATGAAAGAAAATATTTCGGTAACGAATTTTAATCAATTAAGATTTTAAAGCTAAAAACGAACAGAATTAGATACGGTCCTTACCTGAAGTATATGCCGGTCTATCCTCTCCCCGTTTTGAGGAGATAAGGGAAACATAGTAACACCATGATCGTGAGGTAGGGGTTGCACAGGGCAATACCCTGTACCCTCAAGTTCATATAAAGCTTCATTTTCGAAGTCAGAACCAGAGTTTTTGTTGTTTGGTTGAGCAAATACTGGTTCCTCGCACGCGGTCAGTGCTGTTCTGAAATCAGAGAAGACATAATTTTTATTTTATTGTTTATATTGAGAACAGGCATTCACACTAGTAATATAGCATAAAAAAATATATAGGCGCTATACGCTGCCGGAGAATTTACTTAATTTTATTCCGGAAAGTATCATATTTTTCGGTACGAAGAACATCCTATATCCGTTCTCGGTATTGCGACAATATATACACCGAATTTCATCAAAATTGGTAACGTGGTTTTTTCCAAAAAGCATCAGAGACAGGCAGTTTGCACATTGGTATTTAAGATATTTCGCATTTTTACTATATGGGCAAGCAGAGAGAACCACTTGAATATTCGAAGATGTTCTACCTTAAGTACTCCCCGAATACTGGTGCGTTGTTCCTAGTCAAGGCGTAATGGTGCTGATGGAAGCTTGCTATATGGTCCATAACGGCCTGCGTCCGGTAGACCTTCTCCAGGTTCACCAGACCCTCAGGCCCGACTCGCCTCCAGCCTGGAGCTTGCTCACCTTCCTCATCAAAGGATGCTATGTACTGTAAGGGAACAACACATCCATATTAGAAGTGTATCTCTTTATTTTCTTTCACTCTCCGCGTATTCAACCTTCTGTACCAGACCATACAACTCCTCAGAATACATCCGAGAAGTTGTTTGGTCTGGTAACAACGCCACATTTTTAACCATCACACCGCTCTTTATCAACGGGATATTTATCTGGCATTTTTAATACCGGTTAAAAGTATGGTGTCGTTACTTATGCTAATATCGGATACCGGTAAAAAATAAATATCCTTATAAATCTTACCGTTATTTCTAGATTATTTTATCGGTAAAAATATAACGTTAATACTAAATTGATCGGTAATTTTGACGTTATAATTATATTTCGTTACTGTCGTTGCCCTCGTTCATTCGCAAAGATTGTCAAACCGTCAGACAGCTTTGTTGCTAAGATCGCGTTGAATAATATTTTAAACTTGTGTTTGTTGATTATTTCCGCTAACATGCAGTCGTAAATCCAATTGAGGAAGTCCGCTAGGTGCTCATATGAATTCTACCAAATTCTCCTAGGTGCTTTAAAAATAAATGCAAAACTAATACTAACTTTTTTTTTCTTATATGGATATTAGCGAAGCCCGTAAACTATTTTTTCCCAGTTTCTTGAGAAAATATGTTAGTTTATCATGTTTTAAGAGGGCTGTCAAAACGAAGGACGGCAGCGTCGCTTAAAATGACGCAAAAAATACCGTTAATCAAATAACGTTTAAGAATTTGACGTTTTATTATAATTAATACATTAATATTGTGTGAATTCGTTTTTTAAAATGGCACTATGTATCATAACCTAATTTATTTATTCTTGTTGGAAAATCTTTTAAGTAACTCTAACAGTTCGACAATTTTATTGAAGTAAATTTGAAATGTTTCTGTACAATAATCATATTTTGTCTATGCCATTAGTTTTAAAGGTTATATGAAATGTAAGCTCTGTAAAATAAACCCCCATGAGGTTTCTGTGCCACAACTTCAAACGAAACATTTTTTAGTAGAAAATCAAATTTAGGTTTCAAAATTTAAAAATGAGTTTCGAACGAGTTTGTTATTCAGACGAAAATTAGTTATTGTACTTATATATGTCACATATATATTTTTTATTATCAAAAGTTCACCAAACTGCAGTTGGACCACTTGATGGAAAGTGGAAAGCGATGCTAACGCGTTGCCGATTTGGAAGAAATTTTACAATTCCGAAGGCGACAATTTTTTTTATTTATCTATAATATAAACATTTAGATTACAAATAGAAGTAAGGCACCACTTAAACCTATGAGGTTTGCGTGTGATGCAACACCCTCGCAATTTCAGGACAATCTTATATACACATACACCTAATCACATCGTATTCGTATGTGCAGGTAACATATACGTAGTCACGACCGCTCATACACACAGGCTGTCATTGCAATTTTTCTAAATAATAGTTTTTTTAGTTTTTTTTATATATTATTCTCGTAAAATTAATAGTACTCAAAAATTACTCTGAGATAAACAAATAAAGTAAAATAATTTTTAGCTAGACGTGTTGCTGGGAAGTCTGTTGCTGCCTCTTCGCCTAACACGTTGCGAATCGGTGTACATAGGTGTTTTATCCGTGCAGGAACGGAGACAGAATACAATGTTCTGCGGCCGGAAGGCCTGTCGTAAGAGGCGACTAAACAACCCACAGCCAGGTGGTAGGGCATTTGCCCGTATGGATGACTACAACCTCTGGTCTAGAGTACGTCGCCATAAAAAGCTTGAGTTGTGTTCCGGCATTACCGGCCAGGTTTCCAGGCCCATCTACGAGTCCGGCAGAAATGTTTATAGGCGACGGTAACCATTTTCCATCACAGTTGGGCCGCAAGGCTGTCTGCTGTACTCCAGCAATAAAAAAAATGGCATAGCAAGGTCCTAATTTGTATTTTATATGCATGACCTTCAAAAAATGTTATCCAGTGGTACATGGTTTTAATAAAACCTTTTAAATTGTATAATAGCATAACATACCCGTGCAGGAACGGGGAACGAATCAATTTCTTGCGGCCGGGCGACCTGTTGCGAGAGGTGATAAAACAACCCACAGCCAGGTGGTAAAGTATTTGCCCGTCTGGACGACTACCATCACTAGTCTAGATGTGTATGCCACCATAACAACTTTGAGTTGTGTTCCGTCATTAGTGTCCAGGTTCCAGTCTCCCTTTAGACAGCGGCAGCACATTGGTAGCGCCTTTGGTGTTACAAATGTCCATAGGTGACGGTGACTGCTTCCCATTAGGTGGGTCTGTCTGGATGGCTAACCATCTCTGGTCTAGAGTATGCCTCCATAACAACCTTGAATTGTGTTCCGGTCATCAGTGGTCAGGTTCCAGTCTCCCTTTAGAAAGCGGCAGCACATGGTAACGCCTTTGGTGTTACAAATGTCCATAGGCGACGGTAACCGCTCCCCATTAGATGAGCCCGTTTGGATGACAACCCTCCCTGGTCTAGAGTATGCGTCCATAACAACCTTGAGTTGTTCCAGCATTAGTGGCCAGGTTCCAGTGTCCCTTTAGAGAGCGGCAGCACATTGGTAGCGCCTTTGGTGTTACAAAGGTCCACAGGCGACGGTAACCGCTTCCCATCAGGTGGGTCATCTGTCTGCCTGTTGAACTCATGCAATTAAAAATACCAACCACTTGACGATTGGGTTCTGCGTGCCTTGGGTCCCGTTTGCAACTGTCCCGCATAGGACTAGTCGTCGTGCCTTGGTCCACTCGCTTACCACTCTCGCGTCTTGTGTCCCGTTTTAGGGATCCTCTGTAATTAAAAAAAATCAAACTTAAATATTATAGTAGATAAAAAATAAATGGTTGCTCAAAATCGGATTAAATAATATGTATCATAAATACAAAGACCGCTGTCAGTACGGAGATAAGGTGGAGCGCCTCTGTCACCATGGGTTATCGTGTATCAGGAGTGCCGGCAGAATTTCACGTCATGCAACACTTAATGACATAATCCGTCGGGCTCTTGTCACCGCCGGGGTACCTGCCGTCCTAGATCCGAACGGCTTCTGGCCGCGACGATGGCAACAGACCCGATGGTATGTAATTGGTGCCCCGGAAGATGGGTCGCCCCTTAGTATGGGACGCGTCTTGCGTCGATGCTTTGGCAGCGTCCCATCTTCCAGCCACTAGCATGTCTGCCGGTACAGCTGCTGAACAACAGGAGGCTCTAAAACGCCGCAAATACTCAGCCATCAGAAATGGCTATATATTTGCGGCTTTTGGGGTCGAGACCCTGGGACCATGGGGGCCTGAGGCGTACAAGCTTTATCGAGACATAGCCAACGTCTGGTGGATGTCTAACGTGACCAAAAGACTGGTTTATACCTCGGGCAACGCATTAGCGTTGCCATTCAGCGAGGCAATGTGGCCAGTCTTTTGGGCACGTTTCCGACTGACAGCGGTCTAGTACTTGATTTTATAGTTTAATTTTGGCTTGTATTGTTACGAGTGCGGGACTCGAATTAAAATGCCGTTGGAATTACTATAGAATTTATTAGACCTATACAAACACGTATAACATAGGTACAAATATAACCGGACGCGATAAGTCCTTAGGTAATGCACAATTAAATAACACGCGCAAAGTCCGTGACTATATCGCTTATCGAATGTACACGTCTTGCTTTAACCGTAATCGTCGCTTGACTGCCGATCTCTCCGTTCGGGCATCCCTTTATACTCAGCTTACAATACTACAATACGTCACGACCGTGTAAACAATGGATTCTTAGAACCACACCTGGCCACTGCCTACCAGAGAGGTTTACAATACACAATAGGCGGCTTTTCTAATTACAAATATTAAACACAAAGAAAACAAAACAAGTGCAAATGCGGGAAGGTAATAAACTTGGGCTTTATGGCCGGCAGGTGCGCATTTACATTTGTCGGCTTGCTTCGTGGAATTTTGGCTAAGTCGTAACAGTATATATAGTATAATTTATTGTATAGTTTAATTTTATTTGGTTAATTAATTACATAATAAATATAGAGATACATAAATATAATATACATAAGTGTACACGTATGACATGTGGTTTTTTTACTTATAAAATGATTAAAATCTGATAAAATGTGTATAATTCAAAGTATGTTCCATCGCTAACATTCTTTCGGGTGATTTATGTACATGACGCTAATAAAATCTCCTTTTGCTGTGAGCTTCATCGAGTCGTTTTTTCAGATCTTCGTATATAAGGGTCAAACAATAAAAGTTATATGTGTACAGAAAATACTACAAATGTTGGAACAATATGTCTATATGTTTTGATTCGCAAACATGTGCTATATGAAAAGTTGTTTAATGTTTCTATAATTAAAAAGTTTATTTTTTGTTATTGGATTATGTTTCAACGTCTACCAAACTGAGGTATTCAGTATCTGAACAGTCTCTAGTAGAAGACATTTTGGTTTAAACGAGAGCAATATTTTTTTTTATTTCTTAACATGAAAGGACTGTCCAATCTAATATATCCTAATCTAAATCTAATATATATACACTCTACATTAGTATAAGTTTAGTATTAAAATTAGAATAAATTAATATAATAAGTTATTCGTAAGGTACACCACAACACAAATATCATTGAATAAATGTCACACACAAAAATAAAAATTACCAAGAAGCGTCTATAAATTCTAAAAACTTTCTTCGAAATTAAGTTTTAAAAAAGGGTACGGAACTCGAGTCCGTAGAGTTGTTAAAAAAAATAATCTGTAACACACTAAAACTGCTACTCGACAATAGCTGGCGCTGTGCATTTATTAAACGCGATAGTCTTTAATCAATTTAGTACTTAAAGAGTGGCATGCATTCAAATTGAAATTATGTCAAAGGTGATGACTAGCTAAGCCTTTTCTCAATTGAAAGTGTCTCATGATAACCAAAACTAATTTGCTGCTTACATTATTGTACAGTTTTGGACCTAGAAATTTCACGGATTTGGCACCAAAGCTTGTACGACAATTCGATTGTTTGAATAACAAGTTTATGTTATCTTACCTGTCGTCCTTCACGGATTCTCTCTTGAACTCTCGCCTGTGAGTTGGGGTTGCATTCACGGTGTGACTGCTGGTAAGAGACGGCGTCGCTGCTAGGATTTCTCTGTAGGCAAACAGAACGATGTATAGAGTTTCGTACTCTATATATTAAAAACAATCACCTTTCACATTCGTCACGTAACTCCGTTGTCTAAACATAAGCTTGTAGCAGCGAGAGGTAGAGGTTAAAAATACTTCAGATGGCAGAGATTAGTATTCACTGTCGAGTGCTGATGTGAACTAAAGTGAACTCATTTATTTTGAAAAAGGTAACCTTTAGTACAAATATTAACAAGTCGTACTACTAGTATAATAGCACATTGTGTGAGCGAGACGGATGAGGTGCGAGCGAGATGGAGCAACTATTAATATGTGCGCTCCCTCCCGCGTTGCGCTAGTCAGTATTTCGTTGTCCGCTGCGATGACTAGACGTATGTAGCACCCATAAGCTCTATGAAATAACAAGGTTTCGAAAATCGCTTAGTGTATTTGATACGTGCCTAGATATACAGGTAAGTGTAAGACAAAGCATAAACTTCAATTTTATATTGATACTTGTAGTCGAAGCTCTTTTCTCGAGCACACTAGAACTAGCTAGGCGGTGTAGCAGCCAAAGCGGTCATGGTTTTCTAATGAAAATTACAAAGATTTAGCCAATGTAGACTATACTGCCGCTATGCCGCCAGACTACGTACATTAGGTGTAAACGCGGCACCTAATGTGTATAGTCTGGCAGTGTTAAGCGGGTTTCAGCGGTTGGGCGGCTTTTTTGGGGTCGGAAGTCTGACAACGTTTGCATCCACACAAAACACCAGAACAGTAAAGTAGCTGCTTTACACCCTGCTTTCGCAGATTGGTATTACGATAATGAAATGAATGAATGAATAAAAAAGTTTATGATATTTCTTACATCTTTTTTCTTAAATTTATTTAGGACAACGAACAATTACACCACTAACAAAATTAAATAAAAATATAAACTGTTGGTAAATATTCAAATTTGGAATCCTAACTATGAAATACATTCCACTAGACTAAAATATATAAAAAAAAATCACTAAGTTTATTAATTTTAAATTTATATTACCACAGAAATGTTACATTGAACGCTGTACTTTATTTCACCTTTTACCTCTTAAAACTAGAAGAAAGATTGCTTATATAGGTTTCTTAGTTAAAATTGCTCAATCTGAAATTGACTGTGCAAATCTCATTGAGAAACTACATTTGTATGTTCGCCCTGGGAAATTATTACACACCACAATTGACGCGTAATTAGTTTTGTATCAGAACAGCAAATGAATTTAATAAGTTAAGTAAGTTGGAAGATATAGACTTAGACCTATTTACTAATAGTGTAGCATTGTTTAGCGCTGAGTTGGTCAAGTTCTATTCAAACTAGGATTTATCAGTTTAAGTAGTTTTTGCCAGGTGGTAGGGTATTTGCCCGACTGGATGGATGGACCAACCCTGGTCTAAAGTATGTCGCCATAACAACCTTGAGTTGTGTTCCGGCATTAGTGACCAGGTTCCAGTTCCCTTAAGAGAGCAGCAGCGCATTTGTAGCACCTTTGGTGTTGCAAATATCCATAGGCGATGGTAACCGCTTTCCATCAAGTGGGCCGTCTGCCTGTCTGCTGAACTCCTGCAATAAAAAAAAAGTACCTATGCACATTTTTTTATTGTTTCTTTGGTTAATTTCCTTTTTTATTTTTATTTTTAATGTTATCTGTGGAGGCTTATTAATAGCTGTTCTTAATTTAGCTTATTTCTAGTTATTGTTAATGATAGCTGTTAGCCCCCAAATAAAATAAAATAAAATTACTTGTGCCGCAACCAGCGATGTTGCCCACAACTTTAATAAAAAAAGAAATAAATAAATCTGTCTGTGAGTCAGTTATTATCCAGAGAATTACGAATTGATTTTATAAGATTTGATATACAGTCTAGAGTAGAAGTAGAGAATAGTGTGATTCACTACAGTATTTTTTTATTTTAGTTAGGTTTATGGCTTGGCAGCTAGGCTTTTAAGCCAGATCTTAGATAACAATAGTTTCTTCATTTTCTTAAGCTTACGTATAGCTCAGCTGAACTGTAGGTTATCAACTGAAGCCATTCAACGGGGTTCTTGTGACAACTCAAAAGGCCACATTTGACTATACAGTTCACGTTTCTCACAAAACACATAATTACTACTCGAAAACTATCAATATCCTACAACTATTGTTCATTTTAGAGTAATTTCACACATTTTTAGAAAATAAAACTGCACAGCACATCATCTCCTTTCAGCTCCCGTCAAAAACTACTTCACTACAGTACTTGACTACTATCTGTTAGTGATGAGCAAGAGGTACATCCATTGACAACTCTACAGTTTTCTTTTAACGCCGTGTCCACAAATTGGAACAAGGCCCGTTAGAAAAAATATATCTGTCGGCTTTTCTGTATAGTATTCATTGTAAAGTTTCATTATCCTGTTAATTCCTGTCGGGAGCGCCGAACTTTGGCATCGTTAACCAGGGCGGATCGCCTGTTAGTTCCAGATATCTTATCCGCAAACATATCACGCGTACGGTCCTTCCGAATCAGATCAGAGAAAACCGCATCGAAATCGGTCTGTAGTTTTTACGTGAATCCCGAACAAGCAGACAAGAAATCTTATCCGTGCAAGAACGGAGAAAGAATACAATTTCCTGCGGCCGGGCAGCCTGTCGTAACAGGCGACTAAACAACCCACAGCCAGGTGGTAGGGCATTTGCCCGACTGGATAGCTACCATCCCTGGTCTGGAGTATACCGCCATAACAACCTTAAGTTGTGTTCCGACATTAGTGACCAGGTTCCAGTCTCCCTTAAGAGAGCAGCAGCGCATTTGTAGCACATTTGGTGTTGCAAATGTCGTGAAAAAATGGGCCGTCTGCCTGTCTCCTGCACTCCTGCAATAAAAAAAAAAAAAAAAAAAAAACTGAACGAAATTGCATCACGTTCTACATCGTCTGTATAGTCTATTCAAGTTGTTTTTTTTTTAAATAGCTTTAATGTACAGACATCTCTCTTGTTTAAAGAGCAGGCGGTACAGGTTACATAGTATAATTTTATTATGTGTTTTCCCCCAGAAGATTCACTTCCTTTTATATCGCAAACTATACCATCCTCCATCTATCTGTAAACTACATAAGTGACAAAACTTGACAAAAGTGAACCACCTAGACCCCTTGGTTCACTTGGTCCACTTGGTTCACTTTTGTCATTCACCAAGGGGACCAAGAGGACCAAGGGGACCAAAGGTATCAAGGGCTCCAAGGGGACCAAGTGGACCAACGGGACCAGTGGGACCAAAGGGACCAAAGGGATCAACGGGACCAACGGGACCAAAGGGACCAAAGGGACCAACGGGACCAAAAGGACCAACGGGATCAACGGGACTAACGGGACTAACGGGACCAACGGGACCAACGAGGCCAACGGGACCAACGGTACCAATGGAACCCACTGGACCAACGGGACCATGTGGATAAAATGGACAAAATCACAACCTATACTTGTTTCCGGGATAACCTTTCCATAAATCTATCCCAAAATGTATCTCATTATCCGGGATGAAAAGTATGCCTTGACCACCCTCGGTATTAAAATTACATATGTACCGAGTTTCAGCCAAATCGGTCCAATAGTCTTTTCACTCAAGGATAACAAACAGAGAGACAAGTATATTTTTATCCCGGAAACTATCACATTTTTCGGGATAAAAAGTATCCTATGTTCATCTTCGGTATCGAATATATATATATATATATATATATATATATATATATATTTATATATATATATATATATATATATATATATATATATCAGCCAAATCGGTCCAGTAGTTTTTCCATGACAAACAGACGGACACGGACAGACAGACTTTCGCATTTATAATAATAATAGGGATTAAAATGGGTGGAAGGAAAATAAAAGAAATTATCAATCAAGTTGGTTTGTGTTCCGGTGCACGCAGAAAGAGCCTACAGTGTCCCGAGGTCTGGCAGTTGGTTTTTGTGGGGTTTGGGTCTTGATATTTTTGATGATCGGATCCCAAACAGGTGGTACTTGCCAACCATCTTCTCTATTGAAAAACACAGTCCAATTGAGATCTTCCTCCTTTCGGAAGTCGGTTAAATAGACTAGAAGCGAGCAAATCAACGGTACAATGTGATATACAGAGAAAGGCACTTCAGTCAGCGTTACATAACAAATTAGAATAATTTCCATACAATAACAGAAGCGCCTTTTACGCGTGAAATAATATCCACGTCGTATCATGAACTTAATTCATGTCAAAAACTGAATCATACCAGAGAGCAGAAGGTTTTTTTAGGGTTGCCAAGTGGTCTAGGCCATTTATGAACCGTTTCTATATTTTACTTACCGTTCATTTGTCTTACTATCAGTTAAAATTTGATATACGCTCCATACATCTATTGTCAAAATACAACCGATTGCAAAGCAAGCGAATGAATAGTAAAATAGGTAGGCCCTATGCTACCTGTCTTGTTTTTATAATCAATCTTTTGCTGTCCAGGCTGTGCGTCAGTTAAGATAAGTAAGGTAAGGTAAGGTAAGGTAATATAAGATAAGGTAAGGTAAGGTAACCCTTTATTGTACATCAAAGCATAGGCTTTAGTGTACAATAAAGACAGGTATTTACACGACGAATTAAAAACCTGCTCCTTCTTTAAATTCGGTTAAAATTACAAATATCTACGGTATATAAACACACGGGCTCTGAGTTCGATTCCTGGCATGGTAAATTTGATCAAAGAACTTTCCGTTACTCTTTCTTTCGACTTTTAATTTGACTTAAAAAAATGTTTTGAATAATAAGTAAGACGTCGATAGAAAGATTTAATGGTGATTTATTATATATACTGATTGACTCGGCAAACTTCGTACCGCCTCAGATTTTTTTTATATATTACTCACCTTTTAATTAATTAACAATTTATCAGTCCAGCCGTTTTCGAGTCTTAGCGAGACTAACGAACAGCAATAGATTTTTATATATAAGATTTTTTTTTATTGAAACTAAACCGACTTTAAATTAAAAAGCAAAAAATCAATAATTTCTTCAACATGGAAGTCGGTGTATTTTGTAATTTTGTTGTTGTTTTGGCACCGACTTCAAGGTGCTGTAGAAAATATAATGCAAATATATAGTGGGAAAGTAGAATATAATAACAATTTATAATATTTATGTTACAGTAAGATATCATACGAAACATTTATAGGTTATACCAAAGAGAATTGTTGCCTCATGTCAGTGAAGTGGTAAAGTAATAAGTAGACAATCGCTGTATCTGAACATATTCGATTAGATGAATCGATACACGTTGTTATGCGCAATATACATACATTCAAGAATGTTACAATATAGACAAGCATGAGTTATATTATTTATTCTATGTTAAATTAAACAGTTTTATATTTTATAATCTTACATAAACTTAGAGATAATATCTATTACAATAAAGTACATATAACCGAATACAATGCAAGAAAACTTAACTTATTCGTATTATATTCTACTCATAGTCCCTCAATACTATAAGTAGAATACTGAGCCTAGTTCACCGTCTTCTATGGGTAAGGTGCCCAGAAGGCTGGCTACGTTTCCTCGCTGGATCGCTATACTGATCCGTTGGCCGAGGTAAGCACCAGCCCTCTGATCACCCGAAGAGTCAATGAGTCGTTTCGTTAAATTTTGGTTGAGGCTTATGGCTTCAGGACCCCACGGTCCAACAGTTTTTAAATAAAATTTATAAAATATTCGGGTCTTTCTAGTATTACGCCAAAAGGAAGGTTTGCACTGAAAATCAGCGTTGTGTCGGATATTATGCCGGTACAGCAATAAGCTGAGTGCAAATCTTGTTTGCTGAAAATGCGGCGTACAAATTTTCAAAACATGTTTTTATTTTTAAGATACAACATGTCAGCAATGTAAGTACGTCCCTATTTCTTCAAATCATTTTTTCTTTCTTTCTAAATATTGATATTTTGCTTATTACTTGGAAGTCTGTTTTATTTTTAACCAACTTCCAAAAGAAAGAGGTTCTCAATTTGGCCGTGTGCTTGTTACGCGATTTCTCCGTCAACTGAGGACCAATTTTCAAATTTAATGAAGATAAATACGAGGGAGTATACTGCCGAGGTGGTCTTATTGTAATCAAGTCAGGGCCTGATGAGTAGATCCCAAGGGAATCGAGAGCAACTCCTGGTGATGAGCGCCGAGCGCCTACACTCTTCGAAAGGCAAAACTTGCAGACGCGTGGCAATAGTACAATTTCTAAAGGCGCTTGAAATATTATTTCTTTAAAAAACATCTCTCTATATAAATGTTGTTATAAGGAAATATCAAAGTGATATTTCAACCCTACTACGAGAAGGGTTGAACAGATGAAAGCGGGTGAAAGAGGGTTGGGGGTAATTAAAAAATAACACATCCAGTTACCCTCTCATGTGTGGCAGAAGGATGATTAATATGTACACAGAGTTGTTATAACCACCCAGATTTCGCTGAGCTTTTTTAATTTTAATAGGTCCAAACCCAACGTTTATGAGGGTCGAAATTTTTTATTGTTGTTATTTTTGTGAGAGGAAAGATAAGCGTATGGTTAGAATATGTGAAAATATTGTATTGTTCACCATTAATTGAAAAACACAATTTGATAAATTTATTACACAGGCTCACAAAAAATAAAAAGTGGTCTGTACTGTGTGGGTCTATGGACCAAACTGACTCCAGATTGGGTCTTTTGGTCTATACACTCTCAAATTTTTAAGGGTGTATAGACCAAAGTGACCCCAGATTCACATTCAACGCATCGAAATATATAAGAATAGATGTGTTTGGTCAAAAGGACAGACCAATTTTGTTTTTATTAAGCCGGTATTATCTATTCATTATCTGTTTTCTTTTACAGTATCCCAATTATTTGGGACCGGCACAAAATAAACTTCTCTTTTCCTTCCATGCTCTTCTATTCTGGTATACGTCGTCTATCACAACATAAATCATCCTGTCATCCTTCACACAATCTATCCATCTCTTTTCTAACTGACAACAAAAAGAGCAGGTCGTTTTCAATTCGTCGTGTATTATATTTTATTTATCTATATTCGAGTGTTTGATGTTTTTTCGCGTTAGATTCAGTAAAGCTACAAAATACTTCCATATAAATTTTATTGCTATTGGATTTTGAATTCTAACGATATAGCAGTAAATTCATTACAATCGTCTGGTTACAATGAATTTACTGCTATATCTTCGGAACCCCACCTATAAAAAACCTTTTCTGTGTACAAAATGTTTAGGTTTTGCAGTTTTTTACTCATAATAATTTTTGTTTCTAAACCGATATTAATATTTTTTTTTGCATTGTACTGAGTATATATAGATTTAGAATAGTGTCATAGAAATTCATTGCTATTGGGTACAACAATAAATTTGAAGCTGACACCGCACTGGACCCAGTCGTTAACTGGACACGGAAGGCTCGCCGTATACATGCATAGATTTAAGTTGAGGGATAGTCCGGCTTCTGTCATGCATGCATCATGCTTCTGTGATTTCGGAGGTGACGAGACTATTCAACACCTGTTGCTAGAGTGCCCAGCGTACGACTGGCCCAGGCGAGACCTCGAGACTGTTACAAAAACTAAGATCACCGAGGAAACAATTTTTGATTTGACAGTAAGGGATAGTTTACTAAAGCGCAACATATATGTAGTATAAAATAGCTAGATTTAAGGTCTGACTTGAAAGAAGTATAAATCTGTGAATAATATAATATAACTTAAATACGCGATTTGGAAACTCTAAAAGATCAGTTGACTAATGACCCAGACTACGTTAGGGGTGACGCCTGGCCGGAAGGGACAGAATTATGAAAAAAAAACAATACATTTGCAAAATATATTAATTTCTATTGAAGTTTTGCTTGGTTAAAGTCGATATTAAGACGAATTTTCGTTTTTGTTGGTTATTTTTATTTGGTTCATCTTTACACTAGTATCCATTGATCAAAACAAAAAACAATATAAGCCAGGGCTTGAAAACCAAAAACAAAGTCGATTCGGTTAAAGCTTAAGTACATAGTTTTTCTTTTCGATTTTGTTTTGACTTTAACGGTTTTTGGTATAATAATAATCTTTATTTGCCAGAATGTAGTACAAAACTTGTTACAATGATAAGTTGATGTTCTATACATTCTACCATTTTCATGGTGTGCAAAAAATAATAATAATTGTAAATTAATTTAATATTTATCGTGTACTTGAAAATTCAGTCTTCTTTAACATACCTTTATCTATATTTGTATTTATTTATACCTATATTTTAACAATCACTTAACCAAATTATTATTAATATTTAATTATTTTTAATATTATTATTCCTTTAATGTAATGTAATATTACCTATAATTTATTTTTAAATAATATGTATGTCAATCAACTAAATCTACATGTCATGTCAAATACATATAAATTGTAAATTAAATTAATATTATTAAATAAAAGTCAATTATGTCACATTTATACTCAGATACTTGGTATTTTGTTAACAAAATTCCAAGTAAGTGGTAAGAAAAGTTCGTTAAGTAACGGTTCTTGTCGCGAACCTTCACAGCGCCACCGTGTAATATCTACAGCAAGATTTCAGTAGCACACAAACACACACACGCACACACACACACACACACACACACACACACACACACACACACACACACACACACACACACACACACACACACACACACACACATATATATTATACAAAAATTATTACGTGTACACTCCATAATTAGATTCGGGCATATCTAGTTCGCCGGGCCAAAAAGGGATTAATAAAAAAACGTGTACACTCCGAACGAAATACTTGAATAAAACCGGTTATAACTGCTAAAAGGCGGTTAATTTTAAAACCGGTTCGAAGTCCTGGTATTCACAACTCTATATGTATCAAATGTATCATCTTTTAGCAATATCCGACATGGCATCGTTCAATAACAGTTCAGGAAATGTATTATGCCTCGATTGTTGCAGATCAGTTCATTTCAATTATTTGTACTTATTGAAATTTCGGAGGTATATTTTTTCTGAAATACCCTCTTTCGTTTATCTACATTATGTTGGGTTCTTATTTATTTTTTACTAGCTTTGCCTGCGACTTTCTTCTACGTGGAATGTATTTAACAGAACCCTAATTTTAAAAGTAGCCTAATTTATTAAGAAAGTGGTCACCGGGTGTTGGAGCGCACGCTCCGAACGCAACCGGGATTTAACGCTCGGATAACAATGACTGGAACTAACCTTAATTCTCTAAGGAATGCTCCGAAGAAAGGCACCAATCTACATTCAGGCATAGCCAGCGCCCTTCCAAGAGCTCGCTCGTACTCAGCAGACAGTAGCGCCGCTGACAAGAAGTCCAGGGATGGGAGGGGCTCGTCCGATATGCTGAACCAGAAGGACTTCAGCTTGTTAGACCTGGAATACAATACATGAAATAATACATCATGAGTATGTACGTATGTATACCTTGTTGTTCTTACAAAATTACGTAAAAACATAACATTAGAATCTATAATATAAAATCCAAAATTTTTTCGTGTTTGTTTGTTTGTTCGGGATTCAATTCGGTTTTTATTGACGTGATAATGTTATTTTATAATTATTTGAAATTATTATTGAACATAGTGACATTCTATTATGAAAATGCTCCACCGTCGCAAGCTACTTCTGGCGTATCTTCTTCTCTTCGTCATTAAGCACAAAACCCCACGTAATTTATATGAGAGACTCTCCTGGGTATCAAGCTGTAGAATGATCAGTTGTAGGACAGGTGCGACACAACTCGCTTCTGAACGCCATTATACAGCCGGCTTTCGCGGGAGCTTTCCTTGCGCAGGATCAAGGTGTTATAATAACATTCCACCATCCAATTTCTATAATACCTTAATGGTTTCAAACTAAATTAAAGAAATTTTAAAAAGAGCAACGCTCACAACGCGACCTAAAACATGATACAAATGTTATTTAATTCAATTGTAATGTCGGTTGGTTCGTTTTATTTTGAAATACTCTAATACACATATATATATATATATATATATATATATATATATATATATATATATATTCAAGTTTCTGTTGTTGTTGTAAAATGTACCTTTAAGCATTTATCGATTTCCTACAAAAAAGTACATTGAATTTTGCTGCTAAATTAATTACTAACTGAGATGTGATTTTTTTCTATTGGACTAAGGAAAAATCGAAAACTCTAATGCGGAGGACCTTCCTACTGAAATTAAGAGCTCATTTTGTTGAGAATTCTCTAAAGGTGTCTAGCAACCCATTTTTCAGTATGACTATGAAAAAAGATATTCCATTTTTTTTAAACCACACTAAGTATACATATGCAGGAATCGTATTTGTTATTATAAAGTAACCATATGACGTAAGCAGTCATATAACCGGATGTCAACGTAGAGGCATTTATTTATTATCAAGCGACGAATATCGGAAATGGAGTAACCGGAAGTTGGAAGTTAATATGGATGGCGGAAGTTGGTTTTATGAAGAAAGCGAAACTGAAGTGGCGTCAAAGCATTACCGGATATTGTCACTACGAAGCGCTACGAGGACCTTAAATACGCGGTGTTCGGGCAGGGAGGGGACCGTCTTGAAACAGTCTTCAACAGTCTACAACCGAGTCTTCAACGGACATTCTACGTTGACAGTCTTGGACGAGGAACACATAATATATTGTGGTCGATAATTACTGTTTGATATTCGCAGTATTCTTTGAGGGCAAATTGCTGCTCGACGCGTGACAAGCGTGGATGCAACTCATGGAGTTGTCCTAATATTTCTGTGTATTGTAATAATTCTAGTGTAATAAACTTTGATTATATCATTTCAGATTATTATTATATTATACTCGGTGTCGTGTCATCCGCACGCCGTGAACCCGACACATATATAGATTGATCTATATATATATATATAATTCTTCTGTACGTGTGTTGACAGTGAACTCCTCCTAAACGGCTTGACCGATTTTGATGATAAATGTTTTGTGTGTTTGAATGGGTCCCCGGATGGTTTGGATTCACAATTGGAACCGGTAGGTGGCGCTGAGATCGGGTTCTAGAATCCTCCTAATCATCTGGAGCGATTTTGTTTTTGTGTGTTTGAGTGGGTTCCTGGATGGTTTAGATTCACAAATAGCACCACCTACGCTGAGATCGGGTTCTAGAATTCTCCTAATCACCTAGAACGATTTTGGTGATTTTGTTTTTATGTCATGAAATAGTCTTTTAGGAATTCAGAAAATATGGCGGTACGAAGTTCGCCGGGTCAGCTAGTTAGCATTTCTCTGTTGGGAAAAACTGAAACTTGTATAATTTTTTTTAAAACTCATAAAAGAAAACGGAATTTTCTAAATTGGTTATCCAAAAACTGTAAAAATGAGTATGTATCAAAGTTTTATAGTGAATATCTTTGAAACAGTCAATTTAATCGACTAAGCATAAGAAACCATTTTTGTAGAGCGTTCAATTTCCTACAAAAATATATATGGCCCATTTTATAATTTTTATTTGTTCACGAGTTACAAAATTCATAAATGAAAAAGAAATATGTCTGAAAATAATTAAACTTTAATCTTCAATATTTGTTAAATGGTGACATTTAGGATAAAAATGTAGGAGACCTTTTTTGTAGAGCGTTTGATTTCTTACAAAAAAGTACATCAAATTTTGTTGCAAAATTAATTACTAACGGAAATATGAATTTTTTCTATTGGACTAAGGAAAATATCGAAAACTGTAATGCGGGAGGACCTTCCTATTGAAATTAAGAGCTCATTTTGGTGAGAATTCTCTAAAGGTGTCTAGCAACCCATTTTTCAGTATGACTATGAAAAAACATATACGAATTTTTTTGACCCACACTAATTATACATCCATAAACATCGGGCCTTAGGGGGAAGGCTGACCAAGGGATGTGTGGGACTCCTGCTCGGCCGTATCCCCACCGTGGCCTTCGAGCGGAGGGAGGGGGGATAGTCAACCGTCAGACTACCGACTAAACCTAACCTGCGCCCCTCTCCTAAACGCTTTTACGAGGTGCCACAGGAACTAAACCACAGGTATTACATCTGTGACGCCCTAAACCTGGCTCTTACTTAGGGCACCCTCGGGGAAGTGTACCCTCTTCACCAATAGGGGGAAGTCCACGGGATCCCCCACAGATCCGCGTGGCCCGCGCATGGGGGACCGGGGACGATGACTGGGAAACTCTAGATGGGCATCCTTAAGAGAATGGCCCTGTACGGTGCACCTGTATAGTCCATTGCACTTCACCGCCACAATAGG
Source organism: Dendrolimus houi (assembly GCA_039645545.1). Lineage (NCBI taxonomy): Eukaryota > Metazoa > Arthropoda > Insecta > Lepidoptera > Lasiocampidae > Dendrolimus > Dendrolimus houi. Next base: position 2,439,551 of record CM077145.1, read on the forward strand.
ACTGTTGTGCCGCGCACAACGGGTCCTGGTGGTGAAAGTCATCCGAGAATACCATACAATGTCGTGGACGGCGTCGACACTTTTGGCAGGCGATCCGCCCTGGCCTCTCCAGGCGGACGTAATTGCCAAAGTTCGGCGCTCCCGACAGGATGCCCTCGCACGTGGCCAGGTGTACTGCCTAGCTGAGCTGCAGGCGATCAGGATGCGGGAAACCGCGACCATGATCCAATCTTGGTCGGTAGAGTTGGAAAACACTGTCGCTGGCATTGATACGGTGGAAGCGGTTCGGCCGCAGCTGTTGCGATGGCTCTCGCGGAAACCGGGACTCTGACCTTCAGAATGACGCAGATACTTACCGGGCACGGCTACTTCGATAAGTATCTGTGCCAGATTGCGGGCTGCTTGCCTTCACCCCAATGTCGCCGGTGTGGCGCACAAGACACTGCGTTTCATACGCTAGTCGAGTGCGCAGCATGGGCACCCCAGAGGTTTGAACTGGAGACAATAGTAGGTCCGATCGATTCGCTGGGCAGTTTGGTGCAAGCCATGCTACATAGCGATGATCATTGGGTGGGTGCGGCCAATTTTTGCGAGACTATGTCTCAAAAGGAGGCCGCGGAACGAGCTAGGGAGAGAGGTAAAAGTGCGTATGCGTCTCGCGGGCACCGACGTCAGTCGGGGGCCCGGAGACGCCGATATGCGCATGATATCCCTCCCTGAAATACCGCTGCAGGGGCCCTCTAGCACCTAGGGAGCAGAGGAGTCTTCACCCCTGTTGTCGAAGTGAGTTTGCATTGCTTCCCGGAACATTCTCAAGCACTGATGCGCTAGGATCAGCGTGGGCGTAACTACATTCTAAGTCTCACGCTCTTCCTACCACAGCGCGGGGCACATGGGAGGAGCGTGGTTTTAGTGGGCTATTGAGTAATCGAGTCTCCACACAAGCCGGTCGATTAGTGTTTGGATTGCCCCCTTGGGAATGTCTCCATAATCGACTATGGTCTAATCCCTAGCAGAGGACCCGGTACTGTGCGAAATGCACCCTGCGTTAATAAAAAGGAGCAGCGCGTAGCGGCGACTTGACCTCTAGGCCGCCTCTTGCGGACCTCATCCGCAAGACTGCCCTCTCATCTCATAAAAGGTCTTAGCAGCGGCCACAGTGACATAATTCGGTAATGCTTTCGCGCCACTAAGTTTCGCTTCCTCCATAGAACCAACTTCCGTCATCCGTATTAACTTCGAACATCCATTCGCTTGATAATGGAATGCCTCTACATTGACATCCGGTTACATGACTATTGACATCCGTTTACTTCATGAAAGAATACTCTATATTCCGGTTATTGACTACTTCCGTCATAAGGTTACTTTACAATAACAAACATGACTAACTAACTATTAATAACGCGATTGTGCGATATTTTTTTGATTATATTTATGAGCCCATAAACCTAGTTTAATATCATATTATGGACTAGCGATCTCCGCATACTTTGTCCTGCCCTGGAAAAATAAAAATCTAGAACGGATTCCAGTGCCACCTACCGGGTCTAATAGCGAATCTAAACCGCCTTGGGATCCACTCGAACACACATAAAATTTCATCAAAATCGTAGAACCCGATTCCAGCGCCAAATATTTTATTTAGATTGATGGGTTACATTATTGAAGTTTTAGTAGGGATCCCTAATTTTATTATAGCCTATATTAATCAGGGATAATGTAGAATTCGAATGGTGAAAGAATTTTTGAAATCGGGCCAGTAGTTTTTGAGTTTATTCGTTACAAACATACAAAAATACAAATCTTTCCTCTTTATAATATTACAGATGAAGGAAATGTCTAAACCAGCCCTAAGTGGAACGTTTCTGTTTTTATATAAAGATTTGTAAACAAGTCACGCCATTTGCGCGTATAAGAACTATTTGAACTTATTGCTTTGACTGATTTAGGGTTCCGTGAAAAGAAATCGATTATTGCACGAAAATCTTTCCAACTAATCTATAATATTGTAAAATCTTAAAAATACCGTGTCTGTACATTGAAGCGATTAAAAAAATCTGGTTGATGCCTACCTCGGCCAACGGATCAGTGTGGCGATCCAGTGAGGAGAGGTAGCCAGCCTTCTGGGCACCTCACCCATAGAAGACGGTGACCTAGGCTATTCTACTTATAGTCTTGAGGGACTATGGGTGGAATACAATATAACTAAGTTAAGGGGGCTTTAATCTATCTATTATATAATATTATAAAATTCTAAAAATGCCGTGTCTGTACATTGAAGCTATTTAAAAAAAACCACTGGAATACATTATAGACGGCCTCTGTGGTTGAGCGGGCTAAGCCTTTGCCGGCTTACCTCACTGCAACGCCGAGGCTCCGGATTCGATTCCTGGTATAGTAAATTTCGGGAACGTATTTTCTCCGTTATTTACTATGAGTCTGGGTGTCTGGGATTGGCCCCAGAATGGTCCGTTGTATATTACCCATAACACAAGCGTAACTTGCTTAATTTGGGGATATACAGTGTGTGTGTTTGTCTGCCGATTTATTTATTTATTTACTATTAAAGTGATAAGAACACGATACAATTTTTTTTGATTTCTTGTCTTCTTGTTCGGGATTCACGTAAAAACTACTAAGCCGATTTCGATGCAGTTTTCTACTTTTTATCCTGGTAATGCCGCGAGAATTTTTCAAAGTGGAAATGGAATAAAATGGCCAAATTGAAGAAAAAATCAAAGACCAATGCGATTTTTTCAATAGCAAATTTTATTTAATAACCCGTGTGTTACTTTTTATCCTGGTAATCCCGCGGGAATATTCCCGGGAGCGGTTTGATGTTGTTTGGGTGCACATAATTAGCTTATTCCGTTTCCAGTAAAACAATAGCTTACATTCTTTTTTAAATTATGCGATACTTTGTGTCCCGGGAACCCCGTGGGAATTTTCCCGGGCGTGCTTTAAAGTGGTTAGTATGCATACATATGAGTTGATTTATATAAGACTTATACTAATACAATAATGTACTAATACTACTACTACTAATATTTCATAATTAATAACATAATAAATAATATGAACAATAACACCATCATAATATGCATATCTATATATAGTTATAAGGACTACAAGTGGCTTGTAACCATAACTACAAAAAAGTTGTATGCCTGTTAAAGGCGAAACATGTAACTTGTATCATTTAGCATAAAATCTGCAAAAATATTTCAAACAAGTAAATTACTTTGACTACGTTCTTTTTCAAATGTTCAAACTTCGATTTTAAATATAAGCAAAATAATGGCGATGAATTTACAGTTTGCACCATCAAGTCAATTACGGCATGAATGCCCAAAAGTGTCTATTGCATGAGGCCCTTCGTATACAATAAGCTTCCGAGAGAGCTGCCATGTACACTATTAAAAAAAAAATTGCTACTGACCACTAAATGTTATTATAATATAAACATGTTTATGGACGATAAAGCAATATGAACTGACATAAATATATTTGACATGCTGTAATGGTAGACATTTTATTGTTTAGATCAATTATAGGTTATTATTATTAATTTTTAATTTTAATTATATTGATTAATTGATTGTAATTTTTTTTATACTTCAATATTGTATGTAACTTTAATTATGCACTCCCAATTATGGGCCGACTGCATTGATACTGTAAAAACCGTAACAACTTTGTACGTGTACTACGCAATAAATATATTCTATCTATCTATAATTGTAATCTTCGTTACCTGTTCGACGTGGACGAAGTCGCGGGCATATCCTAGTTTGTAATAAAATTTAGTTACTACGGAACCCCCAACAATAAAAACACTGCTCTGACTGATCTATCTTTTTGCAGTGTTACCAGGGTAAAGAGGCCATTTGCCTCGTGTAGCACGTGGCTCGTTTGTTGAACGTATAATGGATCGATGTTGCCAACTTTTTACTTACCGTTTTTGCTCGCAGGGTCGGAATATGCCAAGTTTGTGTACAAACGCTATCAGAGGCAGGCAGTTACAGTATGAATTTGATTTTTTTGAGCCAATATCCAAATATAGAAGACGTATACATGAATTATGGAAGGAGTACTTTGATAGAAGACCTGGACAAAGGTGTTTGGTATAGAACGATATTAAGTTTTTAGTAGTAGTTTTTATCCGTGCAGGAACGGAGAAAGAATACAAATTCCTGTGGCCTGTCGTAAGAGGCGACAAAACAACCCACAGCCAGATGGTAGGGCATTTGCCTGACTGGATGGCTACCACCCCTGGTCTAGAGCATGCCACCATAACAACCTTGAATTCCGGCATTAGTGGCCAGGTTCCAGTCTCCCTTAAGAGAGCAGCAGCGCATTTGTAGCACCTTTGCTGTTGCAAATGCCCATAGGTGATGGTAACTGCTTTCCATCAAGAGGGCCGTCTGCCTGTCTGCTGAACTTCTGCAACAAAAAAATAAAAAATCTACTTCATTAATTTTTTTGTTATAAGTCGGATGGGACACCGTCTTCTCCTTCTGCGAGAACGTCATGTTTGCGAAGGAGGAGGAGTGGGAGAGTGTGAGTGGACCTCCTTGCTCCGCTCCCGCTTTATGAGGACGCGCCGGCGTCCGAGGGCGGGTATCGACCTTCGGCCGCCGTAAGCGAGCAATAAGGTGAATGGAGCGCTAAATCTTTTATGAAAAGCCAGAAAGCTTGTAAAGGCACGCTTGGCTGTCCATCAAGGGGGTGCCAACACTATTGTATGGCAGTGAAAGTTGGGCATGGCAGAAGAAGCATGAAAGTAGAATAAAGCTTTGAGAAGTATATGTGAGGTAAACATGAATTATATGATACGAAATAGAGTAATAAAGGAACGTTGTGCATTGAAAGATGATGTAATAACGAGAGTTGAAGAAGGAATGTTACGGTGGTTTGGATATGTACAGAGGATATATGAATAGAATCACAAAACAAGTGTATGACAGTATTGTGAATGGTAGAGTTGGTATCGGTAGACCGCGACGTACACGTCATGATCAAATAGCAGAAGTGTTAAAAAGAGGTCAGGTAAAAAGCATCTCAAATAAACTTGCATGTATTAAGAGGTTAATGAAAGTAGACGAAGCGAAAGTTGTTTGTCAGGATCGTCGCAAGTAGAGATATATAGAATAGTATAGAATAGAAAACACTTTATTGTTCACCACATACACGCAAAATAAACAATTTACAGTGGTCACATTAAACAGTAAAAGTAGGAGCAATGGGCGGCCTTTTCGCTTTAGAGTGATCTCTTCCAGACAACCCGGGCTATGGATTCTATGAATAGGAGATTCGCAAGTGTATGACGGTGGTGTGCAAATTAAATAATATATAATATATAAACATCACACAATACATATGCCTAAAATGCATAAAAATAAAATATAGAATAAACAAAAACACTTATTAATATTATATATATATATATATATATATATATATATATATATATATATATATATATATATATATATATATAGAGATGGGCCGAACATTCAGGTGCAAGAAAAAAGTAAAATACCTACTTGCACTATTTTGTCTGAAGTTAATAGAAACCGTACCTAACATAACCGTTATATAAAAACTGCCATATATATATATATATATATATATATATATAGTCATTGTCACTTATTTTAGTTAGGAACATGTAAACTTTAACGTGCAATGTGATAAAAAATAAATAAAATTAGTTCTTAATTAAATCTTTGCCTAATTAATTAGACATCAAATTAAAACACAAATAAAATACACTTATTATTCCTCTAAGAAACATCAGTAAGTAGTGCAAGTGCTTAATTATAATGCGTAATTTGAATAAAATTTAAAGAAAACACATCTAAGGGACATCAATAATTACAACTTTAATTTTGATTGAAATCACTTTTTACGAATTAAACAACATTACAAATTTAGAATTATGAAATTGTGAATTTTTTTCAATCAAAAGTCTAAAAATCTATTTTTTTATCCACCTACTCATACTTAAAATTTACGGCGTTATCAAGTCACGATGTATTGCTCCGGCCGAATTTCGGCCGAATCTTTTGTTTTAACCGAATGTTCGGCCGAAGTTCGTATTCGGTTCAAACCACATTCGGCCTATCCCTAATATATATATACACACACACACACACACACACACACATATATATATATATATATATATATATATATATATATATACTAATATATACATCATTAATATTTGTATAGCAACAGCAATAGCTATACAATATTAATAATAGTATTAATACATTAATTTATATTTACCTACTAATATACATGTCGGTGCAAATACAATAACTAACGTATTACCTGAACAACAATCATTTATTTAATTACTATGAGTTTATTGCAATGTGACATTAACGTAAAACAACAAAATTTTATTGTAATTTCAATACTTAACCTAAAAAATGGTGATCACGTGCTCGTGTACCGACACGTGCACCGAGCACTATAAATACGCCCGCACTGTTGATACTCATTCATTATTGCTCGAGCCGCCGAACGGGACGGACCTCTCTGGGACGTCGTAACGGTCTTGAAATATACGACACCGAGTACTCTTGAAATTCATATTTCGAGGACTCTAATATGGGTCGTCACCAAGAAACCAACAATCGTGACGTCGGCATTGCTGACGCCATACTCTTTAATAACACCTCCTCCGTCATACATAATATTGTTACGAGCTACATGACTCGAATTAAAAATGCCGTTGGAACTACTATAGAATTTATTAGAACTGTAAAAACACGTATAAAACAAATACAAATAAAACTGGATGCAACCATTTCACACTGCACGATTCAATGCAATTCGCCAATCGCAAAGTCCGTCGTCTATATCGCTAATCGAGAGTACTATAAACGTCTTACTCGTCTCGTAGTCGTCGCTTGACTGCCGCACTCCTCCATTCGGGCATTGTCCTAAACTAACTATACAGTACAAAAAAAATCGGCCGCACGCACTGAGTTTCCGAGAAATAGTAATATGCACACCTGCTTATCTATTCCTGCGAACAGCCAAGAAAGTCAAAAACAGTAACAATAGGCTATTGTGTAATTGCAATTTTAAATACGGAGTAATAAAAAAACTCCGAATACGGGAGGTACAATAAACAAGGTGCGCAGCATTTATTTGTCGGTATGTGACAATAGGTATGCATGTGGCCCAACTTGTAACAATATTAATATACAAATACACTAAACAAACGTACACGTAATTAGGTATTAAATATTTATTATAAAGTGAGATAATATTCTCGCACCAGTTTAAAAAAAATAGGGAATGGCTATATAGTCTCTATCTACCCCATAAGAAACTGGCGTGATAATATGTATGTATATTAATGTACTCTGGGCAATAGAATTTGTTTGTTTTTTAAAGTTGACAATACCTCATTTCAATGAAAATTGAAAGACATAAATGAACCCTTTATTATTACAAAGATTATTTACAAAGAACTTTAAGCGAATCTACATAAAGCAGTTGACTTTTAATAACACTTTCTGCTTCCCCCAATATTTTACCAAAGCCGGCCTCTGCTGTATATCCACGCGATATAAGTAGGGTCGACTTTATTTATTACTGTAATAAAGTGTACTAGTTTATGTCTGCGGTTCTGTCCGTGAATTCAGGACACAATTTTCATCATCTTCGTGATTTTCATGATTTCATAGATTATTATATGGTCTGTTTTTGTAATTGTATATTTTGGTGTGCAATAAAGTGTTATCTCTCTCTCTCTCTCTCTCTCTCTCTCTCTCTATATATATATATATATATATATATATATATATATATATATATATATATATATATATATACGTGTCTGTATATATATATATATATATATATATACATTACGTTGGGGAAAAAGTTTCTTCGCATTTTATATAAAAATTGAAAAGGTTTTTTTATAAAGTTTATTTACATTTGACTAAAGTATGTAGGTGGCATTTTGTTGGATAACTTTTTGCCATCTTGTAGCTAGGGATGTGATCCCATTGCTATAAAAATTTTGGGGCTTCTGATCAAAAAACTGCAACAAGTGGTTTTGGCAGTCCTCTCGTGATGTTAACCTGACACTGCCTAAGGAATTCTGCAGAGACCGAAACAGGTGAAAATCTGAAGGTGCAAGGTCAGGACTATACGGCGGATGCATTAACAACTCCCAGCCAAACTCTCCTAATTTTTGCTGAGAGGCTAAAGATGTGTGAGGTCTAGCGTTATCATGGTGAAAAACCACACCCCTTCTGTTGATTAATTCCGGCCGCTTTCTCTCAACTTTTAGCTTTAATCTCATCAGTTGTTCGCAGTACAGTTCAGAATCGATGGTCCTGCCTGGCGGTAACAGCTCATAATGAATAATGCCCTTCCAATCCCACCATACACACAGCATCACCTTGTTGCGAGTTAACCCGGGTTTCGCCACAGTCTATGAAGCCTGACCGGCCTTTGACCACGATCTTTTTCCCACGTTCTTGTCGTACGTGATCCACTTTTCATCACCAGCTTCTTCAAAAATGGTTCGGTTTCATTACGTCGTAATAAAGAATCACAAATGAGTACACGGTTCATTAGGATTCTTTCAGTGAGCTCATGAGGCACCCAAATATCGAGCTTTTTTGTGTACCCATTTTTTTGTATAACCTTTTTTCAAATGCGCCAAAATCGTTTTGTGGTCAATTCCCAGTTCTCCAGCTACTATATATAAAACTCTGTATTTTATGCCGAAAAGACAAACTGTCGTTCCTATAAAGAATACAACGTCTTTTCTTTGTGTAATTGTGACAGGTTATGAATTCAATAATACTGTTACATGTCGACAAAAAGTAAATGCATATCTACCTGCCATAAGCCCAGTTTATTACCTGCCCGCATTTGCACTTCTTTTGTTTACTTTGTGTTTAGAATTAACAATTAAGAAAAACATTCTATTGTTATTGTTTTGCGTCGAGGTATATTGTATTTGTACAAAATAAAAGGGATGCCCGAAGGGAGGGATGAGGCAGTCAAGCGACGATTACGATACGAGCAAGACGTGTTATTAAATCGTTCAGTTTGTACTGGTTGCGTCCAGTTATATTTGTACCTTTGTTATACGTGTTTGTATAGTTCTAATAAATTCTATAGTAATTCAAAAGGCATTTTAATCCGAGTCCCGCACTCGTAACAATACTTATTTTATTCTAGTTTAGAATACTGATTACAGCGGCCGGGCGCCCTGTCGTATGAGACGACAAAGCAACCCACAGTCAGGTGGTAGGGGCATGTACTTATCTAAACAGCTACTACTACTGGTCTAGAGCAAAAAAATTCATAACAATTTTGAGTTGATTCCCGGATCAGTGGACAGATTCCAGTTTTCGATGCCAGCAGCACATTGGCAGTGCTGCTGGTGTTGCAAATATCCACTTGCGACGATAACTATTAGTCGCACGGAATGCGATTATGAACAAAACTCGATTGTGTTTAATGCCTTTATTAAGTCTTTTATAACAAGCCTATAAACCTCGTAAAAGTGACTATTATACATAAAACTCCATTATAACTCTTTTACAACGAGTCTGAAGACTTTGTAGAACTTGCTATTATGAATAGAAGTCCATTATAATCACAGAGCTTAGAAAATCGTCGTGTCTGTGGCAAGTCCTCTACTTCGTCTCGAGCTTACATTCATCTACTAGTTTGTGAACACCAACTTACCGCACTATACTGTTTCTAAGGACGCGTTCCTTTAGTATCTCAGAACGCCCAAAATGCTCCATCTGCCGTTCCACATGGGACTGCGACCGTTATGTTCGCGGCGAAAACGTTATTAATGACGTCATCATTTTCGGTCACACAGCGCTCACAACGACCCATGTCAAGAGGTGGGTCGAAGTGGGCGTTGGCCAGAGAGCATTAATTCTCTGTATCTCTTGACATTGAAAAAGGCGCGAATTTAAAATCAACCAATGACATTTATGTATTTCATCGTTTATGACATCAACGCCCTATAATTCGTTCCACTAGAGTTTATGATTGTAACGCCCGCAAGCAATTGGAACGTAGCCTAAGCGTTTATTTTACTTTTGACGTTTGCACGTCTATGAAGTTATATATTTCTTGACAGTAAATCCCACATGAAACAAATGACATCATTGTTGTACTTTATTGTTGTGGGTGACGTAATAGTGATGTCCTGTTATTTGTTTAGGTATATGGCTTGGCAGCTAGGCCCTTAAGCCAGATCTTAGATTATAATGTTGTTTCTTCATTTTCTTAAGCCTATGTGTAGCACAGCTGAACTGTAGGTTATGAGCTGGTGCCATTCAACGGAGTTCTTGTGACAACTCAAAAAGCCACATTTGACTATACAGTTCACATTTCTCACAAAGCAGATAATTACTACTCAAAAACTATCAATATCCTGCAACTATTGTTCATTTTAGAGTAATCTTACGCATTTTTAGAAAATTAAACTGCACAGCACTTCTCCTTTCAGTTCCCGCCAAAAACTCAGTGATGTCCTGTGAGTCGTGTAACGCACAGACTACTAAACCAACGTCACTATACGTAAATAAATCGAATGTAATCGATTTGAAAATAATAAATGTTCTATTTTAAAGAAAAATTAAACTGCTATTATTGTAAGTGTTTATGACGTGGCTTATTTAATACTAGCTGCAACCAGCAGAAGTTGTCTTGCCCTTAAAAGATAAAATCTTGAAACCGACTGCAGCGCCATCAACCGGGGCCAATTGTTAATCTAAAACATTCTCGAATTTAGTTGAAAAAACACAAAAAATTTCATTAAAATCAGTCCCACCGTTAAAGTGGTGTTCAGCGGCGCCACCTACCGGGTTCAATCGTGAATATAAGCCATCTCGCGATCCACTTGAACACACACAAAAATAATTCCACTTAAATCATGGAACCCGATTGCAGTGCCATCTATCTGGTTCAAATTTGAATCTGAACTATCCTGGGACCCACTTGAACACACAAAAATAAATCACCTAAATGAGACAAATGAAAATAAGTTTAAATGCAGTCACCATTGCCGAAATCGGTCAGGAAAGATCATAACAAATGAATGGCTAGACTAATGTTGTGACTCATGTTTTTTTAATGATATTTTTTGATTGATGAATATCATATTTTAATACTTATTAACATATTCCGGACGAAGTTAATTCCAAAAACACAAAAATCATAAAAATTAGTTCAGCCGTTCTTGAGTTATAAGTGGAGAACTAACACGACTTTGTGTTATATATAGATATGTTAAATATGTTCATTGAAATGTGGGTATATTTATTACACGATATAGTAATTGTAGGAAATATATTGTTACAAGTTGGGTCACCTGCATACCTATTGTCACATACCGACAAAGAAATGCTGCACATCTTTTTTATTGCCCTTCCCGCATTCGGAGTTCTTTTTTATTACTTCGTATTTAAAATTTGCAATTAGACAATAGCCTATTGTTATTATTTTCGACTTTCTTGGCCGTTCGCAGGAATAGATAACCAGGTGTGCAAAGTACTATTTCTCGGAAATTTAGTGCGCGGCCGATTTTTTTTTGTACTGTATAGTTAGTATAAAACAATGCCCGAATGGAGGGGTGGGGCAGTCAAGCGACGACTACGATACGAGTAAGACGTTTGTAGTACTCTCGATTAGCGATATAGACGACGGACTTTGCGCATGTCGAATTGCATTGAATCGTGCAGTGTGAACTGGTTGCATTCAGTTTTATTTGTGTTTGTTTTATACGTGTTTGTACAGTTCAAATAAATTCTATAGTAGTTCCAACGGCATTTTTAATTCGAGTCTTGTAGCTTGTAACAATATATAGATAAGTTTTGACGTCGATTTTTATAAAAAATCGAGTTGGTAACGCTATACGACATTACTAATTGATCCGTCATCGAGCTGTCAAAAGTAAAATAAATGCTTGGAAAAGGTAATAAATAGTATTATAAATGACTATTTTAACGAGCCTATAAATCTCGTATAAGCCGTATAACTTTTATGAATAATGGGCTATATATATATAAATGGTGTTAGATAAATACTGTTAGTTAAATATACAGTAATACGCACCCTTGTCAAGCGATTTGTCACAATTTGAAGGAAATCCACTCAACTTCATACATTTATATTGGTCTGACAGACGGCTCAGCGGTTTGGTGGAAGGTTATTAAGTACTTTTCGGGTTAGAAAGTGCTAAGTGCGTGTCGGTACACAATCAGCAAACGGTGCTGTAGAGAATAATTGTTTGGTTTTTAGGGTTCCATGGTCATTGTGGAATCCTTGTGAATTCATCATGTTTGACATGCACAGTGAAATTTCTCGTACACTAGTATTTTATTTAGGTACATATAAGAAACTAGGGGTTGACATGACAACGTCAACACGAAAGGCGAAATATCTGAACATCAAAATTAAAATATTTAATTTTAAATTGCTCCTTGAACTAATTTTAAATTATTATAATCGTTGATGAAGTATAGTATCAGATAATACAATATAAATTTACAGTTCTCGAGTTTAGCTACATGTCTTTTTAGTTCATCGAATTCATCAACACTTCCTCAGAAATGTAACATTCGGTGTGGATACAGTGAATTACCAAAATTTATCACGCCACCGACGTGCGACAGTTTTCTAAGCTATAAAAAAGGAATAAATTTATGAAATCCTTATGATGTACATACTATGGCAATTAAGGTAAAGAAGACAGTTATCCCCTCCGCGAGATTTAAGAAGAATAAAAGATTCCTATTAAGATAAGAAGAAGGCGACTAGTATTTTTGTTTTTAATAATACTGCGAACACTTTTTGTATGTATTTTGTAAGAGTTTTATTGATATTACATTTAAGAAACATTTTAAGGTTTTATAGTACTATTGTATCAGTTTTAGGTATAGTTCTTGATGCAACAGCTACAACCCTCAGGTTGTGGCTGTTGCATCAAGAACCATCCATCGTCATTTGAGAACCTAATTCAGTGTCATGAATGCTCTCAGGTACGATATTTCAAAGGGCAAAGAGGTTTGTGGATCCATATCGGGAAAGCTCATAAGGATCGAGATGAACACTCAGCCTCTTTGCCTGACACCCAAACTGTTCTTCACTCTACCCCGGATACCACCCAAATTCCATTTTGGCAAAAACTTTCGAAGTTAAAACAATCGACACCAATTTTAAAAACAATCCCTCGAGCGGTAAGAACTACTGTATGTGAAATTTTCTCAAAACACATAAAAAAGGTATTAACAGAAAATAATCGACGTACCTGGGAGGATTTGTTATTACTCCCTTATAAAATTTCCAACATAAATAAAGAAGATCATGGCAATATTACTTCTAAAGTTAATAAAAATTGCAAAATAATACAAACTTGGAAACACATTAGATATTAATAAACCAAAATAATACCAAAATTCTAAAACTCGTTTGAGACACTTTATGGAATCAAAATTATCACATGGCGATATAAAGGGAGCAGCACGGCTTCTTTTCTCAAACGACGATGTAGCTCCTAACGACTAGACTACTCTACGTGCTTTACAGGATAAACATCCACCTTTTGAAAACGCTGTTACTGGATGACGATGACGGCAATGAGGGTAGTATCCACGCTATCCCGGAGGAAATACTCAAAGCAGTTATGTCATTCAGAAGTGGCTCGCCTGGAGAGTTAGATGGCCTCAGTCCACAACACTTGAAAGATTTGTTGACTGGGGCCACTGGCATCGCGGGCGATATACTTCTGAGAGATGTAACAGATTTTATTAATCTCATGCTCTCTGGTAGTGTAAATAAAAATATACTAGCCATATTGTACGGTGCCAGCCTATTCGCTTTAAAAAAAAAGGATGGCGGTATCCGTCCGATAGCAGTTGGCACCACGTATTTTGCCACCACCACGTCTCGCAGCCAAAGTATGCTGTCGAGCCATTAGAGATCTTAGCTCCAGCTACTTTGCTCCCAACCAATTGGGATTTGGAATTAAAGGTGGCTGCGAAGCGGTGGTACACGCACTCAGTACATTCGTCGCCAGTAACGCTTGCGAGGCAATCCTTAAGGTGGATGTGAAAAATGCATTTAATTCGGTTAATAGGTGCACCCTGCTGGCCGAAATTAAAAACCATTTTCCCAAAATTTACAATTATATTAGGCAATGCTAGGGTGAAAATTCTTTTCTGGTTTATCAAGAGAACCTTATTCATTTGGCAACTGGTTGCCAGCAGGGTGACCCTCTTGGGCCAGCCATCTTTTCGCTTGCTATTTACCCCATCATACAGATGCTAAATTTAAAATTTTACGTATGGTATCTTGATGATGGGATTTCAGGGGGCGATTAATGTATCTAACATTAAAAAATGACCTAAAATATTTAATAAGTGAGTTTAGCAAAATAGGTCTTGGTCTAAATTATTCGAAATGCGAACTTTTTATAGCAAATACTAAATAACAACAATATTATTTCCGACTTTCAAGATTTGGCATCAAATTTGAAATTAGCAAAGAAAGATAACTTGAGCCTCCTTGGGTCCGATCTTCGATGAATCTTTTCCTTCTTTCGTTAACGATAAAATCCAAAATTTTCATTCAGAAATTGTAAATTTAAAAGATATAAGCGCACATAGTGCTTACTTTCTTATTCGGTATTGCCTGTTTACGCCAAATTTCACGTATGTTTTGCGGTGCTCCCCTCTTTGGAGACACCCAACTATTTTATACAATATAGACAACATTATTCGACAAACTTTAACATCCATTATAAACATACCTTTGGAAGATCGATCATGGACTCAAACATCCTTATCAATACGGTTAGGAGGCTTGGGCATACGCAAAATTTCCGACACAGCACTACTTGCCTTTCTGTTCTCAGTTTATAGTACTGTGGACCTCATAGGAAAAATATTAATTCCGTCACTTAGTGGCTTTGAGGTCCCATACCTGACTGAGGCCAGAAATGGTCCTTGGTTGGTCCTTGGCTTGCCCAACGCAAAATTTACCACACACACACACACAACATTCAGGATAGCTACCTGCATTCGTCTGGGGGCAAGTGTTATAGTGCCACATCGCTGTCGGTGTGGAGATGCGAGTTGATAGGTTAGGCCACCATGGCTTGTCATTCGCGAGGAGCGCCGGGAGAATATCACGGCACGCGACACTTAATGACATTATCCGTCGGTCTCTTGTCACCGCCGGGACACCAGCTGTTCTCGAACCAAATGGGCTGTGCCGCGACGATGGCAAGAGACCAGATGGAATGTCGTTGGTGCCATGGAAGATGGGACGGCCCTTAGTATGGGACGCAACTTCTGTTGATACTTTGGCGGCTTCCCATCTCCCAGTCACAGCCGTGACAGCCGGGGTTGCTGCCGCACACCAGGAGGCCCTGAAATGCCGCAAATATGTGTCCATTGGTAATGGGTACATATTTGTGGCTTTCGGGGTTGAAACCCTGTGGCCGTGGAGGCCTGGAGCTCATCACCTCTATCGAGACCTCTCAACGCGTCTAATTGAGGTCTTGCGTGATCAAAAGGCTGGCTTGCACCTAGGACAACGCATAAGCGTTGCCATCCAACATGGAAACGCGGCCAGCATTTTGGGCACGCTCCCCGCCGACAGCGCCCTGCAGTCTATTTTTTACTTATGATTTTTTGTATGTATAGTTTATATTTATAGAATAATTTAATTTTAGTTTAGTTTTTTAATTAAGATACTGAATGATTAATTTTAAGTGAAAGATCAACATAAATTGGAACTTTATGTTACGTATTAAAAATTAGTAAATTTTTATTTAGCTATATATAAAAATTATTATATTTTATTCGATATTCGACTCTGGAATGAGCTACCTGTTACTGTTAGACAAGCTAAATCACTAACAATATTTAAGAACATGACAAAAAAGCACTACCTGCAACATAGCGATGTTTGATATTTTTACTTATATTTATGTATATGTATATATATTTATGTATGTAATATAACAATAGGTGTATTTATATATATCTATTAAGTATAATTCTTATTTATATAATGTTTTACGTGCTTATATGTTTATAAATGAATAAAATATATGCAAGTCACTGCATATCCTCTAATATTTATGTAGACCATCTTTGACCAAAATAATCTGTTTTATTCCTGCTATGGGTTGTCTGGAAGAGGTCGCTTCTTAACGGTAAGACTGCCCATTGTGCACATTTAGAATATTTTTAGGCTATAAGTTTTTCTGTGTTTTCTGTAATGGTGTACAATAAAATATTATCTATCTATAGCCAGCGAATCCGCTGCCAAAAGCTAGTATATAAATATACAAACCTAGCTTGAAAAATATGTAACTGATAGTGAAAACCGCTTAAACATCCGTTGCGTGGCTTAGGAGAAGTTAGCGGATACACAGACATACACGAAAAGCAACTTTGTTTTATACTATGTAAACATAAACATAAACAAAATTTCTGCCTTTCACTTTTCAGTTCTGTGCCTTTCAACGTAATGGAATCAATTTGGTTGAATCGTGTAATATCAGAATTACAGATGACTTATTATTCATGAGCCGACCACCGCTTCCAAAACAATTTTAAATAACGTTTGTTAGTGGTAAAGAAGAAAAAGCGGCAAAACAAACCCCCTAGCATCATCATTAGCTTTAATTTATAACTATAACTGTGTTGCAAAGTAAAGTGATAGACCACAAACGTCTCCACTCAGCTGAGATGAGAATGGTGAGATGAATGTGTGGTGTTATAAGAATGGATAAGGTGAGAAACGACTGCACAAGGGGATCTTTGAAAGTTGAATCTGTGACTCAAAAATTGAGAGGCGGAAGATTAAGGTGGTATGGACACTGGTATGGATAGGGTGGTATCTGTTGCGGACAGAAGCACCCCCTGACCTCTCCTCCGGAAATCCCGTAGCCCCACGCCCCGCTTACCGCGAATATGTAGCTCGCTCCGTTAGCTGCTAAGTGTCTGCATTTTTTGTAGTACCGTAGTAAGCACGATGCGAGCCGCCGGCAGATCGTAGTCGGTCAAATAAAGTTTCTACAGCCATTGGACTCTCAGCGTGACTACGTGGATCTTGTGTACCACCAGTGATTGTGATTAGTGCCACTCGTATTGATCGGTGTAATTAATACAATTAGTGCTATCTATGTCCAGTGTAACATCCGGGGCTAGTGCTAAGTTGTGTTGGTTAACCTCGAACGTGCCGTTTGACACAGTAGTGTTGATCATACCTCTTGCTATCGTAGCACCTATATAAATAAATACAGTCCACTGCTAAGGGGTATTTTGTTCAGGGCGACCCCTGCGCTGCCACACCCAACAGGCATGTAATGAGGAGGGATGAAAGTCACGTGACAAAAAGAAGTAGAAATGCAAAGGTAGACCAAAAAAGATATGGATGAATTGTGTGAAGAATAACATGATGATTTGCGGTGGGACAGAGGATGTATGTTATAATAGAGGAGTGTGGAAGGAAAGGACATATTGTGCCAACCCCAAAGAATTGGAAGAAGGTGCAAGGAAAGAGAAATAACTATATTGCACACAGGTCCTTGATATAATGCGTTCTCTTCTGCTTAAATCTTCTATCTTCATCTGTAGTCAGTGAGGGCATTTAGCAAGTAGTTTCCGCCGGCCTACAGTCTTTAGAAACAGCTGAAGGCCGAAAGAAACCCCTGCCAACTGCACTCTTTAACTTCTTTCTTCCTGTGTCCCACTCTAAGTCTTCTTATATGGAGTCGCTGTTGTCGATCTCTCTAAGTTTGTTTCGTAAGACGAGTGAGAGTTCTGATGAGCCACTTCTCTCTCTCTTCCCCCTCCTCTCCTCCTCGCTGATCCCATCTATCCCACCTCTTTCATACCACCCCGCTATTCTATCCCCCTATACCATCACCTCTACCCAAACTTAAAGGCTGGCAACACGTTGGCTTCGCCTCTGGTGTTCTAAATGTCTACAGACGACGGGAACCACTTTCCAAGGTGGGTGGGTTTTCCGTTAGTTGCCAGCGTCACAAAGAAAATAATGCAATAGTTTATTTATTTTTCAGAAAGACTAAAATTATATCTAATTATGTGCAAAGGGCGGTCTTATCGCTAAAAAGCGATCTCTTCCAGACAACCCCAGGAATGAATTGAGATGATAATGGCGATGGTGGTATACGTACTTACTTACTTTACTTTTTAATAATAAATTCATAAATGTGATATATATATGCAGAAGTTTTATATGTTAAATAAATATATACTTAATATACATAACATACAAATACATATCTACAAAATATATAAATGTTTATAGATGAATTTAAATATCACATTCCAATGACAGGTAGTATTTTTGGTCATTATTTGGTTGACAATATATTTTAATAATATAATTTACATTAATTACAGCAGTGTATTACAGACGCTTCACACCCTCGCAAGACGATTACCAGATTAGAACACGAAAACTCGTTCTAAATAGCCGTTTTCGCGATAATGTGGAGAGCACTTTTGTTAAAATTTATCACGCCTTTTTTTGTTGCAGGAGTTCAACAGACAGGCAGACGGCCCACTTGATGGGAAGCGGTTACCATCGCCTATGGACATTTGCAACAACAAAGGTGCTACAAATGCGCTGCTGCTCTCTAAAGGGACAGTGAAATATGGCCAGTAATACCAGAACACAACTCAAGGTTGTTACGGTGGCATACTCCAGACCAGTGGGTGGTAGTCACCCAGTCGGGCAAATGCCCTACCACCTGGCTGTGGGTTGTTTTGTCGCCGCTTACGACAGGCCGCCCGGCCGCAGGAAATTGTATTCTTTTCCCGTTCCTGCACGGATAAAACACCTAAAACTATATAATTTTAGTTTAAAAAAGTATGCTTTGATAGTAAACCGAACTTAAAAGAATATATTAGTTTCTAAGGATAAGGAACGTGGTTGGTTCAAGTGATCCTCTAACAGACAGACAAGATAAGGTTGCATTTTCCGTCATTTTCGTAATGTGCTGCTGCGAATATTAATAATACTGTAGTGGAACACTTATAAGCTAATAAATAGATGGCGCTGTGCAATAATTAAGGTCGCAAACGTTTCCCGAAATGTACAAGTAATATATACAAATTTCCGACAGTAACAGATGGGCCTAGACCTGTGAGGAATAACACTGGTCTCGCTGGAAGATCTTCCTTTAAGACTGAGGAGCATTCCACGATTCCATCTCGCTCGTCCACCGTAAAATATAATTTACATTCGTAATAATATGAGCGCCTACAAACAATATAAGGATGTTTACAATTTCAACACCAGGCATAATAATAGACTGATACTGCCATCTTTCAGATTAAAAAAAGTACTGACCTCCATCTTGGGGTTTGGTATGCGCTTCTTCAATAAGACTCCGAATGAAGTGTTAGATCTGCTCTTCATTAAATTTAATGCTAAATTGAAAAATACCTTGCTTAAATAATAATACTACACTATTGAAGAATATTTAGATGACAAAACTTTATTCAAATTCAAATTCAAAAGTTGTTATTCAAAATAAGTTCTACTGGAGAACACTTTTTGAAGGTCATAATAGGTTAAAATTTAATTTTACTTCCCAGTCTATGTACACCGCTTCGCAACGTGTTATTGCTGTTAACGAGAAGAAGCGGGAAGAAACTCCCCAGCAACACGTCTAACTAAAAATTGTTTTTCTTTATATTTCTTATTCTATTTATATCTCAAGTTCTCTTTCTTTTTAAAGTTTTATACATAATGACTTTTGAAGAATTAATGGAGTTCTAGCAAACAGTGCATATTCAATGAGACAGAGACACAATAAAAGTAAAGAAAAATATTATTACAGTTATAATAAAGACATGACGTACTATTTTTTTTTCTTTTTTGCTGCAACGTATCTCCATAAATTCTTTACAAGCTTGGCAAGATAAAAACGTTATACAAAATATAGTATAAGAGATTGGAGCGAGCTGCTATGTAAATGAAGTTTTGTCATTTAAGTATATTTCAATAGTGTAGTATTCCTTTTTTAGCAAGATACTTTTTTATTTGGTTTTTAATTTAGTGAAAGGCAGATCTAACATTTCACTCGAAATCTTATTGAAGAAGCGTATACCAACCCCCAAGAAGGAGGACAATACTTTTTGTAATCTAAAAGATGGCAATATCAGTCTATTACAATGCCTGGCGTTGAAATTGTGAACATCCTTATACTGCTTGTAGGCACTCAAATTATTACGAATACAAATTATATTATTAAAGATATATTGGCAGGCGACCGTAATAATACTGATTTCCTTAAAGCGTTCCCTTAGAGTCTCCCGAGGGCCGAGGTTGTAAATTGACCTTACGGCTCTTTTTTGTAAAACAAATAAGGTCTCTAAGTCAACAGCGTTGCCCCAAAGTAAAATACCATAGGACATGACACTATGAAAATAACTAAAATAAACTAGTCTAGCAGTCTCTTCGTCAGTGATCTGCCCAACTCTTCTGACCGCATATGCAGCAAAACTAAGTTTTTCTGAGAGACTAGATGTATGAACGCCCCACTGGAGCTTCTGATCTAGGCTAATGCTTAAGAATACAGTTGAATCTACTAGGTTAAGTCTAGTGTCATTAAGACAGATATTAACATCGTATTCTTTTACATTGGGCACAACAAACTTAACACATTTCGTTTTATTCAGATTGAGGAATAAGTTATTTACGGTAAACCACTTAGATATTAGGGTTAAGGTGTTGTTTACGTCGTCAAAGTTCAGTTTATTTCTTTCAACTTTAAATATAAGTGACGTGTCACCAGCAAACAACACTACCTCACACATATCATTAATAAAATATGGCAAATCATTAATGTATATCAAAAACAAGAAGGGACCTAGAATAGAGCCCTGGGGCACACACGTAGATATGCCAGTCTCACGAGATTTGACATTGTTAATTTCAACGCTTTGGGATCTGTTATTTAAGTAAGATGATAATAAGTTGAGAGAATCGCCATAAATAACGTAATAATTGAGCTTTTTTAGGAAGGACACGTGTTCAACGCAATCGAATGCCTCGTGTAGGTCACAGAATACACCAATGGCATTCTGTGACCCTTCCCAAGCATCATAAATGTGTTTTAGGAGCTCAACACCTGCATCGGTAGTAGAACGACCTTTGGTGAATCCGAACTGTTTAGCATGAAATAATTTATTAATATTAAAATGTGAGAGCAGTTGATTTGAAATTATTTTTTCAAAGACCTTTTGTTTAAGGTTGATAAAATAGAAATTGGCCTAAAGTTACGGGGGTCGTTTTTATTTACAGAGCATTTACAGAGTTCTAGCATTTTATACTATCTTCTGAATAATGTTTATATTTTGCACTAGCTGTATCCGCGACTTCATCCGCGTGGTTTTTTTTTTACGGAACCCTAAAACGTAGCCTAAGTTACTCTTTATAACATCAGTTATCTGTCAATGAAAGTCCCGTCAAAATTGGTCCAACCGTTTCATAAATTAGAATTCGGAATCCCTTGGTCGGAATTATCCCCACTTATTTTGTATTTCTCTGTCTAGGGACGCGTTCCTTTAGTATCTTACAACGCCCAAAATGCATCTTCTGCCGTTCCACAATGCGACCACGGTCGTTATGGTCGTGGCGAAAACGTCACTAATGACGTCATCATTTTCGATCACACAGCGCTCACAACGACGCATATCAAGAGGTGGGTCGAACTGGGCGTTGACCACAGAGCATTAATTCTCTCTACCTCTTGACATTGAAAAAAGCGTGATTTTCAAATTAACCAATTTCTGTTAACGTAACGTAAACCGTCGTAATAATGACGTACTAAAAATACTGTGAATTATCTACATAAATTCCTCACTTGTTATCTAGACTACGTTCCATTAGGGACTCACAACGACCACGTTTTCGACGGCGATTTTTCCCGTTCCACTTACTTGCCGGCGTTACAATCGTAAAGCCAAGTAGAACGGTTATTCGACCCTCCTCTTGACATGGGTCATTGTGTGATTGAAAATGATGACGTTTTGGAGGTCTTCAGGTGGAAATAAAATACTGTTGTATGTTTGAATTGCAGTTCAGGAATGAATTTGGAAAAATACCGATTGATGTATTATAATACAGCACACATTTAGCTGCTAAACAAAATATAACATTTAATAATAATAAGTGTACTCGAGCGATTACACGTACCGCGGTGAGGTGAGGCGAGGTATGCGCTGAGGGAAACACGTGGGGCCCCAACTAGGAGCGGCGCGCTTGCCGATCATTTGCGAACGACCGCCGTCGTGATCGGACATCTGGGGCTACAACGTCATTAGTGACGTTTTCACCACGACCACAACCACCGCGGTCGCTGTGTGGAACGGCTAACGGAGCATTTTGGACGGAGCAACGGAGCGTTGTGAGTTACTAATGGAACGCGCTGAAAAAGTGTCTTTCGGTGGAACTTATTTTGAATAAAACCATTTGAAATTATTGGCCTAGTCAGAAATGTTCCGGGGCCGAATGGGGCCTAGATAAAACTTTAATGTAATATAAACTGTCTGAATGTTCAGGATAATGAGCGAATCTGACTCGCACGTGGCCAGTTACGTCACTTAAGCATAATTCTTTACTTACTTCAAACCAGCAACGATCTCCATAGCCCCGTTGAAATTTCCTATGTTCCAGCAAGTCAATGCCACTCGAAGTACGCAGGCTAGGGTCGCTTTGCGCTCTTCCACTGAGTTGTGGTTGAGGATCAATTCCGTCACCCACGCAGAAACCTGGAACAAGGTGCAATACGTCTTAAATGTCAACCTGTAACAGGATAAATAATTTTTTTACCGTTTTATTGCTGAAGAGTTCCTTGCACCGCTTCTTCTCTTCAAGCCACAACATGTTGCGAAGCGGTGATAAACTAGATTAAGCTCTCTATCTCTTTTCTTTAAACTTAACCTTTTAACCTTTTCCTTCCACACTCCTCTATTCTGACATACATCTTCTGTCACGTCACAAATCATCATATCAACGTTCACACAATCCATCCATCTCTTTTTTGGTCTAGAAATGACCCGACTAGGTGGAGGAGCGAGATAGAATGCTCCTCCGTCTCAAAGGAAGATCTTCCAGCGAGGTTATTGTTGTTCCTCGCAGATCCAAACATTATTGTTGGAAATTTATATATATTCTTTGTACGTTTCGGGAATCGTTTGCGACCTCAATTATTGTACAGCGCCATCTATTGGCTTGCCAGTGTTCCACTACATATCTTTACATTTGTACCCAACACCATCTTATAGTTTACCATTCTTTTTGTCACGTGACTTTCATCTCTTCTCATTACATGCCCATACCACCTTAATCTTCCCTCTCTCAATTTTTCAGTCACGGGTTCAACTTTCAACGATCCCCTTGTGTACTCGTTTCTCACCTTATCCATTCTTGTAACACCACACATCCATCTCAACATTCTCATCTCAGTTGAGTGGCGACGTTAGTGGTTTATCACTTTAGTGGCCCAACATTCCGACCCATATAGCATGACTGGTCGTATGACAGATAAGTAATTAGATTAAGCTCTCATCGAGTAAATTATAACCATAAACAAAAATTAAAATGAACAAGTTGGCAGCAGGCTACATAATAACTTTAATATTACTCATTGACACTTGATATCTTTGTCTTCCGTGAACACAGCTACTGAAAAGTGTCTGAAACGTCAAAATAAAAATCAAATAATTTGCCGCGCTTAAAACCGATAAAGCGTACTTTTAATTATATGTAACAAAATTTTTATAATGGCGGGAGTACAGCAGATAGGTTGACAGCCCAACTGATGGAAAGCGGTTACCGTCGCCTTCGGAAGTTTGCAACACTAGAGCCATCAGCAACGCGCTACCAGCCTCGAAGGAATTATCACACCCTTGAAAAACCCCATATCGTAGCGTTTGTGTACCACCAAAACCTTAGCTGGGAGCTAAACTCAAACCCCTACGGTGTGCAGGAGATACGTTCTTGAGAACTGTTAACCTACCCGGTAGGGCACAAGCGTCTTCCACGGGTAGACTCCCAGTACTCAATCAGCATAGGTCGCGTAGACAACGAATGAACGCCGCGTGATTCACGAATTGCCGAGTAGTCTCTCAGTGAATAATACTGTTCGGTCCTTGCCTAGTATAAAGTAGGTAGAACATCGCTCCATCAATTTTGCTGTCTACCCTCTTTCTACGTGAGTCGACGGCCAATGCACAGCAGGGTAAAGGCAGCCATTTTTTTGGGATTCAATTCACTGTCAACTTTCACTGACATCGCGCCGTGCCCTCATCTGTTATTAAACTTTAATTAATTGTAATTTCTGGCCGTGCCAACAACTTTCTTAGGACCTAATCTGTGTACAAGTGATAGCTCTCAAGTGAAACTATAGTGCTGTGCGCTGTTCCCGAGTGCAACCTGAACCGAGCCGGGAGAGGGCTGATCTCAAGGCTCGTGGAGCTTCTGCTTTTATAGTGCAAGGATCTAGGTCATATCTCCGCTATACAGTCTATATAATTCGAACCAAATTAACCGTGGGCTATAAGTGCCCCACAAATACTATATAGTATTTACGTGAAACAATCCAAGCGACGAGTCATCATCCAGTGGTTTACTTGCCGTCCGTGAGTGGATAGCTTACTAGCTCTAATAAGCTACGATCCTAAGAGTTTTACCAAAATAGCTACGAAACCCCTATCACTCCAACGTATTTTCTACGGAGGAATGTTTTATGAGTAAAGAAGGTGGCACACCAACCATTAGCATATCTATTCTGTTACAACTTAGCCAAAATTCCACGAAGCACGTCGAAAAATGTGGATGCACACCTGCCGGCCATAAAAGCGCAGTTTATTGCCTGCCCGCATTTGGATTTCTTTTGTTTACTTTGTGTTTAATATTTGTAACTAGAAAAGCCGCCTATTGTGTATTGTAATCCTTTATGATAGTCGTTAGCCAGGTGTGGTTCTTGGAAAACTTCAGTTATACGTATTTGTATAGTTCTAATAAATTCTATAGTAATTCCAACGGCATTTTAATTCGATTTCCGTAACTCGTAACAATTCTATATATACATATATATCTACTTGACCTCTCTGGAGAGCACATCGATTGTATATATTTTAAGTTGGATATGATGTGAGACGAGAATTTTCTTATAATATTAAATTTTGTTTTTACAACTATAGGACACAATGCAAGAACAAATATAGAGTGAGGAAAATACAAAAGAAATACGACAACTGCCAAACTAAAAATTGTTTTTCTATGTGTGTATGACCGAGCGAGGACCTGGATGTTTTAGATTCACAATTTTCTAGTTTTATATTTATTTATGTAAGTATATTTTATAATATTTTATTTACATATATCATATTCAAAGGCTGGTTTGCACCTAGGGCAACGAATTAGCGCTGCCATCCAACGCGGAAATGCGGCCAGCATTTTGGGCACGCTCCCCGCTGACAGCGATTTGGAGTCATTTTTTTTAGATTTATGTTATTTTGTAAGTATAGCTTTATTTGTAGTATAATTTTTATATTTTATTAATGTATGTATATATTTATAAGACACTGATTCGGTAGTGTGAATAATGCAAAATACCTCTGTACTTATCAAATTTTTTGTCCATGCAAAGGTTGTCTAATAGAATAAAGCATATGACTGAATATTCATTCACTCAATTTTATCCGGTAGGCGGCGTTGCAATCGGGTTTTGGGTTTTTTTTCAGGGCTGTACCTATATATATTATATAATATGCCAACGGTCAGTGTGCGACGTTCCTTACTGTTGGATGTCCAAGGGCGATCATGTTAACTTCCCAAAAGGTAGGTAGGGAATGCCTTTCCCCAAAATATTTGCCTAAAATACTCGAACCAAGGAATTTGGTCCCAAATTTTACATGAAACTGAGAATGATTATTGTTATTTTTTAAATACACTTATATTTTATGAATTCAATTTATAGTAGAGGAGACCGTGAAGATCACCTTTACCCATTTGAATGAAATGAGTCATTTTTTAACCAGTTATATTGATTTATATACCTGCATATGATAGATAGCTTGCCGATCGAAAGTATTCATGGCTATTTTTAATTAAATTAATTTTAATTATTTTTTTCATAACCTTCAACTCTTGATAACTGAATAATTTTAGTTTTAATTGATTGTTTTTAACATGGAGAATGTGCCTTGGTTTGGCAAGCAGGTGTGAACAGGTAAGTCAATATAGGTAACTACACCGTTCTATTAACCAATAGAAAGAAAGAAAGAAAATCATTTTATTCAGGACAAATTACATTGGATAGTGTAAGTATAATTGTTGGCGCCATATACACCGCAAAACAAAAAAAATGTATTAATATCCTCCCAGTGTCCCTCCTTCTCTGTCCTATCCGCCACAATACTCGCGCGAACGAGACGCAGAAACGGAACGGAATAAACCTGTGTCTATGGCGCTGCGCTTCCGCATCTATCAAAAAATGAACAAGTCTTGCTACGTGACCGCTTGAAATACTTTAACGTGTGAAAAAATACAAATTACAAAATACGAACCAGCAAACCCAGCAAACAAGTGAGTGTTCCTTACTCCTTAATTAATCCTTAATTGTTGACAAATTTAAAAGTAACATAACATAATCTTGTCCTGAAAGGGGCACAGTCTCAGCATAATGCTGGTCTTTTAAAACCAGCGATGCTCTTCCGCTGAACCCTTAAGGTACTGTCACGGCAGACATTACATCATTGCAAAGCATGAAAGTAAAATCTTAAATATTATATATATATATATATATGTATAAATAGTGTATATATATATATATATATGAAGGGTACAGACAAAGAACAGGGAATGTCCTAATGAATAGATTTCGATAAAAACGCAATTGAAAGTTTAGAAGTATATATTTTTTATTGAGATCGGCGTATGCAGTAACTTTTACTTAAAACTAATTAAATGTTTATTTAATTAATACAACTGTGTAGTTATGATGGACTTTTTAGTTATTAAAATGTAACAAAAATTAAATAAAACAATCCTGGAAGAACAGAAAACAAGGAATGTCCCATTCAGTCATCAGCATCTTTAGTTTTGGAATAATATTCTAAGAATTCGTAAAATACCTGTGATTTTCTAGTACAAAATGTCATCAGACATATCAAGTCTTTATATTTGAGTTTACTTACGGGCAAATAATTTTTATATAGGAAATTAGGAAGTTGAAACTCATTGCTAAATCCTTTACTTAAAATCTTAGTTCTCTCCCAAGATCTATTATAATTTTCTCTGTGCAGTATCACATGAGCATATTCTTCTAGAAACTATTACTTCTTTTTATATACACACACACACACACATACATACGTAGTATATACAAGAAATAGGGAAAATAATAATCATGAATAAATATATTAGTGTTATAAATATGAGTATTTCAAAAATTAAATAATAGAATCGACATTACAATTTAATTTTATAAAAATCGGTATCATACATACATACATACATATTGTCACGCCTGTTTCCCATTGGGATAGGCAGAGACGATGGATCTCCACCTGCTACGATCCTGACAAACACTTTTCGCTTCATCAACTTTCATTAATCTTTTCATACATACACGCTTATTTAAACTACTTTTTATCTGATCTTTCTTCAAAATATCTTCAATCTGATCATGGTGAGTACGTCTTGGTCTACCGGCACTGACTCTACCAGTCACATTGCTGTCATATACTTGTTTTGTGATTCTGCTTTCATTCATTCTCTCTACATGCCCAAACCACCTTAAAATTCCTTTTTCAACTCTTGTCACTACATCTTCTTTTAATCCACAACGCTCCTTTATCACACTGTTTCTTATCATATCACTTACATTAACTTTATATATACTTCTCAAAGCTCTCAAATTAATATCATAAAAAGATAATTTAATTACTTAAATAGCTATGGTATATATTCGGAACGAGGCAGCCAAAATTAAGTTATGCGCGGAGTTAAGTCTGGAGAGATTGTATTTGTGTACAATATGTAATATTTTGGCCTCTCCTACATCTCAAGAAGCTAGAACAATCTACAAGTTTGTGATGAGCTCGTTGTCTGCGGGGAACTCATCACATACATTGTCACAGACACATTAGATGTCATATTAATTTTATGTCATATTTTACATAACCGAAAAGGTTCAAAGCCCCTTTAAAATTAAAGAATTTTAAAAACATAACTGTATAGGCTTGTATTCAATTGCTCTCAATTCACTCTATCGAAATGTATTCGAATGGATTTTTTTATTTTTATTTTATTTTATTCGAACAACAAACAGCTGCATTATTAAAACTAAATACAAAATTACAACTTTAAATATTGTTACTAGTTGCGGGACTCGAATTGAAATTCCTTGGAATTATTATAGAGTTTATTAGAACTACACAAACACGTATAACATAGGTACAAATATAACCGAACACAACAAATCCAAACGTAATGCAGAAGGTCGTAATTCAATAAAACGCGCAAAGTCCGTCACTAATAGATTCCCAATTGTACGCACGTCACGCTTTGAATGTGGTTCTGGCTTAACTGCCCCCTCTCTCAATCAGCCTGTCGTTTTATACTTCACAGATGCGAATGTGCCCGGCAACGTCTACCCAATTTCCTAGTAATCGTAATCCGCACACCTGGCTAATGATACCTGGCAAGCGGCCATAAACGAGTACAATAGGCTGTTCTCCACAATAACTAGAAACGTATGCTAATAAATAAGTGAACAAAAGAAGAAGATCACAAAAGGATTACAATTAGTTCAAATGCCGACAGGTAATAAAATATGCTTTTACAGATTTTTAAGTGGAATTTGTCTTTGTCGGGGCCTAGTTTGTAACAATATTAAATAATAATGCAGCCCACGGCGCTGTCCACAAGGTAAAATATATTGTGTGTATGGTTTATATAGTTATAAACCATACCTACACACAGTTATACAGCAGAAGTGTTTAAAAATATCTGCGTTTCATTAGCTATCCAATGAGGTATAACAATCTAGGGTATTATCAGAATTCTTAGAAAAAAACTTTGATGAAACCTTTGCAGCACCAGGGGCGAAGACAACTCGTTGCTAGCCTTTATGGGGTGGGATATATGATTAGAATAGGGGGATGAGATAAAGGGACCAGCCAAGAGGAATAGGATAGAGGGGATGGGATCATCATCATCATCCGAGCGTTAAATCCCGGTTGCGTTCGGAGCCTTCACTCCGACGCCCAGGGTCCGCTTTCCTACTTTTTCTACTCCACTTCGCGCGGTCTTCTGAATCCCCCGTTTTGAGACCATCGGTACGCATGACATCCTTCACAATGTCAAGCCAACATTTCTTGGGCCTTCCCTTTCGACCGGGACCTGGCGGAGGCGGCATGGCTAGACATTTGTTCCCCACATAGTTAGCCGGTCTCCGTAAAACGTGTTCGTACCAGCCTAAGCGACACTCTTGCAGTTTGTCTGCTATGTCAC
Source organism: Dendrolimus houi (assembly GCA_039645545.1). Taxonomy (NCBI): domain Eukaryota; kingdom Metazoa; phylum Arthropoda; class Insecta; order Lepidoptera; family Lasiocampidae; genus Dendrolimus; species Dendrolimus houi. The sequence continues at coordinate 2,469,143 of CM077145.1, forward strand.
GGACATGAATACTGTCACGGATGCGGGAGTTCCTGACCCGGTCTTCCCGCGTCACTCCACACATCCATCGCAGCATATTCATCTCCGTGATACGCAGTTCTTGCTTGTGTCGCTCAATTACAGACCACGATTCACTGCCATACAAAAGGACAGGTCTAATGATGGATTTATAGACCTGTCCTTTCAATTTAATCGGCATTTTGGGGTCACAAATGACACCTATCACCTCACGCCACTTGGCCCAAGCTGCTGTGATACAGGCCTTGACGTCGTGGTCGATATCCCCAGATGCACTAAGTACAGATCCCAAGTACTTAAACTGATCCGTATGCTCGACCGTATCTTTGCCTATGCGTACGGATAGAGGGGATATAGGATTGGAATAGGGGGATGAGATAAAGATATCAGACAGGAGGAATGGGATAGAGGGGATGGATATAGGATTGGAATAGGGGGATGAGATAAGGAAGATGGGATAGGAGGAGAAGCAATTCATTGGCTTTGCCACTGGTGTTGCAAGCGTGTATAGACGACGGTAACCACTTTCTATGAGCTAGGCCATCTGCTTGTTTGCTAGTTACGTAATAAAATAAGGAAGCCATTGGGTCCCTCACTCAGCCTAACCATTTCACGCCGATATTATGTGATCGTGTGGTATCACACCGATCCAGCCGGACCTAAGAGCTGCAATGAAGATAATGATACCAGCGCGGCTTATTAAATATTTTTATTGCACGAGTTCAGCAGACAAGGCAGACGGCCCACCTGATGGAAAGCGGTTACCATCGCCTATGGACATCTGTAACATCAAAGGTACTGCCGCTGTCTAAAGTGAAACTGGCCACTAATGTCTGAATACAACTCAAGATTGTCAGACGCGCAAATATCCTACCACCTGGCTGTTGGTTCTTTTGTCGCCTCTTACCACGTGCCGCTCGGCCGCAGGGAATTGTATTCTTTCTCCGTTCCTGGAGGGATACACACCTGGCTGTACCACATATAATAATCGTAATAAAACCTTTTCAATTTCACTTAAAACTTAGCTGCCCCACTCGCGTGCGTCCTAAATTTGTGTGTTGAAAGTATTACTTAGGTTACGTAATTTCGTAAGACACTTTCGTCAGGTATCTTGCGAATTCATTAAAAATTCACAAACAGAACGGTGTCTGTGCGCTAGAGATATTTCACATTGGCATTTCACTCTTTTAGCTGTTTAATTAACTATTGTAAGCCCGCGACTTTTGTTGCATAAATTTCAGTTATGTCTCGTAGTATCTTTAGGCTGTGGACAGCGTCACGCTGGACGCTGTACGCAGCCTACGGCGTTTGTGGTAGTGGTAGATAGAATTTTACTTCCAGAGTTGACACAATAACGCACAGCCAGGTAGGGCATTTGTCCGTCTAGATCAGGGATTCCCAAACTATATTGGATAAGAGACCCCTTTTCCAAAATGAACTGATACCTCAGACCCCCATAGTAAAATTACTTTAAAAATCCTATCTCTAGTTTTTTTCGTATTGATACAAAATACTTAACAATTTAAAAACTTTACGCTTGTTTAAGTGAGTAAACTTTTGACTTCATTTTCTCAACAAAATTTAACAAAATAAATAGAAATAAATTTCAGTAAATATCATGTGTAATTAATAATTATTAATACGAGTTACGTAAAAATATTTTAGTAAAAAAATGTTTTTTGAAAAACAAAACACATTTGTACACGTAACACAATTTGAAAGTTTCAAATAAGAACGTGTGTTAATTATTAGGGATCTATTTTTCGACCTCGTCGATCCCCAAAATCAGTTTTCGTTTATATAGATCAACGCAACGCAATGGTTCTCTAGAACGTTTCTTTTGCACACCGTGGGGATTTGGAATGACCTCCCAGCAGTGGTTTTCCCACAGCGCTATAATATGGGTTTTTTAAAAAGGGTGTCATAAAATTTTTCGAGGTCGACAGCGCGTTAGTGACATCTCTGGTGTTACAAACGACCATTTACCGCTGTCTATCAGGTGAGCCATGTGCCTGTCTGCTGTACGTTAGCTATAAAAAAAGACCCCTGGGGAGTCGATACCGACCACTTTGGGAATCGCTGGCCTAGAGCAGGGGTGGCGAACCTTTGTTTATCAACGTGCCATTTGTTCTAAAAAAATGTTTAACGAGGCCGTACACTTGCAGTTAAATAATTTTGAATTCGTGATTATTGGGAAAGTAATAATACTAAATACTATCAATTACAAACTTATTATTTACTAAAAAATACATTTTGTAATGTATCCATGCAATTAATACGTGAAGCAAAAACTTTGTACCCCTTTTTACGAAAATTGCGCCGACGGAGGAGTATAAAATTTCGCACACTTATAGTTTATATAGAAGAAGAAGCGACGAATGCTATTTTTTTTTTTTATTATGCATAAAAATACATTAAGTCAATAAAAAAACATTACACACTACACACACTACCATGTATTTGACACACACGCAGTTATACTCTTTGGTTTATTGTTCAAGTCAAATTAACAGTGCCTTGGCGAAATCTCCGATTATAGAAGTATATTATATAGCTTTGACAACAAATTATTATGGTTGAATTTCGACAACGGGCTACCACTAGTAATAATAAATGTTTAAGTTATACGTTTAATTCAAATTAAGGCTTGTAGCAACGCCAACGTCCTTGAGGTTTGTTCGGTAGTGATTTTTGGACGATAGTGGGGATTCCATAAATGTGGTCGTTTTTCAGATGCATTATTATTTTACTGTAAATAAAATAAATTAGTATTGAAAAAAAAAACTAAATTATTTACCTCTCTTTTATATCGATGCAGATTTTTTTCAAAATCCTGTTTTGATAAAACTGAAGGAGTATAATATTTTCGTGTCAATAATTTGGAGGTGATTTGGTTTTTTTTTTAACTTAAAATCAGGCTCAGAAGCATTATTTTTCTATTATATAAGTGTATGTATGTTTGTATTGTCATATATATATATATATATATATATATATATATATATATATATATATATATATATATATACGTGTGTACATTTTTGTATTTATATGTGCTATTTTTATTTATTGTACATCATTATTTATTAACTGCACCACCGTCAGTATTAAAAATCTATCAATCCCTGCCAAGGGTTGCCTGGAAGAGATCGCTTCTTAGCGATAAGGCCGCCCGTTGTACTATCTTTTATCTTTTTCTACTTCTGTTTGTTTATGCTTTGGTGTACAATAAAAAATTATCTATCTATCTAAAATAACTTTTTTTTTTAAATTGCTGAAGCACAGCAGACACAAAGTGGTTACCGTTGATTATGGACATTAGCAATACCAGAGGTGCTGCCAATGTGCTGCCGGCCTTGGACGAGAAACTGGAACCTGATCATTGATGCCGGAACACAACTCAAAGTTGTTATGGCGGCATACTCTAGACCAGGGATGGTAGCCATCCAGTCGGGCAAATGCCCTACCACCTGGCTGTGGGTTGTTTAATATTTAACTATATAAAAAATATGAAAAATCCACGTTATCTCTCATATTGTGAGGATTTGTGATCATTGTTTTGGTGAGTTTAAGATCAGTAAATACCAACGAAAAGATAAATAGATAACACTTTATTACACACACACGCACACACACACAGACTCACTAACACACTAACACACCAATACAAACATGAACTTAAAGACTACAATTATATCTAGTTGTGTACAAAGGGCGGTGTTGTCGCTAAAAAGCGACCTCTTCCAGACAACCGCAGGAATTAATTGAGATGATAATGGCGACGGTGGTATACGTAGTATATATATATATATATATATATATATATATATATATATAATTTATGTATTTATTATTAAAATGTAAGTAGTTCGTAATATATATTACGTATACCACCATCGCCATTATCATCTCAATTATATATGCAGAAATTTTATATATTACATATAGATATATATATATATATATATATATATATATATATATATATATATATATATATATATATATATATATACGTGTGTACATTTTTGTATTTATATGTGCTATTTTTATTTATTGTACATCATTATTTATTAACTGCACCACCGTCAGTATTAAAAATCTATCAATCCCTGCCAAGGGTTGCCTGGAAGAGATCGCTTCTTAGCGATAAGGCCGCCCGTTGTACTATCTTTTATCTTTTTCTACTTCTGTTTGTTTATGCTTTGGTGTACAATAAAAAATTATCTATCTATCTAAAATAACTTTTTTTTTAAATTGCTGAAGCACAGCAGACACAAAGTGGTTACCGTTGATTATGGACATTAGCAATACCAGAGGTGCTGCCAATGTGCTGCCGGCCTTGGACGAGAAACTGGAACCTGACCATTGATGCCGGAACACAACTCAAAGTTGTTATGGCGGCATACTCTAGACCAGGGATGGTAGCCATCCAGTCGGGCAAAATGCTCTACCACCTGGCTGTGGGTTGTTTAATATTTAACTATATAAAAAATATGAAAAATCCACGTTATCTCTCATATTGTGAGGATTTGTGATCATTGTTTTGGTGAGTTTAAGATCAGTAAATACCAACGAAAAGATAAATAGATAACACTTTATTACACACACACGCACACACACACACAGACTCACTAACACACTAACACACCAATACAAACATGAACTTAAAGACTACAATTATATCTAGTTGTGTACAAAGGGCGGTGTTGTCGCTAAAAAGCGACCTCTTCCAGACAACCGCAGGTATTAATTGAGATGATAATGGCGACGGTGGTATACGTAGTATATATATATATATATATATATAATTTATGTATTTATTATTAAAATGTAAGTAGTTCGTAATATATATTACGTATACCACCATCGCCATTATCATCTCAATTATATATGCAGAAATTTTATATATTACATAGATATATATATATATATATATATATATATATATATATATATATATATATATATATATCTATATATATATATATCTCTCTATGTAATATATAAATGTTTATAAATGAATTTAAATATCATATTCCAACGACAGGTTGGAAAAGTTGTTTCGTTTATGCCCCACTTTCCATCTTTTGCGTCAACTGGAGGCGTCAAGTAACATTAGTGGATTTCTGTTGTTGCAGATTAGATGACAAATAACTTGAATTAAGATTGTAAGATGTTTAATTTTAGCAGGATGTATGCTGAACTGGAGTCATCTGTCAAACGGTGTCTTCGGCATTTGTTCGTAATACATCGCCAGCGCACCAAGTGTCCGAGGAACCGCGATCCATTGCCTCAATCAAAGTGAATTATAACGTAATCGGTTTTAATATCAATAGAGATAATTGTAATTTAAGCAATAGAAACATTATTTTGACGATTTTTTAAAATACTTTTACGAGCTACAGAACTCGAATTAAAAATGCCGTTGGAACTACTATAGAATTTATTAGAACTGTACAAACACGTATAAAACAAATACAAATAAAACTGGATGCAACCAGTTCACACTGCACGATTCAATACAATTCGAACGCGCAGTCCGTCGTCTATATCGCTAATCGAGAGTACTAGAGAACGTCTTACTCGTTTCGTACTCGTCGCTTGACTGCTCGCCCCTCCATTCCGGCATCGTCTTATACTAACTACACAGTACAAAGAAATTGGCCGCGCACACTGAGTTTCTAAGAAATATTAATTTGCACACCTGCGAACGGCCACAAAATCGAAAACAATAAGGATTAGTTCGACGCTAATGATGGTTATAAAACAAGTAAAAAGACAATAGCATGTTTTTCATAATTACAAATTCAAAAGACAAAAGAATTCCTAATCCGGGAAGACAATGGACTGCGCTTACAACAGGCAGCTGTGGGCTTATCTTTGACGGCATATAACAATACTAAATAGGTTTACGTTTGACCACGATCACGTTCAATGCCAGACGATGATGCGGTCAAAGATGGAGCACGCTTACCTAGATAGTACCTATTCACACGAGACTTGAAGATACCCCGATTGTACTTTTCGGGAAACACGGACTCTGGTAGTGCAGTCCACAATCTACTGTACGTAGAAGGAGCCTGGAGGTGAAACGTTTAGTACGCACTGGTAGCGTTTCCACTGTGAAACGATGGCGTAGACCAGAGCGCCTTGTGGTACGAAGATGGAATGGTGTAGGGGGAATCAGGTCAAACAGTTCAACCGGACACTCCGAAATGAATCCTATAAACACCGATAGACTAGCAACCGGGCGTCGATGCTCCAGGCTTTGAAGCCTTGTATCGACAAGCTGGTGGCTACCAATCCACCTCTTGGCTCTTCTCTCAGTTGACTCTAGCACTTCAAGCTGGTATTTGGCTAAGCCGTCCCAAAGGTATTATCATCATTCTAGATATGGTTCTGATTTAGTTCCAGTTCTGTACATGAGAGCCTGCTGGACCGCTTTGGGAATCAATATAGAATGTTTTCAGATTATATTAGGTCGATTATAATACTTCATAGTAAACATTGTGGTCTATGGTGTGCCCAAAATATTGTGTCGCATACTCTCAATGGCACGCGTGCCGTTGGTTCACCAACCCTGGTCTAGAGCAAGCTACCATAACAGTTTTGGGTTGTGGCATCAATGACCGCGTTCCAATACGCCCTTAAAAGCCGACAGCACATTGGTACTGTTTTTACTGTTGCCAATATCCGTTCATAGGCTTTCCATCAGGTCGCCTACTTCTTGACTAATATTTTTTTCAATGAGCAGACATATTCAGACACACTGTATGTTCTCCATGCTAAGCAAATTATGCTTAAGTCGTGGTAGCGTAATGGTCTAGCGCAAAGTCCAAAACACAAAAAGGACGCGGGTTCGAATCCTGGCCAGAGCGCATGCACCATTTAGGCAGTTTTCTGACCTAATGTGCATAGTGTTACAATTACCACATGCTACAAAGGGTGAAAGAAAACATCGTTATGAAATCTGCACATCGAGATAACCGATGTGTCAAACCTGCCAAGCCGCCTTGGACAAGCGGGGCAGGTATACTATCCGTTCCCCAATAGGCCCGAGCCCAGCAGTGGGACATTTATGGCCTGTTATTATATTATTATAAACAAATTGTGCTTGTGTTTTGGGTAATAAAAACAAAAATCCAAGGGCTGGTCCCGGATACCGAGAACATAGCAAATAACAGAAGATGATTTTACGAAATTTATCATGTCTGCAATCGAACTTGGAGCCTCTGCGTTGGAGTGAGATAGGCCGCCAAAGGCTCAGCCCGCCCAATTAGAGGCCACCATGAAGCCGTCATGAGGCCATCGTGAGGCTGTCACGAGACCATCAGGAGGCCGTCATGAGGATAGCCTCATGATTGCCTCATGATGGTCTCGTATTATAGTATTGTATTGTACAGACAACACAATATTATATTGTCTGTACAATACAATACTAACATTGTTAGAGACACAAGTCTGTTAAAGGAAGTTTCTGTCTTCTGGAAGGTTGTATTCATACAATAAAAATAAATTTAATTACATGACCTTCCGTTTTGCAATTCGGCTAAAACCCAGAAAAATATCGCCTCTAACCACGAGTCTTTGAAACAAAAAGTATTTTAGAGCCGTAATTAAAAGTATACAAGCTCGTAGGACTAAGTTCGGACCCTCTCTATATTTATTTTTTACTTTTAGAAATCCTTTGTGACGTTTATTATAATATTAGATATATCTTCTGTACTCTATTAAATCTATAAATGGTTCGAGTTTGTAAAATGCGTTTCAAAATGTCAAACAAATTAGGGGCTAATTCGGACCAGCAGATTTTGAAAACACAATTTTAGAACTTTTGGCTGTATGTTAAAGCATCACGTGAAAACTACTGAACTAATTTAAATGAAACTCGAATAGAACTAGCTTACATCCCGGGGCGTAACTTAGGATACATTTTATCCCGGTAAATACCCCGGTCGTTTCCGTGGGATATTTTTTTATTATTTTGATTAGTTTTAAGTAATAGGTCGCTGGTTAATTTCCGGCTCGAAGGACCATATTTAAATTATATTATCGTCACAAGTTGGGCCACCTGCATACCTATTTTCACATACCGACAAAGAAAGGTTGCGCATCTCGTTTATTGCCCCTCCCGCATTCGGAGTTCTTTTTATTACTTCGTACTAAAATTTTCAATTAGACAATAGCCTATTGTTATTGTTTTCAGCTTTGTTGGTCGTTGGCAGAAACAGATAACCAGGTGTGCAAATTACTATTTCTCGGAAACTCAGTGCGCACGGCTGATTTTTTTTGTACTGTATAGTTAGTATAATACAATGCCCGAATGGAGGGGTGGAGCAGTCAAGCGACGATTGCGAGACGAGTAAGACGTTTGTAGTAGTCTCGATTTGCCATATAGACGACAGACTTTGCGTGTGTCGAATTGCATTGAATCGTGCAGTGTGAACTGGTTGCATCCAGTTTTATTTGTATTTGTTTTATACGTGTTTGTCCAGTTCTAATAAATTCTATAGTAGTTCCAACGGCATTTTTAATTCGAGTCCTGTAGCTCGTAACATTATTTATGTATAATTAAAAAGAAGTGGTCAGGAAAGTAATTAAATTTATCAAATGAATTACACGAATACAAATAAATAATGAATATAAATAATCACATTTTACACTGCAAAGGTTTTTTTGCCATAGTTCAGAAACTTTATATGATGACAAAAATTACCAGACACTAATTGATTAAACTATGGACAACTCGACTAAATGATATGTTTAGAAAATAGAACAGAGTAGTCGTTTGTCATCTCCACGGAACCTTTGATTATGCAAAGTACGACACCCACATCACCGGTTTTTAGCTTTCGCAACTTTCACATAAGTTGAGAAACATTATTTCATTAAAACTTATCCGTTTACTTTGTGATTCGTGTTATTTCAATGAATAATGAGTAGAATTTTTTCGGAAAATATACATTGGACCAGCGGGCACTGAAGACAACGTCTGCCTTGAAAAATTAAAAATTAAGAACCGGATTGCAGCGCCACCTATCAGGTTCAATTGTGAATCTAAAATACTCAAGTGCCCACTCAAACGCACACAAAAAACTCTATCAAAATCCTGGAATCTGATTCCAGCGCCACCTACCGGATCCAATAATGAATCTAAATAATCCCAGGAGTCACTAAAACACACCCAAAAATTTCCATCAAAAGCGGTCCAGCATAATACATATCTACGAGAAAATAACATTACGACGGTCATACACGATCTAATCGGCATGATCAAGCCAAAATAATTGAATTTTGATTGTTCTGTCAAGTTAACTGTTATGCCAGTCAAACGCTCACACACGGCCAGTTGTACTTGATCCAATCAGCAGCGTTATGTCGATTGGAAGATAGGCTTTGGTGGCATGGTGTATGGGGCCCCATTACGTTCCATTTAAAGAAAAACTTAATTTTACCTATACAAATAAAAATGAATTGTAGAAATGTATGTACGCGCATAACTTCAGAACGACTTTACCGTTTTCTATAAACTTTTTTGTGTGTATTTGAGTAGGTCCCCGCATGGTTTAAATTTACAATTGGAACCGGTACGAGGCATTAGAATCGGGTCCTAGGTTTTTATTATTTCAGGTCAAGACAACGTCTGCCGGGACCACTAGTAATTATATAAAGTAATTTAATTATATACAATATCGTAGAAATAGTTTATATGTCACATATAATTTTCTTTTGGAAATTTCCCAAAACGTTACTGGTCATATTCCCGTTCTGGACGGCAACGCTGATGGACTACGCCATGTACAAGTCAAACACTTGCTCACTAGAGACTTCTATCAAACGAAATAATAGGTCTCGATAAAACCGATAAACTTTGGGACCCCATGGCCGTAGAGTCTATACACAGAACGCTACAAATATATACTTATTGCCAATAGATGCATATTAAGGATTTAAATCCAATGCCTAATTTTTATAACAGCCTCGCAAAGAAATAAAAATACATAAGTATAAAAACGCCATAACATCACACCATTAACTTTGTAAGTAGTCAATAAAAGTATAATGACATTTATCGATGAAACGGGGGCAACACTAATGAATGCGAAAACGGTACGCGATTGGCCGCTCCCCAGTCGATAATTGTGTTAGAAGCGTCGTCGGTTTTCGATAACGGGGGGCGGTTTGGGATGGGGTGGTGTCGATTAAATTAATATTATATTAGCTGCCGTTTTATAAATAAAGGTTTTTTTATTTTTGAATCGTTTATAATTTCACGTGAACATTAAAATGACGTTGTGCAGTAGCTTCTGGGATAGCTCATCTGCTGTGCTGATGATACGCTGATCGTTGCTGGGAGGACCCATAGGTAGGCGTTCATTATGAGCACGGCTGGAGTGTCACAAATAGTAGGTAGGATCCGGCGACTCGGTCTAGAGGTGGCCCTGCAGAAGACCGAGGCCGTGATTTTTCACGGCCCTCGCAATCAATCACCTCCGAACACCATTACCATCGTAGGAGGTGTCCACCATGAAGTACCTGGGATTGGTCCTTCATAGCCGATGGGGTTTTTCGGCACATTTTAGGCATTTAGATCCCAAACTCAAGAGGGCGGCAGGAGCTTGTCGCGCCTGCTGCCCAACATTGGGGATCCCGAAGCCACGTACCGAAAAATCTTTGAAGGCATCGTGCGGTCTATAACCCTATACGGGGCTCTCGTCCGGCAGCCCGCCAGGAACATCACCTTGGTGTGACAAACGCAATGAGCGCTGGTCATCCGGGTGATAAGAGGATACCGTAGGTGTCCTTAAAAGGTGCGTTGCTACTCGCCGGATCCCCACCATGAGACTTCGAAACTAGGGTTCTCGCGTCACCGTGCCAGTGGCGCAAGGAGGCTTTTAGAGGAAAACTACTGAACAGATGTAAATGAAACTCAATATAGAGCTAGCTTTTATCCCGCGGCGTAACTTACGATACTTTTTATACCGATAAATGACATCGTTTCTGTGGGATAGACAAAAATAGCGAAAAAGATGGCGTTGCAATCGCGTTTTTCAATTCTCTAAGAAATATCTACGTTGTCGTAAACATGTCATTCATCGTATTACATCAAATCTTGTTGGCTTGGACTCCTTTATGTTTTGCTGGGCAGTTGTCTAGAATATATGGACATAGTTTCCATGTTATTATTATATGTAAAAAAAACTGATTTAAGTTTTAGATAAGTAAAATAAAGCTGCCTACTGCTTAGAGGTTGATTCGCGGCGTAGCCGCGGGGCTCACTCGAGTGATAATAATAAGTGTAACATAAAAAGTTTTGAAATTGAAACGATTAAAATTTAACAATATTTAAATTGAAGCACTGAGTGTACAGTTCTCCTTTGAAAACAAGCTGTTGAATATATATATAAATTTGCATTTACGATTATTTGTAATAACAATGATTTGTATTATTTTATCGATAAATCTAATTCAATTCTCGATCCGATCCCCATCACTACAAATAAACACAGATTAGCCGAGACCTCGTTGCGTGTTCGTACCTTTTTTCGGTTCTCTACCGTGTCCTTTTTCTTTAAAACCGATATTTATATATATTTATGAAGCCAAGTCCGATTTTCTTCGTGAAGTTACCAGTTATCGATGGACATGTGAAATTCTGACAGCAATAATTAAGGTTCCATGGAGGTTTTGTCAACAAACCTGAACTGGACGCCGTCTCCTCCTTTTGCGAGAGCTTAATGCTTGTCTGGAGGTCTTCAGGTAGACATGAAATACTGTTATGTGTTTGATACAATTCAAATAAACAACAGTATTTCATTTCAGTTTCAGGATTGCATATTTATTTTATAAAAATGCCGATTAATATTTTATTATACAGCACGCATTTAGCTGTTAAATAAAATATTGTTACATGCCGTCAAAGATAAGCCGCACAGCCTATTGTAAGCGCAGCTTATTGTCCTCCCGGATTAAGGAACTGTTTTGTCTTTTGAATTTGTAGTTAAGAAAAACATGCTATTGTCTTTCTACTTGTTTTATAACCATCATTAGCGTCGAACTAATCCCTATTGTTATTGTTTTCGACTTTGTGGACGTTCGCAGGTGAGAAAAATTAATATTTCTTAGAAACTCAGTCTGCGCCTCCAATTCCTTTGTACTTGTAGTTAGTATAAGACGATACCCGAATGGAGGGGTTAGGGTGGCAGTCAAGCGACGACTACGAAACGAGTAAGACGTTCTCTAGTACTCTCGATTAGCGATATAGACGACAGACTTTGCGCGTTCGAATTGTATCGAATCGTGCAGTGTGAACTGGTTGCATCCAGTTTTATTTGTATTTGTTTTATACGTGTTTGAAAAGTTCTAATAAATTCTATAGTAGTTCCAACGGCATTTTTTTAATTCGAATGCTGTAGCTCGTAACAATATAATATTTAATAATAATAAGCGAACTCGAGCGATTGCACGTGCCGAGGTGAGGTGAGGTGAGGTGTGCGCGGAGGGAAACACGGGGGCCGACGAGAAGTGCACGCACGAGAAGTGCACGCTTGCCGATCATTTGCGAAAGGCCGTCGTGGTGATCGGACGTCTGCGGCTACACTTGCAAAGGAGGAAGCGGATCTATCTGTGCAGGAACGGAGAAAGAATACAATTCCTTGCGGCCGGGCGGGCTGTCGTAGGGGGCGACAAAACAACCTACAGCCAGGTGGGAGGGTATTTGCCCGTCTGGATGGCTACCACCCCTGGTCTAGAGTCAGGGCCGGATTTAGCTTAAGTGCCGCCCTGGGGCATCGTGAAAAATACCGCCCTGTTGTCTATATTCTGCACCATTTACCATTATTTTTGTATGTAATCTTATTTTATATACCTTGTCTTCATTTTATTCTTTGCATGTACTTTCACATGACATTTTAAAATTAATCACATTATTATATACTTCTGCATTATATATTTCTTATTATAGTTTTACTCAATTTGTATCTTAACTCTTATAGATATCTCTACATATATATATTCCCTATAATTATATTCATATGTATAATATGCTTATTATTTGTTGTGTATAAGTATATAATACCTGTGTATGTACGTATATATATTTTTATAGCTATACTTATCCATTATATTTTTTTAATAATACTTAACAGTATATGATTGCATATTATATTTAATGATTATAATTTATAGTATATATACATGTATACTGCACGCCAACATAAAAATTTTAAAAAGTTTTTGTCCATCCAAAGGTTGCCTGGAAGAGATTGCTTTAAGCAATGAGGCCGCCCATTGTACTACCTTATAGTTAAGACAATAAAGTGTATTGATTGTTGTTGTTATTTGAGTAAAGGACCGGAGCATAATTTCTGAATAAATATAAATAAGTCGCTTATAGTTGATTTTTTATTATTATTACCAAGTACTTACACTAATAATATTGTTTATGGTATTTAAAATCATAATTACTGTACAACTTTTTGATTTGCGAATTGATCTATTAGATCTTTACAATTTATATGTTGAAGCAAATCTGATTCTGATCTGATGAAAAAGAAGAAGGTTCTCATTTCGTCTGTATATTTCTCTTTTGTATTTCGATGTCTCCGTCAATTGTGAACCGATTTTCAATTTTTTTCTTTTTTTATCAAACGGTTATATATACTCCCGTATTGGTCCCATTGTCAGGATCTGATAAAGTGGATCTCAGGCAAATCGAGAGAAACCCTCGAAATTTGTTAATCGACTTCTTTGGTTCACGATATCTTCATCAATTGTGGAGCGATTTTGCAAATGTTTTCTTTATTCGTAAGTCTATCCTTCTGAAGTGGTACCATGGTCACCGAGTCAGGATCTCGTGAGTGGAGTCCAGGGAAATCGAGAGTAACCTTTATTAAAGAACGCCGAGCGCCTGTATTCTCAGAAAAAAAGCTAGTATACGCGAGCCAGTATTACATTTTCTACAGGTGCTTAATTTTTTTTTGTATGGCGATTACGTAATTTCTTCGACAATTGTGGGCCGACTTACATTTTTTTTCAACAAGTTAGGATCTGATGAATGGACCCCAGGGTAATCGAGAGCAACCCTTGTTGACGAGCGTCTACACCAAAGAGCGAGATAGCAACGTTATATACGCGTCCCAGTACTATAATTTCTACGCGAGCTTAATATATTATTTCTAAAGTTATTCAACTATTTTATACATATGTGAAAATGTGTGTATAAACATAAAATAAGTAATTAACCGAATCCTTTCTACAATATCGAAGTCGTAGTAAAACACAAAAATTACTATATTTTGCAAATTTCTTATTGTTTTGTTACGTTTTGCTTGGCGCCGACTTCAAAATATTGTTCGAAGAAGTGGGTTAAATATTTTTTTAAATAAGATTTACATACAAGTATGTTACACAATTACTTTTTTTTATTGCAGGAGTTCAGTAGACGGACAGACGGCCCACTTGATGGAAAGCGGTTACCATCGCCTATGGACATTTGCAACACCAAAGGTGCTACAAATGCGCTGCTACTCTCTTAAGGGAGACTGGAACCTGGTCACTAATGCCGGAACACAACACAAGGTTGTTATAGCGACATATTTTACACTAGGGGTGGTAGCCATCCAGTCGGGCAAATGCCCTACCACCTGAAAAAGAATACCTTTCGAAGAATTAATGGAGTAGTAGCAAACAGTACATACTCAGTAAGACATGCACTTATTATTGACCTTATCGATTCTCGTAACACCACACATCCATCTCAACATTCTCATCAATAATCTCTCTCTCTCTCTCTCTCTCTCTCTACTACATACCTCGTTGAACCTCCTGATAAGAGCTCTAACAGTTCCCTTCGTCTGTTGGGTATGTGTCGGAGGTGCTCGCCTAATCATATGCCGTTCACTCACAGCCCCGAGGACACCTTCTCCTCCAAGATCCAGAGTCACTTGGCGCAGGTAGTCTATTGGCGGGACCTGGGAACAATAGAATTGGTTCAATTAAATAAAAATATGCTTTTTTCCCCACCCCTGATCTATAGTATGCTCCCATAACAACCTTGAGTTGTGTTCCGGCATCAGTGACCAGGTTCCAGTCTCCCTTAAGAGAGCAGCAGCGCATCTGTAGCACCTTTGGTGTTGCAAATGTCTATAGGCGATGGTAGCTGCTTTCCATCGAGTGTGCCCTCTGCCTGTCTGCTGAACTTATGCAATAAAAAAAAGGGGGGGGGGGGGGTGAGCCATTGGGACTCTCACTCATCGCACGCAATACGATTAGCTCAAAGTTAACCTTTTGAACCAAGAGTCGTGGTAGCGTAATGGTTAGAGCACGCGTCTCGACCTCAATGCATGGGTGCAGATTCGAATCCTGGCCTGAACGCATGCACCACTTAGGCAGTTTTATAACCTAATTTACAAAAGCTTTGTACCCCTTTTTACGAAAATTGCGCGGTCGGAGGAGTATGACGTTTCGCACGCTTATAGTTTGTATAGAGAAGAAGCGACGAATGGTAATATTTTTTTTTAATTATGCATAAAAAATACATTAAATCAATAAAAAAAACATTACACACACTGCCATGTATTTGACACAGACATGCATATATACTCTTTTGTTTATTGTTAAAGTCAAATTAACAGTGTATCCCTGGCGAAATCTGTGATTATAGAAGTATAGTCTTTTACAACAGAACCTTAATAATGTTCAAACTTATCATTTAAATTAATTATTATGGCACTAGTTGTTATAATTATTACAATTTTATAAAAAAAAAAAAAATTACCATGTGCTAACAGCGGTGAAGGAAAAGATTGTGATGCAACCTGCATATCGAGATAACCGAAGTGTCAAGCCTACCAAGTCGCCTTGGACAAGTGTGGCGAATATGCTGTCCGTTCCCCAATAGTGGGAGGCCCGAGCCCAGCAGTGGGACGTTTATGGGCTGTTATTATAATACAGTCAACTCTCGATAATTTGAAACTCAAGGGACTAGACATAAATTTCAAATTGTCAAGAGTTCAAAATAACAAGCGTTTACTTATAGAACTTATGGAAAAACATTTATTCTTTCTTGGATTTATTTTAATAGCACAAATCAAACATTAACATGACTCATTAACGTTCGAAAGAAGACTGGAATGCGAACTTACTCATATCTCATTTATGTAAACAATTGACAGGTCTGTTTATATATGTAAACAAATGATAGGTATGTGCATGATAAACGCTTCAAATTATAGAGAGTAGATTAGGAAAGCCCGGACTCCAAATTATCGCATGTTTGCGAGCAAGATAATATTCCTTCAACTTCAAATTACCGAAGGGACCAATTAACATTGATTTTATTCAATTTATCGAGTATTTTTCAAGGGACCGGAATTGTTTTTCAAATTATCGAGAGATTTAAATCAACGAGTGTCAAATTACCGAGAGTAGACTGTATTATAATAACCGTTTGACACCGTGAGAGCGCGTTATCGCACCGATCGAGTAATGGTCCCAGCATGACTACCACGTTTGATATGTATGATAGCAGTAGAAACTTTACATTCATATTTTTTTAATAAAAAAAAAACTGTCTTGAAACCAAAAAGCAAAAATTAAATATTTTATGGAAAATCTTGAAGTCGGTGCATTTTGCATTTTTGTTGTTTTTTTATGCTTTATGTGGGGGGTTTAAGTATGTAGTGTGGTGCGTAGATGATGGGTACCCCGTTGGATAGGGTGACGCTGGGGAGAGCCCATAGCTCAATCGCCCGAGAGGCAGTTGTTGTGGTCGTTGAACGAGAGATATAATTATTTTTATACAGGAGTATCTTTCTTTTTCTAATATTTCAATAGTTTAATCAAACACAACAATGGATAGTTAAATGTATATTCCTCTCAATAATTTTCACTCGACAAAAAACAGTTTGACATCAAAAATAAAAATCATATCAAAATTCTATTAGAAAAATAGCTTTTACACTATGAGATTGCAACAGGAGTACAAAATAAGACGACGAGTTGTCGTACTCTTGCAGTATATTAATTTCTTCATTGTTCCTAATTCAACTAGACTATACGTAGTCTGGCCATAAATACTGTTACAATTAAAAAGAAACGAAATATTACATTTGAATTAGGAATCTGTCATTTTTATATGATTGTTCATTGTGTTTTCTCATTTTGGCGCCAATACATTCTACAACATTTTGCGATATTAAAATGGAGTGGGGCGATAAAGAGAACCAAATCGCTGTGATTGCATTACACAAAGTAGGTATGGAGCCAAATGCAATTTTAAAACTCTCCATCTCTCCATTGGTATTAGACAAATATTTGTGTACCGGGCTATTAATAGGTACAGTGAGACCTCCTCTGTTTGTGACAGAAAAAGATCTGGCCGTCCACGTAGTGTTCGTATGAAAAAGGTGGTCAAAGCAGCAAGGGAAAGAATTCGATGAAATCCTGTCCGATGAAGATATCACCTAGAACCATGTCACGTATTTTAAAAGATGACTTAGGACTTGCAGCCCATAAAAGACGAGCTGGTCATTTCTTAACTCATAATTTAAAAAAGAATAGGGTGGTGAAATCGAAACAACTACTGAAGCGGTATACAAAGGGAGGTCACAGAAAAAAATTGTTTACGGATGAGATTTTTTTCAAAAAAGAGCAACATTTTTACAAACTAAATGACCGTATTTATGCTCAAAGCTCTAAGGAAGCTTCTCAATTAGTCGACAGAGTGCAACGTGGGCATTATCCGTCTTCAGTGATGGTTTGGTGGGGTGTTAGCTATGAAGGAGTGATTGAGGTATATACAGAAACTACAGCAGTATTCTAATCAATATTAAATATTCTATTTACACGTTTATGAGAATGTACATCTTTGATGATGTAAAAAAACGCTCATCTTATCGACAGCTCTAAAACCGATATATATTATCTGTATTTACTTCAGATCACGTTCATGCATTGACCATAGTCTTTAACTGTGCTAAATCATATATCAATCAATTGGTGGATGAAACGTAGCCACATTTTTCTAAGTATTGACTTCAAGATATAGTAGCAAATATTTATTTTTAGATTTTTACTTTGAAGTTGGTTTTGTTTTTGCCAAAAAAAACTATTTTCTACTTTCAGTCGCTTGAATAGCTTTCAGAAAAAAATATGTTAAGCATTTCATAGTAATTGTACTACGCGTATACAAATTTTGCCTTTCGTAAAGTGCGCCTACACTCTTCGGCGCTCTTCAACAAGGATTGCTCTCGATTTCCCTGAGATCCACTAATCAGATCAGGAGTATACTCTTTCAAATAAAGAAAATTTTGATAATCGGTCCACAATTGACGGAGAAATCGCGTTTCAAACATACAAAAAAAAACAGAGTCGAATTAAGAACCTCCTCCTTTTGGTAGTCGGTTAAAAATATATTTCGCACCATGTTCCCAAATACACAACTCGAGACACTCGTGGCTCGAGTATGGTCTCCAGTTAGCAGTCATTCGTGAAAGGGTCTCGAGTGTGGAGTGTCGCGAAGCCTGTACAGGCCCTCGAAAATATTGATTTTGTCTAATTTTAAACAACGTTGCCCAACTGTGCGGGTTTACGGTCAAATGAGCTCGGGTCTCACTGATCGCTTGTAGCGGTTGAAGCTTTGTTTCTTTTGTGAAGTGGACACGCATACCACAGTCTCCAGAATGGCGACTTTTTCCCGAAACATTTTGTTTGGGGTCATAAAATTTTGGGCTAGGTTTTTATCTCCGGGTAGTAAAAATACGAGCTAAGCACTAAAATTTATCTTATAATGATGACCAGCCTGGATGTCATGTTATATGTCACAGAGATTAGATTTTGTTTCATTTAGACTCTATCTCACAGTTTAGGTCCCGCGGCAAAAAATGGAATTAATCACACAAATGAGCTCAGTCACATTGTTATGTTGTTTTTATCAAGTGTTTTAATGTAAATGTTACATTATATTATTATACTTTTTTTAATTTATTGTCCAATATGCATACATTAATATACATTAAAACACATTCGACTGTGGCACAGAAACCTCGTGTTTATTCGTACCGCAGTGAGTCGTGTAGAATACATTAGGTTATGATACATAGTGCCATTGAAAAAAAAATGAATTTACACAATATTGTTATATCGAAAATAGGAGCAGAGGCGAGGAATTGTTATCATCATTCAAGTGTTTAGTTCTGATTTGATAATAAAAGCGGAGTTATCGTCATTCTAGTATATGGTACTGTTTTTGTCCCAGGTCTGCACACATGTGAGCCTGATGGTCCGCTTTGGGAATCAATATTATTACGAGTTGCAGGACTCGAATTAAAATGCCACTGGAATGATTATAAAGTTTATTAGAAATATACAAACACGTATAACACAGATAAAAATATATCTGAACACAACCAGTCCAAACGTAAAGTACGATTCAATAATAAGCGCAAAGTCCGTCACTTAATAGATTACCGAATGTACACAAGTCTTGCTCCGCTTGTGGTTATCGCTCGGCTACCTCATATCTCAATTGGGGCATTGCTTTATTCTGTACAAATACAATATGTCTGCTTGGTCGCGTGGATTGAATTTCCTAGAATCACACCTGGCTAATGACTACCATAAAATATTACAATACACAATGGGCTGTTTATCTGATCACAAATTTTAAGCACAAAGTAGTACAAAAAAGAAGTACAAATGCCGAAAAGGTAATAACATGTCTACAGGTATGCAGGTGTGAGTTTGTCTTTTGTCGGCGTTCAGGTTGTAACAATATAGAATCTATTAATCTATTCAGATTATGTTTGATTCTATTTACTGATACTATAAAATTGGAATATTTCTAAAATTATTTTATCTTTATATCATACTCTTGCGCGACCGTAGCGCCTCTGCGGGACTCAAACCGTGAAACGGTCTACATTTCTATATATAAAAGTCAATTCTTGTGGAAAAAATACATCCTGTTTTTTATATAAATCCTTGTTTGATACAAACTATTTTATTGTGAAACATTCATAATATTATCTATTTTTGATATTTTAAAAAGCTAACTTTTATGAGTTTGGATGTTCCGGGTAATATCCGATACTACTGATATGATTATGAAAATTCATTCACTGCTAGAAAACTACATTATTCCCGAGTGACATAGGCTATATTTGATTGTGATTAATAAATCAGAAAATTAAAAATGTTTTACGCCCAGCGAAGTGGACACGGAAACGCCTGCCAAATATGTTACAGCAATAACGTTCCACGCAAGATTTACGCACATCCTCGTACGAGGCACTGCTAGTGCTATGAATTAATGAAAGCTTACAAAGTACAATTAAACCTTTACATGCGTGCGTGCGTGTTTGCGTGGGTGCATGTGTTTTTTTTAATGCCGACCAGGCAAACGAGGACGGGTCAGGTAGTTGTTAAAATTCTTATATTTGTCGTAAGTAAATTTTATGAATTAATATCTTTGAAAATGTAATATTGCGCTTAACTTAGATAGTGAATTGCGTTTAAATATCCCCTAAATATATTAAAATTAGGTTCCCGCTAACAGTACAACCGCAGCCCTAGTAACGAGGCAAACAGCGGGCGGTATAAAATCTCCTGACTAAAATAGTGAAACTTTTATAAGTAGACTTAGTAAACGTGGACTTTTTAACTAAATGAGTAGCTGCCTTTTATGTAAGGAACGTGGATCGCTGCCATTTTGCTTCTAGTTTGATAAGGTTGCCCGTAAAAAATAGTACAGATGACATTGGCGCAATGAGATCGTAAACCTAATAAACTCATAAATCTTTCTTAACTAGAATAGAATATACTTTCTTTTCTATTTTTCTTTCACAATATCCCAATTAATTGGGGTCGGCACAATATGTCTTTTCCTTCCACACTCCTAAATTGTGACATACACCTTCTGTTACACCACAAATCATCATATCATCCTCACACAATCCATCTATCTTTTTTTTGGTCCACCTTTACATTTGTACCCATCCATCTTGTAGTTTAACATTCTTTTTGTCACTTGACTTTCATCCCTCCTCATTATATGCCCAAACCACCTTAATCTTCTTCCTCTCAATTTTTCAGTCACGGGTGCAACTTTCAAAGATCCTTATGTACTCGTTTCTCACCTTATCCATTCTTGTAACACCACACATCCATCTCAACATTCTCATCTCAGCTGAGTGGTTTATCACTTTAGTGGCCCAACATTCGGACCCGTATAGCATGACTGGTCCTATGACAGATTTATATACTTATATTTGTCAAGACGGTCACCTGTCTCCACTTTAGCCATGCTACATTTATTCTTCTCCTTACATCCTTCTCTATGTCACAATTACTCTGCAATAGTTCAAATTCAAATTCAAAAGTTTTTATTCAGAATAAGTTCCACTGGAGAACAAATTTTTGAAGCTCATACATATAAGTTAAAATTAATTTTTTCTTCCTATTCTATGTACACAGCTTCGCAACGTGTTATTGCTGTTAAGGAGAAGAAGCATCAAGAAACTCCCCAGCAACATGTCTAGCTGAACATATAGAAGTATGTTACAGAATTAATTTTGAAGAATTAATGGAGTTGTAGCAAACAGTGCATACTCAATAAGACAAAGACACAATAAAAGGAAAGAAAAATATTATTTATTTTTTATTGCAGGATTCCAGCAGACAGGCCGACGGCCCACTTGATGGAAAGTGGTTACCGTCACCTATGGACATTTGCAACACCAAAGGTGCTACAAATGCGCTGCTGCTCTCTTAAAGGAGACTGGAACCTGGTCACTGATGCCGGAACACAACACAAGGTTGTTATGGCGGCTACTCTAGACCAGGGGTGGTCGCCATCCAGTCGAGCAAATGCCCTACCACCTGGCTGTGGGTTGTTTAGTCGCCTCTTACGACAGGCCGCCCCAACGCAGGAAATTGTATTCTTTCTCCGTTCCTGCACGGATAAAAATAATAATAGTTATAATAATGACATAACGTATTAAAATCTTATGCTGCAACATATCTCCATAAATTCCTTACAATCTTGGCAAGATAAAAACGTTATACAAAATATAGTATAAGAGGTTGGTGGTAGTGAACCAAGATATCTGAATTCGGGGTATATGGTAGTGTGGCTGATTGTAGTCTAAGAGGCACAGCACTAGAGGTCCCGTCGAAATCACAAAACAGGTATTCGCTTTTGGTTCTGCTGATTTTTAATCCAACGCCTAGAATAGAATATACTTTATTGCATGAGATACAGTTCAAGAAGTTTAAGTATAAAAAACAATAGACGGTATTATAACTAGAAGTGGGCCACTGTAGCCCACGGGTAAAGCTAGTTCAATTTGTGGACTGTATGGAAGACATATGTCATAGAACCTTGAGATAATCCCTCTCCTGTCTTGGTTCAGATTGCACATAGGAATAGCGCACGTCACTTATTCTACTTTTAAGCTGACACTTCTAACAAGGTCTTAAGTAAGATAAAGTTCTTGGCAGAGCCAGTATTCACAGAAAGTTGATTGAAATGTATGAGCGGACGGCGCAGTGTTTCTTGGTCAAAACGTTGACAGCTAGAGTAAAATGGCTGCCCCTTCCCTGCTGCGCATTGGCCGTCGCCTCACACAGAAAGAGGGCATAATATGGACAGATACATAATTGATGGACCGAAAAAAGGTTATTTTTTATATTTGTAGGCGCTACAGATAAAGCTCTCTATTATGTCAATTCAATTCAATTTTTTAATGAGAGCTATTTATCCCCTTCGTGTGTCAGATTTATCTACTACAGACTATACGATAAACAATTTACTTATTCTCTTATACATGTGTATTACTACTGGGTTTTCTACTTAATATATTACTTTATACTTAAATACTATTGTATGTGACGTATGAGATAGAGAGAGAGATATATATAATAATTATAATTTTAATAATTTATTTATTTACTTCCCATTAAAAAGAAAAACAAAATGAATACAGTACAAAATTTGAGAAACTTAATAAAATGGGAAAGACAGGAGCCCAAACTAGGTAAACACTGTATGATGATGATGATGATGATGATGAGAGAGAGAGAGAGAGAGAGAGAGATAACACTTTATTACACAACAAAATATACAATTACAAAAACAGACCATATTTACAATATTTTCTAGGCAATACAATAGGCGGCCTTATCGCTCAAAGCGATATCTTCCAGGCAACCTAAATGAAATAAATTTGAATCAGGCGATATAGGTGGTGCAGGAAAAAGGCAATAGATACATAATTATTCAAACTAATTTAAGAAATAAATATACAAATACATACATATTTACTTAGTCATATATATACAATAATAGATAAGTTATTATAATAAATGTATTAGCATGATTATATTATGTTAACCAATAGCTATTTGTGGACAAATAGTGTTTTCTGAGCAAATTTCTAAATGTTGGTAAGGATTTGGCCTCTATGACAATAAGAGGCAGCATATTCCAAAGTTTGACAGCTTGCACCGTAAAAGAATGATCATAATAGGATGAAGTGTGTGCAGGCGTCATAAGTTTTCGGTAGTACGTATCATGGCGCAAATTGTGGAGATATTTCAGTTCTACTAGTTTAGGAGTCAGAATTTTCTCTTCATATAACAAATTAGCCTTTAGCTACAAATAATTTCTTACAGTCGGATGGCTGACATTGCTAACTGTAACACAGGTTTTATCCTAGTGAGGGGTTTTGGCAGCATCTGACTTCAGAGCTTGCGTTTCTTTGGACAATTCTGTCTTTTTATGTACCTTTTACTTGTAACATTGTTTGTTGTAATGGCTATGAAATAAAGATTTTTCAGTAGCCGTGATCACGGAAGACAAAGATGTCAAGTGTCAAGAGTATTGTTAAAGTTTTATTTAGCCTACCGCCAACTTGTTCATTTTAATTTTGTTTATGATAATTATTTACTCTATGGGAGCCTAATCTAATTTGCCACCGCTTCGTAACATTTTGTGGCATGAAGAGAAGAAGCGGCGCAAGAAACTCTTCAGCAAACATGCCTAGCTCTAATAATTTCGTATAATATTGTTACATGCCGTCAAAGATAAACGCACAGCTGCCTGTCGCAAGCGCAGTTTATTGTCTTCCCGGATTTAGGAATTCTTTTGTGTTTTGAATTGTAATTAAGAAAAACATGCTATTGTTTTTCTACTTGTTTTATGACCATCATTGGCGTCGAACTAATCCTTATTGTTATTGTTTTCGACTTTGTGGCCGTACGCAGGTATACAAATTACCATTTCTTGGAAACTTAGTGCGCGCGGCCAATTTTTTTGTACTGTGTATTTAGTATAAGACAATGCCCGAATGGAGGGGTGAGCAGTCAAGCGACGACTTCGAAACGAGTAAAACGTTTTCTAGTACTCTCGATTAGCGATATAGACGACGGACTTTGTGCGTGCCGAATTGATTGAATCATGTAGTGTGAACTGGTTGCATCCAGTTTTATTTGTATTTGTTTTATACGTGTTTGTATAGTTCTTATAAATTCTATAGTAGTTCCAACGACATTTTTAGTTCGAGTCCTGTAGCTCGTAACAATATTAAAATGAGTGGGAGGTAAAATAAGATGAATCAAGTTGGTTTGTGTTCCGATGCACGCAGAAAGAGCTCACTTTCTGCGTGCTCCTGAACACAAACCAACTTGATTGACAATTTTTTTTTATTTTTCATCCTACACATTTAAATAATTTACCACGCTTAAAACCGTTAAAACGTAGTTTTATTATTATAAACTCTATCCTGCTCTGAGTTAGCCGTCGCCTCGCACAGAAAGAGGGAAGACAACAAAATTGATGGAGCGATGTTCTATCTACTTCACTAGGCCAGAACCGAACACTTATAGTTTAGGATTAGGATTTGACTTTGAAGCGTACTTGAAAAATTCACGAAATTCCAGCAAAAACGGGTAAATTGGTTTTACCATGAAAGCGTAACAGACAGACAAAATTACATTAATAATATTAGTGTGGGTGATCTAACTTTATTAATCTTTCAACTTCTTTCAATTATACTCTAGATGGAAACCTCATGGAAAAAATTATATCAAAAAGCAATTACTTATATTCAGCGATCTCACAGATAAGAGGGCGGCCCTCGACAAATCGAATAACGTAACAAGATATTGTAACAATCGAATAAGTTTCCCGACCATAATCGAGTGACCACCATAATCGAGTGGCAGCCGGCTAGTAAAGCGGTTCATTAGCGCCGCGACCTTCGGCGGGATATGACAGAAATTGGATTACTCGGACACTTTTTTATGTTTGCTCGTAGACAAACTGGTAAACGGGTCCACTTGATGGTTTTTTAATTTTTTTATTGGAAGAGTGCAGAAGACAGGCAAACGGCCCACTTTTTGGAAAGCGGTTACCATCGCCTATGGACATTTGCAACACCAAAGGCTACAAACACTGCTGCTCTCTTACGAGAGACCTTCAGCTGGTGACTAATGCCGAAACACAACTCAAGGTTCTTATGGCAGCATACTCTTGACCAGAGGTGGTAGCCATCCAGTCGAGCAAATGCCCTGGTAAAACCTGGTTGTTTTGTCGCCTCTTACAACAGGCCACCGGGCCGCAGGAAATTGTATTCTTTCTGCGTTCCTGCACGGATAGGGTTACCGTTGTCAATGAACACCTGCAACACTAGAGGAGCCGATGCGTTGCCCACCTCATTGAGACTTAGATATCTGTTTGCACTCTTTTTGAAGAGCCCATGTTGTAGCGTTCCGGGAAAGCCGTGAGAAGGAGTGGACGGCCTCTGTGGTTAAGCGGGATAAGTCTTTGCCAGGTTAACTCACTGCAACTCAGAGGCTCCTGGTTCGATTCCTAGTATAGCAAATTTCGGAAACGTATTTTCTCTTTTATTTACTATGGTCTGGGTGTGTGTGGCAGTGAGGTAAGCCGGCAAAGGCTTAGCCCGCTCAACCACAGAGGCCGTCATAATTATAACAACAGACCATCCACTTTGACATAGTATAAATGCTGTATTATATTATTGTGTGAGATCTTCTAGTTGTAATAGTAAAGGTTATATTTTAATAATATAATGTCTTGTAATTAATGAATAATGAATAAATGGATTCAGGTCTTTAATATTGTGTTGGCTAATAAACAGGTTATGATCATTACGTTATAAGGTATAACCTCCTAAATGACCAAACATGGTGAATAGTAAAATTAGCGATTAAATTACTACTTATAAGTCGTGGGCAGAAGGTTTGCCGATGCTCGCCCCTTCCGCTTCCTACGACTGGGACCGGGGCTTGTCTAAGTAGTACTAAGAACTAGACGACCGTGGGTCGAGGTTGTGGGCGGTGGGAGAGGTTGTCAGATTATAAATCGTCAATGTACAAGAAATACTTCATTTTGCCCACCCACATAGAGATAATTAATTAGCTCCTTATAAGAAAAACCTAACAAGTGTGTACAGTGAATAACTTCTACTTGTCGAGGAAGTGTCGATGAACTCCCAATCGCCGGAGAGTGGTGCGATGGTAAAATGGCAACGTACACACAAAATCAAATAGCTCATCAGAACACTCCCCGTTGTATAGACGTCTCTTCTAAGCTTATGTTTTTAAGATGACAATTAAAAACTATAGAGTAACGAGTGTCTAGTAAAAAATGTAGCACAACCAGACTGTTTTTGATTTTATAATTTTTTTTTTAAATTTTGTATGTGATGAAAGGACATTGCTCAATTTTTTAGGAGAGTTGGGATTCGTATAAAATTGCACGAGTCTTTATGAATTTGTCACTATTTTGTAGAAAATTTAAATAATTTTCATACACATTAAAAAAAATTAAATCCATTAACCAGGTGTTAAGAGAAATCTTAATTTATCTAGAGCAATATTTCTAAGACAAATATGATTTCAAAGTGACATCGTCCCCAACTAGATGCGCTGTTCGGTATTAACTCGCACTATGGTTCGATGTTTCCGCTTTCATTCATTTAAGCTATTCTGTTAACAATGGTCGACAGTTGCTTTTATCGCCATGATGGAGACGTAACGACATTATAATTTATAGGTAACAGTACATCCATCGTATAATGTGTTTTACCTATATAAGTAGTAGTGTTGGGCAGGAGACGATTTTAAAATGTGTTTGTAAGAGTAACATGAAATTTTATACTGAACTAGTACAATGTACCACTTCAAATGGGGCCAGAACGTTTGTACCGCGGCATTTGAAGCGATGAGGCCAGTGAAGCGGTGAGCGACATTCCCTCATATGTCCCGTTCAAAACTTCTAGTTCTGAAAGGTTCGTTAGGATTCGGATGTAATCGGCCTCAGTCACCTCATTCTACTAGCAGTAGTACTATGACATTGTCAGGTTGACCCTCTTTGTCGTGAATTCTTTGAATATCCGTAGAGACGTTATTGTACTGTTGTAGCATAACCCTCTTTCCATCCTTCCTCTTACGCTTGAGTAGTAGCGCGACAGAAAAAATGAAGTGTTACTAACAAGTGACAAATGTACTGGCTCACAACGTGTACTGCTCATCCCTAGTAGTGAGTTCGACTGTCAGCAATGTTTGAAGTCATTGAATATCAAACTAAAGAGGTAAAGATGCCAGTAAATAAAACATAAAAGTGAGATACGAACCGTCGATGTTGATGTCAGAAGATATTGGAAACAAAAACATGTTTATGCTTAGTTATAATTTCTATGCTTGGTTACAAAAAAATCTATAATTTTACTATAGTAACATAAACAATAATACAAAATTTTAAACAGATACCTATATGGTTAAAGTTCATACGGTTTTAGAGTGAAACCCAAAATGGGCATTGTCTTTTATGAAATTGAAAGATAACCTAATTAGGATGTTCCATTTAATGACTGATTTAATATATTATCTGTGGTCAAATAGCAACGTTGTGTGATTACAGTCCACGTGAGATAAAAAGAGAGTACAAAATATACATTTTCCGAGTGAGACGCACATGGTTTTAATTAAGCAAATAAAAATTCTACAAAAAATAATTAGAACTTATTGTTTAACTTGTTGAAGAACTCGGAACTTATTGATTAACTAATAACTTTTGCCAGGTGGGAGGCCATTTGTTCGACTGGATGATTAACACCCCTGGTCTAGAGTATGCCGCCATAACAACTTTGAATTGTGTTCCGGCATTAGTGACCAGGTTCCAGTCTCCCTTAAGAGAGCGACAGCGCATTTGTAGCACCTTTGGTGTTGCAAATGTCCATAGGCGATAGTAACCGCTTTCCATCAAGTGGGCCGTCTGCCTGCCAATAAAAAAAGATTAATGAAAGAAGACAGTGTCTTCTTTCATTGTGTGTCTTGTGTAAACAGACTAATTTCAGATTAAAAAATATGTTACAAATCATATGAGCTAGATTGAATGTTTTAATCGCGATCTATGTATACACTAACTGAGTGCAGTGTGTTATGAGTTTATTTATTTATTAATATTAGAATCTCCAACAAAGGAAACACATAACACATTTGTAAAAATATACATAACCTTAAATTAACTTACCGTTATTTCAGGTAAAATATTGTTACGAGCTACAGGACTCGAATTAAAAATGCCGTTGGAACTACTATAGAATTTATTAGAACCGTACAAACACGTATAAAACAAATACAAATAAAACTGGATGCAACCATTTCACACTGCACGATTCAATGCAATTCGACACTCGCAAAGTCCGTCGTCTATATCGCTAATCGAGAGTACTATAAACGTCTTACTCGTCTCGTAGTCGTCGCTTGACTGCCGCACCCCTCCATTCGAGCATAGTCTTAAACTAACTATACAGTACAAAAAAATCGGCCGCACGCACTGAGTTTCCGAGAAATAGTAATTTGCACACCTGCGAACGGCCACAAAGAAGAAAACAATAACAATAAGGAATAGTTCGACGCTAATGATTGTTATAAAACAAGTAGAAAAACAATAGCATGTTTTTCTTAATTACAAATTCAAAACACGAAAGAATTTCTTAATCCGGGAAGACAATAACTTGCGCTTACAACAGGCAGCTGTGCGCTTATCTTTGACGGCATGTAACACTATTTTTATCGGTAATTTTACCGTTATAACTATATTTTGTTACTATTGTCACTCTCTTTCACCCGCAAAGAATGTCAAACAGCACTGTGCTAAGAGCGCGCGTAATATTTAGAGTTGTGTTTGTCAATTGTTTCGGTAACATGCAGTCGGTATAAAGCCAATTCTTAAAAATAGCAACGTCGCTTAAAATAACGTAAAAATTACCGATAAGTATAACGTTAAAATCACAAAAGTTACCAAGTAACTGTAAAAAAATTAAACCTATCTTTTTCGAAAATACCTGTAATTATCTATATTTTTGAAGGTAATTGATAACGTTATCAAGGCTCGATTTAAACCACAGGTGTCCTTGATCCACAGAAATTGAAATTCTTCAGTTTTGCTTACGAATATTCGGCCTTTCCTAACCCAGAAAAACTTATGCTGTTTAGCTTTCATTCTGGCAGCGGCATGGAACGCCTGTTAATTTTTTTAATTCCCAAACAGACAGACGACCCACCTAAGTAGTAAATGAGTGCCGTCGTCTGTAGGAGTTTACAACACCGGGAGCGAAGTCAACGTGGTGCCAACATTTTGGTTGAGATAGACGGGATGCAATAGAAGGGATAGGATAGGAGGAGTGGGAGGAGTAGTGGGGCATCAGAGATCTCACTATCCGTTTCACGCCGATATTCTGTTTCGCGTGCTATCAGACCAATCGAGCCGGTCCTAAGAGACAAAATCAATCACTTATTATACTTGTAACACGACTCTGCGAAGGTGGCTATTTTAACTCACCCGATGTTTATAAGTCACGTATTCTATCCACGTATCTCAATGGGGCAAATCCCGCAACGCCAAACACGCGACCTTGTGAACATATTCGTTCTTTCACCTTGACCTACTTTGGGGTTGCTAGTCTTATTATATCAAGGTATAATCCGGCTCGAAGGACCATATGTAGGGTTGTTTCTTGATAATGCTAAGGTGCTTCAGTGTTTAGTGGACTGTTATAGTATGATTATATGAACTTTATTAGAAGATTACAGGTATGTGATCAATATATACGTCGCCAGACGGTGTGTGGCGGACTGCGCCGCCTGCAGCGCTCCCCGCTCTTTCCGACGAAACCGGTTGGCCTTAACACTGTTGCAGATATACCACAACTAGATGGCGTTGTCTCAAAATACATCGTGCTATGTTTTCAATTTCATATGTATACCATAAGTGTAATATTGATCTTATTCATTAGTCCAAAATATACCAGTACAAATCATTTGCTGTGTTATGTAAGCAACCTGCATCATCTAGTACAAACTCTATTTATTCTCTTGATTGTTATGTGAACACTTTTCGGTTGACAAGCTATCATAGGCGTGTTTACAAATCAATATAACTTGATAAAAAATATGTCGTATTTGGTTACCAGATGGGTGATAGTCTATCTTCAGCGTCTCTTAATTCAATTGGAATATCAAACTTATTACTTTATAATTGCACATACAGATAACTAGATTGCCATAAAAACTGTTCTCCACTGTGATAATAATTTGTGAGAGAAAAACATAAAATGAAATGGAAAATACTTTTCCAAAGAAAGCAACATGAAAAATCTTTCCAAGTTGGTCTCGCAGAAATATTGTTGAAAGGAAGACGTTTTTATGCAAGATTTCACAGTATATTAAAAGGAATTATTGTGGTTTTATTTTGTAGAAGTTCGGGATCAGCTATGGTGGAGTGTTTGCATGATTAAAAATGAGAAATATGAAAAGGATATAAAGGCAATTATGGCCGGTTACGGTACATCTTACCGACCGTTCCTTTGCCATACTACCGGTTTAAATTTAACATAAGCTTCATAAAAAAATGTCAAAATTCAACCGATGATAAGGCAAGTGTATGAATTGTAAGATTAAAGGAATCGGTGCGTTAATAATTGTTTCACGATTTACAAGACGTACATGAGAGGACAAAAAATTGTTACAGAAATAATGCTTACATATGAGATATCATCTGAATGTACGTCGACTTAGACCAGCTCGACGCCAACTGGCTCTAACTGAGACGACTGACCCCCTTACAATGAACAATACTGTTACAACTTAAGTTCCGACAAAAACAAAATCCACCTGCATATCTATAAAACATATTTTACTACCTGTCGGCCTTTGAAATAGTTGTAATTCTTTTATGATTGTCTTCTTTTGTTTACTTATTTATTGGTTACTGTGGAGAATAGCCTATTGTACTCGTTTATGGCCGTTTACAGCCATAATTAGCCAGGTGTGCGGATTATGATTTCTAGGAAATTAAGTCGACGATACGGGCGGGCACACTTGTATTTGTAAAGTATAAAACGACGGCAGGATGTATAGAGGAGGCAGTCGAGCGAAGCGACGCGTGTACTACAAATAGGGAATCTAATAAGTGACGGACTTTGCGCGTTTTATTGAATTACGACCTTCTACATTACTTTTGGACTTGTTGTGTTCAGTTATATTTGTACCTGTGTTGTACGTGTATGTATAGTTTTAGTAAACTCTACAGTAATTCTAACGGCATTTTAATTCAAGTCCCGTAACTCGTAACAATACAAATGCTTACATACTACAGATGCTTATACTTCAAAAGTAAAATAAAACCGTTTTGACTCCTTACCGCATAACGCGGTTCAACCGTCTCCGTCGCTAATTTGCCGATCAAAGCCCTCGCGTTTGGCAAATGGTTGGGCATTAACCGGAACGGATGCAGGTCGCCCCCGACTACTGACTGCGAGACAACTATACGGTTAACGACCTACGAAGTGGCAAGGTGAGGCTATGAATGTATTTGTTATGTGAACACGTAGTAATTACTAATCCGTTCCTATATCTTACCTAATTCATTTCATCATTCATTCGGTCCAAACCTCATTGGACATATTCTTTTTAAATTATTCGATTCTTCAAGTTGTTCTTTTTGTCTGTTTTGTTTTTTATGTTTTGTCAAAAACGATGTAAGAAAATATAGCATACATCATAGATAGAGAGATAACACTTTATTGCACACCAAAATATACAATTACAATATTTTCTAGGCAATACAACAGGCGGCTTTATCGCTCAAAGCGATCTCTTCCAGGCAACCTAAACGAAAGAAATTTGAATCAGGCGATATAGGTGGTGCAGGAAAAGGGCACTAGATACATAAATACTCAAACTAGTTTAAGAAATTAATATACAAATACATACATATATACATAGTCATATATATACAATAATACTTAAGTTATTGTAATAAATGTATTAGCATGATTATATTCTGTTAATCAGACATAGCTATTTGTGGACAAATAGTGTTTTCTGAGCAAATTTCTAAATGTTGGTAAGATTGGCCTCTCTGACAGTAAGGGCAGCATATTCCAAAACTTGACAGCCTCCACCGTAAAAAATTTATCATAACAGGATGAAGTGTGTGCAGGCGTCATAAGTTTTCGGTACATATCATGGCGCAAATTATGGGCAGTGGATAGGTGAAGGAATTTAAAATGTTCCTTAAGGCACTAGGGCGAATTAGGAGTAAATAATATGTTATAAAGGAGAGTGAGAATGTGAGTATTTCGGCGAAAATGAATAGGAAGCCACTTAAGTCTTTTACGATATTCGGAAACATGGTCATATTTTCGTAATCCAAATATGAATCTGATATAAAAATTCTGAAGCCGCTCAAGCTTGTTCAACTGTTCCAAGGCCGTGCGGGGTTGATTTTCTGAAACACCGATTTGAATCAGGTCTACATAGCCTCTTAAATCTAGATAGCAGGCGTCACATAATCAAGTATGGGAGGCAAAAGAGACTCAGCAAGCGTAATTTTGGTAGCAGTGGGCAAAAAGTTTCTTAATCATCGGTATAATTTGATGTAAGCTCTGTACAAGAATTGTCAAAATTCAACCCATGGTAAGGCAAGGGAAAGCCGTTCCTACATCTCACCTTACCTCATTAATTTCATCATTCATACAGTTCATTTGCATTACTAACGGCATAATTTGACATAAGCTCTGTTCAAGTAATTTCGAAATTCAACCGATGGTAAGGCAAGTGGTGGCCGCTTCCTATATCTTACCTTACCTCATTCATTTCGTCATTCATTCATTTCATTTGCATTACTATTGGTATAATTTGACATAGCTCTGTACAATAATGTCAAAATTCAACTGATGGTAAGGCAAGTGATAAACCGTTCTTATATTATTTTATTAATTAGCCTTTTTTCACAATAACTCATCGTAGCTTCGTAGCACATCAGAATTGTCGGCGTGTTTTCGGTACTCGGGTACTTGGTGTTCAAAAAAATATTTCTAATTTAATACAATTTGTTAATTATAGGGAAGAAATAAAAATGAAAATAGTTCGTAATAAAACATATACACGATCTTTCCATTAATTACAACTAAATAATGTATTACTATATGTGAAAGTACTATTTGTCTTTAAATAAATATGTGTAATAATAGGTTGGGAAAAAAGTCTTTTCGCATATAGTATGTATGAATTTCTAATAAGATCTCTTTGGTTATACCATTTGTATCTGGCTGGTTTTGGTATCATTAAAAGTTTTAATTTTAAAGAAGACAATTCCAAATTCAAATTAGGAAAATGTGTGATTTTCATTTGTTTTTTTTATTGTTAAAATTAGTGAATCAAATGAAGAAATTCGATACATTTTAAAATTTTACTACAAAAAAGGTAAAACTGCAACACAAGCCGCGAAAAAATTTGTGATGTTTATGGACCTAATGCAGTATCGGTGAGAGTAGCGCAAATTTGGTTTAAGCGTTTTCAATCCGGAAATTTTTATATCAAAGATGCACGTCGCTCTGGTCGCCCTGTTACGGACAAAATTGATGCCATTTTTGAAAAAGTGAAGCAAATCGACATATTAGTAGTTACGATGTAGCTAGAGAAGTGGGAATTGACCACAAGATGGTTTTGGCGCATTAAAAGCTGGGTACACAAAAAAGCTCGATATTTGGGTGCCTCATGAGCTCACTGAACGAAACCTAATGAACCGTGTACTCATTTGTGATTCTTTATTACGACGTAATGAAACCGAACCATTTTTGAAGAAGCTGATAACTGGTGATGAAAAGTGGATCACGTACGACAAGAACGTGCGAAAAAGATCGTGGTCAAAGGCTGGTCAGGCTTCACAGACTGTGGCGAAACCCGGGTTAACTCGCAGCAAGGTGATTCTGTGTGTATGGTGGGATTGGAAGGGCATTAATCATTATGAGCTGTTACCGCCAGGCAGGACCATCTATTCTGAACTGTACTGCGAACAACTGATGAGATTAAAGAAAAAAGTTGAGAGAAAGCGGACGGAATTAATCAACAGAAGGGGTGTGGTTTTTTACCATGATAACGCTAGACCTCACACATCTTTAGCCACTCAGCAAAAATTACGAGAGTTCGGCTGGGAGGTGTTAATGCATCCGCCGTATAGCCCTGACCTTGCACCTTCAGATTTTCACCTGTTTCGGTCTCTGCAGAATTCCTTAGGCAGTGTCAGGTTAACATCACAAGAGGACTGCCAAAACCACTTGTCGCAGTTTTTGATCAGAAGCCCCAAAATTTTTATAGCAATGGGATCACGTCCCTACTTACAAGATGGCAAAAAATTATTTAACAAAATGGCACCTACATACTTTAGTCAAATATAAATAAACTTTATAAAAAAAACCTTTTGATTTTTTATATAAAATGCGAAGAAACTTTTTCCCCAACCTAATAAATTAAACATTTACTTATTTATCTATTGTAATATATGTTAATATAAAATGTTTGTCACATATAATGTTAACAAGTAAATTTATTTAGATTTTTTTTGTATGTACGTAAATATATTAGTATTATATTGATGTATGTATTCAATTTATAAATTAGTGTAAGTATGTATATTTAAATTGTACAGTCCTATCTTTTTTCTCCTCCACCTACATCGCTAGATTAGTTAAGAATTTATTTTAAGCTAGGTTGCCTGGAAGAGTCGCTTTTAGCGATAAGGCCGCCTGTTGTTTTGCCAAGAAGTTTTGTAATTATGCATTTTATTTCTGTATTTGTTTATTTTGGTGAGCAATAAAGTGTTATCTATCTATCTATTTATATTGTTTCAAAAATTCAATTGTAACAATATATATTGAGAAATCTGCCTAAGTGGCGTGTACGGGCTAGCAACCGTACATTGCCGTGTCAGCGGTTTACGTCGACACGTGCGTTTTAGCATACAAAATCCATCAGTACTCGTTTAGCACCGTATTCGGTCAGTCGGCAAAACAGCCATCGATCTTAGCACAATCATAAGCATCATCATTTCATTAGCATAACTTTAACAATAGACAATTTATATCTAGCAACCCTATCAATAACATACTATGTAGGAAAACCCCCTACATGTTTTCTGGCTAGGATTAAAACCCGCGCATTTTGCGTTTGAGACGCAATTGCGCTAACCACTAAGTTGCCACCGCTTTATGTGTCAGAAGATTAATTAATAATTCCTGGCAACACTCGTTATATTACCATCTTATACACTATTTAAGCCATCATACACAACACTGAGTTTCATAATCCCCGCGTGAAATTTTAATTAAGTCCCTTCGAGCTAGGGTTATCATACATTTAAATTTCCAGACACGCCTGGCAATATTCGAGGGTGCTTGTAACCTCTACAGTGCGTTACAAGACATGCTTATATCATTGTACCGCGATTGTTTGACGCTTTAAAATGGCTTCGTGTGTAATTAAATTTTGTACGAATACCATGATATAGAAGAATTTAAAATAATAGTCTTGTCAAGGATTTATTTTAAAGTCCTTAGGTGCTGTGGTGTATTCGAACGTATTATTAAAAAGTATTGTTATGAAATTGAAATGTCGTTGGAATGATCATAAACTTTATTAAAAGTACACACGTAATTCATGGTTCTTACAAATACAACCGAACACAACAAACCCATATCGGAAGTCGGAAGATCGTAATAACATAACACGCGTAGTCTGTCGATGTGAGATTCTCGTTTCGAATATACATACACTTAATAACGTTTAGATCGCAGTTGAAACTCAACTAACTGTGTCTCAATTGGGTCGACCTTATACATTCGCAATATAGATATCAACCCTCCTGGCAATATGCACACAATTCACTGGAATCCTCGGACTTGTAAGCTTAATCCAAAACAACTTGTCTCCTAAGAATTTGCGGCGTAATTTAAATAATAAAAGTCAGTTAAAAAGCTTTTATGATATTGTGGCAATCGAGGACACTCTTCAAGTGGCGATCCAGTGAGGTAACATAGCCAGCCTTCTGGGAGGCTTACCCATTGACTTTGATGACATAGGCTCAGTATTCTACTTATAGTATTAAGGGATTATAGGCAAAATACAATAAATATAAGTTAAGTTTCCATCATTGTACTAGCATATGATCTGATCTTATACTAATATATAAAGCTGAAGAGTTTGTTGGTTTGCTTGAACACGCTAATCTCAGGAAATACTGGTCTGATTTGAAAATCTTTCAGTGTTAGATAGCCCATTTATCGAGGTAGGTTATAGGCTAATCACGCTAAGACCAATAGGAGCGGAGCACCAATGAGGATTATTTTAAAATCGGGGGGGTTTTTTAACTTACTTTTTTTAACTATTCCACGCGGACGAAGTCGCGGGCAGAAGCTAGTATATAATATGGGAATATCTTTACAATGCCGCCACGCTGATTAAAGTTATTTACCTTAATGTAATGAATCTAAGTATACAAATAAAATTTTATTCATAAATATATCTTGTAAAATAGGAAGTCAAGATTGTGGCTATAGATACTTTCCTTATTTAGTTAAGTTTATAATATTACTAGCTGACCCATGTCCACTTCGCTGGGCGTCATTAAAAAATACACATGCACCCATGCACAAACGCATGTACGTATATCAGGGTTTAATTATGCTTTGTAACCTTTAATTAATTAATAGTAGGGTAGCCCAAGATGCTAAATGTGGAGTTACTCGAGCGTCGCGGGGACCTTTTGGATTGTGAAGATTAGATTCTAAAAAGAGAAAAGGTTACATGATGTATGCCTTTTCAATGGTGGGTGGGAGCGTGTATAGGTTTTCAAAAAAAAAGGGTGACACAGAAATACTCAAGCGCGTCAGATATTCAAAAGGGATGTTAAGTAAACCCTAAAGGATTTTTTTAAAAGGCAAAAAAACGTAACTTTGGAATACTCGAGTGCGTCAGATTAATACAAAGACGGTTTAGCTTGATGTCCTTGTCGTGCTGACTCATAATCTGACAATGTGGAGAAATTTCCTTAATCTGACGAAGTGAAAAATAATTTGAAGAAAAAAAAATACCCCCACTCTATATGAAGGGTTAATATATGGTGGGGGTACATAATAGGGTGCAAGGTTTCTCCCCTTATATTATTCTGCCACGCTCGAGTAAATCCCAAAATCCCCACTTGGCCTCCCCTACTACACTAAACGCAGAAAGCACTCACAGCGCCTCGTACGAGGATGTGCGCAATTATTGCGTGGAACGTTATAGCTGTAATATATTTGACAGGCATTCCCGTGCCCACTTCGCTTGGGGTAAAATATTTTTATTTTTTTATTTATTAATTACAATAAAATTTAGCTTATGCTACTCGGGAATAATGTAGCATTCTACTGGTGAAAGAATTTTGAAAATCGGATCAGTAGTACCGGAGATTACCCCGAATATCCAAACTCACAAACTTTACCTCTTTACATACATAACCCTTGTTTATTTAGCCAGAAAATTTTGTTCCATTACACAATTTCTTTATCTAGGCGCGCTTCGGCGACTCGGTTGCAAAATATTGTTATTTTCTATTTACGTAAAAATTAAATTCGGTTTTTTATCTATTGTTACGAGCTACAGGACTCGAATTAAAAATATCGTTGAAACTACTATAGAATTTATTAGAACTGTACAAACACGTATAAAACAAATACAAATAAAACTGGATGCAACCAGTTCACACTGCACGATTCGATGCAACTTGACACGCGTAAAGTCCGTCGTCTATATCGCTAATCGAGAGTACTACAAACGCCTTACTCGTCTCGTAGTCGTCGCTTGACTGCCCGCCCCTCCATTCGGGCATGGTCTTATACTAACTACACAGTACAAAGAAATTGGCCGCGCACGCTGAGTTTCTAAGAAATAGTAATTTGCACACCTGCGAACGGCCACAAAGTCGAAAACAATAACAATAAGGATTAGTTCGACGCAAATGATGGTTATAAAACAAGTAAAAAGACAATAGCATGTTTTTCTTAATTACAAATTCAAAAGACAAAAGAATTCCTAATCCGGGAAGACAATGGACTGCGCTTACAACAGGCAGCTGTGCGCTTATCTTTGACGGCATGTAACACCATGTAAACCTTCGGTAGAAAATTATCTAATTGATGGTGAAAATCGCTTCAAAATCCGTTGCGTGGTTTAGGAGGAGTTAGCGGATATACGGAAATATACACGAAAAGCTACTTTGTTTTATTCTCTGTAAACATGGTATATCATGTCTGTGTATCACGGAGGTTTTGCGTATTAGCAGCAAATGGTAGCAACCTCCACCGATGTGAAATGATGTCAAAGCAAGACAGTTCGCTTATGTCCGCTTTGTAAACCGTTTTCTGGTGTAATTAATATGAACTAGTGGTCGCCCAGTGGTCAAAATTCAACCATAATTAATTTAAAACATAAGTTTGAACGTTATTACGGTTCTGTTGTCAAAGACTATACTTCTATAATCACAGATTTCGCCAAGGCTACACTGTTGATTTGACTTTTTTTTAAATATTAGCATTTTGCACTCCTTCTCTATATAAACTGTAAGTGGACGAAATTTCATACTCCTCCGTCCGCGTAATTTTCGTAAAAAGGGGTACAAAGTTTTTACTTCACGTATTAATATAATGATTTTAAAAAATCTCTCAAATCTCAATCTTGTATTGTAGCTTAATATTTAAACTACTAAATATGTAATTTCAATTTTGCATCTGGTAACCCTATTCGAAGCAGAATAAGCTGTTTTCATAATTAAAGCCCGACTTACAAGCTCGCTCAATCTAAATCACGTCCTAAATGATGAATAGTGAATATATTAACTTATAGTTAAGGGTTGTTTATTTAATTCAATTGCTTAATTTACAAGAACGTATACTACATTCTCCTATGTCTATAATATTGTTACGAGTTACAGGACTCGAATTAAAATGCCGTTTGGAATTACTATAGAATTTATTAGAACTATACAAATACGTATAACACAGGTAAAAATATAATTGGACACAACCAGTCTAAACGTAGTACACGATTCAATAACACGCGCAAAGTCCGTCACTATATAGCTCATCGAATGTACACACGTCTTGTCTCGCTTGTGACCATCGCTTGACTGCCGATCTCTGCATTGGGCCATTGCTGC
Source organism: Dendrolimus houi (assembly GCA_039645545.1). Lineage (NCBI taxonomy): Eukaryota > Metazoa > Arthropoda > Insecta > Lepidoptera > Lasiocampidae > Dendrolimus > Dendrolimus houi. Next base: position 2,508,726 of record CM077145.1, read on the forward strand.
ACCGATACAATATGGCTGCGAGCCCGAGTAGATCAAATTTTTTAGAATTCGTAATCTGCACACCTGCCTAATTATGCCTGCAAACGGCCATAAACGAGTACAATACACAATAGGCTGTTGTCTAAATACAAATTTTAAACATAAGGTAAACAAAGGAAATGGCTGACAAAAAAGTAATAAACTGCAGGTGTGCATTGGTCTTTGTCGGTCGTAACAATATTATAAAATTCTAAACATATCGTGTCTGTACATTGAAGCTATTAAAAAACAATTGGAATAGACTATATAAACGATGGAGAACACGATATATTTTTTTTTAGATTTCTTGTCTGTTTGTCGGCTTGTCTCTTTGTTCGGGATTAACATAAAAACTGCTGGGCCGATTTCGATGCGGTTTTCACTGATCGACAACAAATTGTTAGACTTAAAATTTGCTCTACTTTTTATCCCGCGGGAATTTTCTGAGAGTGATTTAAATTAGCAAGAATGAAAAACCAAATAGAATTCCGATGCGATTTTTTCATTGATCGATAGCAAATTAATTTTATGTAATAAAATGCGTGATACTTTTATCCCGGGAATCCCGAGGGAATTTACCGGGGAGCGGTTTGAAATTGCTTGGGTGCATAAAAATTAGCATATTCCGACACAGTTTTCACTAAAACGATAGCTTACATTCTTTTATATTTATTGCAGGGCATCAGCAAACAGGCAGATGACCCACTTGATGGAAAGCGGTTACCATCGCCTATGGACACTTGCAACACCAAGCTACAAATGAGGTGCTGCTCTCTTAAGGGAGACTGGAACCTGGTCACTAATGCTGGAACACAACTCAAGGTTGTTATGGCAGCATACTCTAGACCAGGGGTGGAAGCCATCCAGTCGGGCAAATACCCTACCACCTGACTGTGGGTTATTTTGTCGCCTCTTACGACAGGCCGCCCCAACGCAGGAAATTGTATTCTTTCTCCGTTCCTGCACGGTTAAAGTATATTATGCTGGGGTACTTGGTATCCCGGGAATCCTGCGAGAATTTCAAGTCAAGCGTGGAAGCGAAGTCGCGGGCATATCTTAGTTAATAATAATATTTTAATTAAGGGCAATAAATAATTGACATACATAGATTAAAATAATAAATTAACTAATAAACAGATATCTATATAATTAATAAATAAAAGTAATAAATAATATTCAAATTACATATAAGGCACTTAATGAAATAAATAGGAATTAATTATTCAAATAATGACTGTCAAGATCCTGCTTACTTGCACACCATTCAAATTGGTAAAATGAATTGAACCATGTATTTCTAGTAATAACACCTGTATGCAACTACATTTATGCAAGAATAAAGGTTTCATTTCATTATAGATCTTTAAAAAAGTTGTATTATAAAGTCAAGATGGCGAAGTCCGTCAATGGGGTAAGTTCATACACCACACGTTTTTTAACTTTTTTAAACGGAATTTAACGCCAACTACACTTCGAAGACAGAATTCAATTGAATGTTATCTTCATTGACTGATTTGTCGTCGTCGTAACTATACAAACATGGAAATCCTGCTCGAAGGATCAAAAAACTGTAGTGTATATACAGTTTTAGTTTAGGAGGGAAGGGTAAAATTTAAGAAACACCAAACCCAACGAGCGCTGTAATAACACTGATTTTATTACTGAAAATATACGAATATAAATGTGTAGTTATAGGACTTGTAAAATGCTGACTATTGTACTTTGTACAAGGTGTATGAAGTTACCCCACTGACGGACACCGCCACCTTGACTATATATATTCTTTATAAATCTGTTGCCAAACATATTCTTCCATATGTTCGTATTTATAATAAAGTATGCCAAAACATACCCTCCGCCAAAAAAATGTCAGCATCAAAGTTTAAATACTAATTAATTTAATGGTTAAAAACATTAAATTACAGCGACACAGAATGCACATTACCAAACCGACTACAACACACACACACACACATACACGCACACTCATTATACATAGTTCTAGGTTAGTTAAGTCACAACCAAATCGTGGTAGCGTAATGGCTAACGCACACGTCCCAAACTCAAAGGGCGCGGGGTCGATCCCGGCCGGAACGCATGCACCACTTTGTCAGTTTTCTGATCCAATATGCATATAGTTCCAATTACCACGTGCTAACAACTGTGAAGGAAAACAACGTGATGCAACCTGCACATCGAGATAACCTATATATTAAACCTGCCAAGCCACCTTGGACAAACGTGGCGGTTATACTGTCCGTTACCACTATAATGGGGGGCCCGAGCCCAGCAGTGGGACATTTATGGGCTGATATTATAGGTTAATTAATGAATAATTCCACTATATTTAAGTTATTATAATAAAATTGTGTTGGTTGCCGCGATACAGACCTAGAGCCTAGTGCAGTAACCTCCGCAAAAAAGTAGCCTTAATTATAACTATTATAATTCAAAATGTGTTATTACCATAAGTTTTAGATATAATTAATGTTGCGGACGGAGAGAACCCCCCTGACCCACCCGCCGGAACACACCTTCTTTCCGCGCTCCGCATACCGCCGACGCCCATAGCTCATACGGTTAGCAGCTAGGCGTCGGACGATAGATAGCGATAGATTTAATGCACTTACTTCACTTCACTTCAAAACGACTATTACTCTCTCTGCCATTTAGCATTATATTCTCTGTTACTCGTCTATGTATAGTTTTAAATTCATGTTTGTAAATAGCGTAACAATAAGTCATACAGTCCACATCGAGTTCTATTTGGACGAAGCAACTGCCAACAATAATTATATAAGGCCTAGAAATAAGTTTATAGAAATAAATAAATTTGAATCGAATTGAATTTTAATATAAAACTAACCTGATAGAACAGCTGATATTCTGTGTCAGTCAATCTGAGTGCCACTTCTTCTGGATAGTGCAGAAGGGTCTTCAATGACGAGAGCTCCTCGTAACTGCTTTCTTCTGCCACCGTAATACCTAGAAAGAAGATAGACATTACACAATTTCTATGATTTAAAAAAAAATATGCAGTTTAATTTTTTGTATTGGTGACGTTATTGGCGTTAATGTTTAACGGCACTAATAATCTCGCATCTCAAATAAGGCATTAAAGTCTTGACTACATTTGCTTACATATGTACTTAAACTATATGCGGAAGCCGCTATTGCAAATATATCATTTATAGTCTTTCGCTCTGCGTCCACAATTTGGACAGGTGCAATGCGCTTGTCTTTTTTTTGTTTGTGCGATTCATGTAAAAACTATTGGGCCGATTTCGATGCGGTTTGCGCTGATCGATAGCAAATTCTTAGACTTAAAATCTGCGCTACTTTTCATCCCGGAAATCCCGCGATATTTTTCCCAGAGGCTACTTAAAGTGGTCGGGTGCATAAAAATTAGCTTCACGCATTCTTATTGTAAATAGCCCATTGTCCTGTTGTAAATACCCTTTATTTTTAAATATTAGTAAAATAACTGACATTTGTTACCCTTCCAACTGGACGTAGAATTAAATATTGTTCTTTCTAGATGTAGCAGAGGTATTACAATTTCTAAAAAAACATCTAGTATCTGTAACTGAAATTATCAGACACTTATCTTTTTATTACGAAGCTGCCAAGTGGGCAGACAGTCTTCTATCTAACGGAGAGTGTTAACTATCGGAAAACAATGTTATACTTATTATATATGAATTTTTAACTGGGCTTTCAGGGCCAAATCCTAAACGAAATACCGAAACAACACTCAAAGGAGCATGGAGCAGTGATGAGTAGTACGCGTGTGAGGCATCACATTTATCCCGTACAAAATAGATTTGTACTGATACGGCTCAAAATTTAAATTTGCAGTACTTCAAAAATTTTGTCACTCACGTGTCAAATGTATGAGAAAGGACCGAACGAGGACAACAGTACAACAACGCCTCTACGGATATGCACATGACAAAGAGTAAATTGATGTGGCCGAGACCGATCACATCCGATTCTTAACGAACATTTCCGAACTAGAAGATTTGTACGGGACAAACGAGGGAATGACGCTCACCGCCTCACCGGCCTCATCGCTCCAAATGTACTGCCGCGGTACAAACTATACAAATCTCCTCGCCTCATTTGAAGTGGTACATTGTACTAGTTCAGTACAAAATGTCATGTTACTCTTACAAACTCATTTTAAAATCATATCCTACCCAACTTGACAAATACTGAAGTGGAATCACTAGATTTTTGAAAAATTAAAAATAAAAATTACCCTTCTCAGGAATCGAATCGCATCCTGTATTATTACACCAAACGATAGTGTAGCTTATAAGGATCAATTTCTGCGAAGGAATATCAAAGGGCAAACCAACGGAAAGGGTTGGTTTTTAACATAATGTTCTATTTTACATACATTAATTAAACCTCATTTTTTGCAACATGGAAATTATGACAATTATTGTATTTTTAACAGGCATCTATAAATGAATGGTCGAAACGTACGTTGTTTCGCCCCTATCAATCAGATGAATCAATGGGTAAACATTGATTGCGTTCAAATAACCGGCGCCATTTGATGTTTAATTGCGCCGGTCATTTGCGATGGTAGCCTGATAAGAAGTGGTGTTCGCGTCTTTGAAGTCTGCCTATTTATTCCCGGTTTGCAACTCACGCTTCTAATTATGTTCGGGACTGTTTTTCGAAGTAAATCACAACCGGAGTAGATTTAAATATAGTAACTTAGTAGTATAAGAAAACTGTCAACATAAGAAAGTAAATAATATATGTAATATATAGTAAGAAATGTATTAAATAGCAAGAATATATAGCAAATAGTTAAAAAACGTAGACAGTAAGGAAACGTTGGATAAGAAAAATTATAATATTTTCTTAAGTTTTCGCGACTTGTATATATAATAAAACTCCGTTTTTAATAGTTTAAAGCGCGGTAATTTATTTGATTTTTGTTATTCCGACGTTTTGGCCACTTTTCAGTGGTCGTGATCACGGAAGACAAAGATGTCAAGTGTCAATGAGTATTGTTATAGTTTAATTTAGCCTACCGCCAACTTGTTCATTTTAATTTTGTTTATGGTTCTTATTTACTCTATGGGAGCCTAAGCAAATTTACCACCGCTTCGCAACATGTTGTGGCTTGAAGAGAAGAAGCGGCGCAAGAAACTCTTCAGCAAACATGCCTAGCTCTAATAATGTTATATAATATTAAAATGGGTGGAAGGAAAAATAAAAGAAATTACCAGTCAAGTTGGTTTGTGTTACGGTGCACGCAGAAAGAGCTCAGTGTCCTGAGGTCTGGCAGTTGGTTTTTGCTGGGTTTGGGTCTGGATAATTTTGATGTTCGGATCCCAAACAGGTGATACTTGTCAACCATCTTCTCTATTGAAATTTGGGTGTTTTTATAAAACTTGAAAAATTAACGCCCAAATAAATCAACCAAGCAACCCAAATCATTTGTCCAAAGTTATTTCGCAAATAATCCCAATGTTCTAAACTTGGCAACAATCTTCAGCAAAACATTAAATTGAACTCAGGAAAGTTTTCAAATTGAAGGGGATATTTCAACCGGGTTCCAACTCGACGAAAGTTATTGCAATGTCAAATACAAATTCGCATATTTTATAGTCGAATTCTTGTACTATACTTACATTCTTATTTGAGTCGTATCACTGAATATACTGAATACACTTGCATGTAATCTTTTTATGACGTCTCTCAGGGAATGTATCTAGGAGGGGTATGGCAGGGGCCGGTGCTGCACACACTGGTACCGCCATCCGGCGGTAAGCGTCATCCTCCTCTCAATCCTTCCTCACCTCTGCGCGTGTTAGGTTTCTTTCGCCGTTTCTTCTCTCCCAGCCATAACACGTTGCGAAACGGCAGTAAGATAGTATAGGCCACCGCGAACCGCCGATCCCGGTCCGCCGGGATCCTTCCTCTCGGGCTTTATATTACCCGTCGCCCGCTCTCAATTAGTGCATTGTGTCGCCTTATGGTGGGCATCATTAGATTCATCCCCCTCTCATGGCAACAGTCCAGCCGAGGTGAAACTCCCTAGGGAGCCCCCTCGAGCAAGTTGCCCCCCGGGCTCGCGCGCCTTCGCTTCGCAAAGGCACTGGCCCCGAAAACCCCGGTAAAGTTGTAAGGTCTTCGGACCAACAACATAAAGTCAAGTCCAATAAAAAAAAAAAAAGCGTGTTAGGTTAATCTATTGTTCGGTACATTATATTGTTTATAACCTTCTTAAAATTTTAATGTGTTGTATAGAAACACGGAACAATAACAAAGTAAGTGTTTAAACAAACATCTGATACTCAAGCTTAATTACATTATTTTCACCTTTGTTATCAATCCAAACGGAAATCTGAATCCGTAACCGCCAAAATTTAAAAAGGGAACGTCAGTTGTTTGTTCACGACTATAAAAGCGGAAGGTTCGGCCGGCATGGCTCATTATATTACAGACACATGTAGCCATACAAGATTAGCTTAGGCGTGTTGCTGGAGGTTTCTTCCGCCGCTTCTTCTCCTCCAGCCATAACACATTGCGAAGCGGTAGTAACGATAGACTAGGATCGGCTCCGCCGGCGGAGTCGATAACGAGTCCCCAATAATAATCGTTTCAGCCTATTGGCTTAGCTCATTCAGCCTCTCACGGCTAACTCCTATGTAGAGTCAATCCCCCGCAGCGGTCGAGCCGAGGTCGAACCTCACAGGAGGTGCCTCCTCGAGCGTGCTGCCTCCGGGCTGAACGCCTCCGCTCCCACGGAGTCGGGAAGCCCCCAAAGTCCGGTATCGCTGAAACAGCCATCTGCGGCTATTCAGCTGGATCCAGCTCCAAAAAAAAAAGCATGGCTCATTATCGTTCGAGCCGTCGAACGGGATGGACCTCAATGTGAGAGTCTACAACCAGCAATCTACACTGACATTTTACGTTCATCGGTTGAACAGAGCGAAAGCTCTGTTGGACAAGAGGCGCATATTATATTGTGGTCGATAATTACTGTTCGATAATCGCAGTATTCTTTGAGGGCAAATTGCTGCTCGACACCTGACAAGCGTGGACGCAAATCTTGGAGTTGCCCGCGAAACGAGATAGGGAGAGAGATGGAAGTGCACATGCGTCTCGCGGGCGCCGACGTCAGTCGGGAGTCCGGAAGCGCAGGTATGCATGATCTCCCCCCTTGAAATATCGCTGCAGGAGCCCTCTAGCATCTAGGGAGCAGAGGAGTCTTCACCCCTGTTGACGAAGTGAGTTTGCCTCTCCCGGGGCACTCTCAAGCAGTTGTGCGCTAGGATCGGTGTGGGCGTAACTACGTTCTAAGTCTCATGCCTTTCCTACTCATAAGCGCGGGGCACATGGGAGGAGGGTGGTTTTAGTGGGGTATTAGCCCATGGGCATCCATGGGTTCGAGTCTCCACATAAGCCGGTTGATTATTGTTTGGATTGCCTCATGTAAAGCCTCCATGATCAACGACGGTCCAATCCCTAGCAAAGGACCCGGTATGTGCGAAATGCATTTCCCCCGCCTGAAAAAAAAAAACTCTTGGTGTTGTCCTTATATTTCTGTATATTATTGTGCTGTATTTAATATTGTAATTGTAATAATTCTAGTGTAATAAACTTTGATTATAATATTTCAGGTTATTATTGTGTTATTATAAGTCGGCTTGAGCTGACACGCACATACGCCGCTCACTGGCACCTACTGCCGAGTGCGTGAATTGATCCGGCTCTGAACGCACGCGAGTGATATAATAGTGCCGCTATTGTGAAGCTATGGGAGAGCGGACCACAGCCGGCCGGCCAGGAAACCCTCAGCAGCTGTCCAGGTAACCTAGGTCCCATTTCCTAAAGACGTTTGCCGTACACCGCACCACACACCTTCACGGAGGAAAGAGTTGTAAGATGCCAGCCGCTGAACTACCCACTAAACCTACCAGCGTCTCTCTGCGTCTTTGTGAAGCGCCACGGGATTTGTTCTAGGTAGTTCGCCGCAACATCTCGACGTAACCCGTCAAGTCAAGGACTATGATTCGAATACCATAAACAGTCTTGTCGAGAACATTAAAAAAAAAATGGGTATTATATACGGTTCCGTGTCTTTATTTATATGCTGGTTGTCCCCACTTATTTCGCAAAAAATATTACAGAGTTTGAGATGCAAGAAGAAAGAAAACTTAGAGAAGCGACAAGTAGGAAAAATTTTAAATATAAAATAATGCCATCTTTAAATGTCAGGCTGTTGAAATGATTAACAAACTGCCTATTGACCTAAAGTTGAATATATACAAAAAGCATTATTTTAAGCGTAACATTAAAGAATTCCTTCCCAAACAAGTATACTATCCAGTTGATAATTGATCTTTGTTTATATTTTGTAAAATGAATATAATATTTATTGTAAATTTGATATTGCTTATAATGGTAATTATGGACTTTTAAAATAATTATTTGATCCTTACGTACTACGTATTTATTTATATTCAGGCACAAAATATTTTTGTTATTGAATTAATATAAATAAATAAATGAATAAAGTAGGGATGCCTCTGAGACTAGAGCACCCCATGTGCTTAGGCATGGTTCATCGGGGAGCTCCCCGACGACCGCCGGTTTCATTACATCAATGGGAGGAGATGAGCGTAGCGGAGCCTCCGGCTCCCTCTTCGCCGTCTGCGACGGGAGTCCGCTCGCTCATCCTCCTCTCTCTACCTTTCGGCTGCCTCCTTCCGCGAAATTACGTCGTCGCAGGAGGCCGCCGCTTGTCATCTTCTCCGTACCTGCTACACCTGGGACAATATTCTTAGTGACTGTCACTTAAATGTGGCTAAGAGTTTAATGCGTTTAATGTTAGATGCGACATTATTGGAATGAAATTCTTTATCGCACGTGTTACAAGATGTCCGCCACAGTAGTCATGAGAACCATAGTGTATATTAATATGACACAGACAATCGTCATAGATAATAATTTTAGTCGATTTATCAGATGATTCGATTTATAATGAAATTACCATTTTCTACCGGTTAGTTAATTTTATAAGCCCACTAAATTATCATCTACATAATTTAGTGCATCAGTAACTAATTATTATAATTGTTTTTATGATCCTGGCAACACTGTGATGTAATTGCTATTTTTAGCAATGATGCAATTCGTATAAAAGGCGTAGTGGCGTGTAGACGGTGTTCATTGCTTACTGTGCTGTGTGAATATTCACATCAAAGGCTAAACAATAGAGGGGAAACCCTGTCCAAATAGTTAATATTTGATATATTTGGTAATTTCTTACCCAAATCTCTCCTTGCATTTTACACACGTTATACTTCAGACACTCGGAGGATGGGATCTAGACGGAAAAAAATTCGGGCAACTTACAGATGGCGCAATTTTAACAATGTAGAAATCGTTTTGTGCTACATCTATATGTTTGTAGACGGTTCACTGAAACGTCACTGTACACACATACTGTTAAGTGAGTGATATGTTGTCAATGTCAATCTTGCAGAGCGTCGTGACTATGGAAGCGGGGTGGAGGGAAGAAGGGAGATATAACCTCTTCTAGAGAATAGTCGCAGCGCACCAAGTATTCGACAAACTGCGATTCATTGCCTTAACCAAAGTGAATTATAACGTAATCAAGTTCTAACTTCGTCTTCACGTCATCGAACTTCGTCCCAAAGACACCATCGCCTTTATTTTAATGACGTACAACATTGACAGGTAACTTACGATACATTATGGCTACGTTCCACTAGAGACTCACAACGACCACGTTTCCTTCCACTTGTTTGCCGGCTTTAAAATCATAAACTCTAGTGGAACGATTATTCGACCCACTTCTTGACATGGATCGTTGTGAGCGTTGCGTGATCAACAATTATGACGTCATTAGTGACGCTTTCATCACGACCATAAGGACCGCAGTCGCCAGGTGGATCGACTGACGGAGTATTTTGGGCGTTGTGAGCTATTAAAGGCACGCGTATATGTATGTATACGCGGACTCTGTATATGGAGCGTACCCATAGATTCGACGTCATTTATCGGGATAAAAATGATGTAACTGTTAACCCGGGATATATGTCAACTCTGTGTTGAGTTTCATTTAAATCTGTTCCGTAGTTTTCATTTGATGCTCTAACAGACGGATAGATAATAATTATTCTAATAGATAGACAGATTTTTATCCGTGTAGGAACGGAGAAAGAAAACGATTTCCTGCCGCCGGGCGGCCTGTTGTAAGAGGCGACAAAAACACCCCATAGCCACTCCCTGGTCTAGAGTATGCCGCCATAACAATCTTGAGTTGTGTTCCGGCATTACTGGCCAGGTTCCAGTCTCCCTTTAGAGAGCGGCAGCACATTGGTAGCACCTTTGGTGTTACAAATATCCATAGCCGATGGTAATGTTGGTAATTTCACTTTCCATCAGGTGGGCCGGCTGCTGAATTCATGCAATTAAAGAAAAAGGTAACAATTCTAAAGTTTGCCATTTCGAAATCTGCTGGTCTGAGTTAGCCCACATGGTTTTCAAGAAAAATGACATACGAGCGGAAATTCAGAAAGGAATCTATAAGGTATATCATTTACTTACCATCAGCATCCTTGTCGACAAAATGCCTACTGGTGGCACCACTAGGGCCGGGCCTGGACCCTTCTCGCATCTCACTATCTTTCACAATTATTATTCATTAATATTAATCCACTAAAAACAGCTGATTAACACTGATATAACACTAAAGTCACTTTTTGAACGACTTAAAACACTGCCATCTATTGGTGTACTTGGTAAAATAAATCGTTTCTGTACAACGCCATCTCTCGGAGAGGGTGTTTGAACTGTGTTCTTTGATATTTCATATTTGTTTTAGTCTTCTGTTTCACGGTCACATAATCTGTAACAAAGTAAAAAAAAAGTTAATGATTATTCTTTCAAAACTTTTTTCAAACTCAAGAATTTTAAGTTAAATCTGCTTCCTATTCCATGTACACCGCCTTGCAATGTATTGTTACATGCCGACCAAAAGTAAATGCACATCTGCCTGCCATAAACCCGGTTTATTGCCTTTCCCGCATTTGGACTTCTTTTGTTTACTTTGTGTTTAGAATTAGTAATTAAGAAAAACATTCTATTGTTATTGTAATTGTTTTATGGCCGTCATTAGGCAGGTGTGTCGAACTAATTCTTGTTGTTATTGTTTTGCGTCGAGGCATATTGTATTTGTACAAAATAAAAGGGATGCCCGAAGGGAGGGGTGAGGCAGTCAAGCGACGATTACAGTACGAGCAAGACGTGTGTACATTCGATGAGCTATATAGTGACGGACTTAGTGCGTGTTATTGAATCGTGCAGTTTGTACTGGTTGCGTCCAGTTATATATGTACCTCTGTTATACGTGTTTGTATAGTTCTAATAAATTCTATAGCAATTCCAACGGCATTTTTAATTCGAGTCCTGTAACTCGTAACAGTATTATTAATGTTTAAGGAGAAGAAGTGGCAAGAGACTCCTCAGCAGCATAATTAGCTAAAAAATATATTTCTCCATATCTCAGCTTCTTTAAAAAAAAATACACGAGTTTTTCGCGATTAGTACACATAATAAAACTACGTTGTAACGGTTTTAAGCGCGGTAATTATTCCGATGTTTCGGCCACTTTTCAGTAACCATGATCACGGAAGACAAAGGTGTCAAGTGTCAATGAGTATTATTAAAGTTTTATTTAGCCTACCGCCAACTTGTTCATTTTCGTTATTTAGTTTTAATTTTGTTTGTGGTTATTATTTACTCTATGAGCCTAATCTAATTTACGACCGCTTCACAACATGTTATGGGTTGAAGAGAAGAAGCGGCGCAAGAAACTCTTCAGCAAACATGCCTAGCTCTAATAATTTTATATAATGTGAATGTGAGCTCTTTCTGCGTGCACCGGAACAAAACCAATTTGATTGAAAATTTCTTTTTAGATTATTTTTCACCCATTTAAATCAATTACCGCGCTTAAAACCGTTAAAACGTAATTTTATTATTATAAACTTTACCCTGCTCTGAGTTAGCCGTTGCCTCGCACAGAAAGATTGATGAAGCGATGTTCTACCTACTTCACCAGGCACGAATTGAACACGTATACTTTAGGATTTGGACCTGAAGCCTACTTGAAAAATTCACGAAATTCCAGCAAAAATGTATAAATTGGTTTTACCATGAAAGCGTAACAGACAGACAAAGTTACATTAATAATATTAGTGTGGGTGACCTAACTACTTAATTAATCTTTCAACTTCTTCAAATTAATTACCGCGCTTAAAACCGTTGAAACATAGTCCTATTCCGGAACTGCTGTTTTGATTTAATAATTTCTTGATTTAAAGTTTCAAAATATGTGATATCATCACACTAAGAGGGGTCTTAGGAATGTAACGAAATGTGACAATGACGGAAAAGGGGTCAATAAATCATGAAATTTGTGTGATTTAATTTGCGGATAGTCCCTTTTGAGTACTAGTCGCGAAACCCTAAGCAAAAAGCCTGTAAAAAGTTTATCAGTCCATTTGAATATCTACTATCGTATTAAACATTTTACGAACTAAATAAGCCAAGGTAAAGGCACCTTAAGTCCTTAGGGCCGTTAATTCGAAGAAAGCTTGAGGAGTTGAGGAGGGGTCGGTTTACTAAAGGCCTAATTGACGAACTTTAAGAGCTCGAGTTCCACTTCCGATAATTGCTCTCTCCATCAAAATTAGCCCAGCAGGTAATTAGTGGGGCGTGACGAACTGGTACAGACAGCAAAAGAATAATTATTACTTTTGCGTAAGAAGAATTGTAAAAACAACAATGTGTATACAAGTGGCGTGAACTGCATATAACTCGATTCCTCATAGCCTACCTTTAAGTAACTAGCGACCAAAAGGTCGAAAGCGCCATGCATTTATTGGCGTTTACGCCCTTTGTTCAAACATATTACTATAATTGAGCCGTGGTAAGAAGCCTTATTTGAAGTTTCCTATAAATACTTGTAACGTAGTAATTTCCAAAAATAATCGTCACTTTTGCACATTCAAAAACTCGCTTTATTTTTTTTTTCAAATCAAATAATTTATTGCATAAAAACATGGTTATACAATAGGTCTTGTTATTTTATACAGAGCACATGTTTTTTGCCGGTTGGGCGTACAATTTTTTTTTAATTTATGTCATAAAGGTACACTTATTTGGTTTTAATTATTATCACCAATATTTTAATCTTACAATTATGTATATCCTTAAATTGGACAAATACTAAATGACACACAATTTAAATTTATATATGTTTCCAATGATATTTATATGGTACAAATATTATAAACACTTAACATTCTAACTTATCACTTACATTTAAAACTTATCATTAAGAAACTCAGTTACACTGTAGTAGCTTTTTCTTATTAGTACTTTTTTTAAGTGTGATTTAAACAATTTAGTTTTCAGAGCTTTCAGCTCTTTTGGGATTTTATTATATATCTTTGGGGCCATGCATACTATACTCTTATACAGTAAAGTTGTTTTTGCAGGATGCATACAAAGTTTTTCTTTATTACGTATATTCCTAACCGTAATGTCGGATGTATTTGGAAACATATGTAGATTTTTGTGTACAAACATTGTGACTTCATATATATATAGCGATGGAACAGTGAGTAAACTATGTTTGATGCATAGCGGTTTACAGCCTTCAGTTATGTGTATTTTGAACATTGCTCGTAAACAGCGTTTCTATATTAAGAATGTAGTATTTGTATTGGCTGAGTTACCCCAAAATATGATACCATATCTTAAAACTGATTCTACAAGCCCATAGTAAGCTGGTAAGCAGAGCGTCTGTATTGACTGTCGGTGTTTTGAAGCACAGAATTACCTCCAATTCGTTCACTGGACGCCTCGTACACGTTCCATTATTCGTCAACTAATAGTTCCGAATTTCTGCACTTCTTTTGCAAACAATTATAAAACCAAGTAATAATAAATAAATAACATTCTTTAAACCTGTTTCTCACATAATAGTTAATTCTTTCAAATTAATAAAATCCTTACGTCAGTTTCATTCTGTCCTAACATGGCAGTATGAACGTCGTACCCTAGTCTCATTATTTGTCGTATCTATCGAATTGACGTTGATTTCTGACAGTAGATTTTTAAACGTCGCGTTAATCTCTAATGATTAAAAAAAGGCCTTGGGAAGAAATTGGACACGGAATCACCTTTTTGGTGCTTTGATTGTACACGGAATAAACTATGGACTTGAACGGCAGCCTTTTTGGAAAGTTAGCCAAGAACTAACTTTTGATAACAGTTTTAAAATAATTTATATCAAATTAAAATACCATAATTAAATTATTTCTTTAGAACTGTAACACATGACAATGTTATGTTTGTCAACACTGTTTTTTCTTAAATATTAGTGACGTGATCTGGAGATTGGTGTATAATCGAAAAGTATAAATTGTATTTAAGATATGCATATTTTCTACATTTTAAAGATAAAAATAGCAACGCAACGTAAAATACATTTTTTTAATAATAAACGCTCGCGCGTATTGGACGCAATAGCAACTCATAACCCGATCAGGCACTAGCTTTGGTTTCAAAATATGCGGTAAGATAGCCAAATTAAAAATACAAATTGTAATAATAAAATACATCGCAACTTGGACGTTTTTTCAACAGCGGTGTAGTCGGCGCTTGCATCATCTGGTAACTTTTTTCTACCAGCTTACCTTAGCCAAATTTACACCCCTCACCACTGGTATATACATTGTTGTTTTTTCTTTAAAGATCATTTTTGTACATTTCAAACAGGATTTTTGCAATAAATTACACTATTTAATAGAGTTTAATTGTCTAACGGCCGATATTTCAATCATCAGATAAAAGTTATTGATAGGATAAAATAATACGGGAGCAAATAAAATCTTGGAGTTGCGCAAATAAAATCTTTGAGTTGCGCAAATAAAATCTTTGAGTTGCGCAAATAAAACAGTTGAATTGTTTAACCTTTAATATCGATCAGGTTATAATTTATTCGATCAATAACTTTATTTGGTGATTGAAAATTCGGCCTTTAAACAACCTAACCCACATCTAAATTTAGATATTACAGTAGAAAAAGTTTTATATCATTTTTATTTTTTTTATAGCTGGAGTACAGCAGTCAGGCAGACGACCCACCTGATGGAAAGCAGTTACAGTCGCCTATGGACGTTTGCAACTCCAAAGATGTCACTAACGCGCTGCCGGCCGCGAAGAAAAATGACACACTTTTTAAAAAGCCCCACGGCTGGGAGCTCGTTCCAAATCCCCACGGTGCGCAAGAGAAACGTTGAAACGTGGGGATAAACGGCCAGCCGATGGTGTGCGGTGGCAAAAGGAAGATGAAGGCACCATTCTGAACAGATCCTCGGAACACTCCCCATTATGCAGTCGGTAGAATATGCAGAGAGACGCGAAGTCTCTCCGAAGGCCAATTGTATCTAAACCGTCTGTGAGTATGGGATCGTCGAGAATGCGAACGAATTAATCAAATAAATAAAAAATAAAAACACAATTCAACTAAAATTTTGTCCAAAAGTTTATCTTGTAAGAAAGACAAGGTATATAGAATCTGGCTGATGAAATTAGAGACTGATAGAAAAATTCTAGCAAAAAAGAAACCGACTTGAAGAGTAACTAAAATGCAAAAATAAAACATTTTCTACATCTTGTTGTTTTTTATGTTTTACTAGCTGAGCCGGCGAACTTCGTACCACCATATTCTCTGAATTCATAAAAGACTTTATTTCATGACACAAAAAGAAAATCACCAAAATCGGTCCAGGTGATTAGGAGGATTCTAGAACCCGATCTCAGCGCCACCTACTGGTTCTAATTGTGAATCTAAACCATCCGGGAATCCACTCAAACACACAAAAACAAAATCACCAAAATCGCTCCAGATGATTAGGAGGATTTAGAACACGATCTCAGCGCCACCTACCGGTTCCAATTGTAGATCTAAACCATCCCGAGATCCACTCAAACACAGACAAAAAATTTCATCAAAATCGGTATAGTCGTTCTCAAGTTATTCGTGTACATACATTACTACGATTCATTTTTATATATTGTTACAAGTTGCAGGACTCGAATTAAAATGCCGTTGATATTATTATAGAATTTATTAGAGCTATACAAACACGTATAGCACAGGAACAAATATAACTGAATATAACCAGTCCAAACGTAATGCACGATTCAATAACACGCGCAAAGTACGTCACTATATAGATTACCGAATGTACACAAGTCTTGCTTCGCTTGTGGTTATCGCTCGACCTCCTCATCTCTCAATTGGGGCATTGCTTCATACTGTACAAATACACTATGTCTGCTCAGCCGCGTGGACCGAATTTCCTAGAATCACACCTGGCTAATGACTGCCATAAATATTACAATACACAATGGGCTGTTTTTCTAATCACAGATTTTAAACACAAAGTAAACAAAAGAAGTCCGAATGCCGAAAAGGTAATAAAATGTCTACAGGTATGCAGGCGTGAATTTATCTTTTGTCGGCGTTCAGGTTGTAACAATATATAGAAGATTTCGCACCAAATTCATAGACTTTTTTGTAAAGATTTTTTTATTTTTACTTGTAGGTTACGTATATGGCATCAATGATATCAATAACAATTATCATTGTTATTGATAAATTATTATAACTATTCTGAAGCTGTACTGAATCCAACGTAGAAAGAATTATCAAAATTATTTCATAAACAAAAATGTTACGGCTGAAAAACTTCAAACACTAAATATTGTATGTCTGATTTTAATTAATTTTCTGCTATGTCTTCAGAGTCCGAGGTCTAATATCTACTAAATATATACCGGACTACTAGAAGCTATGCTGACTAACACAAAAGAGCTATCGAATTAAACAATATAGTTATGGCTGAATATGTATTTAAAAAATATATTTATATATACACGAGGAATTGCGAAACTAATCCACTTTTAAAATTGTCTAAAAACGAACAATAAAATGTAACATAAACACATAATCAAACACACGCTTAAATCCGTCTAAAAGTATTTTTATTATCGTCCATCAAAACAGTGTTACTACATACTATTGGTCCAATTAACCGACTTTGCAAATGCGGAGTTCTCCAACATTTGATGGAGTGCCATACTCTATTACAATTAATGGCCAACGAATACTTTGACGTGCTAACAAGACAAGCGTACCGTTAGCAAAAAAAATATAGTATACAATAAATCATTGATTTTTTCTATTGTTTTGTATATCGTCGATATTTTTTTAATTAAATTGTTTTCGCCAATTGTATAAATAATAAAATTACGTTTTAACGGTTGTTGAAAAGTGTGCTATGATATTAGACGCAATGTAAGGCCCTTGAACAATTATAACTTCGTCTTAAAACTGGCTTTTATTTTTACTTTAGTAAGTATCTTTCAGTCGTACAAAATGGTGTCTCCCTTAACTGAATTCAAAACCCGTGTCTTTTTTACATTTTTGAATTCCCACCAATGAGAGCGAGTTTTATTTATACATATCTCTCATTGGTTAGTCCTATCCCTACGTCCTGGCTAACATAGGCATATAGGCATTGATTAACAATAACAAAAGTGGATCATTAAGTAATTTATAAATTTAATTTTATTAAATAAATAAGGAAATTGAAGTACATAATTTATTTGATTTTTTGTTATTCCGACGTTTTGTCCACTTTTCAGTGGCCGTGATCACGAAAGACATAGATGAGTGTCAACGAGTATTGTGAAACGTCGGAATAACAAAAAATCAAATAAATTACCGCGCTTAAAATCTTTAAAACATAGTTTTATTATGTTTTTATTAATTTGATGAATACATTTCAATATTTATAATAGTAATAACAGCCCATAAATATCCCACTGCTGCTTGGACTGCTGCTTTAGTTTCGGGGTGGAACGGACATTGTACCCAAAGTGATTACCTAAGACAGTTTTGCGGATTTAACACATTGCTTATCTCGATATACAGATTTCATTACGATGTTTTCCTGTGCTTTTTTATTTATTTAAATTCTCTCTCCGGACGAGTTTAATGTATCCGGGCTTATTGTATTTTTGTCTTTTTTAGCTTTTGAATTTGGCACAAAGATAGATAAGTCTGGAATAGCACATAGGCTACTTTTTTATCCTAGGAAAATATGCGGTTCCCGTGGGAAAACATCAATACGAGCAAAGCCGCTAGCTGTATAATAAATATATGATATGTGTAATTGAGGAGGTGAGCGCTGAAAATCAGTGCTGTGTTGAACCACATTTTGCCACACCAAAATACTGAGTGCCTATCTAATTATAGAAATTGCGGCATAAAATGTTTTCTAATCTGCTCTTCTTGTATGCAATGCATTAAGAAACAAATATATTATTTCCTACTTTTATGAATAAATCCTTACAGAATTTGTTCGATTAAATATAACATATGATGTTTTGGCTGTCCGTACATTATACCACCTGTCCGAACTTTTTGGACTTTGCTACCACTAGACGGACAAGTTGTTTTTGATATATTGGAACATAATCAACAGTAAGTACCTTGCATAGTTACATAAAAGCTAGTGTACACTTGATATCATTAGGCGTCATACATACCAGTCCACCAAGTCGTGGTAGCTTAGTGGTTAGAGCACTTGCGTCCTAAATTCAAAGGGCGTGTGTTCAACTCCTGGTCGGTAAGCATGCATCACTTAGCCAGCTTGCGCTAGCCATTACGCTACCACGTCGTAAGTAATAAATAAATAAAAATATAATAAATATAAAATAAAGAAATAAATAATCTTTGTCTAAAGCAATACCATAATGAAATAATTTTAGGGATTACAATCGCTCGATCAAAAAAGTAACTCTACAAGCTCCAGAACACTATACAACTAGATGGCGCTACAGGTCAAATTTATGTGGCTTTTTAGGTTTTTGGACTGTTTATTGTTTTAGGCGTAACTGTGAGTGTGTTTTTAATAGATTAAAGGCCAGTTTATCAATCATCAAATAAAAATTATTCATAGAATAAAGTATAACATGGAAAAATTCAAAATGTCAGTTGCATGAATAAAGCAGTTGAATGGTTTCACTTTTGAATTCACTCGGCTTATAATTTATCCTACTGATAACTTTTATCTGACGATTGAAAAATCGGGCATAAATTTGGTCTATGGGAATCTATTGTTACGTGCAAGCACGCACTTAGGATTGGAAGGAAGCACCAGTTTTTTTAACTAAATGCTTTTATTGTCTTACACAGCCGTACGTAATACTTTTCCGCAGGGTTGCCCCTATGGTGGTGCACCAGGCATTCATCATTTTTATTAATTTAATCATAATCATGTCAAACCGTTCTCCATAGCAACAAACCGAAGAGGACCCTGCTTCGAGTACGGCATGGGCC
This sequence comes from Dendrolimus houi, assembly GCA_039645545.1. Lineage (NCBI taxonomy): Eukaryota > Metazoa > Arthropoda > Insecta > Lepidoptera > Lasiocampidae > Dendrolimus > Dendrolimus houi. Next base: position 2,528,227 of record CM077145.1, read on the forward strand.
ATCTGCGTCGTCAACAACAAGCGACGCATTATATAAGGGCGCACTGGGCATGCAGCAGACACCGAGCAAGATCACCATCGAGACCACGCGCTTCTTCGAAATCGCGCAATCCAACGGAGGCACTCCGACCATTGAGGTTCTGTTAATTCAACAGCCATTCTCTAAATACCAACTTGTATCCCCTGAGTAACGTAAAATTAGTGCACATTAACATTGTAATTATCTGTAATAAATAACATACGTAACGAACCAACGTATCTGATTGAACCCAGGATTGAGGAGTAAGATGACGCTTTGCAACCACTATACACAATTGTGAATGTGATCAGAGGCTACACTTACGTAAGAACTCTGGTCACCCCAATATACCTACACGCACAACTAACGACGCACTGTCCCGACGATAAGTGTCTCACCCACAATACCGTCGCCGATATTGCGTAGACCACCTCCTGCTACTGCAGTGCTCTCCTCCAAATTCATTGCGTGTAGCTAGCTCGCTTCTGTATCTCCTCTGCTACACTCCTCCTTCACTGAACTGCCCACTAAACTTTTCACTAAAATCACCATTTAACTCCCCACTAAACTCGTCACTGTCTTCTACCAACTCTCTCGTATAGTACTTCTCGCTTTGCTGCTGATGGGGGACCCGTACAGGGTGGAAGAGCGAGATGGAATGCTCCACCGGCTTAAAGGAAGATCTTTCAGCGAGTCTAATATTTGTATATATTCTTTGTATGTTTCGGGAAAGGTTTGTGACATCAATTATCGCACAGCGCCATCTATTGGCTTGGAAGTGTTCCAATACATTGCCTTCAACTGAACTACCCGGTAGGCGCGCCTACGCCGCTTATATACCCGGAAGAATCTTCTAGTACCCGTAATTTCGATCTTTTCGTTACTCTTTTATTTGTTGTCTATCCCTTTCTAAAATGTACCTGTCCTTGTCTTTTCCTTCTAGAATGTTGTTCCTTTTTCTAAAAGTCTTGAGACCGGCTTTCGCTACCAGAAGGTTCTACCCTCGGTCGCCACAATATTTATCTAGTGGATCCAGCCGACGTTATTCTGCTTTAGAGATCTATTGCAGCACCATTTACTAAGTCCAATTGTAAATCTAAACCATCCCGAGACCCACTCAAACACACACAAAAATTTAATCAAATCCTGGAACCCGATTCCAGCGCCACCTGCCGGATCCAATTGTGAATCTAAAGTATCCTAGACACACTAAATTACACAAAAAAATCTACAAAATCGGTCCAGCAGTTGAGAAGTAAAGTTCAGTGAAGACACACACATACAAATACAAAAGAATTCAGTATATATATTTAATAGAAACTTGTCAAAAAATGTAAGTATTTTATATCATTTTTGGTGTTATATCGTTTACTGTGGGATTTTTACTGTCTAGCATTTATTTTCTACTATAGTAGTAGTAAAACCTTGGTTTTTATTATGTTGTATAATAAATTATATAAAGTACAAAATTGCCCTTCAATCACAATTCATCAAAGCTCTTTTATCTGACGACCCCTTACGTATTGTCACAAAATATATACGCAGAATCTCAGCTCAGTACAAAACAAGTAAGATATCTCTAAGGCAATGTAAGATAAATTTTATGAAAATTTATTCACACTAAAAAAATTCTAGCAAAAGAAATCGACTTTTAGAGTAACCAAAAAGCAAAAATAAATGTTTACCACAACATCTTGAAGTTAGTTCAAATTACTTTACACATTTCTACAACAATAAAATACTAAAAATTATAGTAATTTTCATATTCTATTTCGTTCCGACTTCAAGATGTTGTGGAAAGTATTTTTTGATCCTCTGCAACTCGTTTTTTTAGCCAGGAAGTGTTTATTTACATGTACCATGTTTTTATACAATAAGAGAATTATTTATTGCAAATATACAGTGAAACCCGTATAACTGTTATCTGAAGGGACCTATATTTTTTATCACTTATATATAATATGTAGCCTATATATATATATATATATATATATATATATATATATATATATATATATATATATATATATATATATACATATGTGTATATATGTATATATACACGTCACTATAGGAACGATGGAGAACACAATACAATCTTTGTTTACAAATCTTGTATTTATATACAATAAATTTAATGGTGAATGCGACGGCGTGTTGCATTAGACCCAAACCTCATAGGTTTAAGTGGTGCTTTACTACTATTTTACAATATATAATTATTATTATAAATAAATAAAATTACATCACCGCGATTATGTATTTTTCTAACTGTACAGGTCGAACAATATAATTTTATAATTAAAAAAAAACTAGTTCTTTATTCAGTCATCAGTTATTAGAGATTATACGAATCATAAAATTAAATGATGACTAAACAAATAACTGGTTTCTATTTAATTTTTTAATAAAATTATACCTTTTTGCTCGTGCTATAAAGTTAGGTAAATGCATATTTGCGGTGTTGTAATATAAACGACGATATGCGATTGGACAGGGGTACAGAGAAGTAGGCTATTAATAATCTCATTCATCGCACTGTTATATTAGATGCTTCGGAGAGCATTTTCAAAAAAAAACTTTTTTTTTTAATTTACACTTTCGGACGAAACTGAGAATTGAACACGGAATTGAAAATGAACAGAGATTGAGTCCAAGAAAGAGAGGTCCGATGAAGTCGGAAGATGCAGGTGAAATGCTTGTCGGTTGAATCCATTGGTGAACTGTGCAGAGCAAAAGAAAAGGGGAACATGATCTTTTGATCATTTTTCTTTATATTTTTGATATTTCCTTTCAACGGACGGTTATAACGGCATGAAACACGATTAGCTGAAGGTTAACGGTTTGATGCCGATATTCTATGGAAGCATGGTATCACACGAGACTGCCTCAAATGCTGTAAACAAGGTAGTGACTCCAGCATGGCTCTACCACGTCAGAAACAAATTAAAAAGTACATTGTCGCGAACACGACTATAACTTCAAGCATCAAATGTCAACGTCAATTAAAAACGTCAACGTGACACACAAGAAGAACGTTACATCATTTTTAACTACAATTTGAATACCCCTGCAGAAACTCGTACAAATCACCGATCAAAATCTTGTTTGCTAATTTGCATTGAATAAAACACCTGATTTTTCTTACTTTGAAATTGGAAAAATCAATGCCAAAGACGTTGTAAGCCATAGTTAAAAAAAATGAATACAAACTTCAACCGACTGCTTGTAATTTTACAATAAATAAATTAGTTATTCTCAAGTAATTAGTGCCTAGGAATTCCTACTGCGAACTCTAGAAGGTCAAACATACATCCTTAAAACAAATAGCGTTTTATCCTTCGGTGTATAGCAGAAATGAGCATTCTGAATTTAAAAATTTTATGGTATCCTGCTCTATTGCGTGGGAATGAACTCCATTCAGGGGCGCTCAAAAGCCCCGCGGGGTTCGCTTTGATTTAGTTGTTGAAACCCGCCGTTTATGACACCTGCTGCCTTTTATGATTATGTAGGTTGAAAGGGCAGAAACCCTTTGAGAAGGTTGTTACAAGATTGGTTAGAATACTGATGGACCGCTGTAAGTACATGATACCGCATTGCACTGATGTCTTTAATATTATGAAAGAATTTAATAGTACTTTAACCGACTCAAAACAAAGGAGGAGGTGCTGAATGCGTCGTGTAAATATTTTTATGTATTGAACATTCATTTATAGCGTGATTGATTCGTGTATGTGTTGTACCAAAATCATCCACTAAGACAAAAGCAATGTATGAACTAAGTAAGATATATTTTTTTAAAGTCAAACCAAAAATAAAGGCTTTTTATCTATTTATATTGTTACGAGTTGCAGGACTCTAATTAAAATGCCGTTGGAATTATTATAGAGTTTATTTTATTAGAACTATACAAACACGTATAACACAGGTACAAATATAACAGAACACAACCAGTCCAAACGTAATGTGCGAGATCGTAATTCCATAAAAGGCGCAAAGTCTGTCACTAAACAGATTACCGCATGGGGTACACACGTCTTGCTTCGCTCGTGGTTATCGCTAGACTGACGATCTCTCCATTGGGGTATTGCTTTATGCTATCCAAATGCAATATGTCTACTTGACCGCGCGGACCGAATTTCTTAGAATCACACCTGGCTAATGACTACCATAAAAGATTACAATACACAATGGGCTGTTTTTCAAATCACAAAGTAAACAAAAGAAGTCTAAATGCCAAAAAGTAATACAATGTGCAAAACAGGTATGCAGGTGTGAACTTGTCTTTGTCGGTCGTAACAATATGTTCAATCATAACTTTTGTGCTGAGAACCAATTTTGATGATTCTTTTCGCGTTGGATTCAGTAAAGCTTCAAAATAGTGGCAATAATGTTTTATCTAATTTCAATGAAATAATAATAATAAATAAATAATCTTCAGACAAACACATATATTGTATATCCCCAAATTAAGCAAGTTACGCGTGTGTTAAGGGTAATTATACAACGGACTACTCTGCGGCCGATCCCAGACACCCAGACCATAGTGAATAAAGGAGAAAATTCGTTTCCGAAATTTACCATGCTAGGAATCGAACCTTGATTACAGTGAGGTAGGCTGGCAAAGGCTTAACCTGCTCAACCAAAGAAGCCGTAAAAAAATGAGTTAGTAAAAGATTTTTTTTTTCATAAATGTTGTATTGAAAAATACCACATTAATATTACAATCTAATCTAAAAAGACTAATAAGTAATATAAATATAACCTAAATTAACTAAAAGTTTAATATAGTAAAAATAAAAGAAATATTGACAATAATATTGAAAGAGACTACAAGAAATATTTTTTCGTAACTCTTTCTTACATTACGTGCCCTATCGCTCGGCACGATTTCAACAGGCGTAGCCTTAAAGCCGACGCAGACGTGCGACTGAAACGCTATTATTGAAAAAAACGCCGATAAATCTTTTAATATTATAAATACGAATATGAGTTTGTTTGTCATGCCTTACTCACGCAACAGATCGTTGTGAAATTTTGTGTACACTTTGTCAGGGGTGTAGAAAAGGATATACAGTATCTTTTATCCAGAAAAAGTACTGTTTCCAAGGGATAGACGAATAAAGTGGAAGTTGGCGCACCGATCGTATTTCATTGGCATCACCGTTGCAATTCACCGTTGCTTCCATTAAATTTGATATTTCCAAGGGCGTGTAGAACTCCCAGCGACCGCTCCTTTACTTTGTTTACAAAATGTATATTCACTATTTTTATTTTCAATTAGTGAATTCAACCAAATATAAATAATTGATTAATTGAGTTTGCACCACATAAATAATATTAGATGTCCAATATTGTGAAAGATTATTACTAAGGAATTACAGGTGGACAGAAAAAAACTTAACTCGTAAAACGCGCTCCGATCACAATTGGTGCTACCGATTCGTTCTTTTTTTTGTATAAAATCACAGTCAAAACTTCCAAACAACGTCTTATTATTTAATTAATCTTTTTATTCATTTAAATCAGTCATAGATTGAAAATAAAAATGATTTTCCTTTTCAACTTCATAAATTTCACGAAGTTCATTAATTGACAAGTGATTTAGAATCATTTGTTAATTAATTAACACACCGCCACTGGTGCCTGTTGTTGGTAGCCCGTTTGTGTACAGCCTTACCTTAACACAAACGTAACTTGCTCAGATTGGGGATGTATAATGTATATGTATCTGTCAATTATATATTAATATCATTTATTATGTCAATAAATTTAGATGCCGGGACCTCAGAATTCTAGTGATCTAGAAGGGCATAATCTAGATCTAACTCGTGGAGACGACACTGCCACCGCGCCCCTACCGCTCTGCTATTCTATGAAATTCTATATGTAATTATGTGACAAGTGCTATGGAATCACATGAGTGTTGTGAGCCCATTGAGCCGAAGAGCTATTTAGTCACTAATTTATCAAATTAAAGGGGTGTTTCCGTTTTCTACCTACTTTAAATACCCAAAAATATTTTTTCCGCTTTCCAATCAAAATCTATTCCCTTTTGAACCTGCAAAGTTAAATATAATATTTTTTCTCTTTTCTACCTAAAAACTTTTCCGTTTTTAACCCATTACTAATTTTCACTGTTTTGATGTACAGTCAGAAATATTATTTGCTTTTAGATTCATTTATTGCAAGATAAACAGCTTATAATATTAAAATATTTATATTTACTCAATATTATTTGACGAACGAGTTCTTAGCTGCAAGTGTGTGTGCGTCACTGGATAATAATCCTATACACAAATGAAAAAACAAGTTTTCAAAAGATGTCGCTATGTAAAAATAATACATATATTTGTAAAAAAATCGGCTAATCTGCCAAGATTTTTGTTTATTTTATGTTAGTTATTACGTAGCACAAGTCAAAAATGCATTTTTATTCAATTTTAGTTATCAGTGTAGTCAAAATGCAAAATTCAAGTGTTATTGATGACTTTGATACCGCCTTTTATTTAACTGTGTCACAGAAAAACAACTTAATTTTAGTGTACAGTGGAAGAGAATTTCACAAGAGAAGAGTTAATAAGAACCAACCCATAGTGGAGATATACCAAAGCACCGACTCGCTCTGGTAATTTAAAAACTATCGACAGTGTTATTGTTAAAAAAAGTGATGTCTATAGTGATTGTGTACCTAATTATGCCAAATTATTAATAAAAAAATCAATGAAGAAAATAAAGGAGCAGGCTCAAACTTCCCTTGGCGCCCTATAAAACAAATATACGAAGAAAAAGTCATCATTATTATCATCCGAGCATTAAATCCCGGTTGAGATCGGAGAGTTCACTCCGACGCCCAGGGTCCGCAGAGGGACAAAGAAATTGAATCTGCTCTTAATGGTTTAATTTATGGCAAAATTTGCACAAGCCACTGTTTGGAAAAATTAGCTCCGTTTACATATTAAATTTAAAATACTATAAGTGATGTTAATATTTCATACTTTAAACGTCGATTGCTACCCCATCTATCAAGTTATTAAAATTTTACTTAATTTTTAAGACTATGTTGTCAATATTATGATTCAAAGGGCAATAAATGCATCCAGTGCATTGAATAACAGTTAAAAATATTTTTTATATTAAGATTCTTTATAGTTCCTCAAAGTCTGTGATTGATTACTTAAATATTTTGAACTATGACGAATCTGTGATTTTGTATTTTAATTGTAAAATTCTATAATTTTATTATTCAATTTCATATATTAGCTAAGTTTTTTTTAATAGTTTAAATTTTATATTTTGACGAGGTTGTGAATTCTGAAAATTTTATGTACCAAACGTTGATTATGTGATCTATGTAATAATGTTTTATAATCTAAGAGTTCTTTTTAGTTTTTTGTTAACTGTGTATAAGAATCTTTTTGACTTTATTATTTTTTTAATAAATATTTTTAATTGATTTTACTTTTTCTGCTGTCTGTACTCAGTTTACTAGGTAGAAATCGGAATTGAATTTTGTAAGTGGTCGAAAACGGAATTATTATTATTATTTTAGATTTGTGGGTATAAAAAGTAGGTACAAAACGGAAACACCCAATTAAAGACATGATTATTTATGTTTTAGTAATTATTAGTTTTGTCATGTTATAGAGCCGTACTGGAATTATAATCTTGATCACAGCTCTTAGTGCCTGCTTAATCGGTGTGATACCACGTGTAAATAGATTATCAGCGTGAAATGGTTAGGCTTAAGCTAAACGTGCTAAAGCGGCCCGAACCCCCCCTGCCCTCCCTACCTACCTACCTACAATCTCTTCTATCTTACCTATCGGCACCGCTTCTAGAGTTGCGAGCGTCTATGGGAGACGGAACCCCATTAAGCAAAGTGGGCCGGGCCGTCTGTCTGTTTGACTGCTTTAAAACAAAAAAAGCTATCAAGCGATGATCATTAAAGTCTTTAATTCTATGGCTACCCACACACACACTCAGTATTATTGGCAATAATTTAGTTATTGTTAGTAATATTGTTTGCGGGCAAATTTGTATTGATTAGTATATGGTGTGATTAAATTGTTCAATATTACTGCAACTTAGTATTGGCAATAATATTGTATACGTGCGGTTATTCTATATCTATGGCCAATAATGGCAAAAAGATAATTAAAATTATATACATGGCTGGCGGAAAAGTATTTACATTAAGGAGTGTGTTTGCAAAAGAATTGTTATAATTTTTTTAAATTGACATGTACTAATACATTTGTTTGTAGGTCAAATACAATGGGACCAGTCGACTTTGTTACTATCTCATGCGTAACTATTACATGTATTATTTTCTTAATATTTCGCGACTATTATAGATAATAAAACTACGTTTTATTGGTTTTAAGCGCGGTAATTTATTTGATTTTTATAATTCCGACTTCTCAGATACTTTTCAGTAGTCTTGATCACGGAAGAGAAAAATGTTAAGTGTCATTGAGTATTGTCAATAAGTGAATTAACTGCCAGATCTCAAGACACTGTGAGCTCATTCTGCGTGCAGCGGAACACAAATAATCTTGATTGGCAATTTCTTTTTATTTTACCTCCCACCCACTTTGATATTATATAAAATTATTAAATCTAGGCATATTTGCTGAAGAGTTTCTTGCGCCGTTTGAAGGGAGGACCTGCATGTCACAACATGTTGCGAAGCGATGGTAAACTAGATTAGGCTCCCATAGAGTAAATAATAACCATAAACAAAATTAAAATTAAATAATTAAAATGAACAAGTTGGCGGTAGGCTAAATAAAACTTTAATAATATTCATGGACACTTGACATCTTTGTCTTCCATAATAACGGCTACTGAAAAGTGGCCGAAGCGTCGTAATAATGAAAATTAAATAAATTACTGCGCTCAAAACCATTAAAACGAGTTTCATTATATTATATGTATTTTTAAAAATAAAAATTCATTCATTCAACAATGAAAAAAGATAGATTGTATTGTATACCAAAGCATAGACGAATAGAAGTAGAAAAACACAATTTATAGTACAACCGGCGGCCTTATCTCAAAGCGATCTCTTCCAGGCACTTTTAAACAAACATTTAAAAATCTACTTGCGTATTCCTTGCCGCCCGTCTGAGCGGTCCCATACGGGCAATATTTCACGAAACAAGCTTATCTCACATACCTTTACTGGTTCGGTGCTTTCTTTGTGTTTATTGCAAATCCTTTTTGGCGATAAACGGTTTTTACGTCTGAAACTATTAACTTTATTTGATTTTGCCCAGCGTGCATGAAGATTAAGAAATTTTGATTCTTTGCTGGGCTATCTCGCTGCGGCGCAGAAGTTTTGGATTCGATACCTGGCATAGTATATTTCGCTAATGAACTTATTTTTTTAAATTTATATTGTATGAAGGCTGGGCGCAAACGAGCTACCGACTACAGTCACAGGACACGCTTTTTCATACATTTTGCAGAGACTGCGCACACGTGTGGGCTATGGCGGACTTTCGTTTGTGCTGTGGCGCGTAGCCGCCATTGGTGCCTGTAGTTGATAGCCCGTTTGCGCACAGCCTTACCAACACAAACGTAACTTGCTCAGCTTGAGGATGTATAATGTATGTGTATCTGCCAATTATTTATGAATGTAATTTATTATGTCAATAAATTTAGGTTCCGGGACCTCGGCATTCTAGTGAGATAGGCGGGTAAATTCTAGCTCTAACTCGTGAAGACGATACTCCCACCGCGCCGCTACCGCTCTGCTATTCTATGAATTTCTAAATATAATTATGTGACCTAGACATGAGCATCGCGTCGAAATGCAACGGCGGCGGCATAGCAATTTCAGACTTTTAAAAGTTACTGTAATCAAAGCTGCTCCATCCATGTTTGTTTCGAAGAATAGTAACAAAAAATACTGGCACCTAATCCATCTGTACTATATCATGCTAAAAATGTATCTAACGGTTTTTGACAGTTCAATCATTTTTAAATGCCCAACAAATATGAAATGAGTTTGGAAATTGTTTACAACACAACCAACGTCTTACCACACGTGCTGCGCGCAAGTGGTGGCCGCGGACCCATGTCTTACGTAATAAAGAAAGAAAGAAAAATCATTTATTTAGGACTACAACACAAATACGAATACATTACACTAGCATAAATAAATAAATTTACAATGTAACAGGCAATAAATAAAAAAAGTACCAAGTGTAGCTGTAAATTGGTCCTCGCTCAGCATGTTGTTGGTTAGGTTAACCAGCGCTGATCTTCCGCTAGGGCCATTAAGTGACATACAGACATACCAAGTAAATAAAATACCAAGTGAAAAGAAAGTATTAAAAAAGAGGAAAAAAATGTATATATAACACAACAAATGTAAAAGTATTAAATACATTATTATTTATATATGTTGAGATAGTTATATCATCATGATGTGAACATTGTCCGCCCTCCCATACAGCTGACTCCCACGTGACAGTTAAATTGTTGCGGCGTTACGGTCGAATCGACACAATTTGACGGCGCGGCAGTGGCACGGTGTCGTTTACACGCGCACTTAGATCACTCAAACACAAAGGTTAAAACGTCCCCTTTCATCTCTCTACGCCCTGGACGGCTTGAAAACTTTCCCCCTTGATACATTTAAAGGGCTTTCGTAAAAGTTTTTAAGTGGAACCTTTCATTGGCTTCACAACGACCTGTTTTATTACAAAACTTCCCCTTTTGCGTTAATTGTAATAATTGGGTTATAACTCTTGGAAAAATAATACCTACTGTAAAATGCAAGGAAAGATGTGGGTAAGAAAGTACCAAATATTAACTATTTGGGCAGGGTTTCCCCTTTATCATTCAGACTTTGATGTGAATATTCACACAGCACAGTAAGCAATGAACACCGTCTACACGCCACTACGCCTTTTATACGAAAATGTTACCCTACAAAACAATAACATTGCATCATTGCTAAAAATAGCAATTACACCATAGTGTTGCCAGGATCATAAAAACAATTATAATAATTAGTTACTGATGCACTAAATTATTTAGACGATAATTTAGTGGGCTTATAAAATTAACTAACCGGTAGAAAATGGTAATTTAATTATAAATCGAATCATATCGACTAAAAGTATTATATATGACGATTGTCTATGTCATATTAATATACACTATGGTTCTCATGACTACTGTGGTGGACATCATAACACTACTTTAAATGACAGACTCCTTATTAAAAACTGTTCGTATGTGTATACTAGGATTTGCCCACGACTTCTTTTACGTTTCCCGCTGGATTCTCGGATCGGTATCTATAAACGGAGAGTAGTCGCCACGTTTCTCCAAGGCGGCTTGGCAGGTTTGACATATCGGTTATCTCGATGTGCAGGTTGCATTACGATGTTTTCCTTCACCGTTGTTAGTACGTGGTAATTGTAACAATATGCGCATTAGATCAGAAAAGTGACTAAGTGGTGCTGGGGTTCTGGCCAGGATCGAACCCGCGCCCTCTGAGTTTGGGACGCATGCGCTAGCCATTACGCTACTACGACCTGAACACGACATGGGTATCGCATCACTTCAAAAATAACTAAGCTATTGCTCCAGTAAAATTATGTCGAAATATGCAAATTTTTATCCGTTCTAATCACTTTAAGTCACTCGCGGTAAATTCTAGCGCGATTCCCGTGATAAAAAGTATCACAGATTTTATAACATAAAATTTGCTATTGATCTGCGAAAACCGCATCGAAATCGGCCCAGTAGTTTTATTATGAATTCCAAACAAACAGAAAAGAAATCTAAAAAAATTCATCGTGTTCCCCATCGCTTATATAGTCTATTCTAGTTATTTTTCTTTAATAGCTTCAAAGTACGGACATGGCAGTTTTAGAATTTTATAATACTGTTGCAAGCCGATATTAATCCTTTGCAGGTGTCTTATTACCCCTTTGAATTTGAGTGATCTATTATTCGCGTTAATCTCTTTGTTCACTTCGCTGTAAGACGTCATAAAACCTTATTTTATGTGTTGGTATTTCATGCGAATTCTTGGAAGCCATTAAGCTGACCCTTTGACGATTTCAAGAATTAGTGGGCGGCATGTTGTTAGGAGGTCATGTCTAATTTACAAATGCATGAAAGTCGGTCAGTCGGGAAATGCGCCAGTCGTGTTCTGACTGCGAACGAAGCGTTACCTAGTGCACTTCAGGAGGCCCTACGGTTTCGTTTTGTTGTATTCGGCTATACTTGTAAGAACTGTGAATTACGTATGTGCACTTCTAATAAACTTTGTGATAATTCCAACGGCATTTACGAATTAACATACTAGAAATCCCCTTCAAATTCGTAACAATACTATACATGTCACCACTGTTAGTTGATATAGTAAGTAAGTTCTTGACTCTAGTTTTGTAAGCATGTCGGGCAGATAAGGACGGAAATGAAATAAATTGTTGAACTAAGTAACTGTCTTTAATAGGGTAGCGGACTGTCAAATAGAATGAAAGTAAGTGACACACACAAGACAAAATAGTAACATGATGACAAAGTATAAAAATAATTAGACAGAAATTGTATGCACAATTTGGAAATGAGGTTGGCACTTAGCATTTTGTTGTGCCGAAACGTAATTCGACACAGCATTGATTTTCAGTGCCCACCTCGCAAATCTCATATGGCATGCGACCCATGCTAAACATAAAAAAGTGTAAACTCTATAGTAACGACACTGAAGGGACTGTGCATTTTATGGCGTTATAGAGAGTTGTCGTTAAATGGAGAGAAATCTGTTATTTTTGTTTGACGTCTTTTGCTGCACCAGTAATTTTTATGTATTTTATTTATATCTTGCGAAATTGAGGCATCTTGGTTATAAAGGAAGTACTTAGAAATTTCGGTATGCATTATGCCGACAGTCGAGTTTATTACGGGCTAGGATAATAAAGCGATAAAAGAACGTACACAGCTGCGCAGTCTTAACTAATTTTGGCAATTTAAAAGGTACATTTTATAACTTAAAAAAATGTACGTTGTCGTTATTGAGAGTGCGTGTAACGCTATATAGAGTGTCTCATTGTATGGAAAACCAAGCTAAACCAGACCAAGGCTAAGTGATTTCGATGCTTATGGGAGTTTGTCGTTAAATCGAGTGACGTTACATGGAGTTTACACTGTAACTATAAAGAATATATAAGAACATGTAACAAGTCTACTAAGATACTTTTTATAAAACTAGAGAAGACCACAGCCTCATAGATTTTGTAAGAGCGTACCTATTTATGACGTCATATATGTATAATCAGTCGAATAGCTCATTAATTTTATTGTATAAAAAGTATTTTTTTAAATTCAATAAGTGTAATAGTCAGGCAGACGACCCACCCGATGGAAAGCGGTTACCATCGCCTATGGACCTTTGTAACACGAAAGGTGCTACCAATATGCTGCCGCTCTCTAAAGTTAGACTGAAGCCTGACCGTTATTTCGGGAATACAACTCATGGTTGTTATGGCGGCATACTCTAGACCAAGAGTGGTAGCCATCCAGACGGAAAAATACCTTACCACCTGGCTGTTGGTTGTTTTGTCGCCTCTTATGACAGGCCACCCCAACGCAGGAAATTGTATTCTTTCTCCGTTCCTGCATGAATAAAAATTTGTGATGTATGCCAACAACCCCATTATACTGTAAAATATATGTATAATCCAGTAGGTTCCAATCGAATGATACACACAAAATAACGTAATTTTCTATGAAATTTGATATATTAATACGTGAGAGCCGAGGCGGGCTTCGTAACGAGGTTTATGGTACGAAAAGGTATTTTTCGCTCGGATTTTATAGAATTAAGCACCCCTCTTAAGCTATATTATGATACGGAAGGTATAGTAATATATAAAATACTAGCTTTTGTTCGCGGCTTCGCTGACATTCATGTCATTCCACAGGAACTGTACATTTTTCCGTGATAAATAGTAACCCATGTGCTATTCCGATATATATATATATATATATATATATATATATATATATATATATATATATATATATATATCTCGGATAATAATTTATATTTTTACACCCCTTTACTTCATTTGATACAAAAATTTTAAACATTTATTTCGCAAATTTTCGCTTACAAATATTTATATAGTTGGAAATTTATAAAGATGAAATCTGGCAAGTCTGCGATTGAGATGACAGTGTCCGGCGATTTTGACCAGATAGTAATATAAGAATGGTCCCCTGTTTGGTTAAGGATTACAGGTATTTAAGCTTCTCAGAATACTTTTTTTATTGCATGAGTTCAGCAGACAGGCAGACGGCCCACCTGGTGGAAAGTGCTTACCATCACCTATGGATATTTGTCACACCAAAAGTGCTATAAATGCGGTGCTGTTCTCTTAAGGGAGACTGGAACCGGGCCAGTAATGCCGGAATACGACTCAAGGTTGTTATGACGGCATACTCTAGACCAGAGGGTGGCTGTGGGGTATTTTTGTCGCCTCTAACGACAGCCCGCCCGGCTGCAGGAAATGATTTGCTTTCTCCGTTCCTAGACGGATAAAAATCTGTCTATCTTTTAGAATAATCATTATCTCTCTGTCTGTTACAGCATCAAGTGAAAACTACGGAACGGATTTAAATGAAACTCGACACAGAGTTGACATATATCCCAGCTTAACACTTACACTATTTTTATCCCGATAAATGACGTCGATTCCATGAGTACGCTCCATATAATGTACCGTGAGTTACCTGTCAATGTTGCACGTCATTAAAAAGAAGCGAATGTCATAACATACATGGTGTCTTCAGGACGAAGTTCGTACACGTGAAGACGAAGTTGAAACCAAGTTTCTTTCGCTATATGTAAATACAGTGTAAGCTCCATGTAATGTCACTCGATTTAAAGGCAAACTCCCTTAAGCGACCAAATCACTTGGCTTTGGTTGGTTTAGCTTATCTTCCATACAATGATACACTCTATATAGCATCACACCCACTCTCAATAACGACAACAATTAAGTAACAAAAAGTACTTTTTAAGGCCAAAATTAGTAAAAACTGCGCAGCTGTGTACGTTCTTTTATCGCTTTATTATCATAGCCCGTAATAAACTCGACTGTCGGCATCATGCATACCGAAATTTCTAAGAAATTCCGAAATACACAAATTTTTAAGTACTTTCTTTATCACCAAGATGCCTCAATATCGCAAGATATGAATAAAATAAGTAAAAAATACAACAAAATTACTGGTGCAGCAGAAGACGTCAGGAAAAATAACAGACTTCTCTCCATTTGACGATAACTCTCTATAACGCCATAACATGCACAGTCCTTTCAGTGTCGTTATATAGAGTTACAGAGCTTACATTGTACTAGGATATACCTCAAGATTGTTATGGCGGCATACTCTAGACCAGGGGCGGTAGCCATCCAGACGGGCAAATACCCTACCACGTGGCTGTGGGTTGTTTTGTCGCCTATTACAACAGGCCTCCCGGTCGCAGGAAGTTGTATTCTTTCTCCTTGCATATAGCAAAGCAAGGAGTACTTCGTGGTAGTATGTATGGACTCTCCGAATTTTTGTAAAGCTCCTGTTGGCGCCACTTATTTCCCAATTAGCAATTGTGCCTTGGGTTTATAGCGTCTTGCAACTCCGCATGTTGCCGCCGCTCGCTCTACGCGTGAAGTCAGTACTTTGCCAAACGCCACGCTACCGCGACGCACGTGAACTAGTATCCTATTCGCCTTTATAACTACAAGCTAGTTTAGCTATCGAAAATGTCCGCGTCCAGTTAAATACTAGGACATCCGCCTCAACCAATTTAAAAATTTAAGTGGTCAGTGTACCTGCGTCCCTTACGCCCCGGGGCTCGTGTGGAAGGAACTTGCCACCTGTATCCCCACGCTGTCATGGGCTGGTGGCTGACTGCGAGGTAAGTGCAAGGTTCAATATTCTTCGGGCACCAGTTTTTAATTGGGGAATAAGGGATGGCAGCGGAGTAGCGTGGGTGACGGCCGCCCGGGGCGGAAGTCAATTTTGCCGCCATTTTATTTACGAATTTCAAAATGAATACTATAAGTATATCTATACTAATATTATAAAGAGGTAAAGTGTTTGTGACGTTGTAGAGGGTATCTCTGGATCTACTGAACCGATTTCGTAAATTCTTTTTGTGTTAGAAAGCCCACATATTAAGGAATGTTATAGGCTATATAAAATCACGCTAGGACCAACAGGAGAGGAATGGTAATGAAAAATATGCCCGTGTTGAGCCGGAGAGTAAGTAATGAAAAATTCCGTGCTCTTTTCAATCGGTCCGTATTTGTAGTTGCGATAAAAATATGAAATGGTTCAAATTTTTATATTATTTATTTTGAAATTTTGCCACCCCCTGAAAAGTGTCGCCCGCGGCGGGCCACCCCTATGCTGCGCCACTGAGGGATGGCCATGTATTGGGCACATAACCCCCTACCCGCGAAAATTGCCTGATTGCATCTCCAGCTCATGTAATTTGAAATGCGTCAGGTAAGACTTTCGGGTGACGTGACCGCTCTCAATTTTTAACGAGGGCAAAGCTCCGCAAATCGCTTAGGGTCGCGTCATTGTCCCTGCCTTATGAGCCTTTAGGAAAGTTGAAACCTTTAAACAAACCCTCACTGTGTCATGTCAAATATGAAACGTTAAACATTTTTGCTAAGTTCTAGGTAAGGTAAATATTATAGGCTTTTTAAAAATTAGATATTATGAATTGAATTATAATAAAAATAAAAATATGAGCTAATTAATTAACCTACTTTATCTCACTTAGAAATTACTATCAATCTATATACATATAATATAATAAAAATGTAGAGGTCGAATTTCTGTACAATTAAAAAAAAATGCTAAAAACCGAGTCAGAGGGATGTAAGAAGTGAAATAGAACTAATTTAGATTTTTTCAAATTTTTTGTTTCTCTGTTTGTCTGTCTGTTTGTACCGGCTAATCTCCGAAATGACTGGACCGATTTAAATTAAATTGTGTATGGTGGTAACTTATATCCCTGGTCAACATATAGGATACTTTTGATCCCGAAAAATTAAAGAGTTCTCGTGGGATAGTTAAAAAACCGCAACGCGCGGGCGAAGTCGCGAGCATCAGCTAGTATTTAAATAAATATGTGTAATATAATAAACATTTACTTATTTATATATTTCAATATATCTATACTAATATATAAAGCTGAAGAGATTGTTTATTTGTTTACTTGAAACCAAACTAAACTCAGGCACTACTGGTCTGATTTGAAAAATTCTTTCAGTGTTAGATAGCCCATTTATCGAGGAAGGCTATAGGCTATATATCATCACGCTAAGACCAATAGGAGCGGAGCACCAATGAAGAATGTTTCTAAATCGAGAGATTTTTTCATTTTGAGAGCTTCCGCTGCGTACGCTTCGTAAACGGTTAGTTTCGCAAAAATTAAGTGCGACAGCATTGTTCCCCTTTAAAAGTTCTAAAAAAAAGTCCGTGACAGCATATGTCTATCTTTTAAGGTTGGCTCACTTTGATCTTATTTATGCTAACCAAATTTGTTCTAAAATATTGCATTATTTGCGAAGGTGTTTTTATAAACATGATATTAATCCTTATCCAAATAAATAGGTTATTCATCACAAATATTTAATTTAAAGCAAAATTGCCATTTACCTCATTCGATTTTAATGAATATCTTCGGAGATATCGCAGTTTTAAAATAACATCGCAGCAACATAATGATCAAGTACTGCGCGCGCATTTATGATGTGCAAGGCCGGCAGTCATTAACATTTAAAAATATTTTCAGCGTCTACGTAAACAAAGTCGCGGGCAGAAGCTATGTTTTTATTTAGATAATTTCGTATAAAGTCACGGTAGCGAAGTCCGTCAGTGGGGAACTCCATAGACCTCTCATTATTTCCGTGTTTAAATAGCTACGACGACAACAAATCAGACAGTGAGGCTAAGGCACCATTGAATTCTGTCTTCGACTTGTAGTCGGCGGTAAATTCCGTTTAAAAAAGTTGAAAAAGGAGCAGTATATGAACTTACCCCACTGTTAGACTTCCCCACCTCGACTATATACGCATATATTGATATTGTTACAAGTGCGGGACTCGAATTAAAATGCCAATCGGTATTACTATAGCATTTATTAGAACTATACAAAACACGTATAACATAGGTACAAATATAACTGGACACAACCAGTACAAACTGTACGATTTAATAACGCGCGCAAAGTCCGTCACTATATCGCTCATCGAATGTACACACGTCTTGCTCGTATCGCAATTGTCGCTTGACTGCCTCCCCCTCCGTTCGGGCATTCCTTTTATTCTATCCAAATACAATATGCCTCGACGCAAAACAATGACTTCTTAGAATTAGTTCGAAACACCTGCCTAATTATGCCTGCGAACGGCCAAAAACGCGTACAATAGGCTGCTCTTCACAACCAATATATAAGAAGAAACAAAAGAGGACGATAATAAAAGCGCTTCTATGTAATTATCTCAAACGCCGAGCGGGTAATAAATGTGCTTTGTTTTCAATTATGCAAGTACTTGTAACAATATTCTATAAATGTCTCTGGATTTATGTATGTATTTAATTTATAAATTAGTATAAGTATGTATATAAGGGTGGCTCGCTCTATACTGTGCTACGGTTTTTGAAGTGAAACTTCTATATAGACGGGGTCTTAGGATTTTTCTGTCACGAAAAAGCGTTACGGCCACGTGGAGTAGCGGCATAAATTTAAATTAGACGTGGTGAGAGGCGGCATAATTTTAGAGTAGACTATAGATGCGTTTTTTGCTTCCGGATCTAATTCAGTTTTTTTTTAATAAAATACGTTTAAATAAAAAATGCATTCATTAAAATGTACCTAACCTAACCAAATCATAATTTGCAGTAAACCTGCGAAAAATCGAAATGTGTGCTGGGATACATAGTAGAAGGGAAACTTCAACGGGCAAGTGGCAAAACGAATCGCAACAAAATTTTATCTTGAAGTTTTACGGGCATATTTTCGAATTGGACAAGTACATTAACAATCTGCCCGTAAAACTTCAAGTTAAAACTTTGTTGTGATTCGTGTTGCCACTTGTCTGTTTTTGAAATCCAGAAACAATACGCGAATACTCTGAGCGGACTCGTATCTGTTTTCCATCAGCTGTTTCAGGAGGAATATTTGGTCTATCGTACTACGATTTATGCGAAAGCCATATTGATAATCGCCAGGGATACTTTCCGCAATGAATGTAATATTTCCAGCAGCACGTAGGATAGGACCTTGTAAGCAGCTGGCAGTAACGCCATTCTATGGTAGTTATTGCATTCCTTCTTACATTATTTCTTGTGAATATGTCTATTATTCCTATATTCCACTCTAGAGGTTGTTTTTCTACTTTCCATATTGTTTTTAGCAGTTCATATAGCTTGAGTTGGACTACTCTTCCGCTGTACTTAGACAATTCCATTCTTAGAAATTTCCATATCCCAAAGAATCTAATATGACCATAGAGGCCCCTAGTGAGTGCACGATGCGTGTGAGAGTAGAAAAAGAGCTTTCTGACGACTTTGCGGTGATTACAGGACTAAAACAGGGTGACGCCCTCTCACCTACCACCACCTTAGTATAAGTATGTATATTTAATTGTACACTCCTATTTTATTTCTGCTCCACCGCTGTCGCCAGATTAGGTGAGGATTTCTTTGTTTTGCCAAGATCTGTTGTATGCCTTTTTTTCTAATTGTTTATTTTGGTGAGCAATAAAGTGTTAGGTGTCTAATCTAATTAACGACTACGCATTACATTGCTGCCGGAGTGAAAATTACAAATTTCCAAAAAAAATTATACCAGTAGTTTATGAGAAAAACGACTGTGACAGAAAAATAAGTATGTCAGAAAAAATATTGTAAAGAAAAATTACTGCAAGAGAAAAAATATTTTGACAGAAAACAACTTTAATAAAAAAATGTTTGTAATAGAAAAAAAAATTGGGAACAAAAATGACTGTGACAGAATTGTGAAAGGAAAGTAACGGTGGCAAACATAACTATAACAGAAAAATGAATGACGAACATGGTCAAACGGACATTGTTAAACACTTCTTTAAATTATATTGTTTTGTGGACTGTAATTGTTTTAATTATATAAAGAAGTTACTAATAACAGATAATGACAGACAACAGATAACATTTGTTATTTCTAGAACACAATACCTGTTCTCCCGATAATAGGCACATAACAATTCAAACATAAACATTAGCCGTTCTGTTAATCATTATTTTTCTCTCGTACTATCTATGCAAATCATAATTAATTAATAATAATGCATAAAGAGATGCACCTATTATTCATATCAGTGTCTCATTTACACTTCAAGGACGTATACGGGCTAGAACGAGACGCACCTAATATGATGAAGTTGCGCACACATTACGGGACGCCTCTGGAAACAATCGGACGCAGCTTTTGTGTTGCCAACTTTCCTTAGAGAAAACATGCTATGTGAACTTTTAATAAGCGCTAGATTAGCAAGGATTTGGAAAAAGTGCTGAAAACAAAGTAATAAGACTAGATACTTTCTTAGTTTACTTTATTATAAATACTTATTCTTTTGACGATAATATTGCTATACAAATAATATGCAAAATAATAACTTTATGTGTATATAGATGGTACATAGAGATAAAATTTAACACTAAAAGCACTAAGTTGGCAACAGTAGGTGTGCACCGCAAGCCGCGTAAAGGAACGTCGTTACAATAACAAGTAAATAACAGTATGTTATTTAATAACAGATAATCAATGCTGTTATTTTTGGATAACAGTAACAGGAGTAACAGATATTTAAATTGACCTGTTATAATTCATCTCTAAAGGAAACTGCACGTGCGGAATAGTGACGAATTTAATAACAATGGGGAGAAAAAACAGATAAATAACAAAATAACGTGTATGTTCTAAATTTAAACATTTAGTATATTTGGTGGCCATTACCATGCCACACCAAATTAATATAAACTTTTTGTTGGAGATTGCAACAGACATAAAAATCTGTTTCTAACAAAAATATTACGGTAACCTAAAAAGGAGTACGTAAAATGAAATACGAAAACATATTCAAATGTATCTAACAATAAATTTAAGGCGGCAGCAATTTATATGCATAATTTATGGTTTGTTCAAAACAATTTATCTGATAACAAAACCTCATTCGCGGCGAAAAGTTTTCTCTAGAGTTACCTAAATTTAGCTGTTGAATATATTCTACGGAAATTCATAATAACCTGACCGGGTTAGTTTAATCGATTCATTACTGTTTGATAATAATTATGGAAGAAGAATGACAGACATCCAGAAGAATATATATGAAGACACTCGATATTAATTCTACAAAATTGGAAGATTAAAAACAAATCTGTAAAATTTTTAGACAACAATCGAGTTAGAGTCCGGCCCATAAAACAAGCCCCATGGAAAATAAGGGAACTAAAAGTGGCAGCTCCGCTATTTGACAGAATTTTGTTCGTAAAGAAGCCAGGACTAAATTTAGTGCTTTAATTATGGAATATTTTGTATTTATTATACAGTAATTACCTACATTGATTTACGGATTAGCAAATAATTACTCTGGCAGGATTAAGTACGGCGATTGCAACGCCACGTCTGTGGGTCTTCTTTTGTGGCGCGTACGCCACATATTATTTTTTAGAGTGACAATGTAGAGCTGTCAGTTGTCAATGTCACTCTGACACAACACCGGGAGCTAGTAGTGCTTTATGTCGTAGAGCAGAAAGCGTTTTCCAACGTCATTAGTTATTGATGTGGAGGGTAGAAGTAAGGTAAGGAGGGGAAGCTGAAAAAGTCTCCAGCAGTATGCTGAAAATAAAGTTTGAAATACCTACAACAATAACGGTGGCGAACGAAAACTACTATATGAATTAAAAATTGTTGAAATGCCATAAAATTAATAAAATTCCAACATAGAAAACCTAGACTATTTATGTATGTCCTCCAAGACCATATACATGGGCCGGAGTATTGGAGGGCTTGCGTAGGGCCATGGGAAGACCAACACGTAGAGGCCCCTTGACAAATTTGATGTAAATGTGGCGTGACACTGATGATATTATTATATTGTTACGAGTTAGCGGGAATCGAATTAAAATGCCGTTAGAATTATTATAGAGTTTATTAGAACTATACAAACACGTATAACGTAATGTAGCAGGTCGTAATTCAATAAAACGCGTAAAGATCGTCAATATTAGATTCCCGAATGTACACACGTCACGCCTTGATCGTAGTTGTCGCTCAACTAACCCCCTCTCTCAATCAGGCCATCGTTTTATACTGCACAAATGCAAATGTGTCCGCCCGGCAACGTCGATAAAATTTCCTAGAATCAGCTTGTATTTATAATCCGTAACACCTGGCTCATCATTAGCCAGGTGTTACGGATTAGCCTGCAAGCGGTCGTAAACGAGTACAATAGAACATTAGGCTGTTCTCCAAAATACTAGAAACGTATGCCAATAAATAAGTAAACAAAAGAAGACGATCATAAAAGGATTACAATTAGTTAAAATGCCAACAGGTAATAAAATCTGCTTTTACAAACTGTACTTGGAATTTGTCTTTGTCGAAGCCAAAGTTGTAACAATATTATTAACAGGACATGCCTGCTTGCGACTTCATCCATGCTTGACTTGATATTCCCGCGGGATTCCCGTGACGCAAAGTATCTCAGCGTTTAAAAAAGAATGTAAGCTTTCGCTTTAGCGGAAACTGTCTCGGAATAAGGTAATCTGTATGCATCCGAACAACTTCAAACCGCTCCCAGAAAAATTCTCGTGATATTCCCAGGATAAAAAGTAGTGCAGATTTTAAGTCCAAGATATTACTGTCGATGAGCGAAAACCGCATCGAAATCGGCTCCGGTAATTTTTACGTCAATCCCGACCAAACAGATAAGAAATCTAAAAAAATTGCATCGTGTTCTCTATTGTTTATATAGTCTATTCCAGTTGTATTTTTAAATAATAAGAAGTCGATGGAAAGTCTTAATTAAGATTTTTTTTTATTGCCTGAAGCAGCCAAACAGGCAGAAGACGCACTGTTAAACTCGTATAAAACCTCTATTTCGCCATTGCTGACGAGATAGAGAAAAATTAGAACAATATTTAAATTTTGAAGTTTATGTTTGGAACGTTGTGAAAAATGTGCTCTATAATTTGTCAATTGTAAAAATCTGTACTAGAAATTTACCTAAAATACATTATATGGTTGGAATTTAAAATCTGGAGTTTCCTTGAATGACCACGACACCTTGGTACCTAACAGCTTTTTCTCCACCCACTTGATGCAAAATGGTTACCGTCGCCTATGGACATTTGCAACACCAAAGGTGCTGCCAATGTACAGTCGCGTTCATTAATATATAGGCATTGCAAAAGATTCAAAATATTGTAAGTGTTAGATTGTTACAAAATATCCTTACAATCTGTAGATCATTAAAAAATCATGTAATCGGTTCAATAATATATGCATGGACACTTTACAATAATTATAATAACCCAATACCCTAGGATCCAAAAATATCTGCCTAGACAAATATTCATAATTATTTATATCCTACACATGTGGGAATGTCCTTCAAATGGTCTTTTTCATTAATTATTCTGGACAAAGTTTAAACTTAAATTGTAGTAATCAAAATATTTGTGAATCCATCACTGGTCATATAATTATGATCGTAATACATACATATTCTTGACCGGAATGTGTTGTATATAAATTAATCTAAAACATAACCACAAATTATTGATGTGTTTCGTGGGAAGGGTATTTTGTAATATTCTATTGCTTATAATATATTATTTTGAATCCTTTGCAATGCTTATATATTGTTACACGTCAACAAAAGTGAATGCACACCTGCCCGCCATAAAACAGCCTATTGTGTATTGTACTCGTTTATGGCCGTTCGTGGGCATAATTACGCAGGTGTGCAGATTACGATTTCTAAGAAATTCGATCTACGCGGGCGGGCAGCCATATTGTATTGGTGCAGTATATAGCAATGCCCAATGGAGAGATCGGCAGTCTAGCGATGGTCCCAAGCGAGACAAGACGTGTGTACATTCAATAAGCTATATAGTAACGGACTTTGCGTGTGTTACTGAATCGTGTATTATGTTTGTACTGGTTGTGTCTACTTATATTTGTACCTGTGTTAAACGTGTTTGTATAGTTCTAATAAATTCTATAGTAATTCCAAAGGCGTTTTAATTCGAGTCCCGTAACTCGTAACAATATTAATGAACTCGACTGTACAGCCACTCTTTAAAGGGAGACTGGAACCTGGCAACCAATGTTGGAACACAACTCATGGTTGTTACGGCGGCATACTGTAGACTAGAGGTGGTAACCATCCAGTCAGGCAAAAGCCCTACCTGGCTCTGGGTAATTTTGTCGCCTCTTAACAAGTCGCCCGGCCGAAGGAAATTGTAATCTTTCTCCGTTCCTGCACGGATTAAAAGAAAATAAGCAAAATGGGTAAGATACCCCGTTGATTTGTCATCTTTAGACAATGTTTTAAGGCCCCACCGCTAAGCTTTTACAAAACAATATTAAAGTAACCAAAAGCAACAAATTAATTTTAACGAAGCATTTTAATCCAATTACATTCGGGCCCTTAGGGAGATGGGCTTGGTATATTAAGGAGAGGGTTATTTAAAGCCGAATCGAAAATTTCGCTAGTACGTTTTTAAATGAATGAATGAATAGGCTTTATTATGTTTTAAAAAATATAGTTAAAAGAAATAAAATTTTACAATACCATAGGCGGTCTTATAGCTATTAGCGAGTTCTTCCAGACAACCTTTGAATGGACAAGAAATTTGATAAAAACAGTGGTATTTTGCATTATTCTCACTATACCGGCTCAGTATCTTATAATAAATAAATATCTATATATATATAATGAAAATGGCCTTCGCTTGAGGCTCAATCACGCCTAAACCACTGATCGTATCGACATGAAACTACCACCATTCGATGCGAAATTTTTCCTAGATGGTTTATGGCTATTTATTTTTCGAATTCTGACGTTCCTTCATTTTTTTTATTGCTGTTTTACTTTCATGAACATTTATCCCGCTAATAAGAACAAAAGATAAGCGTTTTCTCTTGATTCTTTTGTTTTCATGGATTTCAACGGAGTTTACTAAACGGATTATGTTCTTTTACATTCAGCTAAGAATCTACTTACAAACTTCCACGCATCCACCCACCAACTCCCACGCACCCCTGCACACCCACTCTCATTTTTTGATAAAAATAAAATGCCGTATCTATGATCGAGTATCACTTGAGAACGGCTGGACCGATTGGGTTATTTTTTTTTTTGTTGTCTTCAGAATTGTCAGGAGAAGGTTTATATGTAAGAAAATTTTAAAAAAGTCTGCTAATACGTTAAATTTTCGATGATAATCGAAGTATTCCAATTTCTATAGTTACTCATCACGAAATCTCGGGAACTATAGGACTTAGAAATGTGAAACTTGGTAGGAATCTTCTGTAAGAGATTTAGAAATAGTCTATGAACGAATTTTACGGTAGCTCACCCCACAGGGGGTTGCGGGGGTGGTTTAACAATGAAAATTTTTATTTTTTAAGCCGTAGCTCCTAGAGACTCCAAATTTAGCTAGAGTCGTCTATATGTGATGCAGAAATGATTTAAGAGCGGATTTTACAACAACCCACCGCCGAAAAAGATTGCGGTAGTGGGTGTTAAAATGTGAAATTTCTATTTCCAAACTGTAACCTCTATAGACTCTAAATTTGGTAGTTAATTTATAAAAAAAAAGTTTATTAATATATTAACACATAATATTTAATCTTCATCTTCATCTTTAATAATCATCTTATGGATTGCAAGAATTGGTAACTCTTCAACTACGAATTCGTTCGAGAAAGTGATTTGATCGAAGAATATTGTAAATTTTGAGTCGGATAGAAATTGATCATTGATAGTTGGGAAGTGACAAACAATATCCGCAGCATTTGAGATCGTCACAATCTATATTAATGATCAATTTTTTTTATATTAATTCAAAATGGATGCGATTAAATTGAGAAGAAAAAAATAATTTAAATGACCGTAGAACTTTGCTTAGACATTACTTGATTTTTGTTTATTCTTAAACAATGATGAAGTGGAGCATTTTCAACTGCAAACAGATAATTATATGAACGCATTCCCGTTAAAATAAAAACGTAGTAATTTCTTCCTCCATAAGTTTGAAAACCATATATTTCTTCTACATAACCACGAAAACTGAATCGCGATAAATGTAAATTTACGTAATGTGTCTATCGTTATCTATTTAATTATTTTTATACCTGTTATTTCTTCTATAAAAGTATCCGTCATTTGGATGAATAATAATAAATGAGTCCCTGATTAAGTTTACGACGTATCATGGTTATTCATCTTTCACAGGTTATATCAATCTGTCATTTAATAGATAGTCTTTTGTTTTATCATTTGTTTTCTTTGGTTATGTTAGTCTGTTATTTAATCGATCGTCTTTTTTTAAAAACAAAAATAACATAATATAATTTTAAGGTTAGTTGAATGAAGAAGAAGTTTATAATCAGTTCATAAAGAAGATACGTGTATTCATTATATTTTTAGTTATAATATTTATTTATCTTTTAATAAGATATATATTAAAATATAATTTGTGATAATAAGTGTATTTATAAATCGAATATTAAATATTTATAAATTATGTAAAAATAGTAAAATTATGGCGAAAAAAAGAAAAGCTCAAATTGGCCGATCGACACGTAGAACGAAGAGACAAAAAATTGTACGTTCACAACAATTTGTCGATGAAGCAATTGACGAAAATATTGTCAACGACAACGATGATATTAATAATGAAGATAATAATGATATTGATAATAATAATAATAATAATAATAATGCAAGTAATATCAGAAACAACAATAACAATAATAGTAATGATTCTGGACCATACAATCAATCTTCATGGGGAAGGCAAAAAAAAAATAGTGCATTTAATTATGACATAAGAATTAGTTATGAGAGTGATTCTACTTTCCATATTGGAAAGATGTCACTAATTTGCTCATATTGTTCTGCGTTACGGTGGAAAGATGAATGTTCTTCAATTTGTTGTTCAGGTGGAAAAGTATCTCTACCTCCAATTTTACAACCTCCTCAACCACTTTACAATTTAATGAAAGGATTACACACCAAGTCCAAACATTTTCTTGAAAATATACGGAAATATAATGCTGCTTTTCAAATGACATCATTTAGAGCTTCTAAAATTTTTAATGATACATACATGCCTACGTTTAAAGTTCAAGGACAAGTTTATCATACTATTGGTAGTATTTATCCTGTTGAAGTAAATCAAGAAAAGTTTTTACAAGTTTATTTCATAGAAGACTTGAATCGTCAAGCTCAAACTAGATGTAACAATATCGATAATATTGACAACGATTTAATAACAAAACTCCAATTGATGCTTCATCAGAATAATATCTATGTACAACATTTTAAATCGGCTATTGAATGTGTCCCACGTGATTGTGTTGATTTAAGAATTATTATACGATCAGATAAAAACCTGTTGATCAACATACGCGAAGATATAATGCACCCACTTCAAATGAAGTTGCCGTATTAATGGTTGGGCAAGAATTTAATAAAAGAGACATCGTCCTTAATCTTCGTAACAATACTCTTCAACGTATAAATGAAATACACCGTTCTTATGATTGTTTACAATATCCTTTAATTTTTTGTTACGGAGATGACGGATATTCAATAGATATTCCACAAGTCAATCCTGTTTCTAGACAGCCAATTCAAAATAAAACTGTATCAGCTATGTCATTTTACGCTTTTAGAATTATGGTTCGGCATAATAATCACAATCATTTGCATTATTTTAGATCAGTATTTAGTCAATTTTTAGTCGACATGTATGCGAAAATTGAATCAGAGCGCTTAGCGTTTATACGAAATAATCAATCCAAATTACGCGCTGAAAATTATATTCATTTGCAAGATGCTCTAAGGAATGACGAAAATATAAATGAAATTGGAAAATTGGTAGTACTACCGTCTTCATTTACGGCAGGCTATCGTTATATGCATGAACGAACTCAAGATGGTATGGTTTATATTAAAACATTTGGAAAACCAGATTTGTTTATAACTTTTACTTGCAATCCAAAATGGAATGAAATTGCATGTGAACTTTTACCAGGACAAAAATCTCAAGATCGCCATGATATAATAGCAAGAGTATTTAGGTTAAAGGTAAAAAAATTAATTGATTTAATTACAAAAAAATATATATTCGGAGAAACATTAGCTCATATGTATACTGTTGAGTGGCAAAAACGTGGTCTTCCACATATACATATTTTGGTAAGGCTGAAGGATAAAATAAAACCAGAACAGATTGATACAGTAATTAGTGCAGAGTTTCCAAATCCAAATGAAGATCCAATTTTATTTGAAATTGTAAAAAGTAACATGATACACGGTCCATGTGGTCAAGTAAATCCGCAATCCCCATGTATGACTGATGGAAAATGTACTAAAAAATATCCAAAACAATTGATTTGTGAAACTCAAACTGGTGATGATAATTATCCAAAATATAGACGAAGGAGTCCATCTCATGGTGGCTTCACTGCAAAAATAGTAAAACGGAATGGTGAATTTGAAGTCGATAATCGATGGGTAGTGCCGTACAATCCCTTACTATCACGATTATGTAAAGCTCATGTTAATGTTGAGTACTGTAACTCTGCAAAGTCTGTTAAGTATATATGCAAGTACATGAATAAAGGAACTGACCAAGCAACTTATTCAGTTAGTAATGAAAATGATGAAATCCAAATTTTTCAATCGGGTCGATATATAAGTTCTTCAGAAGCTGCTTGGAGAATATTAGGTTTTCCAATACATGAAAGAAATCCAACAGTGTTTCATTTAGCAGTTCATTTGGACAATGGTCAAAGAGTTTATTTCAATCCGACAAACATACAAAATTTGGCAATACCTCCTCCGAAAACTACATTGACTGAATTTTTTAATCTATGTTCTAGAGATGATTTTGCTAGAACTTTATTATACTGTGAAGTACCTTCTTATTATACTTGGAGTTCCCATGAATTTCACCGCCGTAAAAACGGTGAAAATATTCCTAATTATCCAGGAATAAAAAAAAGTTCTGCATTAGGTAGAGTTTACACTGTCCACCCAAGTAATTTTGAATGTTATTGCTTAAGAATGTTACTTCATCACATACGTGGGCCTACATCTTTTGAATCATTAAGAACTGTTAATGGTCAAG
Source organism: Dendrolimus houi (assembly GCA_039645545.1). Classification (NCBI taxonomy): domain Eukaryota; kingdom Metazoa; phylum Arthropoda; class Insecta; order Lepidoptera; family Lasiocampidae; genus Dendrolimus; species Dendrolimus houi. Next base: position 2,557,705 of record CM077145.1, read on the forward strand.
TATATGAAACTTACCAAGCTGCCTGTGCTGCACTTAAATTATTAGAAAATGACAATAATTGGGATCAAACATTAGAAGAAGCTGTTGTATTCAACATGCCATTTCATTTAAGGAATTTATTTGTTATTATCTTAGGATTTTGCCATGTTGCTGAGCCGATCCAACTGTGGTTAAAGTACAGAGATGCAATGGCTGAAGATATATTATATCGCTTCAGACAACATAAAAATGATAATGAACTCGACTTTAATGATGACATTCACAACGAAGCTCTAATATTAATTGAAGATCAATTATTCTCAATAACTGGGAAAACATTGAAAGAATTTAATTTTGCATCACCCGTAAGATCAAACAGACTACATTTACAAGGCAGTTATCACAGAGAAACTAATTATAATATTGAAGATTTATTAAACTCCATCAATGAAGATCAACCAAAATTAACCGATCAACAACAGAACGTTTATACTAAAATTTTAGAAAGTATAAATGAAAAGCAAGGTAAATTGTTTTTTTTAGATGCTCCTGGAGGAACCGGAAAAACATTTCTACTAAATTTATTGTTGGCTAAAGTAAGGGTAAACGGAAATATTGCACTAGCTGTTGCAAGTTCGGGAATAGCTGCTACTTTATTGACCGGTGGAAGAACCGCACATTCTTTATTTAAGTTACCATTAAATTTAAATCTTGATGAATCTCCAATTTGTAATATAAGTAAACAAAGTGATGCTGCGAAAGTTTTAAAGAATGCTCTGTTATCGTATGGGATGAATGTACTATGTCACATAAAAGAGCTCTAGAAGCAGTAAATAGAACAATGAAAGATATAAGAAATGATCAACGTGAAATGGGTGGTATAACACTTGTATTAGCAGGTGATTTTCGACAGACATTGCCTGTTGTCAAACGAGGTACCAGAGCCAATGAAGTTAATGCGTGTTTGAAATCTTCTAATTTATGGCCAAAATTCAATCAGTTATCATTATCAACAAATATGAGAGTTCATTTATATGGCGATTTAAACGCCGAAGAATTTTCCAGTATGCTTTTGGAAATTGGCAACGGAAATGTAGAAGAGGAAAATGGTAAAATTAAAATACCTACCGGTATTGGAACAATGGTATCAAATTTAGATGAATTAATAAAAAACGTCTATCCTGATGTAAAAATTTAAAAACAAAATCAACTACTTGGTTAAGCGAAAGATCAATTTTAACATCAATGAATGATCATGCGTCTAGAATAAATGATATGATTTTGAGTTTATATGAAGAAGAAGAGAAGATTTATTCATCTATTGACACGGTAGTCGAGCAAGATGATGCTACCAACTTTCCCGTAGAATTTTTGAATTCTCTGAATCCACCTGGAATGTCGAATCATATTTTGAAACTTAAAATCGGAGCACCAATTATGCTTATTAGAAATTTGAGCTCTCCAAAATTATGCAATGGAACTCGCCTACAAGTGATATCATTAAAGCAAAATATTATTGAAGCTAAAATTATCACAGGATGTGGATCAGGTGACATTATTTTTATACCCCGTATACCAATCATTTGTACTGATTATGAATTTCAATTTAAACGTATTCAATTTCCTATTCGAATATGTTTTGCAATTACAATCAATAAGTCTCAAGGTCAAACATTGAAAATAGCAGGTGTAGATTTGTCAATTGAATGTTTTTCTCATGGTCAACTTTACGTTGCGTTTTCTAGAGTTGGAAATACTGAAAATTTGTTTATTTTAGCAGAAGGAAACATGACAAGAAACAGAGTATACAAAGAAGTATTAGTATAGTCCTATTTAACTTAAATATAGTATGCTTGGTAATTTTATGTAATTCTAAGTAACGGTAAATTACTAGGAGATAGATTAACTTTTAATAGTACTGAATCAATATTTTTGAATAAAGAGAAATATGTTTTCTTTGTACATTATAATATTAATAAATAAAGTCCTTATCATTTGAATTAAGTGGTATTTATTTATTTATAAAAAAAATTAATAAATAGTATGAACATTTTATAAAAAAAAAAAACAAAAAACACCAAAGCTAATCTTAATTTATGCTTTTTCATTGGTTTAACAATGAAAATTTTTATTTTTTAAGCCATAACTCCTACAGACTTCAAATTTAGCTAGAGTCATCTATATGTGATGCAGAAATAATCTAAGAGCGGATTTTACAACAACCCACCGCCGAAAAAGTTTGCGGTGGTGGGTGTTAAAAATATGAAATTTCCATTTCCAAACTTTAAACTTCTTTATGTATTTATATTTATATTAATTCAATAAAAATGATCATAATAATAATTATAATGATAATAATAATAATAATAATTAAAAAAAGGTTAAATAAATCTATATCATTCGCCTGGCAAAGTAATCCGTTTCATAATTCGATGAGATAGAGTGAATATGTACATTACATGTTGATAAAGAAGAAATAACGTTTACTAATACTTAGTTATACGTTTATAATGTTCGTTGCAACGATAAACATGAAGTTAATAAATAAATAAAAAAAAAATTGAATGGTTACTAGGTTCATTGTTTTTTGCTATTAAAAAAAATAAGCAAATAAACATTTAGACCATTCATCTGTCATCAACGCTACTATCAACATCAACTTCATGAATTTTCAACGGCCACCATTTTTCCGGCAAGGGCGTCGTTATGAGTATGTCTTTTTTATAATTTTTAATTGAATTTAAAATCCTTTTTGTTTATTTTATAAATTATTGATTTTTTTTTTCAGATTCACTGGGTACGTTCAGGAGCTTTTCGGGTACCGTGAATTACTCTTTACCGACAATTTTTCATTTGGTATCCGTGATCGGTCTGGGGATCATGTTATAATGATTGTCGATAATCAACATGAGCTTGAGTCGATTATCGAAAAGGTTGTGGTTAAACGTACTCTCTGCTCACCGTATTGGTCCGCAGTGGTTATACGTTTAACCATTTCCATTAAAACATTTTATGATATTTCTTTTTCAAATATCATATCGCGTTACAGATGCCATCTGGAACTTAATATAATAATATTTTTTTTTTACTTTTTGAAGGTGCTGATGGTTCGCGTGGTCTGCCAGTATGGTCGGAGCTTTGATGTCGGTCAAAATTACTCGCCGTTTGAATTTCGAGTTTTTAGTTTCAACTTCGTTATGTTAACGAGTATGTTTTACGTCCCGGCAAACTCAACTTACGAGCGACGAGTCGTCGAATGTGAGATGGAGGAAGATTAATACTCATTTCTCCATGAATCGGACCATTTCTATTGACTAATTTCTCCATTTATTCTTTGTTTTGTTGTTCATCAACATTTATTTTTATTATAATAATAATTATAATAATAATAATAATAATTTATTATATCAATAAATTTTATTTTAAGTGAATTTGACTCTTCTTTGAAATATATTTTAAATTTCAGAAAAAAAAAAATTAACAAAAAAAGCAAAAAAAATATGAATAAAAATAAATAAAAATGGTGAATAAAATTTAATTTATTTCCTTTGAAAATTCGCCCAGCGAAGCGGGCGGGGACGGCTAGTATATATATATATATATATACATGTATAGCATACACGTATTAGTAAACTATAAAAAATATACTAATAAGCTATATTTAAATAAAATATTACATTTACATAAATAAATTAAAAAAAGAAACAAAGGATTTTTGACAGGTAAAATTTTTCTGCATGAAAAAAGAAAGAAAATATTTATTTGAAGAAATAGCCACGTATTTAGATTGCTCACATGTGACTAAAAAAAAAATAGGATGTTTTGCGAATTTTTATGGCGCATTTTCAACAGACGAGGTTTGTACTCGGCTTGTTGCTGTGCCAAATTCATATCGGACACAACGTCAATTTTCAGTCCAAACCTACCTTTTAACAAGAAAGTTTTCAAGGTAATTAAAAATCATAGGTAATACGTCATCAATTGTATTACTTCAAATCGGGTTGGCTTCGACTCATCTCTATGTTTTGCTGTGCAGTTATCTAGACTAAGTAAGTGTATGTACTTAGTTTATATATAATAAGACAAATATACTTGAAAAAAGTAGTCATAAAACAGCATTTTTGCCATAATAAAAATAATGAACATAATATATAACATGAAGTCTACAAAATTGCACAATGCAAAACAGAATTCGCTCATAATATATATTAAATTAAGATGTTTTAGATAATATATATTAAAAATAAGATATTATAATTAAAAATAGCTTTAGAAATAAGTTATTTTATACTTTTTAGTTTTTGAAGTTTTTTTAAACGAAGTCTCTTTTTATTTGTTACTTTTCAGTGTTTAGCTATGGGTAGGCCTGCGAAAGATGCCGCGCGCCTCAAAAAATATAGGTCCCAAGAAAAGATAGGAATTTTTTTCACAAAAAAATGTTCATAAAATGAAAACTACTGCGACCAAACTATGTTAAATTTATAGGGGACCAAATGGCAACTATTCTGCGTCGAACTAAAAAAGAATCACGTAAATCGGATCATAAATCTCAGCGTAATCGGTGTACGTACAAAAAAACATACCAATCAAGTTGAGAACCTCCTCGTTTTGGAAGTCGGTTAAAAATTGGTGTTTTCTTCCAATCCTAAATGGGTACCCCCGCTCGTACGTAACAATATTATATATATTGTAATATAGTTATTATGTATTTATCAATACAGCAGAAAATAGAAGTATATGCGTAATACAAATAAAGTATACGTGTATATCATTTTACTTAATAAATAATGTGGCTATCTCTGTATTTTTACATATACTGTCTAATTAGTATACGAACTAATTTTTTGTGTGCTTACAAATTATTTCCAAGGTAGTTCGAAACAAATATTTATCTTTTTGGTATTTTTAACTTCGGCACGTGAACTTACTCTGTCGTGATACAGTTTAAAACTAGTACGGGGAGTAATGGTCGTCTCATAATGTTAAAATAAGCACTATTGTATATTGTACTTGTTTAGCATATAACTGGAGACCAATAAATTCTATTGTACTTGTACTAAAATAAAGCTATTCTCTAGAGTTTGACACGAGGCTACGCCACGTTGACAACTCTAGTTGTAAACAAGTCGATTTTCGGCTTCTCCTCGAATATGCCGAAAGTTTGCCGAATTTTATTCCCTATGTAACTACTTATTTAAGTGGAAACAGTAATTTTTCGTTTTTACAAACATTAAAAGTCATTAAGTTAATTTCACTGAGTGCTTTGTTAATTACAGTTAATGAAAAAAATATAATAGACATTAGCATAGAGGAAGTAGGGACGACTGTAACCCAATAAGGACCGGTTCCTATGTCTCACCGACCGGCCGTTTGTCTTACTATTGGTTAAAATTTGACATAAGCTCCATACAAGCAATGTGGAATAGTGAAAAGTTTAAGCTCATAAATGCATACAGTACCATCTAATATCACTTAATATCAACAAAAGTACGAATAAATAATATTGAAATTGTTTAACTTGAGGAAAGCTTAGGTGTTATTACTTAAATTTTATGTATATAGCGCGTGGGTTAGAGTGGGAGAGGAGGAGCCTGTCCTACCGCTGCTGTATGCGTGAGAGAAAGGGAAGCCAGACAGACTGGTACCGTAACGCGTTACGTAACCAAGCGGTTTACCCTCCCATAAGAAGTTATCACTTCAACAAAGTAAAAATATTCTAAGGAATTTGCAGCAACGGGCGCCACACACACCTTAACAGAATTGCCTCCCTCCGTGCTCGGCCATCGGAACATCGAGGACTCTGGCGAACAACCCTCGTAACCTCCATACGCTCAGAGGAGACCGATACAGAGAGGTCACGAAGACCCCAAAGCCACAGAGAGGCCAACAGAAGCCACTGATGGCCAGCTAAATCCCGCGAAGGCCAGCGGAAGCCACAGATCGGCCATCGAGAGTAGGCACCCGGTGGGAAGCCTCCAGCAGCGCCAAGATCACGTCACCGGAGGGTCGTTGCTCCCCGAGTTGGTGCCGGCGTAATGAGTTTTAAACTCATTACGCCGGCACCAACTTAAAGTTTTATACAGAAGTATGTTGCAGAATTACTTTTTGAAGAATTAATGGAGTTGTAGCAAACAGTGCATACTCAATAAGACCAAGACACAATAAAAGGAAAGAAAAATATTATTAAAGTTATAATAATGACATGACGTACTAATATGTCATGCTGCAATATATCTTCATAAATACCTTACAAGCTTGGTAAGCTTTCATCCGTGCAGGAACGGAGAAAGAATACAATTTCCTGCGGCCGGGCGGCCTGTCGTAAGAGGCGACTAAACAACCCACAGCCAGATGGTAGGGCATTTGCCCGACTGGATGGCTACCACCCCTGGTCTAAAGTATGTCACCATAACAACCTTGAGTTGTGTTCCGGCATTAGTGACCAAGTTCCAGTCTCCCCTAAGAGAGCAGCAGCGCATTTGTAGCACCTTTGATGTTGCAAATGTCCATAGGTGACCGCGTGTGATGGTAACCGCTTTCCATCAAGTGGGTCATCTGCCTGTCTGCTGAACTCCTGCAAAAAAAAAGTCATACAAAATATAGTATAAGAGGTTGGAGCGAGGTGCTATGTAAATGAAGTTTTGTCATTTGAGTATTCTTCAATAGTGTAGTATCCCTTTTTAAAAGATACTTTTAAATTTAGTGAAAGGCAGATCTAACATTTCACTCGGAATCTTACTGAAGAAGCGTATACCAAGCCCTAAGAAGGAAAAGGAAAGGTTTAAGTAAGATCGATGCCCTGAACCCGCTCCCGGTCTTAACTGTGACAAGATATTGTTTAAACCTAAATTAAAAGTGTATAAACCGTGACCACTGGGTTTTGTGCTCGCATTTTTTAACTTGATGACGCCCAATAAACCCGCAACCACTAACGACGATGTCAACGAGAACAATGCTCTCTCCGAAATGTATTATATAAATAATTATATAAATAACCTAAACCTGTTTTAATCAGTTTAATTTTGGTAATCCAAAAGTTTGGTAAAGATTAATAAACTGTTGTTCTCTATTAAAATCTTAATTTAGTTTTATAAGTAACATAAAATAACTACCTGACCGCGAGGAAAACGTTAGTCTACTAATATTGTTACGAGTTTGCGGGACTCGAATTAAAATGCCATTAAAATCATTATAGAGTTAACTAGAACTATACAAACACGTATAACACAAGTACAAATATAACCGAACACAACAAATCCAAACGTAATGCAGAAGGTCGTAATTCAATAAAACGCGGAAAGTCCGTCAATATTAGATTCCCGAATGTACACACTTCACGCCTAGATCGTAGTTGTAGCTCAACTGACACCCTCTCTCAACCAGGCCATCGTTTTATACTTCACAAGTGCAAATGTGCCCGAACGGCAACGTGGACATAATTTCCTAGAATTAGCTTGTACTTATAATCTGCAACATGTGGCTAATGATGCTCCTGAGCGGCCGTAAACGAGTACAATAGGCTGTTCTCCACAATAACTAGAAACGTATGTCAATAATAGAGCGAATGAAAAAAGACGATCATAAAAGGATTACAACTAGTTCAAATGCCGACAGGTAATAAAATGTTCTTTTACAGATCTGTACGTGTAATTTACCTTTGTCGGAGCCTAAGTTGTAACAATATTATGATGAGGAAAGATTTGTATTTCTGTATGTTTGTAACGATTGAACTCAAAAACTACTAGATCTATTTCAATAAATTATTTCACCATTAAAATGCTACATTATCCCAGTTTAATATAGGCTATATTTATTACTAGAAAAAATTAGGGATCTCTACTAAAACTTCAATAATGTAACCCAAGGTGAAAAACAATTATTTTTCTTATTGTTTTTTATTATTATTAACAATTATTACTGACTCTAGTTCCGTAGCCTTTTTTACAACTTAATTTGGAAAAAAGTTTTTAAAGTTTATACACGCTTATTTGTTATTGTGTGTGACATTTATTGGATGTGTGTTTGTGTTGTGGTATACCTTACAAATAACTTATTATATTAATTTATTCTAATTTTCATATTAAACTTATACTAATTACTGTTTGAGTGGGTCCGGGGATGGTTTAGATTCACAATTAGACCCGGTAGGTGGCGCTGGAATCGGGTTCTAGATTTTTTATTTTTTCAGAGCAGAACAACGTCTGCCAGAACCGCTAGTGTAAAATAAATTACGGATTTTTAAAATGTTACTTTTGCATTTTACTTCTAAATGGTTGTAATTTCCATCACTACTTAATCTTTTAATTTAAATCATATAAACTAAAAAAAATGTTTTCCACCAATAACATTAATTAAATTTATTATTAATTTTATTTCTAAATTATTATGTACTCGGTGTCTATATATAATGCATGCTGTGTTCGCATCAAGAAGTCCATTCAGCAACCATATTCTCTGTGTTCTAGTTTTGTTTAAAAGTACGTAATCTGAGTTGGCCAGATTGCAAACTAAAATAAAAAAGAGAGAATTTACTTAACAGCGTAATGTCAGTCAATACGTCGGTGGTTCCGGTGTAAGGAAGTCTATGTTCCGGTCGGTCGGCGACCGGAAGTGGTCGATGATTGGATAACGAGCACGCCTATTAACGTAGGAATAGGTTTACCATAGACTAATAGGTTTTTAATAGAATTCAGTTACAGGGTGGCAAAATATACTATAACTTCAAGAAAAATGGTTTTAGAGCAAATTTAAAAAAGAAAATTGTATCTTCAAGTGTCTATTTTTTGGGTATGAAGAAGTTCGTAATTCAAATTATTTCAAATACACGTGCAAAGTCCGTCACTAAATAGATTACCGAATGTAGTACACACGTCTTGCTTCGCTCGTGGTTATCGCTAGACTACCTCACCCCTCCGTTGGGGTATTGCTTTATATTGTACAAATACAATATGTCTGCTAGACCGCTTGGACTGAATTTTCCAAGAATCACACCTGGCTAATGACTAACATAAATATTACAATACACAACGAGCTGTTTTTTCAATCACAAGTTTTAAATAAAGTCAACAAAAGAAGACAGTCATAAAAGAGCTTCAATGTTATTAGCTCAAACGCCGGCGGGTAATAAGTTTGCTTTTTTACAAATATGCAGGTGGCCCAAATTGTATATGTATGTATTATCTTGTTTTTGTACTTATGTGTGCTATGTTTATTTATCATTCGCCGTTATCTATTAACTGCACCACCGTCGGTATGAAAAATCTATCAATCCCTGCTAAGGGCGATAAGACCGCCCGTTGTCCTGTCTTATTATCTTTTTCTAATTCTGTTTGTTTATGCTTTGGTGTACAATAATTTTTATCCTTGCGGGAACGGAGAAAGAATACAATTTCCTGCGTTGGGGCGGCCTAGCGTAAGAGGCGACAAAACAACCCACAGCCAGATGGTAGGGCGTTTGCCCGAGTGGATAGCTACCACCCCTGGTCTAAAGTATGTCGCCATAACAACTTTGAGTTGTGTTCCGGCATTAGTGACCAGGTTCCAGTTTTCCTTAAGAGAGCAGCAGCGCATTTGTAGCACCTTTGGTGTTACAAATGTCAAATAGGCGATGATAACCGCTTTATATCAAGTGGGCCGTCTGCCCGTCTGCTGAACTCCAGCAATAAAAAATATATATATGGAATTATCTATTTATGTAATTGTCCATGATCTCGTCTAGTCATCCGGTTACCGGACGACTAGGCACTCCGGAATTAATTTTACGACTTCTCAAACATTTAATCGATTTGTATTTGAGAGTAGGGCTATAATGTTTAGAGGCACAAAGCGCCGTTTATAATAGGCACAATAGGCGTCTTGCAGGTGTGAGAGGAAGGCCTATTGTTTAAGTGATTGCCTATCAAGTTGATGAAAGGCTTTTAATTACTTTTTAATCTGCTTTAAATTCGAAGAAAATTTTTCAAATAATAAATAAAGTGTTTGTCATAATTAATTATATTATCAGCCCAAAACGTCTTACTGCTGGGCTCGAGCTACCACTATAGGAGAAGGGACAGTATACCTACCAAGCATGTCCAAGGCGGCTTGACAGTTTTGACACATCGGTTATCTCGATGTGCAGGTTGCATCACGATGTTTTTGTTCGCCTTTGTTAGCACGTGGCAATTGTAAAAATACGCATATTAGGTCAGAAAACTGCCTGAGTGGTGCATTTTTTCCGGCCAGGATTCGAACTCGCGCATTTATGGGTGTTGAGTTGTATATTGAAGTTGTGAGTGAAATAATCAGGCGCACAGAGTATAACATTTAGGATACTTTTCATCCCGATAAATGACGTCATTTCCCTGGCGTTTTTTTTTCTAGTATTGGTAGCGTAATGGCTACCGCACGCGTCCAAAAGTCAAAAAGCGCGGGTTCGCTTCTGGCCGGAACTTATGCACCTCTTAGGCAGTTTTCTGACATAATTTGTATATTGGTACAATTACCACGTGCTAACAACGTTGAAGGAAAATATCGTGATGAAACTTGCACATCGAGATAACCGATTTGTCAAACAGCCTTGGACAAGCGTGGCGGGTATACTGTTCATTCCTCTATAATGGGAGGCCCGAGCCCAGCAGTGGGCGATTTATTGGCTGTAATTATTATTTATCCTATAAGTTAGGTTGACTGGAAGTGATTGCTCTAAGCGATAAGGCCGCCTATTGTTCTACCTAAAAGTACTGTAAATAATGAAGTATGTCTGTTATTTGGTGAGCAATAAAGTGTTCTATCGATATATATATATATATACACACACATATATATATATATATATATATATATATATCCGTGCAGGAACGGAGAAAGAATACAATTTCCTGCGACCGGGCGGCCTGTCGAATAAGGCGACAAAACAACCCACAGCCAGGTGGTAGGGTATTGGTCCGACTGGATGGCTACCACCGCTGGTCTAGAGTATGCCGCGATAACAACCTTGAGTTGTGTTCCGGCATTAGTGATCAGGTTCCAGTCTCCCTCCCTTAAGAGAGCAGCAGCGCATTTGTAGCACTTTTGATGTTGTAAATGTCCATAGTAACCGCTTTCCACCAAGAGAGCAGTCTGCCTGTCTGCTGAAGTCATGCAATAAAAAAATATAAAAATAGATATATATTATATATATATATATAAATATAAATATAAATAGATATATATATATATATATATATATATATATATATATATATATATATATATATATATCGAAATACAAAAGCCAAGTACCGGAATATGTCAGACTTGATGAATACAACTAATATTGAGCAATTTATTAAGTACTGTACAAAAATAGTTAAGAGGACAACAACTAGAAATAAGGATATATAATTATACAAGAGTATATATTATATATGTATATAACTTATGTGTATATTTCTATATATAGTACGGTAGAGGAACGTTATAGTTACTGGCCATTTCAACTTTGATTTAAACATTATAATGGCAACAATTTTATTACCTGTCAAAAAGTTGCAACAAAATGCCGCTAGGCGATTTAGTTCTTTAGTGATTTCTTGACGGTGCGACCAAAACCGGTAAGTTTGATAAAAAAATGTTAAGACTGCAAATGTTTATCATAAGATATTTTGAAAAGTAATTAACATAGTAAAGTCCTTTCAATTCTGTCAAATACACAGCTGCTAAGCATTATAAGCTGATTTGAGGCATAATATGATGATATCTTCGTATAACCTAAAAAAAATATTGTGGCAAATAATTGTCACGATTATTTCAAAGAATATAGTTACGGGCCCCATAGGCCAATTACTATATTTATCATATTCTCAAAAACAGCGTTTTTGATAAATGTGTTCGAATGAAATACCTATTACTACGCGGTCTGTTCAATTACGATGTATTTTAGAACTTCGTAGATAGTTATTAGCCTAGGCCAATTACTGTGTTATTCGTAATAATAACTAATACAAAAAGTAGGCCAATTACTGTAATACTTTTTAATTTATTTTGAACAAGGGCACACTCTAACGTTTGTTTCTTTTCTATCAGGTTCATGTGAAAAAATGCCAAAGATACCCCAAATATACAAAAGACGCCCTTGACGAGGCATTAGAAAAATAAATAAACAATGTATTTGCCAGCGGTCGCAAAAAAATTTAATATCCCAAGGGCAACTTTACAGTTCAAACTAAAAAACCCTACTTCTAGATCTCAATTTAGGCCGATACCATATTTAACAGACGAAGAAGATACTATCGAAGACTGGTTAGTTAGAATGGGTCGCAAAGGCTTTCCAAGAAAGTCAGATGACGTTCTTGACACTGTGCAAACACTGACACTGTGTGTGTGAGTTTTTGTCTGACAATCCACGCGATACTCCTCTTGTCAATAATAGACCTGTTCAGGGGTGGTTGAAAGCTTTTTAAAACGTCACCCCAATTTAGCTCAAAGAACCAGCGAGGGAGTCACTAAAGCCAGCGCCTGTATTTCTGAAAGTGACATAAAGAAATGGTTTCTTGAAATCAGGAATTACTTAACCAGTGAAAACCTGTTAGAGGCAATTCATGATCCGCAACGTGTTTTTAACGCCGATGAGACAGGATTTCAGCTTTGTCCTTCTACTGGTCGCGTTTTTGCCGCTAAAGGAGATAAAAATGTTTCTGCCGTGGAACAAGGAAACTCCAAGGAAAATGTAACAGTCTTATTAAAATTTACATTTTCTGCTGATGGCAATATATGTCCTCCTCTGATGGTATTTCCGTACAAACGACTGCAGGAAAATATTGCGACATCGGTGCCGCCTGAATGGGGTATTGGACGCAGTGATACGGGATGGATGACGGCAGATGTTTTTAACCAGTTTATCACCGAAATATTTGCACCATACCTTGCAGAGAACGAGACCAAAAAACCAGTTATCTTATTTATAGATGGCCACAAAAGCCATATCACTTTACAGCTTAGTTTGACATGTGAAGAGCTTATTGCTCTCTATCCCAATACCACCCGTATCACTCAGCCAGCAGACGTGTCCGTCTTTGGGCCGATAAAAAAAAATGTACCGAAAAACTGTTCGACAGTTTCAAGCAGAAAACGTGGGCGAAGTTGTGATGAAGTTAAATATCGCTACTATTTTAAAAACAGTAGTGGATAATTTAAAATCTGAAAATAAAATAAATGGCTTTAGAGCATGTGGGTTGTGCCCTTTTGATGAGAACGCTGTTGATTACTCCAGATGTTTGGCTGCAAAAAATACCAATGAAGAGTCAAATGTACAAAATAAGCTCATGTCTCTAAAAGACTTTGAAAATATCGTGGGGGACGAAATGATAGACAAAATAAAAGCACCGCCATCTCGGGGTGCAATCCTGAATGATACGTCTCCTACATTGTACAAAGTTTGGTGCTTTTTTCAAAGTGATCTTTTATAGAAAGAATTAACCTTTAGGTTAGGTTATTTATTATTATAATTATTCCAGTGTGGCTCAACCACGTTAAAACAATTAACAAATGCCGTCATGGTAACGCGTACGAAGTCTCACTAGCTAATCTCTAACAAGACTATGTTATTAGTGTCTGTATACCCCTAAGAGCTTTGATAGGCTCATAATAAGGCTTTCATGTACCTTCTAAATGGTCGATAACTTTGTTAATTATTCAATGCGTCTGTTTGCTTTGAGCAACGTAGAATGGAGACACTAATGACTGGTTTCTAGACCACTTCTGGTAAACTACAATATTCTAAATTCCAAAAATTCCGTGTCTGTAAATTGAAGCTATTTAAAAAAACAACTGGAATACTCAATATAAACGATGGAGAATTTGGATGCAATTTTTTTAGATTTCTTGTCTGTTTGTTCGGGATTCACGTAAAAACTACTAGGTCAATTTCGCCAGTCGACAGTAAATTGTTAGACTTAAAATCTCCGTTACTTTTTGTCCTGGAAATCCCGCGGGATTTTTTCTGGGAATTATTTAAAGGGGCTAGATTTAAAAAATCGCATTTCAATGTGAGTTTTTCACTCATCGATAGCAAATTTTATGTAATAAAATGTGTAATATTTTTTATCCCGGAAATCCTACGGGAATATTCCCGAGAGCGGTTTGTAGTTGTTCGGGTGCATAAAATTAGCGTAGTCCGATGCAGTTTCTACTAAAACGATAATTTACATTCTTTTTTAAATGCTGCAATACTTTGTGTCTCGGGAATCTCTCGGGAATTTCAAGTCAAGCGTGAACGAAGTCACGGGTATATCCTAGTACTACTACGTTTCAGCACAGCAATATACTGAGTACCAACCTCATTTCTGAGGCTGCGGCATACAATTTCTGTATATGTTTTCTTTATTTTTTTATCTTGTGTGTGTCACATTTAGAAATAAATATATTCTTTCTTTATTCTTCACAGTTCACTTCTTCAGTCACACTGTTTTACCAACTATTGTCGTCATACCACTGCCTGTATATCTGCAAATAAAGATTCATTCATTCATTCAACCACCTTCCATGAGCTAGGCCTGTTTGCCAACTTCGCAATAAAAAAGAAGGATTGTAATAGACTAATCAGACTGATCTAAATTGTTTACAGAAATTGACACGTGTCTAAATATTCTGGTACAACACAGCATAGTTTCAATTTCTTTTCATACTGTTGCGAACCGATACAAATTTTTTACAGGTGCTTTATTGCCTCTTCGAATTTAAGTGAGCTATTGATCGATGTGCAGGTTGCATCAGAATATTTTCCTTCACCGTTGTTAGCACGTGCATATTGTTACAATTACCACATGCTAACAATGGTGAAGGAAAAATCGTCATGCAACCTGCACATCGAGATAACCGATGCGTCAAACCTGCCAAGCCGCCTTGGATAAGCGTGGCGGGTATACTGTCCGTTCTCCCTGTAATGGCAGGCCTGAGCCCAACAGTGGGACATTTATGGGCTGATATTATATATGTGGGCGCAAATAAAATAATTAACGTATTACCTGAACAATAATAATTTATTTAATTATTATGAGTTTATTTTAATGTGAAATTAACGGAAAGCAACAAGATTTTATTGTAATTTCAATACTGAACCTAAAAACTTGTGATCACGTGCACGTGCGCCGACACGTGCACTGAACCCTATAAATACGGCCGCACTGTCGCCACACGAATATTCATTCGCCCGTTGTCGTTCGTCGCGCGCGCACGTCTCCCGCTCCGCCTCGGCTGTCCGTTATTCGTGTTCGTTGTGTTCGTTCGTTCACCCGGTCGATCTGTGTTTTTTCTGTGACAGTGCAGTGAAAAGTGCGTCATCAGGTGGTTTTTCCACCAAATCGTTCGTCCCCCTCAGGGACAATGGACGGCGTGGAGCTCTCTCCATTGCTGTTGGAGGGTTTGCTGTCGTTTTTACGACAGCAATTCCCTCAAGCGCTCGACCAATTTTGAGGACTCCGGAGTCCCAATCAATGGCGTCCGTTATCTCGGAACTTAATTCCGAGAAACCCGTGTCCTGCAAGTTACACGTGCAAGGGGCCCCCGCACCCGCATCTGCCGCGGCTACCGCACCCCCCGCGACCCCCGCCACCGCGCTTATCGCTGACCACCTGCGCTCTGCCTTAGCGCCCGCGCCCCCCGCGCCCCTCGCATCCGTACCCGGCGTTTTACCGGCGCGCCCGCCGCCCGCACCCCCGCTCAACGATGCCCACCGTGTGGCACCAAAATCACGCGCCTCGTTTTCTCGCGGTTCCGCGTCGGGACAACCGCGATCGAGCTCCGCGAGTTCGACGACATCGCGTTCACGATCGCCCATACACCGCGTAATCGATTCTCGTCGAGAAATCGAATTATCTCCTGGACGGTCCGCAATACCTCAGGGATGCCCCTCTTCCACCGGCCGATAAAATCACCCCCATGGATGTCGCGCCTCCCGCGAACATCCCCTTAAACCACGAGGACGATGACGGTTTCATAACCGTCAATCGTACCAAAAAACGGAAGACCCAGAGGGAGGTCCCCCCCAACCCCGCCCCCACTGCGGGCACAAAACCAACAGCGGCACCTTCCAGCCGCCCTGGGCCACCTTCACAGCGGCCGTCGCCACCCCTGATCATCCGCGAGAAAGCCCATTGGCTTCAACTCGCTAAGGAGCTGCCAGGTAAGGCAATTTCTATAAAAGAAGCCCGTGATACCCAACACGGCATCAAAGTTATGGTCACGTCTTCAAGTGACCACCGCTCCCTAACATCCTTGTTATGTGACCGTAAAATCGGTTACTACACTTATGCCCTGCCAGAAGAAAAACTCCTTCGGGCTGTAATCCGCGGACTCCCACAGGAAATCGAGTGTTCCTACATTCTCGAGGACCTTAAGTCCCAAGCTGTACCGGTGCACGAAGTGCACCGTATGCACAGAGGCGACGCAACAAAGTCTCCTCTAAACCTAGTATTGGTTGTCCTCGATCTCTCCCCAGAGGGGAAAAAGATCTTCGAACTTGAGGTCTGTGGCCTCTCTGGCCTTCGTGTGGAACGCCCACACGAAAAACATACTGCGGCAGTGTCATCATTGCCAACTTTATGGGCACTCTGCCCTACATTGTCAATCCCGTCCCAGGTGCGTCAAGTGCCTGGGCGACCACGGGACCTCGGAGTGCACACGCACCCGGGACTCCCCGGAACCACCGAGCTGCATTCTCTGCGGCCAAGCGGGTCACCCCGCTAACTACAGAGGCTGTCCTGCCGCCCCCCGACCCAAACGTAAGGTCGGAAAGGGCAACGCCCAAAAAGGCACTAGAAAAGTGCCGAACAAACCCGCATTCGTGGCGGCCCCCCCCCTCCAGTGGTAAATCACTGGACGGGTCTTCCCACGACGGAAGCGTTCCCTCCACTAAGGACGCGCGCCCCAATTTTGGCTGGCCTACCCCCAGCAAACCCTGCCCCCGCCCCCATTTTAAAAGCACCTTGTGGGCCGTCACCCCACCACTCTTTAGCGGAGGACTTAGCTTTGGCGACTAAATTCGCCAAGAACTTGCCTTTCGACCTAGCAGAGGTCCAACTCTTGGCTCGAAAACTGAGACAAGTTGCAGAGTCTGATCAACCCTCCCTCCGGGATCAACTCGTGATCGAAATGGATCACGCGTACCTCCTCCAGGTACTTAGGTCGTTATAACTAAACAACCTAGTTAAATTATTGTTACCGGTAACAAATGGCGCATGTAGGTAGAAATAAACCACGCTCATTGACTCTGGCGACTTATAACGCCAACGGCCTTCGAAACCAGCGCGACTTGGTCCATGACTTCCTGGTTACCAATCAAGTAGATGTACTACTAGTGCAGGAGACCTTCCTGAAACCGAGTGAAAGAGATCCAAAGATCTCTAACTATCGGGTCACTAGACATGACAGGATAGGCCGTGGTGGCGGCACCCTGATCTATTTCAGAAGATCTCTACACTGCATGCCTCTAGTCACCCCACCACTAGTAGGTATGGAGGTATCCGCCTGCAGACTAGCAATGACTGGCCACCAACCTCTAGTCATAGTCTCAGCATACCTCGCGTGCCAGAAAACCCTTATTAAGAAAGACCTAGAAGCCCTATTCAACTTAGGCCCAGCTGTTATAATAGCCGGAGATCTGAATTGTAAACACGAACAGTGGAATTGCAATACCACTAACCCCAATGGCAGAGCCTAATAAATATATCAGACAATCTTTTGTTTGATATAATAACTCCCATGACCCCACACACGATACCCCCCCAACCGCGACTGGGGGACCCCAAACACTCTCGACCTAGCATTACTGAGGGGCGTAACTCTTCAGTTCCATTCGATCGAAACGATGGACGATATAGAATCGGACCATCGCCCGGTTATCCTCAAATTAGGACAACAGACGGACCAGACATCTGAAACTAGGACCTCTGTGGACTGGTTGAGACTTGGGGACCTCCTCAAGGCAACCGAATCACAAGACCTGGACCGCATCCCGGACCACATCGAATCCCACCAAGACACGGAGACGGCGATCGAGGCCCTCACCAGCCACCTTCAATCCGCAGTGCGGAACTCGTCCAGACAGGTGCCACTGGAGAATGACCGCCACTTATGCCTGCCGGACGAAGTGAGGTTACTGCTGAGGGAAAGGAGAGCCGCCTCCAGAGCTCACGACAGATATCCCACCGAAGACAACAGAGTCCGACTCCGCCAACTAGAGCGCGAGGTCAAACTACGTATCCGGGAAGTCAGGGAACAACGTTGGGACAGAACGTTGAGAGATATCGAACCAACTCACCAGGCGTACTGGAAGCTGGCTAGAGCTCTCAAATCAGATACCCTCACTGTCATACCCGCGCTAGAAAGAGCCGACAACACCGAGGCGTTCGATGATGAGGAGAAAGCCGAATGCCTTGCTCAGTCTAGAGCTTCAATGCTCCCCCACTACACAAAACGTCGACCAGTCACACCTGACGGAGGTGGACTCCGAGGTTGAACGTAGATCCTCCTTATCAGCGGAAACCACACTCGACCCAGTCACGGTGGAAGAAGTGCAAGATCTGATCAAGTCCCTCAAACCGCGAAAGGCCCCAGGGATTGATGGCATTAACAATCGCGTGTTAAAACTCCTCCCCGGCCACTTGATTATAATCTTAGTGAGCATCTTCAATGCCGCCATAACAAACTGCTCTTTCCCCGCGATCTGGAAGGAAGCAGACGTCGTCGGTATTCACAAGCCTGGAAAACCGGCTAATAAACCGTCCAGCTACCGCCCAATCAGCCTACTGAGCACACTCTGCAAGCTTTACGAGAGGGTCATCCTCTCTAGACTTAGAGATTTTGCCATCAATAAACATCTACTACCCGATGAGCAGTTTGGATTCCGTGCCAGACACTCATGCGTCCAACAGGTGCACCGCATCACGGAGCACATACTATCCCACTTTGCCCATCGCCCTCGCCCTATAGGAACAGCCGCACTGTTCCTTGACGTAGCTAAGGCCTTCGACAAGGTCTGGCATAACGGTTTGATTTACAAGCTGTACCAGTTCGGTGTACCAGACAGACTCGTGCTCATCTTGCGAGACTTCCTCCTAGGCCGTAGCTTCCGTTTTCGAGTGGAGGGAACACGCTCGTCCCCTCACCCACTCACAGCCGGTGTACCACAGGGCTCGGCACTATCTCCATTACTCTTCACGCTGTACACCAGCGACATCCCGAAAACTCCAGATGTAGAGTTGGCCCTCTTCGCGGATGACACCGCACTCTATACATCAGATCACAACCGACAAATGGCTTGCGTCCGGCTACAGGTAGCTGTAACAGAGCTAGGCGAATGGTTTCGCAAATGGAGGATAGAGGTAAACCCGGAGAAAAGCGCAGCAATGTTCTTTTCCCCGGGCACGCTTCGCTCTCCCAAACGCGCTTGCCTTCGCTTAAAAGCCATCTCGCTCTACGAACAAGAGATCCCCTGGGCAAAGTACACCAAATACCTGGGTGTCACCCTAGATCAGAACTTGCGCTTCAACGAGCATATCACTATAGTCCGGAATAGAACGCGATTTGTGATGGGTCGTCTAGCACCCATGATAGATAAACGAAGCAAAATGTCCCTCAGACACAAGCTTACTTTATATAAAACATGCATCCGCCCGATCATGACATACGCGAGTGTGGTATTCGGCCATGCCAAGCCTGCCCTTTTAAAGAAACTGCAAATCGTTCAGAATAAATTCATGCGAAGAGCCGTCGGTGCTCCCCTCTATATGCGTAACGTCGACATCCACCGCGATCTGGAGCTTCCCTCCATCAAAAACTACATTACGTCGCTCTCGCGTAAGTATTTCGATCTAGCGCCGCACCATCGAAATCCCCTCGTCGTGTCCGCGTCCGATTATAAGCCTCGACGAAAGGCTCTCGTGCGACGACCGCGTAACATCCTCATGGACAAGGTCGACGATATCACAAAACTGCTGGCTCGGATCAGCCCGCCCGCGGTTAGGACTGCAAGCTGGCAGGCACCGACAGACGGACACAGACGGCGGCGTCGACGTCGCCAATCACGATCTCTCCACGTCCCCGCGAGGGACGCCAGGAGACACAGCCCCCCCATAGGATAGACTAGGCGTGTTGCTGGGAAGTTTCTTTCGCCGTTTCTTCTCTCCCAACCATAACACGTTGCGAAACGGCAGTAAGATAGTATAGGCCACCGCGAACCGCCGATCCCGGTCCGCCGGGATCCTTCCTCTCGGGCTTTATATTACCCGTCGCCCGCTCTCAATTAGTGCATTGTGTCGCCCTATGGTGGGCATCATTAGATTCATCCCCCTCTCATGGCAACAGTCCAGCCGAGGTGAAACTCCCTAGGGAGCCCCCTCGAGCAAGTTGCCTCCCGGGCTCGAGCGCCTTCGCTTCGCAAAGGCACTCGCCCCGAAAACCCCGGTAAAGTTGTGAGGTCTTCAGACCAACAACATAAAGTCAAGTCCAATAAAAAAAAAAAAACACGAATATTATCGTCCGAGCCGCCGAACGGGACGGACCTCTCTGGGAAGTCGTAACGCTCTTGAAATATACGACACCGAGTACTCTTGAAATTGTATTTCGAGGACTCAAATATGGGTCGTCACCAAGAAACCAACAATCGTCACGTCGGCATTGCTGACGTCTTTATTAACACCATGGAGGTCCCTCCCGCGTCATATATAATATATTATTAATCGCATTAATCACTTTGTGTGCCTCCCGGTAACACGTCATGAATTCTTCCTTTCTATTGTTTACATTTCATGCACATTATTAGAAACCATAAAGCTACAAGTTGAAAAGGAGTAGTGAGCATGTTGCTAGGGGAATGTTTATTTTACAAATTAATGTCGGTCAGCTGGGACGGAGTTAGTTGAGTTTCAACTGCGGTGGAGACGCTACCTAGTGCACTTTCGGAACGAGTATCTTATAACCACGGACTTTTAAATGTTTAAAAAAATTATATGTATGGCCTTCAAAATGTGTTCTCCAGTGGATATTATTTTGAATAATATTATAAAGATGTTTGTTTGTTTGCATTGAATAGGCTCCGAAACTACTGAACCGATTTGAAATTTTTTTCACTGTTGGCACACTGCACTATCTCCGGATGACATAGGTTATATTATATTGTCAAAAAAATTAGGGATCCTTACTAAAAGTCCAATAATGTAATCCAAGGTGTAAAAAAGTACCTAAAATCGCGTGCGCCGCGAAAACTGTTGATGATAGTATAAAATAATGTAGTATGACTTTGCAGAACATATCATTATTACATTTATACACATTTTGTCTGGTATAATTGAAGTATATACAAGTAAAACTGTGCGTACAGCCTCTCTTTCTTATAAAACACAGTCCATAACAATCTAAACCGGTGTTGCCAGCCAAATTACGCAATAAAGTAAGATATTGAACAGTATATGAGGTGCGTTAGTCTTTACCGACTTACGTCTTGCGACTTGGGAGGGGGAGGGGGTTTAACCGACTACAAAAAAGAAGGAAATTCGCAATTCGTCCTGTAAGTATTTTTTTATGTATATTCAGCCATAACTTTGTTGTTTCTGAACCGATTTTGATGATTCTTCTTGCGTTCGATTTGGAGTACCTTCATAGTAGTCTGGTATATGATTTCATTGTTATCTGACTTTGGATTTCGAACATTTAGAAAAAAAATCGTTAAACTCAGGTCAATTATTATTTTGTTTTTGTTATTGAGATATATCATTTATAACTTTTTTGTTTGTGAACCGATTTTGATAATTCTTTTTGCATTGGATTTAGTATAACTTGAGAATGGTAAAGTTGATGATTTTGATGAAGAAAATGATGTACGATGTCCATTGTACACTTTCCTAGTCCTAGTCTCGACTAGGAAAGTGTACAATGGACTAGACTCGTCTAGTACACCATGCTATTGATCTTAATTAGGTACCTACTCGTTTTAGGATTGTCATAGAACTAACAATATTTTTTCAATACGTTTTCTATTGTATTTTAAGTAATTTTCTGCTATATCTTCAGAACCCAAAATCCAACGCAAAAAGAAACATCCAAATCGGTTATGGCTAAATATTGTTAAGAGTCGCGAGACTCGAATTAAAATACCGTTAGAATTACTATAGAGTTTATTAGAACTATACAAACACGTATAACACAGGTACAAATATAACCGAACACAACAAGTTCAAACGTAATGCAGAAGGTCGTAACTCAACAAAACGCGCAAAGTCCGTCACTTATTACATTCCCGATTGTAGTACACACGTCTTGCTTCGTTCGTGGTTCTCGCTCGACTCCTCCCTCAATCGAGCCATTGCTTTACACTGCACAAATGCGATATGTCGGCCCAGCAGCGTGGATCGAATTTCCTAGAATCGTAATCCGCACACCTGGCTAATTATGCCTGCAAGCGGCCATAAATGAGTATAATAGGCTGTTCTCCACAATAACCAATAAATAAGTGAACAAAAGAAGAGAATCATAAAAGAAGGATTACAATTAGTTCAAATGCCGACGGGTAATAAAATGTGTTTTTATAGATATGCAGGTGGATTTTGTTTTCCTCGAAACTTAAGTTGTAATAATATGATAAAAATAAATATATTTACACGACGAATTGACAACCTCTTCCTTATTTTGAAGTTTGTTAAAAATGGTTACGGAACCCTAGAATATATTTTTTATTGCTTTTTTTTGAATTATTGATGCACAAAACAAATTGCAATAATTACACATACCGTTATGACTAAAATATTAACAAAAATCTGGATTGCAACCTAGAAATAAATGCATACATAAAAATAATACAACTGAAAATTATAATTGTTTTAGTCTAGTTTATTTTTAAAGATATTGTTACGATCGACAAAGAACAATTTACATCTGCAGTTTATTACCTCTTCGGCATTTGGACTTCTTTTGTTTACTTTGTGTTTAAAATTTGCAATTAGAAAAACAGCCTACTGTGTATTGTAATATTTTATGGTAATCTTTAGCCAGGTGTGATTCTTGGAAATCATTGTTTACGCGGTCGAGTATTGTGTCGAGACATATTGTATAGTTTAGTATAAAACAATGCCCGAACGGAGGGGTGAGGCAGTCTAGCGATGGTCACAAGCGAGACAAGACATGTGTACATTTGATAAGTTATATTGTGACGGACTTTGCGCGTGTTATTGTATCGTGTGTTACGTTTGTACTGGTTGTGTCCAGTCCAGTCCATATTTGTACCTGTGTTATACGTGTTTGTATAGTTATAATAAATTCTATAGTAATTTCCAACGGCATTTTAATTCGAGTCCTGTAACTCGTAACAATATTTATGTATCTTTATTTGAATATAACTACTATTATCTATTTTTAAATGTACTAAGTATCGAGAATAGTTTTTAAAATTTTACGATTATATTTGAAATTTGGTTCAAATATATCAATATTGTTGGAGCAGGTACAGCAAACAAGCCGACAGCCCACCTGATGGAAAGTGGTTACCGTCGCCTATGGACATTTGCAACACCAGGGGTCCAATTCTGCTATTTCAATATCTTGTTGCGTTGTGAAGATATTCCAGGTACGATTCCATTGTGATAGTGTCAAAAATTCGTATTCTACTAAATCCAAAATATCTTCTCGAAATCGTCGTGGGGGAATAATAGTAGCAAAAAATGACATTACCATTAGTAGAAATGGCTTTGGCCAACATGGATATTGAAAAGCTACCAAAAATTTGAACATTTATTTCGCGAGTTTTCGCTTATAAATTATCTATAAAAACAGAGTGGCGTGTCACGGGCATGCCATTGGAATTAACAGAATACCGAAACTAGGCAAAACTACGATTGATGCGATAATGTCCGACGATTTTGAAGAGATAGTCATAGTAGAATTGGGCCACAGATGTTTTACCAATGTGCTGTCTACTAAATCCACAATATCTTCTCAATAACGTCGTATCAGAAAAATATTAGAACAAAACTTGCTGTTATCATGAGTATGAAATGGCGTCAGCCGGAATGAATATTGATATAAAGATAGCGTGGCGTGCCACGGGCATGCCAATGGAATTAACAGAATACCGAAATTAGACAACCATATGAGTGAGACGATAATGTCTAGCGATTGTATAGAGATAGTAATAGCAGAATGCGGCCCCAGGATGGTAGCCATCTAGACAGGCAAATACCCTACCACCTGCCTGTGGATTGTTTTGTCGCCTCTTGCGACAGGCCGTCCATCCGCTGGAATTAGTATTCTTTCTCTATTACTGAACGAATAATAAATCAGATGTAGATTCAAGATAAAATCTGTGACAACTTTTTCATAGCGAATTGCTCTTAAGCAATATCGATTTTACAAATCGTTGAAAGGAAATTGGATTGAGCTGTTAAGGAAGGACTATATTTATACGTGTTTTCTTGGTTAGGTTTTCTGTTCATATATTTTTAGAGGTTTTAGTGTACATGGACAGGTTAATCCATTAGGCACCACTAAGCTAAATCTATCTATATTACTAGTGAGCATTACATTCTAAAAATTAAAAAAAAAAACTGCAGTCGTGTGTGCAGTTCACACACAAAGGAAACTTTCGAGAATATACTCACAGATAATTCTACTCTAACTGTAGCCTACATCCATCAACATATTATAATTCAATCCAAATCACACTTTAAATCACTAGCATAAAGTTCAAAATTCCATGCACTGTTTCGCACAATTTCCTTTGATCTACGTATAATAGAATATCTGCCTTAAGTATATAGAAATAGAGCTAAAATTAGATCAGAAATTTCGTAATCACATAAAACGCGCACAATCCATCGATGTACGATTTCCAAAAGTACACTTAGTAACGCCTCGTTCGCGGTTGAGCCTCAACTAATCCAATCTCAACGGGCCGACCTTATAGATTCGCAAAATAGACGTTGCACCCCAACAACGTGCCCATTATTCTTTGGAATTCTTGATCTCGTAAGCTTAATGCGTTCTAAGAATCTGCAGCGAAATTTGAACAACAGACGAAAGGATTGATGGCGTCTTACTGGGAGGCAATATAAGGACAATTTGACAATAACGATTAAACTTCAATATGACAGTGAATAATTAAGATAATCATAAAACATATATTGTATATCCCCAAATTAAGCAGGTTACGCTTGTATTGTAGGTAATATACAACGGATTGCTTTGAGGCCGAACCTAGACACCCAGACCATAGTAAATAACGGAGAAAATTCGTTTCCAAAATTTACCACACCAGCAATCGAAATCGGAACCTCTGCGTTGCAGTGCGGAGATTCGGCAAAGGCTTAATCCGCTCAACCACAGAGGCCTTCATAAATCTTCCAGTGCAACATTATTTTTGCCATTCACGTTGAAATCTGTAAATGCCTTAGCAAACCCCACCACCGAATCGTGATTACTTAAACATTAAAATTTCTCGGCAACATTCGCAACTTAATAAATGGAAATTTTCATTCCGTCTTCCAACATTTGACTTTCGAAAGCACTTATAATATTTCTAAAGTTTCGTAGGTATTGTGGCGACCGAGGGTAGAACTTTCTGGCAGCGTAAGCCGGTCTCAAGACTTTTAGAAAAAGGTAGAAGATTCTGGAAGGAAAAGACAGAGATAGATAGTTCGTCCGGGTATATAAGCAGCGTAAGGCGCGCCTACAGCCAGTTAGAGCAGCAGGCAGTTTAGAGTTCAGTTCAGTTCAAGACAGCGAAGCGACAAGTGCGATACGATAGAGTTGGAAGAAGAGTTTAATAGAGACAGTGGCGAGTTTAGTGGTGAATTTAGTGAAAAGTTTAGTGGACAGTTCAGTGAAGGAGGAGTGTAGTGCAGTTTGAGAGAAAATCCAGAAGCGAGCTATACGCGATAAATTCGGAGGTGAGCACTGCAGTAGCAGGAGGTGGTCTACGCAATATCGGCGACGGTATTGTGGGTGAGACACTTATCGTCGGGACAGTGCGTAGTTAGTTGTGCGCGTAGCGGCAACCCTACGGAGAGGAATCACATACGACTATGTAAGTCAATAAAAGCGTTTAGTTAAAAACTGGTATTTCCTTCCAATCCCAAGTGCGTACCCCCGCTCGCACGTAACAGTATTTTAGCAAAAGGGGAATAATAAGGAGCTTGTGAACCTTTTGTACAAAATTATTACAAATATCGCCATGACCAAGTGGGCTCAATACACCAGCACCCTTGCCACCACTATAAATTTATAACAAAGAAGATACCATATTATAAATATAAACCCGTTTTTTATTATTATTATATTAGTATTATTTAAAAATTGTTCCTACGCAACCCCTGTCCCAAAGTACCGCCCGAAATCCTAATACCCAATCCACAACATTTTTTTTTTTCACGCGGGGGAAATTCATTACGCACATACCGGGTCCTTTGCTAGGGATTAGACCGTTGCTGATCATGGAGGCTTTCCACTGAGGCATTAGACTCGACTAATCAATACTCCACTAAAACCACCCTCCTCCCATGTGCTCCGCGCTTATGAGTAGTAAAGGCAAGACGCCGCATTGGTAGCATTGGGGTGAAGCCAAGCAGCCCGCAATCTGACACAGATACTTATCGAAGCAACCGTGCCCGGTAAGTATCTGTGTCATTCTGAAGGTCAGGGTCCCGCGTTTCCGCGAGAACCCAATCCACAACATTAATCCAACAACGGCCAACCAAACCCAACTATGTCCAACATATGTACTGAAATTATGTAATAGTACTTAAGCGCATTGTGAAATCTCTTTTTGGTAATAAACAAAGCACAGCATCCTTCCAGCCCCCCCTAAATTATCCCAATCAGTATCCATAGTAATCCCGTTATATATCCATATCCACTTCCATTCCCATTCCACCTCCCTCGATTCACTCCCATATCCAGTCAACCACCCATCCAAGTATCCAATCCAGTCACTCATCCAAACACAACCTCACCACCCTTCCACCCATCCATTTCCATATCCACAGAAAAATAAAAGATAATGAGAACTCTGCCCTGACCAATGGCAGAGGAGCCCCAGAAAAAAAAAAAATATATATATACAAGGTGGGATTGTTTTATTCCTGGAGGGAAAGTACTCTAAATAATAGAGATAGCAAATTTTACTCCAAAGAAACATTTCTTTGTTTTTGAAAAGAAATATAACTGCATTCAAAGATTTTCGAAAATTCTCTTGCTTCACCCGGGAATCGAACCGACTAAAATCTGTAAAAATTACACCCTGTAGTTTTATTGCATCGATCGTTAGGGTCAATCACAAGGATGAAATCTCTCTAACATACTTGGTAAATCTAATGAAAGGAAAACCATGCTTTGCACCAACAAAGAAATAGTCAATAATATGGGCCCAGAATAATGATAATGGCATCACCATTACGGCTATTGTCAATAATATTGATAAAATAATAATCTAATCATAATGATAATATTGTCAATATAAGATTATAGCTAAAATGAATGAAGCGCTTTTGATATCTGAATAGGTTAGGAGACATTCAAAATATATCCATATATAATATTATATATTTCAATACATACGTTTGTAGATGAACATATCAATTAGTAATTTAATATTAAATAACGAAGACATCAAAACTAAAATACACTATGCAGGAGATCACTGCCAACGGGGAGTGTGGCCAGAAGGCTGGCTGCATTGCCGCGCTGTATGGCAATACTTATTTGTTATGCGAAACATGAGCCAGCCTTCTGATCACGGGTAGTATCAAAGAGTTTCTTACATATGTCTTTAAAGAAACTCTGCCGACGGACCCCACGGGCCCAATATTTCAACCCCAAACGGCACAAATATGTAACATTTTAACCTAAGGCCGTTTGACGTCTTCGGCTGAAGCCGTCATTGGAACATGTGACGGGGCCAGTATGTCAACACAGGTCGCAGCCCACACTAGCGGCCGCCCCATCTTCCAAGGGATGAGTGACATTCCATCCGGTCTCTTGCCATCGTCACGTACCAGGCCATTCGGTTCTAGAATGGCCGGTACGCCGACGCTGACAAGCGCTCGGCGGACGAAGTCGTTGAGGCTGGCATGACGAGATCTTCTTCCCGCGCTTTTTAAACATGACAACCCATAGTGTCCAAATCCAAATATATTTGGATATATATATATATATATAAGTAGAATGAGAAACTAACTGAAATACTTTTTATAAACTTACTAAATGTAATTTTGTACGAGCGTGCCTACTTATAACTATATAGATGGAATATGTTTGGCTGAAGTACAACTCTATGAAGAGTGAAATATTTTATTTTTAAAGGATTGAGTTTTTGGCGGGACCTGAAAGGAGATGATGTGCTGTGCAGTTTTGTTTTCTAAAAATGTGTAAAATTACTCTAAAATGAACAATAGTTGTAGGATATTGATAGTTTTTGAGTAGTAATTATGTGTTTTGAGAGAAATGTAAACTGTATAGTCAAATGTGGCCTTTGAGTTGTCACAAGAACTCCGTTGAATGGCACCAGCTGATAACCTACAGTTCAGCTGTGCTGCACATAGGCTTAAGAAAATGAAGAAACTACATTTCGTATTTCTCAATGGCGTAGCTCTTAAGCTGGTTGATAGGTTCAAGTACTTGGGGCATATTGTAACGAATGACCTCAGCGATGACGAAGATATAGAGAGGGAACGTAAGGCGTTGGCGGTTCGGGACAACACGTTGGCTGGCAGGTTCGCGCGAAGCACGGTTGAAGTAAAAACTACTCTTTTCAAAGCTTATTATCAGTCATTTTACTCGAGCGGCCTGTGGGTGGACTATACGCAACGAGCCATCAACGCCCTACAAGTACAATATAATCATGTTTTCAGAATGCTGTTGGGGTTCACGCGGCACTGTAGTGCGTCTGGGATGTTTGCAGAGACCTGCACAGAAGGCTTTTAGCCAAGTATCCGCGAGAAATCCGCTTCGCTGATGCAACGCTTGAGCGGCAGCACCAGCAGCCCTCTGAAGGCCATTGCGGTTGGATTTGACTGCCCCTTCCAAGAACATTGGATAGGGGTAGTAATCGGTTTAAAGTAAATTACTATAAGTAAAATAATATTACTAACAACACTACTAACATTAATTTATAAGATAATTGTAACTAACACACTGACTAAGGATGGACCCCGGTCTGAAATAAAGTTTATATTATTATAATATCATAAGAAAGCAGTTAAATAGTACAATAATTACTGTTCAAACTGCAATAATAGTAGTTTAATACACAAGGGAAGAAAGAAACCTATTTAGGCACGAGATGGTTTGGTGAACGAGCGTAACGAGAGTGCTAATAGTTTGAGTGTCTAAATAGGTCTTTCATCAGAGGTTAATACTCTGCTTTTCATTTCGAATATGAGTAAAGTAAATAGAAACCTGATTAATTAGACAAAGAACTAATCCTGTAATGAAATCAGGCATTAAATTCATATCTAAATCTGATGAATTAATTTTATAAAAATATCCATCTAGTTTATTTTCTGTGGCATTCTATCGGCCAATGCTGGCAAACAGGTCAAAAGCTGGCAAACAGGCTGGCAACGAATCGCGTGACAAACAAAGCAAACATACAGCCGATCCTCCTTTTAGAAGTCGGTTATAAATAAGAATTATATTAATATTGATTTAAAACCGCACGCAATAGACACATATAAATACAATTATTTCATATAGTTATCATTTTTCGTGTTAGTTCAAATTATTTAACACATAAGTGATAATTGGAAGTTAAATTACTTTGAACTATAATAATTATTTACAATCGGTGTTTACAAGTTTACGTAATCTCTGTTAATATGTCTGTCTGTCTGTTACGCTTTTACGGAAAAACTATTGGACCGATTTGGCAAAAATTCGGTATATATGTAATTTCAATACCGAGGGTGGACAAGAGATACTTTCCTCCCGGACGATGGGATACATTTTGGGATAGATTTGTGTAAAGTTTATCCCAGAAAGTAGAGTAGGTTTCGTTTTTTTGTCATTTTGATCATTCTGGCAATTTTAAGGTCATTTTGATGATATCGATTTTGCTGTAATTTTGAACATATGTAGTTTTAATAATGAAAATGGGCACACATACTTCATCTCCGGAGATAGGATATATAGTTTGCGATATAAAATGAAGTGAATCTTCCGGGGGCAAATAGCACTAACACAAACATTGAATACCTCCAATATAAACTTTTTTAATCCTCCTCTTTAAACAAGAGGCACGCACTAGAGTTTGACCCGTGGCGCAGACGCAAAAACTCTAGTGTATAATAAAAATATCTATCAAAAAGAAATCGACATTACGAGTAATTAAAAAGCAAACACTAAATAATACCTATAGCACGTTGAATTTGGTGGGAAGTAAAAAACAAAAAAAACAACAACAAAGGAGACGGATACGCTTTAATATATTCTCGGGCCAGATTGTAATAAGATTTCTTATTAATATGTTAATATTTTGAAGTGGTAACTTCTTATGGGAGGTTAAACCGCTTCGTTACGCAACGCGTTACGGCGCCAGTCTCTCTGGCTTCCCTTTCTCTCACGCATACGGCAGCGGTAGGCAGGCTCCTCCTCTCCCACTCTAACCCACGCGCTATATACTGGTACAAAGAAATGCTGCGCATCTCGTTTATTGTCCCTCCCGCATTCAGAGTTCTTTTTATTACTTCGTATTTAAATTTGCAATTAGACAATATAGCCTATTGTTATTGTTTTCGGCTTTGTTGGCCGTTCGCAGGAATAGATAACCAGGTGTGCAAATTACTATTTCTCGGAAACTCAGTGCGCACGGTCGATTTTTTTGTACTGTATAGTTAGTATATAACAATGCCCGAATGGAGGGGTGGGGCAGTCAAGCGACGACTACGAAATGAGTAAGACGTTTGTAGTACTCTCGATTAGCGATATAGACGACGGACTTTGCGCGTGTCGAATTGAATCGAATCGTGCAGTGTGAACTGGTTGCATCCACTTTTATTTGTATTTGTTTTATACGTGTTTGTACAGTTCTAATACATTCTATAGTAGTTCCAACGGCATTTTTAATTCGAGTCCTGTAGCTCGTAACAATACATTGTTAACGCGTACAGTATTAGGTACTGAACGCGTATTCAAATGGTGGTGGTAGGATTGCTGGTATGCAAAGAAGGGAGACTAACCTGCGTACCTCTGTGCTGCACTAACTATGCGTGCTGATCACCAAGTAGTGAGCCTTGCATCAAATCTTCTGGCTTGTCTCCTTCTTGCGGCCTTCGATATTATATGTACACACACGGCGCGGTATAACTGCACTTATAGGCAAGTTGTGGTGGAAAAGATGTGCGGGTTGTCGCACCAGGGTCGACAGCAGACTGACTCGTAAAAACGAGCAGTACTAGTACAGCGGTAAGTACGACAAGGATAATCGTATGGAACGGAAGATGGCGGCTGGGAAAAGGTGATTGGATAACGCGGTTAGGAAAGCGGGTAGTTGTGAAAATAATTTTAAATTAACCTAAGCTTCTCTCAAGTCAAACTATTTCAATATTAAATAGTTCAACTTAGATTAGTTTAAGTTATCACTTCTGTCGGGCGTCCCGAGACGCACGCATTTTTTTATAATTGTGGTGGGTTTACTTATTTTGAAATGAATGAATTGTGTGGTGTGTTTTCGTATTATTATTGAAAATAGAGGTCGCCCGTGGTCGAAATTCGACCATAATAATGAATTTAAGTTATAAGTTTGAACATTATTAAGGTTCTGTTGTCAAAGATTATATATACTTCTATAATGACAGATTTCGCCAAGGCTACACTGTCATTGTTTACCTTTGCAGGTGTATAATATAATATGTGTATTTATGTATGCACGTATATATATATATATATATATATATATATATATATATATATATATATATATATATATAAATATACGTGTGTGTGTGTGTGTGTGTAGCTTTCGGTCTCTGTTTCGCTTGCGATATATATAAACCTAATAAAGTTTTCATGTAAGGCCAATAGAGCTACGGGGAAAAGTAGTAGAAAATTGTAACACTTTTTTTAAGCAATATCTAAACTTATTACGTTTCATTGACTCAATGTTTCTTCTCGTTTGCAAAATATAATAAGTTTTATTAAAAGTTAGATAATCCGATGATAGTTAAATTCTAACTTGAATATTAAGTTAAATTTAGAACAAACTTAGATAAACAAAGCATAGAATAAATTAGCATTTAAGTTTAATTTATTTTAGTATATTTTTGCATAATTATATCCATACACAATAAAAATTTAACATACAACAAAACACATCAATGTTTGTGCATTGTGTGAATTTTTTGATTATTCTACATACATTATACAGATGTTTATTTTATTTATTTACGTGACGACGTATTTGCTACTGAATTGCAACGGCGGCATTTAAAAAGTCATATTTTTGGCTATATTCGGCTAAGCCACGGAAATGACGTCATTTATCAGGATAAAAAGTATTCCATGTCTCAATTCGGTAAATCAATGGCTTGAACATATAATTTACAAATCAACTTAAAGAAGACAAACCTAGTGAATGTATGGGGAGAATGAGCTGTGTGAAACGAACACTACAAAATTTCTGGGGCTACACATCGATAATAGGATGAAGTGGAAAACGTATATTGACCATATACACAATAAAGTAATACAATTCTCATACCCACTACGTATGCTTAGTAAAGTCGTCGATCAAAAATCAGTTATTGTGGCGTATCATGCATATGCAGTATCCAGATTAAAATATGGTATAATATTTTGGGGAAATGCAACTAACACTGAACACTTGTTTATTGGTCAGAAGGGTTGTATACGCTCTATTTGTGGCTTGAAAAGGCGAAATAGCTGTAGACCATAAAGCCTTAAACTACTCACTTTACCTTGTTTATATAATTTGCGCGTTTTATTGAATTACGACCTTCTGCATTACGTTTGGATTTGTTGTGTTCGGTTATATTTGTGCCTGTGTTCTACGTGTTTGTATAGTTCTAATAAACTCTATAATAATTCCAACGGCATTTTAATTCGAGTCCTGCAACTTGTAACAATATTATTAAAGAGAGACAGATTTTCATTTAGTATTTTCTTTCGTATCTCGATTAGTGCACATAATTTCGACACACATATTTATCCGCGCAGGAATGGAGGAAGAATACAATTTACTGCGTTGAGGCGGCCTTTTTTTTATTGCGGGTGTTCAGCAGACAGGCAGACGGCCCATTTGATGGAAAGTGGTTACCGCCGCCTATGGACATTTGCAACACGAAAGGTGCTACAAATGCGCTGCTGCTCTCTTAAAGGAGACTAGAACCCGGTCACTGATGCCGGAACACAACACAAGGTTGTTATGGCGGCATACTCTAGACCAGGGGTGGTCGCCATCCAGTCGAGCAAATACCCTACCACCTGGCTGTGGGTTGTTTAGTCGCATCTTACGACAGGCCGCCCGGCCGCAGGAAATTGTATTCTTTCTCCGTTCCTGCACGGCCTGTTGTAAGAGGCGACAAAACGAACCATCCCTGGTCTAGAACATGCTGGCATAACTACCTTGAGTTGTGTTCCGGCATTAGTGACCAGGTTCCAGTCTCCCTTAAGAGAGCTGCAACATATCGGTAGCACCTTTGGTGTCGTAAATGTCCATAGGCGATAGCAACCGCTTTCCGTCAGGTGGGCCGTCTGCCTGTCTGCAGAACTCCAGCAATAAAAAAAGTCTTCATTTTAACGGTTTTCTTTCCTTCACAACTGAGAGGAGAATATTGAGATGGATGTGTGGTGTTACAGGAATGGATAAGATGAGCAATGAGTACATAAGGGGATCTTTGAAAGTTGCACCCGTGACTGAAAAATTGAGAAGACGATTAAGTTGGTATGGGCACGTCATGAGCAGGGATGAAAGCCACGAGGCAAGTAGAATCTTAAACTGGATTGAATGATTACGAAGTACCTAAGTTTAATTTATTGCGGTCACACACACAACTGCATTGTCGTTATTATATCAATTGTATTTGCATTTATTATAACTGAAGGGATTTATATTAACACGATTGACTGTATAATTTTCAGTCGTATTCTGAACACTGATATAATTGGTTGTGTATTCGATAAGGTAAGATTCCCTTTTATTTAAGGAGTTATCTCACTCGCACATTACATTTTTAATCGACTTCCAAAAGGAGGTTTTCAATTCGACGGTCGAACTCAACGAAATATAGTAAATAACGAAACGAACTTTCTGCTATTTACTATGGTCTGGGTGTCAGGGATTGGCCCCAGAATGGTCCTTTGTATATTACCCATAATACAAGCGTAACTTGCTTAGCTTGGGGATATACAATCTGTGTTTTTCTGACTAATATTTAAAAAAATTCGTCTGTATATTTTTTGAGCATGTTTGTTACACGATTTCTCAGTCAATTGTGGGCCGATTTTCATTGGTTTTTCATTATTCGAAAGAGTATACTCTTGAAATGGTCCCATTGTTAGGATCTGATGAGTGGATCCCAGGGAAATGGAGAGCGACCGTTGTTGAAGAGCGCCAGACGCCTACACTCTTCGCAAAGCAAAACGCGTATCCGCGTGCCAGTAGTCCAATTTCTACAGGTGCTTAAGATATTATTTGTAAAGCTATTTAAGCAACTAAATAGTAGAAAATATTTTTTTCCAAAAAAAAACCGTTTTCCACCTAAAAAACAAAAAACATATTATTTTCTACAATATCTTGAAATCAGTGCCAAGTAAAACATAAAAGCAACAACAAACTTTCAAAATGCACCGACTTCAAGATGTTGTATAAAATATTGATTTTTTGCTTTTTAGTGGTTGGTTTTGTTTTTTTTTAAATATTATTAAAGTTATAAACTGACAGAATTTACTTACGATAATAATAATAATCGGCAGAACCCGCAGGGGGGCTTTGTGGCAAAGCCTTGGGTGAGTAGCGACACCTCCCACCCGACTCCGGGGGCCAAGGCAAGGCCCCACCTCCGTGCTTGCCTTAGCCAGCCGGAGTAAAGATCGCTAGAGCTAAGACTCAAGCTCCAGGGGTGGTAGTAATAAATAGCATAACGTCGGAAGTAGCTTCGGCGAAACTGCAGCCCACCTCTCGACACCCCTTAGCCTCTCACATCCATGTTGCCCCTGTGTTCCATGGATTTGTTTTGGGACCCATGCAGGGAGTGGCGAGTCACCAGCCCATTTGTGACAAACAATGCGACGGGCAGATGTCATAGTACCCATATTCCCAGACCCCTACTACCACTAGCAATTCATCCCAATAGCCCGGTACTTTTTGTTCTCATTCTCTACAATAGTCCTACACTTACCGCTGGTCCTTGGGTGCATTTTTATATGGTGTAGACAAGGACAATCGCCGGTCAGTGTCACGCCACATTTAGATGAAATTTGTCAAGTGGCCTCTACGTGTTGGCCTTCCCATGGTCCCACGCAAGCCCTCCAAAAGTCCGAGTCCGTGGTCTTCAAAGACATATAGTAAAAAATATAGCTCAACTGGTTAGCAGATGAGTTCAATTATTAATATCAATTTACCCGTTTATACATGGCAACTAGGTAATACAAACAAGAACAAGGTAGGCAATCTAGGTGTGGCATATTGTGTATATCATATGCTTTCCTTTGGAATTTAATTTGATCGGCAAGCATGTCAGAGAATTTTGAAAAAATAATTATTTTGTATCCTGTAAGCAGACCAGTGAGTGTTTTTCTTAGGTGGGATCCTCTACTATATAATATTTTTAAGTTTTTTAACGTTACATATCGCTCTACATTATGATAGATAGATAGATAATTCTTTATTGTACACCTAAAGCATAAACAAACAGAAGTGGAAAAAGATGGAAGATAGAACAACAGCCGGCATTATCGATAAGAAGCGATCTCTTCCAGGCAACCCTTGGCAGGGATTGATAGGTTTTTAATACTGACGGTGGCGCAGTTAATAAATAATGATGAATATTAAATAAACATAGCACATATGCGTACAAAAACAAAATAAATAAATGTATATACATATGACAATACAAACGTATAAATATATAATAGCAGACCATAAATGTCCCACTGCTGGGCTCGGGCCTCCCATTATAGGGGAAACGGACAGCATTCCCGCCACGCTTGTCCAAGGCGGCTTGGCAGGTTTGACACATCGGTTATATCGATGTGCAGGTTGCATCACGATGTTTTCCTTCACCGTTGTTAGCACGTGGTAATTGTAACAATATGTACATTAGGTCCGAAAACTGCCTAAGTGGTGCATGCATCCGGCCAGGATCGAAGTCGCGCCCTTTGTGTTTGGGACGCGTGCCCTAGCCATTACGCTACCACGACTTTGTACAAACGTACATACACTTATATAATAGCATTAGGAATACATACACAACCAAAAATAATGCTTCTGAACCTGATTTTTGGAGCATAGTCAGGATGTACGAGCCAATATTGCTCGTACAGCGTATTTTATGTATTAATTCGCAATAAATAATATATTAAGACAGACGTATTAACAGCACCATCACGTGCGGCACTTGTGCACTGCAAGTTGTGCGTCTCAGGTCATCAAAAGACCTTAATAAACAACATACAACAACTCGTCGTGGTTTGGCTTGGCAACACCCTTCAAACGGGGTCCATCGTTAACGACGATTACGCCCAGCATCTTTGAAAGTGTACAAACCGTACATTTAATGGTCCTTCGAGCCTTAGAATTTGTGGACTAGCACCGGATCGCCTTCGGGATCGTCATGTCCACGTTGATATCTGTTCATAGTGCTTGGTGTGGTAATTTTCAGTTACGTTAGCAAATCGATTGTTGTGCGATTGGCCTCCCACCAGCGAGTCTCACCAAGAGCATTGAGAGATTGCAAATAGCGTAAAGGAGGAAATGCTGCGCTGAGTACCAGCGGATAACAAGCCGGCAGAGATAACTTC
This sequence comes from Dendrolimus houi, assembly GCA_039645545.1. Taxonomy (NCBI): domain Eukaryota; kingdom Metazoa; phylum Arthropoda; class Insecta; order Lepidoptera; family Lasiocampidae; genus Dendrolimus; species Dendrolimus houi. The sequence goes on from CM077145.1 coordinate 2,594,659, forward strand.
CACTGCTGCCCCACCTGGTAGAACGCAGAAGTAACATCTACTGCTCCTACAACCACTCACCAGCAAGGATTTGGCTTGTCTTATAGCAATGGGTAACTCATTCCAGAGACGCACAGACTGGACGGTGAAAGAGTTATTATAAGAACAGGAAGTGTGTTCAGATGCGTTTATTCTGTATTTAGTGGAGGGGCGCAAATTGTGGGGGCTAGATACATAGAGAAATTCAAAACGCTCCTTATGTTACAGTTGAATCCCTCGAACTCATCAAAACCTTATTTACACGCAGATCACGAATATTTTTGTTGTTTACGTTATTTTTCATTACTTTATCGTGTTATGACAAGTGTTGTAAAAATGTTGAAAAAACAAACACATGCTTTCGATTGTGAGTCTGTTTTGTTGTTTACACATTTGTTTGTATTTTAATCGTGGCCTTGAAAATAAATATTGTTGCAGACAGAGAGCACCCCCCTGACCCGCCCGCCGGAGCACACCTACTCTCCGCGCCCCGCATACCGCCGGCGCCCATAGCTGGCGCAATTAGCAACTAGGCGTCGGACGGGATGCGGGATATAGGGCCGGCCTTGGAGGCAAAAAAAACACTCTCTTGCTCATTCATTCGTAATTCTTCACAATTTACAATTCTCAACGACGACTCTCTTGCACAATTTGTACTTATTCTATGTATATTTCGATTCATGTCAAAAGTTCAATAATAATAATCATACAGTCCATTAAATCGAGTTTAATTTCCAAACAAGAAGCAACTGCCACCAATAAATATATTTCATGAAAATTGTTACATTTTAAGTGAGGTTAAGATAAGGAACAGTTTGATAAGGGGACGTTGTGAATCGAAGGATGTAATAACAAGAGTTGAAAATGTTGGCGTTTACACGTTCTATTCAATCATATTATTACTAGTGTCTCTATCAATTAACTAGCAACCAAAAGGTCGAAAATACCATGAATTTATTGGCGCTTACGTTTTTTATTCGTGCATATATTATTACTGTATTACTATCTCTTATGCTCGGCGGCTTTCCACATGTATTGATGTATAAATAGCAACTCATAACCCGATCGGGCACCGGCTATTGTTTCAAAATATGCGATAAGATTGCGAAATTAAAAATCCAAATTGTAATAAGAAAATACCTCGCGAGTTAGACACTTTTTCAACAGCGATGTAGTCGACGCTTGCTTCATAGGTTATGTTTTTTCAACGGGCTAACCCTAGGCGATTATCCACCCCGCACCACTGATACATAAATAAATAAAATAGTGTGCTAGGATCGAAGCAAGTAAATATCCATATTCTCTTGGATCTTTTTGCCCACTGACGTCAGAAAGGCTAAATCTTTTGCCATATTTAAAAATTCACTCAGGAATTATTATGTTAGTCTTACGCAATAATGTATGTGCTAGTTTACAATACTTTAGACTCTAATCTGTTGTTTATGTATGTCATATTTTATATATTTTTTCCTTTTTCTTTGTAACCTAATAATTACAGATAATTTAAGAATTTCCTTTGAGTCAGGTTGCCTGGAAGAGATCGCATTTAGCGATAAGGCCACCTTTTGTTTTACCAAGTAACTATTGTCTTGTTGTGCATTTTTGTTTTGGTGAACAGTAAAGTGTTGGTCTATGTCTATCTCTGTCTACCACTATTAAAATCAGGCGTTATATGTATTTATATATTATGTAACGTAACATATTTTTATATGGACCTTACAGAATGGCGCCTAACATAACCAACGAAGAAATCATCGTAGCAGAAACAGAAAGTGACCAGTCCAAAGGACCTCAAGCGGAGCCGCGGCAGTACGATATAGTATATAGAAATATAGCAGTATTCCTATACTACCATATAGCCGGGATTTATGGATTATATTTGTGTTTTGGAAATGCTATGTGGACGACGATTTTCTGGAGTAAGTAAAAATTTAACATATATATTTCTCTTCATAGTTAAGACGTGGTAATTGTCAGAATATGGACATTAGGACGTCACATTCCGGTAACATTTCCTCTTCCGCCTTCATTCAGCCGGTTCTAACCAGAGGGCGCTGCGCACACACATGCGTCTCATTGGCCGAGCCGAATCCTTAATGGCTGCCGAAGTATCGTCGCGACGCCACGCTCCCCGATAAATAGTCCAAAAACGTCGGAAAACTACTGTATTGTGCCCTAAAACCGTTCCTTGAAGTGCCAACTGTGTCCCGGACATCTGGTGTAGTGTTTGTGCAAAACTAGGACGCGCAAAACTAAATTTCGCGTCTACAAAACTGTTATTAGACCAATGAAAAAAAATCGTTTTTTCGTGTAATTTAAAAAACATTAGCATTTTGCACTCGTTCTCTATATAAACAATAAGTGTGCGAAATTTCATACTCCCCCATCCGCGCAATTTTCGTAAAAATGGGTACAAAGTTTTTGCTTCACGTATTAATATATAAAGATTATAATGATAAGGTTTTATGCAGGCGTGCGCACTTACTAGGATTTATATTAGTGTTTATGATATAGTGCTATAGATACATAATTAAAAAAAAATCACATTCTACAGAGTACAAAATATTGTTATTAATATATTCAAACATGTTTCTGAATATGGTCAGTTTTGAAGACCGTAATATAAAAAAACCTTAATAAAACTACGTATTAAGAGGCTTTGTAGACCTGATTCAAATCGGTGTTTCAGAAAATCAACCCCGCACGGCCGATATTTACTTCGTTGAAACAGCGCGTAATAAAAGTTCGAGCGTGGCGAAATATTGCAACTGAACATACCTACGCGCACCGTGTCCATACCAACTTGATTCAATTTATTTCATTCTAAGGCTGCCGAGCACGAGAGCGAGACAAAATATCCTAAAGTGAGACAGAGCGTTTATAAGCTTAATAGGTATTGAAATTTTAACATACCTTCCTAAGCGTATTTAGCTCAACGGTTTACCGAGCGCAATAGTAACTAAGAGGTACAAGGTTCGAATCCTCGGGCTATTTGTTTCTTTTTATTTTTTAATATTTTTTAGACGAGTAAACTTTATTAAAATGATGTAATTGTATTATGGAACAACAATGAATCCATATATAGGTATATATATATTAATATAAATGCGAAAGTAACTGTCTGTCTGTTCCCTTTTCACGGAAAAACAACTGGACCGATTTGGCTGAAACTCAGTATATATGTGTGTGTATATATATATTCGATGCCGAGAATGAACATAGTATGCATTTTATCCCGGAAAATGTGATAGTTTCCGGGATAAAAATATATTTGTCTTTCTGTTTCTTCTGCTTTTACGGAAAAAAATATTACGATTTGGCTGAAATTCGGTATATATGTAATTTAATAATGACTGTGAATAAGAGATACTTTTCATCCCGGGTAATGGGATAGATGTATGTAAAGGTTATCTCAGAAAGTAGAACAGGTTTTCTTTTCAGTCATTTCGGTCATTTCATTTTATCATTTAGGCCCGTTCGGTCACATATATTTTCATCCTGGAAACTATCTCATTTTTCGGGATGAAAAATATCTCTTGGCCACCCTCGGTATTAAAATTACATATGTACCCAGTTTCATCCAAATCGGTTCAATAGTCTTTCCATAAAAGGATAAAAAAAGTGGAGCATGATCGGCATATTAGTAGTTACGATGTAGCTGGAGAACTGGGAATTGACCACAAAACGGTTTTGGCGCATTTGAAAAAAGATGGGTACACAAAAAAAGCTCGATATTTGGGTGCCTTATGAGCTCACTCAAAGAAACCTAATGAACCGTGTACTCATTTGTGATTCTTTATTACGACGTAATGAAAACGAACTATTTTTGAAGAAGCTGATAACTGGTGATTAAAAGTGGATCACATACGACAAGAACGTGCGAAAAAGATCATAGTCAATGGCCGGTCAGGCTTCACAGAATGTGGCGAAACCCGGGTTAACTCGCGACAAGATGATGCTCTGTGTATGGTGGGATTGGAAGGGCATTATTCATTATGACCTGTTACCGCCAGGCAGAACCATCGATTCTGAACTGTACTGCGAACAACTGATGAGATTAAAACAAAAAGTTGAGAGAAAGTGGCCGGAATTAATCAACAGAAGGGGGTGTGGTTTTTCACCATAATAACGCTAGACCTCACACATCTTTAGCCACTCAGCAAAAATTACGAGAGTTTGGCTGGGAGGTGTTAATGCATCCGCCGTATAGTCCTGAACTTGCACCTTCAGATTTTCACCTGTTTCGGTCTCTGCAGAATTCCTCAGGCAGTGTCACTTTAACATCACGAGAGGTCTGCCAAAACCACTTGTCGCAGTTTTTTTATCAGAAGCCCAAAATTATTTATTGCAATGGGATCATGTCCCTACCTATAAGATGGCAAAAAGTTATCCAACAAAATGGCACCTACATACTTTAGTCAAATATAAATAAACTTTATAAAAAAAATCTTTTGAATTTTTATATAAAATGCGAAGAAACTTTTTCCTCAACCTAATAGAAAAGTATTTTTATTGCATTTTATTAAATTATTTAAGAAGAAAAAAAGACCATTTTATCAACTTTGATATAAAAATAAAAAATCTACTACATCAAGTGAAGCTAGTAGGATTCGAACCCACACAGTCTATGATTTAGACCACTCCTCTACCGTATACGCCAAATAAGTATAGCTCGATCGGCTCGAAATTGTGGTTATTACTGCTCCTTCATTTATTTAAAATTTAATTTCGAATAGCACGCTCGAGCAGAGCGACGCGTGTACACAGCACCGAGCCGTCCGGCGTATTGATAAATTCCATACATTGGGACCGGCAAGCGTGATTTTTGAAGTCATTTATAATAAAATAATTAATTACTTGCAAATTCTCTAAGTAACCGAATAAACAAACTATAATAAGTATATTTCTTATATGATATGTTACTGTTATTTATTTTAGCGATGTACGATTAACAGTAATAACATGACACAAGATTGAAGAACACCTTTAGAGGTTATTTTGCAATTATTTTCTATCGAGAAAATTTATCGAGAATGCGTTTTGAGTACATAGTTTACCTCAGAAATATGATCAAGATTGACATATATTTTTTTCACCACAGCAAAGTATGTATAATTACTGTAACAAGGGCTGAGAAATCGATCAAAAAACGCTTTTTGTCTGTTGTAACGCTGTTAAGCGCGGTCTTCCGTGATCACGGCTACTGAAAAGTGGCCGAAACGTCGGAATAATAAAAATCAAATAAATTAACGCGCTCAAAGCCGTTAAAACGTAGTTTTATTATGTATACTAGTCCCGAAAACTTAAGAAAGAAGAAGAAAGAAAGAAAGAAAAAACGTTTATTTGGACATCACACGACGAGACACATAATGAATAGTACGGTGATATATGCAAAAAAGTTTCGCAATGGTACCAAATAGGTGCAGTTCAGCATCTGCCAGGCAACAGGTGCCTGACGCTGGTTTTCAACTGCACCTTAGGACGGACGGATGTCCGTACAATGGATGTAAGAAAAAATCTTTCTTTTTATTGGCAATATTACTCAATTCTCAAGAAAGTTTATCCAATATAATAAAAAAAGACACATATACATAGACCTTTACAATGTTCATATTCTTAAAACACTACTTGCACTAGTAAAACTAACCTAAGTAACTATTTGCAAGAAAACACGTGTCTGCATAGAAAACTCCATACAAAATGGCGGCATAGATGGATTTAGCCGCAAACTTTTGAAGCTATGCATTTAACAGTTTTACTTATTAAGCGTTTTAATTAATTTAAAGTCAAAATTGACAGTAGCTGTTTTTTTCTATATTGTGTTTTTTTCTTTTTCGAATGATAGGTAAAACGTAATCTCGCTTTTCTTTCACCATATCCCAATTATTTGGGGTCGGCACAATATGTCTTTTCCTTCCACACTCCTCTACTCTGACATACATCTTCTGTCCCACCACATACCATGCACCTTTTTTTGGTCTACCTTTAAATTTGCACCCATCCATCTTGAAGTTTAACATTCATTTTGTCACGTGACTTTCATCCCTCCTCATTATATGCCGATATCAACTTAATCTTTTTCCTCTCAATTTTTCATTCACGGATGTAACTTTTAAAGATCCCCTTATGTACTCATTTCTCACCTTATCCATTCTTGTGACTCCACACATCCATCTCAATATTCTCATCTCAGCTGAGTGGAGACGTTTGTGGTTTATCGATAGGTAAAACGTAGTGGTAATAAATGGATTTAGCAGGTTTACAATCTAAGCTAACCAACTGTCAACACTATATTGGAGAGAGAAATATCGTCATCTAAAAACATTGTAGTTAAATCCTATATAATCATATATATTATCTATTAATTACATATTTTATAAATGCATGAGTCTTATTATGCCTATAACGAACCGTCAAACTTTTCCATATTAACATGTCCACCTCTTTACATGAAAAATAGTACATTTCGACCTCTAATAGTTGGACTCTCTATTGGCGCGTTCCTTTAGAATCTCACAACGCCCAACATGCTCCGTCAACCGTTCCACATGGCGACCATTGTCGTGGCGAAAATGTCACTAATGATGTCATCATTTTCGATCACACAGCGCTCACAACGACCCATATCAAGAGGTGGGTCGAAGTGGAAGTCGACCACAGAGTATTAATTCTTTCTATCTCTTGACATTGAAAGAGGCGCGATTTTCAAATCAACCAATCACATTTATGTATTTCGTCGTTTATGACATCAACGCTCCACTAGAGTTGTATGATTGTAACGTCCGAAAGCAAATGGAACGGGGAAAATCGCGGTCGATATGAGTATCTTCTGGAACGTAGCCATAGCTGGACCCTCTATAAATAAGACAACTGTCATGTTAACTTGCTTATTTGTCAAACTGGGTAAATACAAAGCTTCTACAAATGTTAAACAAATGTGTGTCAGTTCAGATCCCAGTTATATAGGTTTCACTGTATAATAGCAATGCAATACAAAAGTGTTTTGAAATATTACAGACATCAACAAATGCAGCCTATTATAACAGATATGTACCTGTTATAATAGGCTACGATCTGTATGTAATCGCAGATATATTATTTATGTATTTAATTAATTTCGCAATTTAATTATCTGCGATAACTTATTTAAAATTTCAAAAGATCCAAGAAGTCGTGGTAGTCTAAAGGCTAGCGCACGAGTCCCAAACTCAAAGAGCGCGGGTTCAATCCTTGCCATGCACCACTCAGGCAATTTTCTGACCAAATGTGCATATTGCAATTACCACGTGCTAGCTACGGTGAAGGAAAAACCCGTGATGCAACCTGCACATCGATATAACCGATGTGTCAAACTTGCCAAGCCGCCATGAACGAGCGTGGCCGGTACACTGTCCATTCCCCTTATAATGAGAGGCCCGAGCCCAGCAGTGGGAAATTTATGGGCTGTGATTATTTATGTTGTATTATTATTATTGAAAATTACAAGGTCACATTCAAATAAACAAACTCTTTACCATTAAGGCGTATCAAATTAATATATTATATTTCTATGAATAAACGTATATATCTACTGTATTGCTTTTTATTGTTTTAAATATAATAAAAAAGACAGATAAATAATAATAGAGATTCAAACACATGTTACATTGAATTGTAAAGCTATTTGCATTTGAAAGAACAATTAAAATAACATGTTATTTATAAGATCATACTACCTACTTTTGAAATATCATCATAGAAAATAATATTAATTACTGTTTAAACAACAATGAATGAATCCTTTAACTTATACGCATTATGACGTTATGCATTTGTGTGTTCGTACTGTTACGAGTGCGGGACTCGAATTAAAATGCCGTTGGAATTACTATAGAAATTATTAGAACTATACAAACACGTATAACATAGGTACAAATATAACTGGGCACAACCAGTACAAACTGCACGATTTAATAACGCGCGCAAAGTCCATCACTATATCGCTCATCGAATGTACACACGTCTTGCTCGAATCGTAATCGTCGCTTGACTCCCGATCTCTCCGTTCGGGCATCCCTTTATACTCAGCTTACAATATGTCACGACCGTGTAAACAATGGATTCTTAGAACCACACCTGGCCACTGCTTACCAGAGAGGTTTGCAATACACAATAGGCGGCTTTTCTAATTACAAATATTAAACACAAAGAAAACAAAAGAAGTGCAAATGCGGGCAGGTAATAAACTTGGACTTTATGGCCGGCAGGTGCGCATTCACATTTGTCGGCTTGCTTCGTGGAATTTTGGCTAAGTCGTAACAGTACAAACTCTAAGTGAAATGATATTTTTTGTGATAACTTCGTACATTTTTGCTAAGATTTTTAGAATAGAATATCGCATATTGCATAAACTGTCACACACTGTGAAATCGCGAGCAATTGCTTTAAGATCTAATTTACTAGTTAATTCGTGTTCAATGGCTAACATTGCCAACTCCTAATACGATTTTGAGTAGACCTTAAATATGTTTTTTACTATTTTTAATTTAAAAAAAGTTCTTTCGCTGGTAGCAACAGTTATTTTTACCGCCGTAGGCAGTTTTGTAATACAGATTTGTCGTAAATTCTATAAATTTATATCTTTAAAGATGTGCTAATGCTCGAGCGAGATAGCGACATCGGTGAGGTAGCGCCTTAACAAGGCACATTTGTGCACCTTTTGCCGTTACGCCTGACATGAAGCTTTATTTACTGAGCTTAAAAGCTTTTTATATCATACAAGTCATCTCCACTCTTCACTTAGGTCGCAGGTGATACAGTATATAATAATTTACTCACATACTTTAATATAAGTTTCCGTCAGCTGATAGTTTCAGCCAAGGCCTCCGGATTGGGTAATATTGGCGCTAGATATTTTTTGTTAGAGGTCCAAATTTTTTTTTAAATAAGTATAAAATATTATCCCTGAAATGTAAAAATTCGAGGAAAACACTAGAATATATCTAAAAATGACGACGGTCTGTCTGGATCTCATGCTACTTTTGACATAATAAATTTATCGAATTGGGGAAATTTTGAAAGTGGGTTTTAGCTTGGTTATAAATTATACCAAGATGGTTTACCTGCAACAAAGAAAAACATTTATTAGAATGTGCCTTGATGACGTATTTGAAAGAAAGAAAGACACAAACTACATAGAATACATAGTATACATATAAATTAGAGATGCTATAAAAATTCGGCTACTTTTTTAATTATCGAGTATTCACAGAATATTGTGTACTATTCGGCCGAATACCGAACGCCAAATTGCTCAATTGAATATATTATCATCAAAAATTGTTAGTAAAACTACGGTTAAATGCGATTTTAATTCATTTTTTTATTTCAATATTACGTTTCGACCAGTTTATACAATGTCAGAATCACATATAGATTTATTTAAAATCTCGCTTAAAACCGTTAAAACATAGTTTTAATTGTGCGTACCTATCATTCGCGAGAACGTAAGAAAATACTTCACAAAACTGCTTCAATGCTAATCCGCCACGCAAATTCGGTAGCAGAATATTCGGCGCTTCGGCGGAGAGCGGCCAAACCACTATATTTTTATTGCGTGAGTATGAGTTCAGCAGACAGACAGACGACCCACTTGATGGGAAGCATTTACCATCGCCTATATCCTTTTGTAGCACCTACCAATGTGATGCCGTTCTTTTTAAAGAGAGACTAGAACCTGGCCACTAATGCCAGAACACAATTCAAGGTTGTTATGGTGGCAGACTCTAGACCAGAGGTGGTAGCCATCCCAAAAAACACAACACATTTATTTATTTGTGTAGATTTTAATTCCTTTCCCATCTTCCAGATGTATTTACATTCATCATAGCCGGTCTGGGTGTCACGGCTGGCTGCCATCGTCTTTGGTCTCACAAAGCGTACAAGGCGACCAGACCACTGCAGATCTTCTTGGTTCTTGCACAGTCTCTGGCCAACCAGCACTCTGTAGCTCACTGGGCTAGGGACCACCGTCTTCACCATAAATACAGCGAGACCGACGCCGATCCCCATAATGCTAGCAGGGGTTTCTTCTACTCCCATGTGGGCTGGCTTATGGTGAGGAAGCACCCAGAAGTTAGAAGACGTGGGAAGATGATAGACATGAGTGACATCGATAGTAATCCGTATTTGAAATTCCAAGACAAGTAAGTGCCTTTGAAAGTTTGTTTTAGGGGCTGCCATCACGACGTACTTGTTAGGGAATTTCAACGATTGCATAAAAAACTCGACTGCAGAAAATTGTTAACTACATTCCTCTATCCCATGGAAAGGATGTCGTTTATCGAAATAGAAAGTATTGTTACGAGTGCGGGAGTCGAATTAAAATGTCGTTGGAATAACTATAGAAATTATTAGAACTATACAAACACGTATAACATAGGTACAAATATAACTGGACACAACCAGTACAAAATAACGCGCGCAGAGTCCGTCACTATATATCTCATCGAATGTACAAACGTCTTGCTTGTATCGTAATCGTCGCTTGAAGACCCGATCTCTCCGTTCGGGCATCCCTTTATACTCAGCTTACAATATGTCACGACCGTGTAAACAATGGATTCTTAGAACCACATCTGGCCACTGCCTACCAGAGAGGTTTACAATACACAATAGGCGGCTTTTCTAATTACAAATATTAAACACAAAGGAAACAAAAGAAGTGCAAATGCCCGAATGCCGGTACCCGAAACGAGGTAATAAATTTGGGCTTTATGGCCGGCAGGTGAGCATTCACATTTGTCGGCTTGCTTCGTGGAATTTTGGCTAAGTCGTAACAGTATCCTAAATCTTGACCTGGTATACAAGCTAGCTCTGTACCGAGTTTCATTTAAATCCGTTCAGTAGTTTTCACGTGATGCTCTAATCGACAGAGAAATAAAATCTAATGTTAAAACTGAATTAACATAATCTTGTCCTGAAAGGGCCCCATCAATCTCAGCAAAATTCTGATCTATTAAAACCAGCGCTGATATTACATCATTGCAAAGTACAAACCTACTATACACACACACACGCACCCACAAACATTATGTATGTGTGTGCGTGTATTCTTCTATACACTGTATTTTACGTTTATGTACGAAAACACACACAAACACATACATAGTATGTATGAGAGCGCGTGTGTGTGTGTGTGTGTTTTTGTAGGCTGGGCGACTATAGCGAAAAAAGTAGTGTTGCTGTGAAGCTTCACTATTAGATGCTAGTAACTAACATTTATTGATTAATTAAATAATAATAAGTAATATATAATAATAATAAAAGTCAAAGTGTTCTTTATTGTATTAGCTAACTAGGATATGCCCGGGACTTCGTCCACACTTGACTTGAAATTCTCGCGGGATTCCCGACATACAAAGTACCGCAGCTATCGTTTTAGTAAAAACTGTGTCGGAATAAGCTGATTTTTATGCATCCGGACAACTACAAACTACTCCTGGGAAAATTCCCGTCAAATTCCCGGGATAAAGAGTAGCGCAGATTTTAATTCTAAGAACAAACTGTCGATCAGCAAAACCGCATCAAAATCGGCCCAGTAGTTTTTACGTGAATACCGCACAAACAGACAAGAATTTTAAAAGAATTTGCATCGTGTTCTCCATTGTTTGTATAGTCTATTCTAGTTGCTTTTTTTTTAATAGCTTCAATGTACAGACACGGCATGTTTAGAAATTTGTAATGTTGTAATTTGTAAATGTACTCTTTTTCAGGCACTCCTACTGGTTCATACCACTGCTCTCCTTCGTCATACCAACCTACATTCCGACACTATGGGGAGAATCTCTCACAAACGCTTGGCATCTCAATATGTTCCGATACGTTCTGAACCTAAACGTCACTTTCTGCGTGAACAGTGTCGCTCATTTATGGGGCCAGAAACCCTATGACAAGCATATAGCCCCTTCACAATCTCCAAAAGTCAATGTGATAACTTTAGGGGAAGGTTGGCATAATTATCACCATTGTTTCCCATGGGACTACAGATCTGATGAACTTGGTCTGAGATTCAATTTTACTACTTGTTTTATTGATATCTGTGAGAAATTGGGCTTAGCCTACGACCTCAGAAGTGCTACTGGAGAAGTGATCGAAGCAAGAGCTGAAAGAACTGGTGATGGTACTAGATTTAAAAGTGTATGAAATTATGAAGGAATTAAATTTAAGGCTGGACGGTTAAAATAAATGGATTAAATAGGTGTTATTTTTATTTCTCATATTCTGAAAGTACGCTTGGAGTTGCCTAATCACAGGAATGAATGCAGTAATTTTCGTCCCTGGGAAACGATTCTCCCTGCTGTCAAAAAATTTTGATTATTTATTTAGGTTTGTCACTTGGCAGCTAGGCCTTTAAGCCAGATCTTAGATTAAAATGTAGTTTCTTCATTCTCTTAAGCCTATAAGTAGCACAGCTGAACTGTAGGTTATCAGCTGGTGCCATTCAACGGAGTTCTTGTGACAACTTAAAAGGCCACATTTGACTATACACTTCACATTTCTCTCAAAACACATAATTACTACTCAAAAACTATCAATATCCTACAACTATTGTTCATTTTAGAGTAATTTTACACAATTTTAGATAATAAAACTGACAGCACAACATCTTCCAGTTTCCGCCAAAAACTACAAACAAAAATTAGAAAACTATGCGAACCACAGATTATACGTGCCACTCATGTCCCAACTTTATTTACAGCCATTGTTAAATCGCGTCATAAGTTGTAATAAAAAAATATTAACAATATTGCAACATAATTTTATGCTTATAAATTACTTTTCACTAAATTATTATTTAATTTACATAAATTTCAGCTAAATATTTACTATCATCAGTGACAAAAAAAATACTGGCTGGTAGAATGCCACAAAAGAAATACTTGACGTTTTATGTGTGACGTTTCATCGGGTTTAAATATGGACATAACTCCTGATTTTATTAGAGAAGTAATTGTTTGTTTAACTAATCAGTTTTTATTTACTTTCCTCATATTCGACATGAAAAGCAGTTTGTTAACCACGAGTGAAAGGCCTGTTTAGACACTCGAAATGGTATTCTTTCTCCGTTCCTGCACGGATTGAAGCAAAAAGTAGTTCTCTATAATTTATCATAATTTTATGTAACAATATATATCTCTAATATGATGTGGTAATTGTATAGATTATAATTCAAAACCTCTCAATTGTATATAGGGTGGAATTTTTTAATGCCAACTGGAGGGAAAGTACTCTAAATAATAGAGATAGCAAATTTTACTCCAAAGGAACATTTCTTTGTTTTTGAAAAGAAATAAAACTACATTCAAAGATTTTCGAAAATTCTCTTGCTTCACCCGGGAATCGAACCGACTAAAATCTGTAAAAATTACACCCTGTAATTTTATTGCATCGAACGTTAGGGTCAATCACAAGGATGAAATCTCTCTAACATACTTGGTAAATCTAACGTGGCATGCGAACGAACACTTCGCTGGGCGTCATTAACAAATTATTTTTTTTACTAACCACAGTCAAATGTAGCCTATGGCATTCAGGAACAATGCAATGCAGCTTTCCCCATTGGTGAAAGAATTTTCAAAATCGGTTCAGTAGTTCAAGAGATTACTTCCTACAAAAAATTTCACAAACTCACAAACTGCCTCTTTATAATACTATTAAAGATAGATTGATTTTCATTTAGTATTTTCTTAAGTTTCGCGACTAGTGCACTTAATTTCCACACATATAATTATCTGCGCTGAACGGAGGAAGATCACAATTTCCTGCTTTGGAGTGGCATGACGTAAGAGGCGACAAAACAACCCACAGCCAGGTCTTAAAGCATTTGCCCGCCTGGATGTCTACCAACCCTGATCTAGAGTATGCTGCCATAACAACCTTGAGTTATGTTCCGCCATTAGAGGCCGTCTTCCAGTCTTCCTTTAGAGAGCGGCAACACATCGGTAGCACCTTTGGTGTTGCAAATGTCCATAGGCGATGGCAACCGCTTTCCATCATGTGGGCCGTCTGCCTGTCTGCTGAACTCATACAATAAAAAAATCTTCATTTTAACGGTTTTCTTTCCTTCACAACTGAGATGAGAATATTGAGATGGATGTGTGGTGTTACATATATGGATAAAATGAGCAATGAGTACATAAAGTTGCACCCGTGACTAAAAATTGAGAAGATTAAGTTGGTATGGGCACGTAATGAGAAGGGATGAAAGCCACGTAACAACAACAATCTCTTTTAAAGATAGATTAAGGAAATTTTTCATTGACAAATCATATTACAGTGTTAATAATTATTTTAATTATTTAATTTAAATTACTAAAGTAATATACAATGTATTATTTACTACTTACTAGTTGAATAATTATGATTTTTATAGATAGATAGATAACACTTTATTCCTCACCAAATATACAATTTAAAAATACACAATTACAATATTGTCGTGGTAGATACACTAGGCGGCCTTATCGCTTAAAGCAATCTCTTCCAGGCAACCTAACAACGAATAGTATAACCCTAATCTGGCGATGTGGGTGGTGCAGATTATGAGGTCTTATGACATTTATTTTAAACAATGATTTATTTTAAATAGTACTAATTATTTAATTAGTAATAATTGCTATTATTATTCTGAATTAATTATTTTTTTGATATTAATACCAAATAGATAAGAATTATTAATTATAATGCCAATGCAATGCAATAATTAAAATATATAGGCACAACGTTTTGCACGCCCTAGAGGCAAAAACATGTGAACTTATGGAATATTTCTACCATCATTTTTATGTACCATGTTGTTGTGCAAAAAATGATGATTTGATTTGATCTTAAACTGGATTGACGGGTACAAATGTAAAGATGATTTTCAAGGTAATACCTAAGTCAAGTTTAATGCAGTCACACATACAACTGTTTTATTATATTAGTTAATTAACGCACTAAGCATTTATTATAACTGAAGTGATTATACTTAATTACACAATTAAGTGTATAATTTTCAGTGGTATTCTGAACACAGACAGAACTGGTTGTGTATTCGATAAGGTAAGTGTTTATTTTATTTAAGGAGCTATCTCACTCGCACATTACCTTACATCTCTAACCGACTTCCGAAAGGAGGTTTTCAAGTCGTCTGTATGTTTTTGAGCATGTTTGTTACGCGATTTCTCAGTCAATTGTGGGCCGACTTTCATTCTCTTTTCATTATTCGACAGAGTATACTCTTGAAATGGTCCTGTTAGAATCTGACGGGTGGATCCCAGGGAAATCGAGAGCAACCCTTGTTGAAGAGCGCCGGGCGCCTACACGCTTCGAAAAGCAAAACGCGTATACGCGTGCCAGTAATACAATTTCTACAGTTGCTTAAGACCTTATTTCTAAACCTATTTAAGCAACTAAATAGTAGAAAACATTTTATTTCCAAAAAAAACCGACTTCCACCTGAAAACCAAAAAAAATATTATTTTCTACAACATCTTGAAATAGTGGTGTCAAGTAAAACAACAATATTTCAAAATGCTCCGACTTCAAGATGTTGTATAAAGTATTGATTTATTGCTTTTTCGTATGTAGTCGGTTTAAAAAAAAAATATTATTGAAGTTATAAATTGACAGAATTTACTTACGATAATAATAATAATCTGCAGAACCCGCAGGGGGCTTTGTGGCGCAGCCTTAGGTGAGTAGCGACACCTCCCACCCGACTCCGGGGGCCAAGCCAAGGCCACCATCGGCCCATTTTTCCATGTTCCCTGAACATTGCGACGGGCAGATGCCATAGTCCCCATATTCCCAGACCCCTAGTACCACTAACAGTTCACCCCAATAGCCCGGTATTTTTTGTTCTCATTTCCCACAATAGTCGTACACTGGCTTGTCCTTGAGTACATTATTATATGGTGTAGACGGCGACAATCTCCGGTCACTATCACGCCACATTTACATAAAATTGGTCAAGGGGCCTCTACGTGTTGGCCTTCCCATGGCCCCATGCAAGCCTTCCAAAAGTTCAAGCCATTTTTATGTGTGGTCTGCAGATATACAAAGATAATTGCTATGACATTATAAAGTATAATTATTCTATTTTTAACGTCCACGTCATGGTAAAACTAAATAAGTCTAATTGCAAGTACACAAGTCCGCTCTACAGTGGGAACCATGAGCAAGTCCTCTGTAAATCTAAAGCTGTGCACCAGGGATCCATCTTAAGTCCGTAACTATTCCTGTTAGTTAGAGCCTTTTTAAGCGTATTCGGCCCTAGGGTGCGAAAACCAGCTTGTGCCAACCCATTTATAGAGATTTTGTGACTACGTAATCGCTAGGCTTACTATTAAATATATATTTATATAATAATATGACATTTTATATCTTACTATAAATAAAAGGAAGGGAAAAAAGTTAGTAAAAAAAGAAGAGCAAGCAGAAAATATGATTAGAATAATTATGATCATCATGTTCTCTGTATTTTAGTCATTTTATATGTACCTTGTACTACTTCTTACATGCTAATAAATTTCATTTCATTGGTAACTTACAGAGCGTTCCATTAGTAGCTCGCAACGCCCAAAATGCTCAGTTAGCCCTTCCACAAGACGACCGCGGTCGTTGTGGTCGTGGTGAAAACGTGACTAATGACGTCATCATTTTCGATCACTCAACGCTCACAACGACCCATGTCAAAAGGTGGGTCGAATAACCGTTCTACTTGAGTTAACTATTGTAACGCCGGCAAGAAAGTGGAACGAGAAAAATCGCGGTCGTGAACATGGTCGTTGTGAGTGTCTAATGGAAATCTCTAAGGCTACGCTTAGTGTTTTGTGAAGCAGGAATTTGAATTTGGAAGGAGAAGTGGCAAACATGTCTGTGTGTTCAAACAGTTTTTTCTGAGTGTCGACCATAAAGATCCCTAGCTGTTTGGCAAAAATATTCATGTCAGTCCAGTCTGCCTTTGTATGTCACTCATTTTTTCTCAGACTACTAGGTTTTATATAGTTGAAATTGTAGGTACCACTGCCCAGTGACAGTGGTCTGGTGGGGCTGGATGGGTTTTCGTTTAGGTATTTTTTATTGTGTATTGTTACGTGCGAGAGGGGTTCGCACTTAGGATTGGAAGGAAACACTAGTTTTTAAATAAACGCTTTTATTTACTTACACAGCCGCTCGCATATACCTATACCGCACATACCTCTCCGCAGCGTTGCCCTTATACGCACGACTAACGATGCACTATTCCGACCATGAGGTGTCCCACTCACAATACCATCGCTGATATTGCGTAGACCACCTCCTGCTACTGCCGTGCTCACCTCCGATATTACCGCGTGTAGCTCGCTTCTGGTTCGTCTCCCGAAGTTGCGCTACACTCTTCTTTTACTTAACTGTCCACTAAACTTGTCACTGAATCCACCACTTAACTCGTCACTGTCTTCGATTAAACTTTTCTTCCAACTCTTCCGTCACTGTCTTCGAACTTAAACTTTTCTTTATGTTGTTGGTCAACTCTTCCGGGCGAGTGCCTTTGCGATCGCAGGCTTGTCGTTTCACCTCGGCTGGACTGCTGTCTTGAACTGAACTGCACTAATCTAAATAAAGCCTGAGAGGAAGGATCCGGACCGGGATCGGCGGTTCGCGGCCTATACTATCTTACTGCCGTTTCGCAATGTTATGGCTAGGAGAGAAGAAACGGCGAAAAACTTCCCAGCAACACGCCTAGTCTTGTGTCTCCTGAACCCATCGTGATTGGCGGCGTCGACGCCGCCGTCTGTGTCTGTCTGTCGGTGCCTGCCAGCCTGCCGTCCTAACCGCGGGCGGGCTGATCCGATAGCCGTTTGTATCGTCGACCTTGTCCGTAAGGATGTTACGCGGTCGTCGCACGAGAGCCTTTCGTCGAGGCTTATAATCGGACGCGGACACGACGAGGGGATTTCGATGGTGCGGCGCTAGATCGAAATACTTACGCGAGAGCGATGTAATGTAGTTTTTGATGGAAGATCGCGGTGGATGTCGACGTTACGCATATAGAGGGGAGCACCGACGGCTCTGCGCATGAATTTATTCTGAACGATTTGCAGTTTCTTTAAAAGGGCAGGCTTGGCATGGCCGAATACCACACTCGCGTATGTCATGATCGGGCGGATAACTCTAAAACTGCCCGATAGGCATAGGCTTTCGTTTTATTCTTTTATTTAATATCTGTCCGTTTCTAAATATCTATCTATCTCTGTCTTTTCCTTCCCGAACCTTCTACTCGAGAACTTTCGTTTATGCATCTATCCCTTTCTAACATCTATCTATCTCTGTCTTTTCCTTCTAGAACTTTGTATTCTAGAACTTTCGTTCATCGTCTATCCCTTTCTAAAATATATCCGTCCTGGTCTTTTCCTCCCAGAATTTTCTAGCTTTTTCTAAAAGTTCTTAAACTAACTAGATGGTTCCACCATCATTCACCACACTGTCTTAGTTGTGAGTCTCTAATGGAACGTAGCCAGTAACAGTATGTGGTAACACTCGGCAATCACCCTATCGAATTGTATTCGAATAGATGATTCGATACAAATTGTTACACGAGTATTTTATTTTAATTTTGAAGTAACAAAGTATTTTATTGTTGGTTTTATTAAAATATTTATTTGATTTATGCCCGGTTTCAATATCGTAAAAACGATTCGTTTTTGATACCGACGGTTAGAATATTACCGCCTGGTAACTCTACTGATGTTTCTATAATGAACTGTTCATAGCTAGTTACTTATGCAAGTACCAACTACCGATGGGAGGGATTTTCTAGCCGATCAGTAGACTTTTTGTATGGAAACGACAGATGAAGTGTTTCTATATTATAACCGCTGGTTGTCAACACTACTACTCGTAGGAATTTTGTTACCACCCGATTTCGATCGGTTACCGGTTTTTTTGTCGTTATTAATACGTGATTTTAAATTAAATTAAACTCAAATTTTTTACTTCTTCTTTTGACTTGGATTTAATTCTTATTTATATCTTTCAAATTTACTGTTTTTATCTTTAACAGTTCTAATTCCAATTCAAGTATTGCTTTACCATTCATCTCTATTAATATTATAAATGGGAAAGTAACTTGGTCTGTCTGTTACCCTTTCACGGAAAAACTATATATACTTTTTTTGATGCCGAGGATGAACATAGCATACTTTTATCCCGAAAAATGGGATAGTTTCCGAGATAAAAGTATAATTTTCTGTTTACCTGTAATGCTTTCACGGAAAACTATTGGACCGATTTGGTTGTAACTTGGTATATATGTTTGTAAGTTCATTATGTAGGACGGATGTAGGATTCTTTTCATTCGGGAAAAGAAAGTTTGGTATAGATTTACGTAAAGGTTATCCCAGAAAGTAAGATAGGTTTAGATATTTTGTGATGTCATTTTTGAAAATTTTGGTCGATTTAGTCATTTTCGTCAGTTTGGTTATTTTCATCATTTTCGTTATGTTAATCGCTTTGGTTATCTTCATCATTTTCGTAATTTTCGTCGACAAATATTTAAAACGATAACAAAGTTCTGAGTTGTTGCCAGCACAGATAAAACTTATATGGTTAATGCCACCTTTCTAATAATAAGGTCAAAGGTTCCAAAGTCATTAATTGGACTACAGTTTTTTGTCATTCTCGAGATACACCTGCGATAACGTTATAGTTATCGATTGTGACCTAATACGACTTCAATATAGCGTTAGAATAACACTGTGAATGAATATAACATTATTAATAGATAACGTATTAAGTACGTACTAACTGTCAATATTTAACGTAATTAACAATAAATTACAACATCGCTTCAAATAACACATTAAATCCATCGCTACATCTGTGTGAAACGGTCGGGTTACAAAAAGTTCCCTAAAACAATTGAATGAAAATAAAAAAAACAGACAAGGTTCCCCCACAACGTTTCCGTCATTTGTCTCTGGTACAATGAAAATCGTTGTATTTAGCCTTAACTTATAATTTCAAAAAAATTGCGATTGAAAACCATAAATCCCTATAACTAGCGACAAATTTCTGAAGTGACAATACTGTTTCTTGTGACTACAGTCTTTTTTTTACAACAAATCCAATGACATTGGAACAATCATTATTTAAAAAGTTTCTACGTTATTTAGATTACTGCGTTTTGTTCATGCAACATTCATATAAAATGGCTTTGTAATTTTACAATTACAAATTACTTACGTATATTTAAAGCAGATTGATTGAAAGCTTGATTTGAATGACAATCGTATATCACAAAAGGTCTCTTCTTTTGAAAATGTATTTATTTTGTAGTTATACCTCAACTTACGTTGCGTGTACTACTACTTCAACTATGTTGCGTTAGCAAAACGCTTGTGAGGGAATTAGTTACTGATAACCGACAGTATTTCAACTGTCAATGAGCTTGTGAAACGCTCGTATAGCCCTCTTAACCATCGGTTATTGGTAACTCTAAAATCAATCAGTTACTATTAAAGAAAAGAAAGAAAAAATAATTTATTTAGAACTACAACATAAATGAGAATACAATACTCGAGTATAAATAAATAAATGTACTATGGAACATGCAGTAAAAAAATAAAAACGAAGCAAGTGTAGCTCCTAAATTGGTCCTAGCTCAGCATGTTGCTGGTTAAGTTAACCAGCGCTGATCTTCCGTTAGGGTCATTCAAGTGACATACACAGACACTGAAGCAAATAAAATACAAAGTTTAAACTTTTATTTTAACTATTACAGACAACCGTCTGTAAAATATAGAAACCGGGGGTTACTAATTAAATATTACATAAGTAGAATTAGTTTTATTAATTATTATTTAACAAAATTGGGTCGTTTTGGTCTTACGCCATAAGGAAGGTTTACACTGAAAATCAGCGTTGTGTCGGATATAATTCCGGCACAGCAATATGCTGAGTGCAAACCTTGTTTGCTGACAATGCCTCGTACAAATTCTCAAAATATGCCATGTGTATAATAATGTATAAGGAATGTAATTACGTCGCTATTTCTTCAAATAAAGTTTTCTTTCTTCTTTCTGTCTTTTCTTTCTTAGCTAAGACACCATCTAAGATAGACGCTCACTGCTCTGGTTGCCGAATAATAAATAGATTTTATTAATTAAAATATGTTTCTAAACATAGACCGAGTGGGTTGCCGTAAAAAAACGTTCATGGCTATGATTAATTAAAATAATTAAAAAAAAATATTTTTTTTCAAAATTCCCGTCGTGCTTGACAAACGAGCTAAACTGCAAAAGAAAGTATATCTGATACAGAATATGCAACAGCTAGGTTGCCTACTATTTTCTGGTGTCTATTACATGGTTACCATGTGTAAACAGGTAAATTGTTTTTTTTAATTTTTTATTTTGTATGTGCTGAATTTGAAACATATAACTTTTTTGTTTTTTTTTATTCAGTATAGGCTGAAAATGGTTTCACATAAAGCCTTTAATAAAGCTATACCACAGTGTTAGCAATAAAATTACCTTAATTTTAATATATACTTCAAGTGGTTAGCAGATGAGCGCAATTACTAATATCAATTTGTTGTTTATACATGGCAACTAGGTAATAGCAACCAGAAAAGGGTAGGCAACCTAGCATGTTGTGCATATTTTATTTTATTTTATTTGGGGGGCTAACAGCTAGCATTAACAATAACTAGAAATAAGCTAAATTAGGAAAGCTATTAATAAGCCTCCACAGATAACAGTAAAATAAAAAAAAAGGAAATTAAACAAAGATATAATAAAAAAAATAAAAAAATGTGCATAGGTAGGTACTTAAACTGATAAATCCGAATTTGAATAGAACTTGACGAACTTAGCGCTAAACAATGCTACACTATTAGTAAATAAGTCTAAGTCTATATCTTCCAACTTACTTAACTTGCTTATATGCTTTCCTTTGGAGTTTAGTTTGTTTGGTAAGCACGTCGATGAATTTTGAAAATATAATTATTTTTTATAATTTTAATTAATTATATACTTGCAGGAAAAGAGAAAGAATATATTTCTTGCGGCCGGGCGGCCAGTCGTAAGAGGTGGCAAAACAACCCACAGCCAGGTAGGGTATTTGCCGGACTGGATGGCTACCACCCCTGGTCTAGAGTATGCCGCCATAACAACCTTGAATTGGGTTCCGGCATTAGTGACCAGATTCCGGTCGCCCTTAAGAGAACAGCAGCGCATTTGTAGCACCTTTGGTGTTGCAAATGTCCATAGGCGATGGTAACAGTTTTCCATCAAGTGGACCGTCTGCCTGTCTGCTGGACTCCTATATTAAAAGTAAATAAATAGCGCTGAACATTTTTTTTACGGCAATCCTTTCGACGCATGTTCCAGAAATATATTTTAGTTGATATAATATAATTTTTATCAGTGAAAGTCGATCTTAGATGGGATCCTCTACTATATATTTTTTAAGCACCCTGCAAAAACAACTTTTCTGTATAAGAGTATTGTTACATGCCTTCAAAGATAAACGCACAGCTGCCTGTCGTAAGCACAGTTTATTGTCTTCCCGGATTTAGGAATTCTTTTGTGTTTTGAATTTGTAATTAAGGAAAACATGCTATTGTTTTTCTACTTGTTTTATAACCATCATTAGCGTCGAACTAATCCTTATTGTTATTGTTTTCGACTTTGTTAGCCGTTCGCAGGTGTGCAAATTACTATTTCTCGGAAATACAGTGCGCGCGGCCAATTTTTTTGTACTGTGTAGTAGATATAAGACAATGCCCGAATGGAGGGGTGGGCAGTCAAGCGACGACTACGAGACGAGTAAGACGTTTGTAGTACTCTCGATTAGCGATATAGACGACGGACTTTGCGCGTGTCGAATTGCATTGAATCGTGCCGTGTGAACTGGTTGCATCCAGTTTTATTTGTATTTGTTTTATACGTGTTTGTACAGTTATAATAAATTCTATAGTAGTTCCAACGGCATTTTTAATTAGAGTCCTGTAGCTCGTAACAGTATAGTATGCATGGCGCCAAAAATATATAATAAAATTCCAATAGAGCTGAAAGCTCTGAAAACGAAATTGTTTAAATCACAATTAAAAAAAGTACTAATAAGAAAAAGCTACTACAGTGAAACTGAGTTCCTTAATGTTAAGTTTTAAATGTAAGTGAAAGTTACAATGTTAAGTGTTAAAATATATTTATAATATTTGTACCATATAAATATCATACATATCTAAATTTAAATTGTGTGTCATTTAGTATTTGCTAAATTTAAGGACATACATAATTATAAGATTAAAATATTAGTGATAATAATTAAAACCAAATAAGTACGTACCTTTATGATATATGTTGCGGACAGAGAGCACCCCCCTGACCCGCCCGCCGGAGCACACCTACTCTCCGCGCCCCGCATACCGCCGACGCCCATAGCTAGCACAATTAGCAACTAGGCGTCGGACGGGATGCGGATATAGGGCCAGCCTTGGAGGCAAAATCGTGTGTGCACATCTGTATTTCTCTCATCACAACTCAACAATGTCTCTTGCTTTAACGACGACTCTCTTGCATAATTTGTACTTATTTCATTTCTTGTAAAAGTTCAATAATAATAATCATACAGTCCATTACATCGAGTTTTTAATTTCCCAACAAGAAGCAACTGCCACCAATAAATTTTTTTTTTTAAATTGTATAAAATAACAAGAGCTATTGTATAACCATGTTTTTATGCAATAAATTATTTGATTTGATTTGATTTAAGTTAAATATCGCTCTACTTTATGTTATAGTTAAATCTCTTGAACTCATCAAAATCTTATTTACAAACATATCACGAATATATTTGTTATATTTGGTTAACAGGGTTTGTCTCGCGGCTACGCCGCGGATCAAACTCTAGTGCAAATCTCTCGTTTAAAGAGCAGGCGTTAATACCTACAGGATACATTGTGTTAAATTTTTATGTCAGTACTATTTGCCCCTGTAAATTCACTTCATTTTATACCGCAAACTGTCCATCTCCCAGGATGAGAGTATCTACGTCCAATTTTGGTATATGTACAAAATTATACCAAAACCGATCCAGTACGAAATGAAATGAAATTTATTTGCTTCACACATGGTACATACAAATGGTAGGTCTTAAGTTATATATATGAGTCCACATGTCATTAGTAGTATTACCCATAGGGTGTGCAAGTATTACATCGTCTTAAATTAAAATACTAGTTACGTTAACCACGGCAAATTAAATGAAATACAAGTATTCTTGTATGTCAAAAGATAATAATGTCAAGTAATTAAAATCCTATAAATGTCATAAAGCCTCATCTATGTCTTGTTCCAATTACAATAATCATGCACCGAGTAAGAAAATTTCTTTAAGAACCAATTGTGAAGACAGAATGTGAATGGGAAATGAGAATGTGTGAAGTGAAATAAATTTAAATGAGCTCTTTTTATGTCAACAGGCAAATTATTAAATATTTAACCCCCATAAAATTGGAATTTTTTGTAAGGACAGGTTGCTCGACGGATATAAAAGTCGATTCTTTATGGAGGGCCTCAGTAGTCTCTGACTTGATTCTCAGATCGATTAGATCGAGTTACTAACGCATTTTTTATGGATGGTGAATTATTATATCTTCTAAACTTGAGAAATAATTGGTCTCTCATACAAACTTTCATCCCCTATTTCAGCCAGTTCTAGTTTTACCTATCGATCCCCCGTGCTATTTATATGCAAACTACATAAATGATAAAAAAGCAAAAAATACCAAAAAATGCCAATATTGCCAAAAATTCCAGAAATGACAAACAATAAAAAGTGTCAAAAATTACGAAAATGACAAAAATGACAAAAGTGCCAAGTGTCAAAAATGACCAAAATGATAAAAATTAAAAAGTGCCAGAAATGCCAAGAATGACTGCAACGCCAAAAATGCCAAAATGATCAAAAATGAACTAAGTCGCTAAAATGAAATTACCAAAATGACCAAATTAACCAAAATGGCAAATCACAAAAGAAACCTATCCTACTTTCTGGGATAACCTTTACATAAGTGTATCCCAAAATCTTTCTCATTGTCGGGGATAAAAAGTATTCCTTGTCCACCCTCGATATTAAAGTTAGTTAGTTAGTTAAAGTACATATATACCAAATTTCAGCCAGATCGCTTGAGTAGTTTTTTTGTAAAAGTATAACACACGAAGAGACAAATATATTTTTATCCCAAAAACTATCCCATTTTTCGGGATAAAAATGTCCCTATGTTTATCCTCGGTATCGAATATATATACTGAGTTTCAGCCAAATCGGTCCAGCAGTTTTCCGTGAAAACGGAACAGACAGCCAGACAGAGTTACTTTCGCATTTATATTATGTTATGACAAGTGTTCTAAAAATGTTAAAAGAACAAACACATGCTTTCGAATGTGACTCTGTTTTGTTGTTTACATATTTGTTTGTTTTTCAATCGCGGCCTTGAAAATAAATATATTTCATGAAAATTGTTACATTTTAAGTGAGGTGAAGATAAGGAACAGTGTGATAAGGGAACGGTGTGAATCGAAAAATGTAACAACAGTGGAAAATTTTGGCGTTTACGCGTTCTATTCAAACATATTATTATTACTGTCTCTAAAAATTAACTATGAACCAAAAAGTCGAAAACGCCATGGATTTATTGGCGCTTACGTTTTTTATTCGTGCATATATTATTACTGTATTACTATCTCTTACATTCGGCGGCGTTCTACACGTATTGATATATAAATAGCAACTCATAACCCGATTGGGCACCGGCTTTTGTTTCAAAATATGAGGTAAGATTGCGAAATTCAAAATATAAATTGTAATAAGAAAATACATCGCGAGTTAGACGTTTTTTCAACAACAATGTTTTTTCAACCGGCTTACCCTAGACGAATATACACCCCGTGCCACTGATAAATAGATAAATAAAATAATGTGTCAAGATCGTAGCAAGTAGATATCCATCGTCTCTGTCTACCACTATAAAAACGAGCGTTATGATATTGTCACGAGCTACAGAAGTCAAATTAAAATAAATGCCGTTGGAATTACTATAGAGTTTATTAGAACTGTACAAACACGTATAAAACAAATACAAATAAAACTGGATGCAACCAGTTCACACTGCACGATTCCATGCAATTTGACATGCGCAAAGTCCGTCGTCTATATCGCTAATCGAGGTACTACAAACGTCTTACTCGTATCGTAGTCGTCGCTTGACTGCGCCACTCCTCCATTCGGGCATTTTTATACTAACTATATAGTACAAAAAAAATCGACCGCGCGCACTGAGTTTCCGAGAAATAGTAATTTGCACACCTGATTATCTATTCCTGCGAACGGCCAACAAAGTCGAAAACAATAACAATAGGCTATTGTCTAATTGCAAATTTTAAATACGAAGTAATAAAAAGAACTCCGAATGCGTGAGGGGCAATAAACAAGGTGCGCAGCATTTCTTTGTCGGTATGTGACAATAGGTATGCAGGTGGCCCAGCTTGTAACAATATGTAATTATATATGACGTAACGTAACATATTTTTATATGAATCTTAGAGAATGGCGCGTAACATAACCAACGAAGAAATCATAGTAGCAGAAACAGAATGTGAACAGTCCAAAGGACCTCAAGCGGAGCCGCGGCAGTACCATATAGTATATAGAAATATAGCAATATTCTTATACTACCATATAGCCGGGACTTATGGATTATATTTGTATCTTGGAAATGCTATGTGGACAACGATATTTTGGAGTAAGTAAAAATTTAACATACCAATACATACAATACATCCTTCAGTGAAAAATTATCTAATTTTATGGTGAACACCACTTAAAAATCCCTTGCGTGGTTTAGAAGGGGTTAGCGGATATACAGACAGACAGGTTTAAGGCTAGGTTAAGACTGTGGCTTAAGTAGCGACTAGGCAGTTGATTAACTCCATTTACGCAGCTTATTAAGGCTGAATCATGGCTGCGACTAGGTTTGATGAAATAAGAAAAGAAAATGACGAGTTATTTTGGACTACCTATTGTATATGCAGTGACACGCGGATAAGTGGGCTCTTAATATATGAGATACCTCTGTTATTGATAATTACAATTGCGTTCAGACACTTTTGCATTGAAATACCTCTATTACTGGGAATTTTTAAACCTTTTTAAATGAGACTTATTTTCTTGAATTTATTCAATGTTTTTTTTTATGGATGTATAGGTTTGCGTTTGACGACTGTCTCACCTGATGTTTATTGATGACGCAGTTTAGGATGGAGCACGCTTACCTAGGAGATACCTATTCACTGGTGACTTGAAGACTTCAAGATTGTATTTGTCAGGTAAAACAGACTCCGGCAAATTATTCCACTCTTCGTCAGTGCGCACCAGAAAAGATGAAGCGAAACGCTTGGTTCTGACTGGTGTTTAATTCCTTCCCCATCTTCCAGGTGTATTTACATACATCATAGCCGTTCTGGGTGTCACGGCTGGCGCCCATCGTCTTTGGTCTCATAAAGCGTACAAGGCAACTAGACCACTCCAGATCTTCTTGGTTCTTGCACAGTCTCTG
The DNA here is from genome assembly GCA_039645545.1 of Dendrolimus houi. Lineage (NCBI taxonomy): Eukaryota > Metazoa > Arthropoda > Insecta > Lepidoptera > Lasiocampidae > Dendrolimus > Dendrolimus houi. The sequence goes on from CM077145.1 coordinate 2,622,305, forward strand.
GCCAACCAGAACTCCGTAGCTCACTGGGCTAGGGACCACCGCCTTCACCATAAATACAGTGACACTGACGCTGATCCCCATAATGCTAGCAGGGGTTTCTTCTACTCCCATGTGGGCTGGCTTATGGTGAGGAAACACTCAGAAGTTAGAAGACGTGGGAAGAAGATAGACATGAGTGATATCTACAGTAACCCGTATTTGAATTTCCAAAACAAGTAAGTGCCTTTGAAAGTTTGTTCTTGGGGCTGCCATCATAACGTACCTATTTGTTATTTGTTAGTGAATTGCAACGGTTGCAGAAAAAACAAGATGGCAGCACCTTTTTTATTACATTCCTCTACCCCATGGAATCGATGAGGTTTCTTAAAATAAAAAGTATCCTACATCTTGACCTGGGATACAAGCTAGCTTTGTATGGAGTTTCATTTAAATCCATTCAGTAGTTTTCACGTGACGTTGTAACAGACAGAGAAACAAAATTTAATATTATAACTGAATTAACATAATCTTATCCTGAAAGGGGCATCAGTCTCAGCAAAATTCTGGTCTATTAAAATCAGCGGTGATATTATATCAATGCAAAGCACAGACCTACTATAGACATATACACACACACACGTGTGTGCTTATGTTCTTGTAGACATTCTGTCAAAAAAGTATCAGGAATGGATGATTTGTTTATGGTTCCAAATTCAATTTTTGTTTTTTTTGTTGTTTTTAAATTGGCACAACTGTTTTTCATTTTAGCGCGGAGTTTGAGTTGCATGGATCATTTAGATTAAATACAGTGATTTTTTTAGTAAGATCATATCCAGTGAGTACTACGAATTTCATAATGGACAAAAACATTGAACAAAGCGTTTGTCTTAAATTTTGCATCGCCAATGGAATTTCGTGTTCGGAGATACTGAAAATGTTACAGAAGACTTACGTTGAATCAACTTTATGAGAAACACGTGCTTATGAGTGGTATAAAGCGTTCAAAAGCGGTCGAGATATTCTGGAAGATTTCCCTCACCCTGGTAGGCCATCATCGTCTTCAAATGAAGTTAACATCGCAAAAGTGAAGGAAATAGTGACTGAAAATTCTCATTCAAATTAAAGAGGAATAGCCCCTGAACTTTCTGTATCTCACGAGTCGATCCGTATCATTTTAAATAATCACTTGGGTATGAAACATGTTGCCGCTCGGCTAGTCCTTCCTTAATGTTGAGTCAATTCCGACTCAACATTAATGAAACGCATTGCTACTGGTGACGGGACGTAGGTTTACGAGTTTGATATGTGTAATATTTGCTTGTAAAGGTTTTATTACTTTAATGTATTTTTAGAAGTTGTCATATCAGTTGTCATTCGGTCATTAAAATTGTGAAAACTAAATGGTATTATTTCCGAATATTATACTGGCAACGAGGATGGGATTAAAAGAGAAACTGCTCGCGACCCAATGTGAAATTATGAATTTGAAACCCTTTTACAATTTACAAGAATAAATGAATTATATGAAGAGTTAGGTTGTGTTATGTGGGGTCGCCGCTTAGTAGTACCGCAAACATGTATAGGGAGAGTTTTGAATATATTCAATATTGTATATTGATATATTCAAACTAGTCAACAAGCTTCGGAGTGGCGCCTTCCAACTGAACTGAAACCAAAAAAACCACGCCAAAGTCGATCAAAAGTCAAAGTCATATTGACTGTTTTCTTTGACTATCGTGATGTTATGCACTCGGAATTGTTACCGGAAGGTCAAAAAGCAAATAAAGTAAATTATTTGAGCGTTATGCGGCGTTTAAGAGAGCAAATTCGACAAAAAAGCCAAATGTGTGGAAAGAAAATTCTTGGATTTTCCAAGGCCATCATTGTGAACGAATTTTTGATCATAAACTCAACAAATGCCATCGAGCAACCAATTCATCAGATATGGCTTCAGCTGACGTCTTTTTTTTCCTAAAATCAAATTACCACTTCATGGCATCTGTTTTCTTTCGGTAGAAGACATAGGGGAGAATTCGCGACGAGAAGTAAACTCGATTCCGGAAAAAGCGTTTAACAAATGTTTTGATGATTCGATTATTCGTTGGCTTAAGTGTATCGTTTCTGAAGGAGCATACTTTGAAGGTGATGAGAATAAATTTGAATGAATAACTATCATTTTGTGTATTGATGATCTTTTCCCGGAACTTTTTTGACAGAGTAGTACACTGTATTTTACGTTTATGAAAACACACACACATACGCGTCTAGTATTTGTATTAGATGCAGCGGTCACGTTGTCGCCGCGTGACCCGGCCAAGCGCATACTCTCTTTTCGAGCTTGCTGCACTCGAACACACGCGTCGGTAGACATTGCGTCTACGCAACTATCGTTTTAGAAAACTGAATAAGCTAAGTTTTATGCATCCGACAACTACAAACCGCTCCCGGGGAAAATTACCGCGGGATTCCCGAGATAAAAAACATCACAATTTTTATTATATATATATTTGCAATCTGGTCATTTTAAATAGTTCCCAAAGAAAAAGTAGCGCAGATTTTAAGTCAAAAGTTTTCACTTGAATCCCGCACAAACAGACAAGAATTTTAAAAGAATTTGCATCGTGTTCTCTATCGTTTATATTCTTTATATAGTCTATTCTACTTGCTTTTTTTTAAATAGCTTCGATGTACAGACTCAGCATGTTTAAAATTTTGTATTATTATAGTTATGTTTACTCTTTTTCAGGCACTCCAACTGGTTCATACCACTACTCGCCTTCTTCATACCAACCTACATTCCGACACTATGGGGAGAGTCTCTCACAAACGCTTGGCATATCAACATGTTCCGATACGTTCTGAACCTGCACATCACTTTCTTTGTGAACAGTGTCGCTCATTTATGGGGCCAGAAACCCTATGACAAAAATATAGCCCCCTCCCAATGTCCAAAAATCAATTTGGTGACCTTAGGGGAAGGTTGGCATAATTATCACCATTCTTTCCCATGGGACTACAGATCTGATGAACTTGGTCTGAGATTCAATTTTATTACTTGTTTTATTGATATCTGTGAGAAATTAGGCTTAGCCTACGACCTCAGGAGTGCTTCTGGAGAAGTGATCGAAGCAAGAGCTGAAAGAACTGGTGACGGTACTAGATTTAAAAGTGTATGAAATTATGAAGGAATTAAATTTAAGGCTGGACGGTGAAAATAAATGGATTAAATAGGTATTATTTTTATTTCTCATATTCCGAAAGTGCGGTTGGAGTTGCCTAATCAAAGGAATGAAAGCAGTAGGTACTTTTCATCCCTGGGAAACGATTCTCCCTGCTGTCAAAAAATTTAGGTTTATGGCTTGGCAGCTAGAGCCTTTAAGCAAGATCTTAGATTAAAATGTAGTTTCTTCATTTTCTTAAGCTTATGTGTAGCACAGCTGAACTGTAGGTTATCAGCTGGTGCCATTCAACGGAGTTCTTATGACAACTCAAAAGGCCACATTCGAGTATACAGTTCACATTCCTCACAAAACACATAATTACTACTCAAAAATTATTGTTACGACCTACATGACTCGAATTAAAAATGCCGTTAGAACTACTATAGAATTTATTAGAACTGTACAAACACGTATAAAACAATTACAAATAAAACTGGATGTAACCAGTTTTCACTGCACAATTCAATAGAATTCGACACGCGTAAAGTCCGTCGTCTATATCGCTAATCGAGAGTACTCGAAAACGTCTTACTCGTTTCGTAGTTGTCGCTTGACTGCCCACCCCTCCATTCGGGCATTGTCTTATACTCACTACACAGTACAAATAAATTGGCCGCGCACACTGAGTTTCAGAGAAATAGTAATTGGCACACCTTCGAACGGCCACAAAGTCGAAAACAAATAACAATAAGGATTATTTCCGACGCTAATGATGGTTATAAAACAAGTAGAAAAACAATATCATGTTTTTCTTAATTACAAATTCAAAACACAAAAGAATTCCTTAATCCGGGAAGACAATAAACTGCGTTTACAATAGACAGCTGTGCGGTTATCTTTGACGGCATGTAACACTATCAATATCCTACAACTGTTGTTCATTTTGGCGTAATTTTACTCTTTATAAAATACAACTGCACAGTTACAACATCTCCTTTCAGTTCCCGCCAAAAACTCCCAAAATATTTAGAAAACTATGCGAACCATAGACAATACATGTCACTCATGTCCCAACTTTTTTACAGCCACTCTTAAATCGCAGTATAAATTGTAATAAAAAAATATTAACAATTTTGTAACATAACTTTATGCTTATTGATTACTTTTAACTTAATTATTATTTAATTTACATAAATTTCAGCTAAATATTTACTGTCATCAGTGACAAAAAAATATTGGCTGGTAACGTGCCACAGAAAAAGTTTACTTGACGTTTCGTTTCATATACATACATACATACATATTGTCATGCCTGTTTCCCATTGGGGTAGGCAGAGACGATGGATCTCCACCTGCTACGATCCTGACAAACACTTTTCGCTTCATCAACTTTCATTAATCTTTTCATACATACACGCTTATTTAAACTACTTTTAATCTGACCTTTCTTCAAAATATCTTCAATTTGATCATGGTAAGTACGTCTCGGTCTACCGGCACTGACTCTACCAGTCACATTGCTGCCATATACTTGTTTGGTGATTCTGCTCTCGTTTCATATATGTGTTTCATATTTGACGGCCTCTGTGGTTGAGCGGGCTAAGCCTTTGCCGGCTTACCTCACTGCAACGCAGTGGCTCCGGGTTCGATTACTGGTATAGTAAATTTCGGAAACATATTTTCTCCGTTATTTACTATGGTCTGGGTGTCTGGGATCGGCCCCAGAATGGTCCGTTGTATATTACCCATAACACAAGCATAACTTGCTTAATTTGGGGATATACAGTGTGTGTGTTTGTCTGCCCATTTATTTATATATGACGTATTAAATGAGTTCATTAGATTTAGGTATTTCATTAGAGAAGTAGTTGTTTGTTTAACTAATCAGTTTTTATTTACTTTCCTCATATTCTAAATGAAAAGTAGAGTGTTAACATCGAGTGAGAGGTCTGTTTAGGCACTAGAATTATTAGCGCCCTCGCTACGCTCGTTCGCCAAACCATCTCGTGCCTAAGTAGGTCCTTTCACCTCTCGTATAACAATCTACTATTTAGATTTCTATTGTGAAGGAAATTGCTCGTTTGTTAGGAGATTTGGGATATTGTCAAGGGGCCTCTACGTGTTGGCCTTTCCATGAACACGCTTGGCCAAGGCGGCTTGGCAGCTTTGACACATCGGTGATCTCGATGTACAGTTGCGATGTTTTACTTCCCCGTTGTTAGCACGTTGTAATTGTGACAATATGCACATTAGGTCAGAAAACTGCCCAAGTGGTGCATGCATTCCGGCCAGGATCGAACCCACGCCCTTTGAGTTTGGGACGCGTGCGCTAGGCATTACGCTACCACGATTATAACATGAATTATTGAGATAAAATTTTCGAAGCTATTATAATATCTAGGGCAACAAAACCACTGTTAACCAGTGTTTTAAATGTTTAAATTTTTATTACGTAGCTGATAAATAGGTACCTAGACGGACCTAATAGAAAGTGCTTACTGTCGCCTATAGATATTTACAACTCCCAGCATTGGGCAGTATTTGAATTACTTGTAATTAAAGTACGTAATTGAAATACAAATACATATTTGGTTTTTGTAATTCATTTACTTCTTACTAATTGTAATTGGTATTGACAGTTCGCAAGAGAGCAGCACAGACGTAGATAGCACACACGGGGTGGCGCGATGCATTTGTTTTAATATGTTATTTAAATAATGGAAGTTAAGAAATACCCGTGAAATTTAATTTATAAATTAACTTCCTACAACAAGTCTTTTACCGTCGAGGCTATAAAGCTTTGGAACGCGCTGCCAATTGCTATCAGCCAAGCAAAATCATTACCAATATTTCAAACGATGATCAAAAAATATCACCTGTCTTTGGAATATGACGATATTTGACATATATATTTATCTAAAAACTCTTTTGTAATTTTGTATACGTATTTGTATTTTATGTATATTAAGTATATATCTATTTAATATATAGAACATGCAGTATATACAGATATACTGCATTTATGTAATTATTATCCGAATGTAAGAAATTGTAGTATGTATGTATACCACCATCGTCATTATAATCTCAATTCATTCCTGGGGTTGTCTGGAAGAGATCGCTTTTTAGCGATAAGACCACCCTTTGTGCATAATGATACATAGTTTTTGTCTGTGAGTTCTGTTTTTTATTGGTTTACAATAAAGAGCTATTGATTGATTGTAATTAACAAAAGAATTCACAAAAAAATAAAGACTTCGATACATTTCTATAAAAAAAAACTTGTGGAAAAAATCATCTTTTATGTATGAAATCTTGTCTGAATAAAATGTGAATCAAAATTTTATTGTGGAACATTCGTAATTTTTGTATTAAGTTTTTGTCGTATGTCAATTCTATAAATTTATATATAGTCAAGGTGGGCAACTCTGTCAGTGGGGTAAGTTCGTATACCTCATTTTTCTCCTTTTTTAAACGGATTTTAACGCCAACTACTATTCGAACATAGAGTTCAAAGGTGTCTTAGCTTTACTGACCGATTTGTTCTCAACGTAGCTATTGAAACATGGAAATAACAAGAGATATACGGAGTTCTCCCACTGACGGACTTCCCCACCTTGACTATACAAGTATCTTCAAAAATATGTTAATACAAGAGCGAGATAGCAAATTCCATTTAAGTAGATCCTTAATAAAACGATTATTCCACCTGATGTTATGTAACAAAACGAGTATTTACGTAAAAAGCCGTAATAGAATCACGTACCGTTGAATTATTTGCGCTTCACGTTTGTGGGGGGAACAATGTTAAAGAATTGAAATCGGAAAATTTTTCCTTGCGCTCTCGATTGTATACGGACAAATCGACTATGTATAATGAGTCAACTGCAAAATTCTGATTTTACAGGAGAGCGGAACGTAGAAAAAATACAATGTCCTGCGTTGGGACGGTCTGTCGTAAGAGGCGACAAAACAGCAGCCAGACGATAAGGTATTTGCCCGTCTACATGGCTACCCCTGATCTAGAGTATACCGCCATATTAGCCTTGAGCTGTGTGTGCATCAGTGGCCAGGTTTCAGTCTCACTTTAGAGAGCAGCAGCACCTTTTTAGCAACTTTGATGTTACAAATATTTATAGGCGATGGTAACCGCTTTGCAATTGAGGAATTATGTACGCAACATGTTCGGTAATTACTCCATTGCATTCCAGTGATCCAAGTAAATAACTGATGCGTCCATTCGCGTGGATAACCGCTAGGCCACTATTGAGGCACCAAGCGTAATACTAAACGAGCGGTCTAGCCGCGCGCATTATATGCAATCTGTTGGTTCACTAGGATGAATCATCTAAGCGATCAACTAACCTACTTACTCAAAGACACGAGTCTAACACCGCCTATCTATCTCTCTATCATTTAAGAGCTACACCCTTGTCGGTGGAGCTTCTTCCAATCTTCTCTATTATGTGCCAGTTGTTTTACTTCTATCTACGACACGACACTGCACTTTTTATTTTATTTGATCCATGAACGCTCGCCTTGGTCTTCCCTTTCCTCTCCTTACTTCCACTTTGGCTTCGATTAACGTGCATAAGACGGTGTCATGTCGTAGCAAATGGCCAAACATCTTCCCCCTTCTTTCCTCCAGAGTTTTTAAAATTATGCGTTTCTATATCATATCCAGGACTTCTTCATTGATCTTCTTTCTTTCCAACTTATTCTCTTCATGCGTCTCCAACGCCACATTTCAAATGCTTCTAATCTAACACCGTATCCAAAGCAATTTTAGTTACTGTGAAAGGAGAAAAAGCGGCGCAACAATCTCATTCATGGACTATGTCACATTACATAGTGACAGATGCGGCGAAAGAAAATAGGAAACAAAGAGGCGGTGGCCCAATAGGTCGGCGTTAACAATATATGATTGTATACATTTTAAACTATGCACACTGAATACCGACCCACTATTAGAAATGTGAAATTATCTCCAGAAAGTTGTCTAGAAATAATCGCTGTTAGCAATAAGACCGCCGATTGTACTAGTTGAATGATTGTTAACTCATGTGTATTATTTTCTTGTATGCAATAAATAATTGTAATACTTACAAAAACTCATAAGGGTTTATGGTAATAAAAGAACAGCAACTGGTCACTATACTTATAATCAAAAAACCGGCTTACATACATGTCATCCACTGACTCTTCAGACTCGACAAACATTTTTAGAACACCTCGCCCAACAATTTTACAGTATAAGAAACTTAGCAAATTGGCACAACCGATAGCGGATTGAAGTCATTGATAAATCATTTTATTTAAAATAGGTTATTGTTACGAGTTACAGGACTCGAATTAAAATGCCGTTAGAATTACTATAGAATTTATTAGAACTATACAAACACGTATAACACAGGTACAAATATAACTGAACACCACCAGTTCAAACGTAATGCACGATTCAACAAGACGCGCAAAGTCCGTCACCATATAGATTACCGAATGTACACACGTCTTGCCTCACTTGTAGTTATCGCTTGACTGCTTCACCCCTCCTTTGGGGCATTGTTTTATACTGTACAAATACAATATGTCTGCTCGGCAGTGTGGACTGAATTTCTAAGAATCACACTTGGCTAATGACTACCATAAAGATTATAATACACAATAGGCTGTTTTTCCAATCACAAAGTAAACAAAAAGAAGACGGTCATAAAAGCGCTTCAATGTTTTTAGCTCAAACAGCGATGGGTAATAAATATGCTTTGTTTACAGATAAGCAGGTGGCCCAAATTGTAACATTATGAATGACAAGAATTTATTAAATTATTGTTTGGAAATTTTAGTTAATATTTTCCATTTAGATATAGATATTACATAAAATATTATATTTAAAGTTTTACATGTAATACAATAAATCGACATGAAAATAAAATGTTGTGAATACCGTCTATATACAATTGAGAGGTTCTGAATTATAATCTACACAATTATACCACATCATATTAGAGATAAATATTGTTACATAAAATTATGGTAAATTATAGAGAACTACTATATACAAAATAGACACTAATCACAGAATAAATAAAAATATAACATTATTATTCATTTTTTTTATTTTTATTGCAGGAGTTCAGCAGACAGGCAGACGGCCCACTTGATGGAAAGCGGTTACCATCGCCTATGGACATTTGCAACAGCAAAAGTGCTACAAATGCACTACTGCTCTCTTAAGGGAGACTGGAACCTGGTGACTAATGCTGGAACACAACTCAAGGTTGTTATGGCGACATACTTTAGACCAGGGGTGGTAGCCATCCAGTCGGGCAAATGCCCTACCACCTGGCAAAGTTAAGCAATTAAGGAAATGGCCGATCGTATCGTTTAGAAATAAGAGGGTATATAACAAAATTAATTATTAACCTTAAAAAGAAACATGACAAGAATAACTATGCAACTAAATAAATGTAACAGACTATTCTATTCTAGATTATTTAATTTATTTATAAAAAAATATCAGTTGACGCACTATACGTGGGGGCCATGAAACCGGAACGCCCGATGCTTTCTTAGTTACTCGACAGTGCTCAGGTGGTTTTATTCTAAAGGTTTTATTGCTCATTGATTTTTCAGAGTTCAGTTTAATGATATACATTCCGTGATTTCATGTGACTGTTTAATTTGTAACACGCTTTCATTAACAACTAGTGAAAATTTGTGTATTACATATAGGTTTCTTCTTTTTTCTTGCTGCTTCTTCTCCTTTGAACAGTGATAACACATTGCGTAGCAGTGTACATAGAATAGGAAGTAGATTAAATTTTGACTTACATGTATGAGCTTCAAAAAGTGTTCTCCAGTGGAACTTATTTTGAATAAAAACTTGAATTTTAATTTGAATATGTATGATGAATATATGTATGAAGTTTTTGAAATGGGCTTCAACGGACAAATCTTCTATACGAAATAGCGAAAAATACTTAAAAGAGTCTAGGGGCCAATTTCTAAAGTTCTATCATTAGATTTTTGACCAATCATTTATACTTAGTCAGGAATCGAATCGGCTAATATTGAAAAAAAAACCCTGTATTTTTATACTTGATGCCCAATTCTGCTATTACTATCTCGTCAAAATCGCAGAACACAGACTTAATAGTAGGTTAGCCTGATTTTGGTATTCTGTTAATCATAATGGCGTGCCTGTGGCAAGCTACTTTACATTTATAAATACTTATATTTATGAGCGAAAATTCGCTAAATAACATTTTAATAGCTTTTCAATATCCTTCGTTTAACGCCATTTCTGTTGTATTGTTCCGCCTCGGTGATATTGTGGATTTAGCAGAATACGAATTTTTGTCACTATCGCTGGTACCACCACGTAAACCTTCTTGCGGCCTATTCATACTTTTTTCTAACATATTTAAATACATCATTTAAATCTGGCGACGTGTTCCCTTTTCGCACGCACGTCAGTCATTCCTTTCATGAATAAATTAAATTAACATACAATAAATACAAAATATAATTAACATCGCTCCGCCCCGCACCGTTTAGCTACCAAATATTGTTAATATCTTTAATAAATTAATATATAATATATTATTACAACTCAGGTCCCGACAAAAACAAAACCCACCTACATATCTGAAACAAAACACATTTTATTACCTGCAGGCATTTAAACTAATTGTAACTCTTTTATGTTCACCTTCTTTTGTTTACTTTGTGTTTAAAAATTGTGATTAGAAAACAGCCCATTGTTTTATTGTACTTTTTATGGCAGTTTTCACACGAGTCATTGGCCAGGTGTGGCGGATTAAGCCGACTTAGATACGGGGACATTGCATTGGTGCAGTATAAAACGATGACCTGATGGAGGGGGGAGTCATTCGAGCGAGAACCACCAGCAAAGCGAGACGTGTGTACTACAATCGGCAATCTTACGACCTGCATTACGTTTGGACTTGTTGTGTTCGGTTCTATTTGTACTTGTGTTATACGTGTTTGTATAGTCAGTTCTAATAAACTCTATAATAATTACAACGGCATTTTGATTCCAGTCTCGCAACTCGTAACAATATCATAACCCATACCGCAAGTACAAAATATAATAAATATGATATAAAATAAATACACATTTTTATCCGTGCAGGAACGGAGCAAGAATACAATTTCCTGAGGCCGGGTGGCCTATCGTAAAAGGTGATAAAACAACCCACAGCCAGGTAGTAGGGTGTTTGCCCGACTGGATGGCTACCACCTCTGGTGTAGAGTATGCCACCATAACAACCTTTAGTTGTGTTCCGGCATTAGTGGCCAGGTTCCAGTCTCCCTTAAGAGAGCAGCAGCGCCTTGGTAGCACCTTTGGTGTTGCAAATGTCCATAGGCGATGGTAACCGCTTTCCATCAAGTGGGCCGTCGCCTGTCTGCTGAACTCATGCAATAAAAAAATTAACACATGAACAAAAGTGTCTTCTCCTTAATAAAGACAATAGGAAACGTGTTATTGGACACATTCTTACTTTAAGTTATATCCCATAGGCGTCTTGACGGAATGACTCTAATTCCTTGGCGGCGTGGCAAGCCTTTGGTGTGGGATACGACTTGCGTAGACACGTTGGCCGCATCCCATTTACCAAACACGTCTAGATCAGCCAGTTCGGCGATAGAAACGGCTGAATCACTCAAGCGGCGCAAATATGCAACCCTCAGTGAGAGTTATATGTTTGTGTGGGGTCCTGAGGCCATGAGCCTCTACCAAAATTTATCAAAACGAATTATTGACTCTTCAGGTGATCAGAGGGCTGGTGCTTACCTCGGGCAACGGATCAGAATGGCGATCCAACGAGGAAACGTAGCCAGCCTTCTGGGTACCTTGTCCATAGAAGACGGTGATCTAGGCTCAGTATTCTACTTATAGTCTTAAGGGACTATGGGTAGAATACGATACAAACAGTTCTCTTTAATTGTATTCGATTATATGTAATTTTATAATTGTAAATTATGTAAATATACTATATTATTATCGTAAAGTTATATCTAGTTATTTTAGGTCATATTTAAATTACTCATTAGTCTTATTTCCTAGATTAGATTGTAATTTTAATGTTGTATCACAAAGCTACATCATTTATGAAAAAAAAATCCAAAATTAAATACTATATATACTATAAAGCACGTTTCGCCACCTTAATAAAAAGATATACCAAATAAATAAACTACCTTCAATAACTAATTAATAAGTTCAGCCTGTTATGCCCTAAGAAGAATACGCGATGAAGTCAAATTGGACTACCTTAAAATGGTATACCACGCTTTGGTAGAAACTAAATTGAGATATTATTATAGTATACAGTGTTGGGGACATAGCTACAAATAAAACTGTGAGAAAGCTTTTATTGTAGAAAAAAGTTGTGTAAGGACTATTATTCGTATACCACAAACAGAGTCTTGTCGAGAACATTTTAAACAATTGGGTATACTTACGGTCCCGTGTCTTTATATAATGGTTGTCCTCACTTATCTTGCACAAAATATTACAGCGTTTGAGACTCGGGAAGAAAGAAAACATAGAGAAGCTACAAGTAGGAAAGATTTAAAAAATAAAATAATGCCATCTCTAAATGTTGTAAAGCACAGTTTGACATATCAAGCTGTTGAAATTTTCAACAAACTACCTACTAACCTAAAGTTAAATATATACAAAATCATATTACTCAGTTGATGATTATTTTTGTGCTTAAATAATAATATGATTATATAAAAATGCCTTCCTATTGACATATTTTTGTAAAATTAAGGCTGCGACTTAACAATCTGATACACAAATTTTAAGTAGTGGGTGGGCGTAGTGGTTAGGGGGGAGGTATACTTACCCCTACTACAAGCCCTGAGGTCCGGAGGTCTTAATTTTTTTTTATTTTATAAACATAACCTCACTTATTTTTGTTGTAAAATTGTGTCACTTTTGATAATAACAAACCGTGATTTGAGTTTATGAATTTACTCACGAATTGTTTATCAATGTACTCACGAATTACATATAACCGCAAGGACTTTTTGTAACATTAAAACTGTTTTTAATGTAGAAATAAAGTTTTAAATTTAATTGAGGCAAAACTACAAAATTCATGCTAGACATAATAATCGATTGATTAAAAAAGTGACAGTTTTTACTGTCACTTTTGTTTTTAATGGCTTGGCTAACAAGGTGTGATGATAAAAATAAATTAATCGATTTGTCAATAATACTTATCGATCTTTAATTAAGAAATTCGAAATCTTGAGTTTTAATTAATATATTGTTACATGTAATTTTCGGAAATCGACATATTTTTATGAAAAGAAAATATTGACAAATATTTTGCAATTCTTATTTAGGCACTATATTTTATTTAAAGAGATCCATTACCTGATAATAGAGCCGAGCGAGCGAAGCGAGCGTACCCCGGCAGCTACTGGCGAGTGCCAGAACCGACTTGTTACCATTTACTATTTATTTATACACACAAACAGTATGACGCCTTAAAAGTCTCGTATGAAACAAATGTTTTATTTATCAATTTAGTGGATGATTAGCAAGTTGGTTTTAAATATGACAATGAATCAATATATTAATGATATCAATTTTTAAATACATTTCTGAACATTTTTTTTAATATAGGTTAAATATAAATTAATGCGATTACGTGAAAAAAATAATATCATCTTTATTTGTCGCCATTTTGAATGGTTACTCTTGCAGCGTATATGAATGTGTTCTCTCGTCTTTTTTCTTCATTTTTATCCAATTAAACTGGTTTTGGTTATTTTGGTTATGTTGATTATTAGCTTTTTTTGAACTTTGAAAGGATTTTTCAACTATGGACCTATGATAGAAGTGCACTATTAGCGAAAAAAATCAGTGAAAATAAGTGAAGTTATGTTTATTAAAAAATATATATTTCAAGATCTCCGGACCTTAGGAGTTGTAGTAAAGATAAGTATGTCCCCCCCTCCCCACTTCACCACCCCACTTAAAAATTCCTGTATTAGAATGCTATACATTTATCAAAATTAATAATCTTTATTGTAAATTAGATTTTTTTATAATTGTAATTATGACTATGTATTAATATTTCAGACACAAATGTTTTTTGTTAGTGAATTAATATAAATATCAGATAAATATCAAGTGTATTTATGAAGAGGAAGTGAAGGTGAGGAGCAGCTGCATTTCATGCCCATTAATCAGGTACGTGCGTGCTCAATCTCACATCCCATATAAATTATCCAACTCTTCTTTTCCTACAAAATTGACTCAATCAGCTTATCATAAACCCAGCACCGCCGCAACAATTGCAATGAAATTGTACTTAGATTATCTTCGATAGGCCAAGATGTTGAAACAGCAGAATTCACGCACACTTCACAAACAAACCAAGCCATACAAAGAGCCTATAAATTAATAACCTAGGCACAGAAAGGAAAAACAACACAAATGGCACTAGTTAAGATATATATAGGTATAGACATAAGGCACACACTGTACATGCACTTCCTCACAACACCAGCATGTAACAGATACACTCTACATTAGTATAAGTTTAGTATTAAAAATAGAAAAAAATAATATTATAAGTTATTCTTAAGGTTACACTACAACATAAAAATCACTAAATTAATGTCACACACAATAACAAAATGAACAATAAGCGTGTATGAACCTAAAAACTTTCATAGAAATTAAGTTGTAAAAAAGGGTACGGAACTCGAGTCCGTAGAGTAGTTAAAAACAAAAAAAAAACAGCAGAATTGAGCCCCAGAGGATTGAGTAGCTATAAAGATCTACTTCTATGAAGAAATGTCAACCGGCATAGTTCTTGTATCGTAACCATAATGTAACAATATCAAGACATAAATGTTTTGACTGTCATGGTGGGTTTCCATGCTTGCCAAGGCTCGACAAGCATCCACAAGCCCCAAGCGTCCACAAATCTCGCTTGGCATTTGGAAGTCGTTTACACGCTTGTGAATGCGTCAGTGTGCTACGTACATCCAAGAATGGCGGACACCGAACTTGGATTTCATGGATGAGAAAGTATTCGTTTCAGCAGCTGACGGACGAATGTCTTTGTAACTTATGAACAATACGCGATATAACGAAGGAAGATTTTAAATTAATACACGCTGCCTAAGCCATATTTTAAAGCGGACAAAAAGCGTGTAGTGCAGACGCTTGTGATGCCAACGTGTGAACGCGTCGCAAGCGCCCTTTGATCTGTATCCAAAAACCGACACTAGGCAGGATCGAATACAAGCGTCCACAAGCTCACGCAAGCCAAGCCAAATGCCCTCTTTACACGCTTGTGCTTGCGGACGCTTGCCGAGCCTTGGCAAGCATGGAAACGCACCATCAGCACTAACTAACGAACTGATCGAAGCGGAGAGTGGCAACATCAGTGCAAGAACGACATCCAAATGATTCACACAGAACATAACGCGCGCGCATAAAGTCGAGTGACATTCCGCCAAAATCTCCACATTAAGTAAAAAAAGGTGCAAGCTACAGACTCAGGTACGTACAGTGTTTATATCGTTGCTACTGGATCTATAACCTTCAGCGTCGAAGCAATCTGAAATTTACCCAGAGTGGTATCCGATCGCCATTGTATGGAACTTGGATGCTACATCCGTATATAGTATATGTAGTATAGTATTGTTACTACCTACGCTCCGACAACAGACAAATTCCACGTACAGATTTGTAGAAGCACATTTATTACCCGTCGGCATTTGAACTAATTGTAATCCTTTTATGATCGTCTTCTTTTGTTCACTAATTTATTGGCATTCATTCTAGAGTCTATTGTTGTATTGTAATAATTATCCAGGTGTTACGGATTTTAAAGTACAAGCTGATTCTAGGAAATTCGATCCGCGCGGCCGGGCGGGAACATTGCACTTGTGCAGGATAAAGCGATGGCCTGATGGAGGGAGGAAGGCAGTCGAGCGAGAACCACGATCGAAGCGAGACGTGTGTACTACAATCGGGAATCTAATAGTGACGTCCTTTACGCGTTTTATTGAATTACGACCTTCTGTATTACGTTTGGACTTTTTGTGTTCGGTTATATTTGTAGCTATGTTATACGTGTTTGTATAGTTCTAATAAACTCTATAATAATTCCAACAGTATAATTATTTCATCATTTTCATATTACATAACATGAGATGCGGTCAAATGACCGACCCAATTTAACATTTATTTAAACCTTAGAATATTATATTTAAAATTAATCCTTGTCTTTAGTTTCCCTATGACATTCCAATAGGTGAATGCTTACGCCTTGCCGCCTGTATAACGGGGAGTGTTCCGAAGAACTGTTTAAATCGACAGACATCACAGACGCTTGTGATGTGGGTAATAAAATAATAAGAGTAATATACAACGGACCATTCTGGGGCCGATCCCAGACACCCAGAGCATAGTAAATAACGGAGAATATACGTTTCCCAAATTTACCATAGCAGGAATCGAACCCGGAGCCTCTGCGTTACAGTAAGGTAAGCCGGCAAAGGCTAAGCCCGCTCAACCACAGGCCGTCTAATTGTTTGATCTGGTGCCAATGCGAAACTTTTACAACGGTACCGCTCGCCAGCGACCGGATATTCACCCCCATTTCCTCGAGCTCCCACGCTCAACTACACAACGGTTCTCTGGCACATTTATTCCCCGTACAACAATGATCTGCGGGGAACTTCCCGCCGCGGTTTTCCCTTTGCGCTAAGACTTGGGGTTCTTTAAGAAGGGCGTTATAAAATTTCTTAGAGGTCGGCAACGCGTTAGCGACACCCCTGGTGTTGCAAACGTCCATAAGCGACGGTAACCACTTTCCATCAAGTGAGCCGTCTGCCTGTTTCAGGCAATAAAAAAAATACGAGCTACACTATGATCCTGTTTTTGTAATAACTCTTTCACCGTCCGGGCTGTGCGTCTCTGGAATGAGTTACCTATTGCTATAAGACAAGCCAAATCAGGTTCAGTCCTAAAGCTATTATATAAGTATATGTATGTTTGTATTGTCATCTAAATATATATAATTGAAATCCACATATATAGTGACTGACTCATCACGATATCTCAGAAACTATAATACTTATAGACTTGAAATTTGGCATGGACCTGCCTTTCGCCAAGTAGAGGTCAGTTAAGAACGGATTTTACGAAATTCCTTTACGGCACGAGAAGCGGGCGGCTATCAGCTAGTATGTATATATATATATATATATATATATATATATATATATATATATATATATATGTATGTGTCTAAACATATATATATATATTTTTGTACTTATATATGCTATGTTTATTTATCATTCATCATTATTTATTAACTGCACCATCGTCAGTATTAAAAATCTATCAATCCCTGCCAAGGGTTGCCTGGAAGAGATCGCTTCTTAGCGATAAGGCCGCCCGTTGTACTATCTTTTATCTTTTTCTACTTTGTTTGTGGAACAGAAAGGCGGGTAAAGAAACTGCTGAAATTTTATGTATACCCAAACCTCCAAACCTTATTGGTAAGGAGGCTTGGGTCCATGTACGGTCATCAAAAGAAATGTTTAAAATGGATGAGAGTGAGTATCGAGTAACATTATCTAAGGTTTTTAAAACATTTTGGTTTTGCCACAGAGGACAACATCTCAAAACATATGTAAAATTTGAAGTAAAAACACAATACCGAATAATATAATATGCGCTATGTAAACTAATAACCTTTTAGATTGTCAATCTTTGACTCAAAATTTTGAATTTTATGCTTTGGTGTACAATAAAGAGTTATCTATCTATCTATGATTTGATGTAATAATACAACATATGTATTTTTTTTCAAAATCAGTCGATTCGATTCGTGACTAGGATAATTGTGGCGTATTTTTCGCTAGCTTCAGATTCAACTTAAGCGGTTGGCTTGAAAAATTTATTCTCTATAGTTATATATTGTATACACAATAATATATAATAACAGCCCATAAATGTCCCAGTGCTGGTCTCGGGCCTCCCATTTTAGGGGAACGGACAGTATACCCGCCACGCTTGTCCAAGGCGGCTTGGCAGGTTTGACACATCGGTTATCTCGATGCACAGGTTGCATCACGATGTTTTACTTCACCGTTGTTAGTATGTGGTAATTATAACAATATGCTCATGCCAGAGTCGAACCCGCGTCCTTTGAGTTTGGGACGCGTGTGCTAATCGTTACGCTACCACGACATATATATTCTATAAAAGAGGACTAATGATTGAGCCTTGTGGAAGCAAGGCTTTTCCCAAGAAACGAACAGCAATTGATCTCTCCATACTCCATAGAGTGAATAATATATTTTGCTAACTTCCCACGCAACTATAAAAAATATAAAACGCGTGTTTAAATAAGTTTTAAAATTACAAAAAACTCATAAAATAAAATCACTAATAAAAATCCACAGTAAGCCCCACTACGTGACTACGCCGTAGAAAAGCGTAGCAAGTTGCTACGCTCGGTCTACACAAATCCCTACTTACCCTATATAAAGATAAGTAAGTTATTAGATATTTGTTTCTATTTTATATCTTTGAAAAGAGAAATCTTATATTAGCCTACTTATACGCTTTGGCAAAAGTACATCTAGACCAGCTTTTATGAGTGGCCCGTGTAATGGTTGTACATAATATGATATATATAAAAAAATCACAAATTCATTTAGATACTCCAAACTGGGATTTAACACTAGAATGGTGATGATGAAATGTATATAGACGGCCAATATCATAACCCTTCCTTTAGACACTGATACAGTCAGTTAAAATTACAAATGACATGAAACATGCGCCTATAAATTTAAATAAAGAACTTACCTTGTTTTTGGTCTCTTCTCTTAAATATCACTTCACTTTAACACCACACTAATTTAAGAGAGATTTTATGTAATAATTTTAATAAAATCAGATTGATAGTGTAGTGACTGTAATACCCTAGCGTTGTGGCCTTTGGTATGGGATGTGACCTGCGTAATTGGCCGAATCTCCATTACAAAGCATAATAATATATTACCCAAGAAGTAGCGAGAATTAAAATATTATTCGGTATGGGCTTAATTTCATCGCCGCCTTCCAGCATGTTGGCAACACCAACAAATTTGACTTTGTCACATAACACTTTCCTTCTCACATGTAATGGTGTAAATTTAATAAATTAATTAAATATCTCTCGTGGTGCAATTTCTACGTTTTCCTTACTAGTTTTGAGTTAATCATATAGCACTCACAGAGAATTATTATTAGGGTTGCCAGATGTGTTCCAAAAAAACTGGACAAGTTGGTTTATTTAATTTTTTATTAACATATAAATTTACTGAAATCTAACTATTTAGTTTCTAGATTTGCATCGGAGGCTAACTTAAGAGCTAATCCACTTTTCATATATTTAGTATTCGATGCCACTCCTTTTAATAAATAAAGAATTGCTTGAGAGGACATCTTTGAATTCAGTGCAACTAGCAGTTATATCAAAGAAAATGCAAAATTCACTGTTTACAGTATTTACGGCGAGATGAGAGAGTTCGATAGATAATGAACGAATTTACTTTATAACTGGACAACCTTTTATCCGGTTTACGAAGATTAGCTTAACCAGACAAACATAAAGAGAACCGGACCGTCCGGTCAAAAACCGGACATCTGAAAACTCTAGTTGTTATTTGGGACGTGCTGTTGAGACGGCTTGAATGTAAAATCCCGAGGACTTGAACCTCTAAAAAGTGCTTAATCGGCTCTCTTAAATGATCTGACTGCTGCCTACCTGCGATAACGTATTTATATTCAACCGTATTTTTTTAAAAGTTTTTTCCAGAATTTTCCACTTCGTAAAAAAAATTTAACCGGATGCAATTTTTATAACATTTTAAAAGGATATATTCAAAAAAACTTTAAAGGTTTTTACTATAAATCTATACTTAATATTATAAATAGGTAAAGTTTGTGAGTTTGTGACGTTGTAATCTCTGGATCTAATAAACCGATTTTTAAAATTCTTTTACTTTGGAAAGCTACGTTAACAAGGAGTGTCATAGACTATATAAAATGACGCTATATACCACGGGAGCGGGACGGAGGGCGGGGAAACCGCGCCGGGCCGCTAGTACCTAATTAATATACATCCTATACGCAACAAACATACATGTATTATTTTTGAGTGTGTAGTAATTGTAAGATAAAGAAATCGTGCTTTGTTTTCAAAAATGTTTGATTTTTCACTAAACAACGCCGAGGCTACCTAAACACTAATATTTCAGGCGTGATTTTTTTTTCTAACCATAGACGTTCTAGCTTTTAAAATCTAATTTTTTGCTATAAATTAATAAAAATATTAAATCTTGTCATGTTTTAATAGTGATTGGTTTCTCACTAAACTGTCGTGTATAACATACAAAACCTAAATACAAAAATTTTTTTTTTTTTCTATCATACTAATCTTTTAGCCGTCAACATTTTACTAAGACTAAACATTCTAGATTTAAAAATCCTGTACGCATTATACATTTTTTAATAGTGATTTATTTTTGACTAATCAACCCTGTATAACTATCTAAATACATATTTTAAATTATTTTTTTCTATAACATCAATACTTTAGACGTCACTGTTTTACGAAGCTTAGAGATTCTAGATTTTAAATTCCTATACGCAGCAAACATACGTGTATTATTTTTACTAAATAATAATAAGAAGAAAAGATCTTATAATTTTTTTTTAAATAGTGATTGATTTTTAATATACAGCCGGTGCGTATTTACCTAAATAATCACTACACAAGCAACGTGATTGTGTCTCCCGGCACAGGCGAGCGTGTTCCCGCCATCACGTGTCCCGATCGACTGAAGAGCTTCGAGGACAACGTGGGTATATGTAGTTGCGTGGGCAGGGGGTCTACTATGGAAAAATCATTTGAGTGGAAGAATTTTATTTCTGTATATAAATATCGATGGAAGTGTCAAAAGATTGTGTTTGTTTGTTCAATTATTTTCCGATTTTTGGGAAAGGCGATAGCCAGTGACTACTATCTATGGGAAAATGCCAATAGACGAATAGAATTTCGATGGCCGGAAGACGATCGATCGATTGCATAGACGGAATGGGATAGGGCAATGGGGAACCATTGCCCTATCCCATTCCGTCTATCCAATTCCTCCTGTCTGCTCCCTCTCTTAACCCTTAATTTTTTTGACGCAGTGGAATGTCTTTTCTTGGGACACCATCCTGCTCGGCTGTATACCGTATACCCATCGTGGCCTCTGAGCGGATGGACGGGTGATGGTCGGACCGTCAGTCTACCCCCTAAACCAGCGATACTCAACCAGCGGCGGCCCGCAGGCCGCGTGTGGCCCACCGAGCTTTTGTTAGTAGCCCGTCTGACATACTATTACTTGAACAATAACATTGGTAACGTCTCTAGTGTTGCAAAAGTCCAACACTAACGGACGGACGGGCTAACTAACGGTAACCACTTTCCATCAGGTGGGTCGTAAACCTCTTTGCTGTACTCTAACAATAAAAAACCACCTTATCTAATACGTCTATGTGACCCTTATAAGAAAAAGGTTGAGTATGGCTGCACTAAGCCTAACCTGTACCCCTTTCCTATGCGCTACCTCTCCTAGATATTACATCTGTGGCACCCCTACACTTGGCTCTCACTTAGAGTACCCCAGAGAAGGTTAGCCTCTTCACTAACAGGGCGGGAAGTCCACGGGATTCCCTACTGGGCCGCGTGGCCCTCTTTGATGGGTTACGGCAGGAGGTGCACATAGACGCTCAAGACCCCTAGGCCACCTTATGCAGATGGGGTTCTATTCGCATTATCTCATCCAAAAGGCTGACAACGCGTTGTTTACACTCCTGGTGTTGCACTTTCCATCAGCTGGGCCGTCTGCTTGTTTGCTAGCTCCGCAAAAAAAGGGTTCAAATCCCGAACATAGCACATACACCACTTAGATACTATTAAGATCTATGTGCATATTCTGACAACTACCACGGCTGAGAGAAAACACCGCTGCACCGTGAAAAACTTACATTTCCGACAGACCTTGGACTAAAACAGCTGGTAGACATCTATCATTTATTATCATCACCATTATTTATTATCAGCACCAAGTACCAATTACAGTACAAGAAGTATAACATTGTAAGGTGCACAGGTATTTATTATAAGCGCTTGAAGCGTATATGGACTAAACTGACATCAGTTAGCTGACTATTTGGTCTATACACCCTCAATTTGTTAAAGGTGTATGGACCAAACTGACCTCAGACTCGGATTCAGTGCATTGAAATACATAAGAACAGATGAGGTCTGGTCAAAAATACAGACCACTCTTTGTGGGCATGTGTTATTCATCATTTATATATAGTTCTGTTTGCATTCACAAACTCCACTTTGCAGCCCATGGGACACGAAAGCGTCAGTGAGATTGTTCTTATTGGCTAAATACCACTAAGGCTAGCGACACACCTGTCGAAAGTACGGCGCTGAATATCCAGATAGCTCACAGTGTTTTTCAAGTAATCTGAAACTTAAGTAACACTAGCCGAAATTACGCAGCGTTCAGCGTAATGCTGAACCTATCGTCTAGCAGCTGTTTCCCTGAAAGCGTACTCAACGCATTTTGAATTTATAAAATATATTTGAAAAATTCAAAATCAAAAAGGTTTCGTAGACAAATAACGAAAATGGTGGATGATAATGTATAGTTCGTGAACTCGCACATACCCAATCATATTATATTAGTAACAACAGTAAACTCGCGTGTTTTATATTTATTTTCTAATCAAAGCGGACCACCGGGCTCACGTGTGCAGATCTGAGACTAAATCAGTGATGTGTAAGTGATGACTCTGCTTATTATTAATCAAGTCAGAATTAAACAATTGAATATTACTATTGTGTAAAATCATTTTCAAAGTGTCACTGTGTATCATAACTTTTATGTATTTTATACGACTCTCTGCGGCACGAACAACCCCATGAGGTTTGTGTGCCACAGTCGAATATATCTTATGTAGATATATATATATGTATTTTTTTTGTCAAATATATTTCTTAATATGCTTACGCTCATATAAATTATCATATATATATATATATATATATATATATATATATATATATAAAAAAAAAGTTTAACGGTTGCAATCGCGGTATTTTATTTCACTTTTACTTCGACGTTTCGGACGCTTTTCAGTAGCCGTGATTATGTTCTTATTGAACAAAGATCACGCAGCTTTTTTTTACAATACATTAATAAACGATACATTTCATAACAGTACATATGCCAATAATAGATCTTACTTTATAAGCTAAATTTATATAAAGGGAATTATTTACCTATTTATTTAATTTAATAATTTAATTCAAATTGAAAATATGTCATTGTACGGTTCAACGCAAAGCGTTTTGCTGAAACTCCGGCCTACTATAGCCTTCTTTAATATTACTATAAATATTGCTCATCAATTTATTGTGATTGACTCTTTACTAGTTGCTAATGAGATGCTATTACATCGCTATGAGTATCAACTAAGTTGAACCCAGAGATCAGCATCCAAGCTCAACTAGTACGAGAATAAATCCTTGTAAGCAACAAGGTGTATTTCTTCACCCTGCTACAAGAAAGCACCAGCAATCGACCAACTACCGCCAGCATCCACCATTACAAGCAAGAGAAATTGTACAAACTGTACAGTCATTAAAAAAGTCAAATAAATTAAACAGTTGTGGTCAGCACTAAAAGAGGAAGAAAAAGATGTCCGAAAAGTCGAAATATAAATAAAACAACGCGCTTAAAACCGTTACAACGTAGGTTTTAATTATTTGTACTAGTTGCGAATATTGTAGAAAATAAAACAGAAAACCCTGAAAACATAGTTAGTATGACAGCAAACGGAACTCGTAGTAGACCCCCAGACTGAAAGCTCAGTACACCCCCCTACAGAGGGTGGCATATTGTATATCGCCAGTTGCTACAACATAACAAACGTCACGCCCATACCGAGTGGGATGGAAGGATAAAGGGATAGAAGGAATTGATAAGGAGGCCAGGTGTTGTCATACACGTAAAATATGAATAAATAATATCTCGTGTTAAAAATAATTATAGTACTTTCTTAAGTTTTCACGACTAGTTTTGTCCGTGGAACCGAGAAAGAATACAATTTCCTGCGTTGAGGCGACAAACCAACCCACAGCCAGATGCTAGAGTATTTGCTCGTTTGGATGGCTACCACCCCTGCAGTAGTGTTTGCTGCCATGATAACGTTGAGTTGTGTGTATATTAGTGGCCAGGGTCCAGTCTTACCTTAAAGAGCGGTAGCACATCGGTACCAGGTGTTACAAATGTCCATAGGCGATGGTGACCGCTTTTCATCAGGTGTCCCGTCTATGGAACTCATGCCATAAACAAAATAGTAAGTTAGTGAAAAGTGAACGCAATGCCGCGCTTAAAACCGTTAAAATGTAGTTGTAATTAAATCATTATTAAAATCTACAAATTATGCATACCTGGTATTATCGATAAATCTGTTTATTTTCGCTTTTTCTCTTATTGTTAGGTTTTAATGTAGAATTATAAATAAAATTAAAAACGGCTGGTCGTTGCAATAGAAGGCCTGGTTCCCAATTCCGCTATTACTATCTCATCAAAATCGCTGGACGCTATCATCTCAATCGTAGTTTTGCCTGATTTTGGTATTCTGTTAATTCCAATCGCTTGCCTCCTTTACGCGACTCTATTATCATTAATACATGAAGTAAATACTTTGTACGCCTTTTTACGAAAATTGCGCGGACGGAGGAGTATGAAATTTCGCACACTTATAGTTTATATAGAGAAGGAGTGCAGAATGCTATTTTTTTTTTTAAATTATGCGTAAAGAGTACATTAATCAATAAAAAAACATTACACACACTACCGTGTATTTGACACACACACGCTTATATACTCTTTTGTAACACTACAATTGTAACACTTTTACGACCGTCTTCTTTTGTTTACTTTGTGTTTAAATTTGTGACTAGAAAACAGCCCATTGTTATTGTACTCTTTTATGGCAGATTGTGGCCTAGCTATTAGCCAGGTGTGTCGGATTAAGCCGACTTAGATACGGGGACATTGCATTTGTGCAATATAAAACGATGACCTGATGGCGGGGGGAGTGGGGGGGGGGGCAGTCGATCGAGAACCACGAGCGAAGAGAGACGTGTGTACTACAATCGGGAATCTAATAATTGACGGACTTTGCGCGTTTTATTGAGTTACGACCTTCTGCATTACGTTTGGACTTGTTGTGTTCGGTTATACCTGTACCTGTGTTATACGTGTTTGTATAGTTCTAATAAAATGTATAATAATTCTAACGGTATTTTAATTCGAGTCTCGCGACTCGTAAAAATGTAAATATAGAAAGGAAAACTAATGACCATAAACAAAAAGTCCATAATAAGTGTTACAATAAATATGAACATTTATAAAATAAAACGAAAAATCTATTATCACATAAAATACCACTTATGCCGTGTCCTTAAGTCGCGTTGTAAGAGTTGGTTCTCTTTTAAAAATATCCTTAATTTCGTTCCAAACCCATTACAATTTTGCTGATTTCTAATAGGCGGTGAAATATTATTTTTACTTTATTTTATTTTTTTATTAGTAATTTGGCTATTATGTAATGTAATATAATAATTAGTTAGTAAATAATAATTATGTAATTTAATTACATTCCGGACCCAGGATGGTTTAGATCAGGAATTCCCAAAATATTTCGGGCAAGAGTCCCTTTTCCAAAATGAACTGATACCTCAGACCCCCCACAGTCAAATGACTTTAAAAATCCTATCTTTAGTTTTTTTTCCTATTAAAAAATACTTACCAAATTAAAAACTTTGCGGTTGGTTAAGTTAGTAAACTTGACATCTTTTTCTCATCAAAGTTTAACAATATAAATAGACATAAAATGTCCAGATGAGCCGATTCGGCGACAGAAACAGCTGAATCACTCAAGCGGCGCATATATGCAGCCTTCAGGGAGAGTTATATATTTGTGCCGTTTGCTGTAGAGACGCTTGGACCGTGGGGCCCTGAGGCCATGAGCCTCTATCAAAATATATCAAAACGACTCATTGACTCTTCAGGTGATCAGAGGGCTGGTGCTTACCTCGGGCAACGGATCAGTATGGCGATCCAACGAAGAAACTTTGCCAGCCTTCTGGGCACCTTACTCATAGAAGACGGTGATCTAGGCTCAGTATTCTACTTATAGTCTTGAGGGACTATGGGTAGAATACAATACAAATAAGTTTTCTTTTATTGTATTCGATTATATGTAATTTTACAATTGTAAATTATGCAAGTAATCTGTAAGTATTATTAAAAAGACTTCAAAATTCAATAAATATTAAGTGTAATTAATAATTATCAAAACCATTTACGTAAAAATACTTAACTAGGTAATTATTTTAAAGAAATCATTAAAATCGCAAAGAAAAGATAAAATAAGATTGAATTGTCGAGTTTTTCATCTTGTAACAACTTCTGCACGCTTATCGATTTGTTGAGTTTTTTAAAGGTACAACAATGATACAGTTGGTACACGTAACACAACTTATATAGTATCTTGAAAGTTTCAAATAAGAATTTGTGATAGTTAATATGGGTTGATTTTTAGACCTCGTAACCCCCAAGATCAGTTTTCGTTTATGTCGACCCCAGGTAAACCGATTTTGACCCCCGAGGGTCGATATCGACCACCTTGGGAATCCCTGGCTTAGATTCATTCACAGTTGAATCCAATTAGAATGCGTTGCAATAGGGTTGTAGATTTTATTATTTCAAGGCAGGACGTCTGCTGCGACCGCCATTTTTGTGTGTGTTTAAGTGGGGTCCCTAGATGGTTTAGATTTACATACATATAGGTCCGGACTGGAATTGGGTTCCAGGATTTTTATGGAATTTTCATTTATGTTTGAACGCGTCCCTGGATGGTTTAGATTCACAATTGAATCCTTGATGAATGATTTTTATTTTTTCAGGGCAAGAGGACGTCTGCCGGGTCCGCTAATTTGTGTATATTAATTATAAGTTTCTACTATACAAATAAATAAAATTGAAGTGTCTGTTTGTAATGTCAAAATAGCAGGCTTTTACTGTATGCATATGAAAGTATACGGTGCTTATGTCAAAACTTCCATTTTTAAAATATTTGTCTCTAGGTTTGTTCCGGTTAATCTCTGAAACGGCTGGACCGATTTTGACGGGACTTTCACTGGCAGATAGCTGATGTTATAGGTAGTAACTTAGGTAGTATAGTAGTTATAGTAATTTATTTAAAAAAAATGAAAGGCCGACCGACGCGCACTCCACCGCCGTCGCCGCACTGGAAGGCAAATTAAATTAATTTCCAAGTGGAAGAAGTCGCGGTGAGTTGCAAATATATTAAAATATATAATTTTTTATGTTAATTTTACAAGTTACGGGACTCGAATTAAAATGACTTTATTAGAACTATACAAACACATATAACTCAGGTACAAATATAACCGAACACAACACGTCCAAACGTAATGCAGAAAGTCGTAATTCAATAAAACGCGCAAAATCCGTCATTATTAGATTCCGGATTTAGTACACGTCTCGCTTGTATCGTGGTTCTCGCTCAACTGACCACCTCCCTCCATCAGGCCATCTTTTTATCCTGCACAAGTGCAATGTGCCCGCTCGGCCATGTGGGCAGAATTTCCTAGAATCAGCTTGTAGTTTAAAATCCGTAACACCTGGCTAATGATTACAATACAACAATAGGTTGTTCTCTAGAAACGTATGTCAATAAATAAGTAAACAAAAGAAAACGACCATAAAATAATTACAATCGTTTCAATGTTATTAGTTCAAATGCCGACGAGTAATAAATGTGCTTCTACAAATCTGTACGGATAATTTGTCTTTGTCGGCGCTTACGTTGTAACATTAATAATTTTTTTATCATAAATAACACTTTATTACAAAGACTTATAAAACAAAACATTAGTTATATTGTATTCTACCCATAGTCCCTCAAGACTATTAGTATAATACTGAGCCTACATCACTGTCTTCTGTGGTAGGGTGCCCAGAAGGCTGGCTACGTTTCCTCCCTGGATCGCCATACTGATCCGTTCTCCGTGGTAAGCAACAGCCCTCTAATCACCTGAAGAGTCAATGAGTCGTTTTGATAGATTTGTTGTTGTTAATATTTTGCTAAATCTGTATAAATAAACAATGAATCGTAGAAATATATGTACGCGCATAACTTGAGAACGACTTCAAGTATTTTGATGTAAGTTCTTTTGTGTGTTTGAGTGGGTCCCCTCGGATGGTTTAGAATCACAATTGGAGCCAGTAGATGGCGCTGGGATCGTGTCCTAGATTATTATTTTTTCAGGGCAGGACAACGTCTGCCGGGACCTCTAGTGAAATATTATTATAGGTGTGGTCAAAAATATTTAAATACGTATGAATTTAAAAGGGCATAAATTGATTGATAGTGTTGTACAACTCCGTTTGCGTGACAAATGTCCATGAAATTTGACGCTAATACTGCGTCATTTACCACAGCACTCTGGGTTCGGGGAGCGTTTGGACTGCTTACTTGACTTGCCTATTTAAATATTAATTAGATAGCCGGCCGAGGCCACGGGCGGCCGGAAGGTTGGAGCTTACCTCGCTCAAAGGATTAATGTATATATTCAGGTAACGCTGCCAGCCTTCTAGGCACGCTGCCCAGCGACAGCAGTCTGGTCGAGTTGGACCGATTCTAGTTTATAGTGTTTCTTTACTTTTTTAGTGTATATTTTGTTAGGGTTTTACTTATGGTACAGTTTTATTTGTAAGTTAATTCAAATTTATTTTTTATAATAGGGCCAAGTTAGCCCTGCTATTTCCTTTGATTTAGTCAAGGACTATACGAACGGTTATTTATTTAGTATAACTTTATGTTATTTATATGTATGAATCTACTTCCTTAAGACTACTTGTAAATATAGTATAGTATACATAATAAAACTACATTTTAAAAGGTTTTAAGCGCGGTAATTTATTTGATTTTTATTATTTTGACGTTTCGGCCACTTTTCAGTTTCCTTTCGCGCTCATTAGGTGGCGCTAAGTCATTCCCATACAAAATTGCGTTAAGTTGAACGTGTTTGAGTAGTTAATACGGATACAGCTGGAATAGTTTCCAGTGGACACATTACTATTACACACACAGACGCATGCCATGTGTATAGTACATAAAGAGGGGTTTACATGGATCGATTTTAGTCACCAGCCGAATGCGGCCGGTCGCCGCGCGGCCCAGGTCGGACGCTACCCAACTTTAGGGCTTGCGGCTTTAGTCACTTGCGACCTAGCCGAATTGCCATTTTACGGTCGATTTTCGCTGCTTGGCAAAAATTGTAAGGCTTTAGTCACCCGTGTAAACCCCACTTTAGTTTAGCACGCAAAGTTTAAAAATGCTTCACATCATTTGACGCTTTTGTTCACACAGTCTCCGTCTATACTTTTATTCATTGGCTTTAGAGAACAATCAATATTTATTTATTGCACGAGTTCAGCAGACAGGCAGACGGCTCACCTCGTGGAAAGCGGTTACACATCGCCTATGGAGATTTGCAACACTAAAGCTAACAATGTGCCGCTGCTCTCTAAAGGGAAACTGGAATCTGGCCACTAATTCCGGAACAGAACTTAAGGTTATTATGGCGGCTGCTCTAGACCTGGGGCACAATTCTACTATTACTATCTCGTCAAAATCACCGGACACTATAGTCTCGATCGTAAGTTGGCCTGATTTCGGTGTTCTGTTATATAATTCTCCTTAACGTATCCGTTAACAGCGAACCTTGTCAAGTCCGGCTGTGCGAGCGCAGGTGGCTAGCGAAACCAAATTTGGTTTTAAAACTTCTTTTGCGAGGAGCGCAATACAGCCGTCCTGATGAGTCGCATGTCTAGCTGTAGGAGATTTTATGGCGGTTCTTTTTGATAAGGCGTTGCTCATCTGAGTGTTCTACTCGCTGCTCATCGAAAACAGTAATAGCTTTATCAATTGAACTACGCCACTCCCTTCTTTGTATTGCACGATCTTCCCAAATGTCACTTGAGATATCGCATGCAAAAAGATGGCGCTTGAGTACGTACCTATAACGCAGATATTGACCGCCTTAGGCATTTTAGTGTCTTTCATGCATACAACGTGGCAGCACCATCTCAGTTGTCTCTGTTAATCTCTATAGCATGCCCGAGGCTCTACAGTCTATATAAATATTTATAAACGAAAACTCGCCAAATTACAAAAATTTTCGTAACTTTTCAATATTAATTTTGGTTAACACCCTTTCTGTTGATGGTAATACCCACTTTTTCCCCTACTATTTATTATTCCGCTGATAAATATTGTGGATTTTACAGAATGCGAATATTTGACATTATCGGGATGGAATAGTAATTTGAATATCATCCAAACGTTAAAACATTGAATCAGTTGAATTGGGCCCCGGGGTCTCATCCACCTGGCTGTGGGTGGTTTTGTCGCCTCTTATGACAGGCCGCAGGAAATTGTGTTCTTTCTCCGTTCCTGCACGGATAAAAATTAGGATTAGGATTATGTATTAAACTAAACAGTATATGGGAGCAGCATACAACTAGTCATCGCAGTTGACAACAAACTAATGGCTAGCGCAACGCGGGAGAGCACATAATAATAGTTGCTCTATCTCGCTCGCACATAATCGCTCTCTCTGCTACATTCTGGTGATCCCGAAGAAAGGAACATTCCAAGCATTCCGAACAATGGAACACAATCAAACCAAGTGTGCGTTTTACTTGAAGGGGGATAATATGGGAGCTGCATACGTCTAGTCATCGCAGTGGACAACTAACTACTGGCTAGCGCAACGCGGGAGGGCACATATTAATAGTTGATCTATCTCGCTCGCACATAATCGCTCTCTCTGCTACATTCTGGTGACCCCGAAGAAAGGAACATTGCAAGCATTCCGAACAATGGAAAACAATCATATCAAGTGTGCGTTTCACTTGAAGGGGGGTAATATGGGAGCAGCATACGTCTAGTCATCGCAGTGGACAACTAACTACTGGCTAGCGCAACGCGGGGGGCACATATTAATAGTTGATCTATCTCGCTCGCACATCATCCCTCCCGCTGCTACAAGTACGTGTAAACGAAGCATAAATAAATCGAGGTTTGTGGGTCAACAGAGGCCCTGAAGAGTCCGCTGGAAACGTATGTTGTCGCTACCAAAGTGGTTTCCACAGTGTATATTCACGACGTTTACACATGAGGATAAGGTAGGGGTGGGACATCATCAGGATGTTTGAGAAATGTGCTCTAGTGTTTCACTTTACTAAAATTGCTTTGGAAGTAGTGGTAGAAACATGACTCTTCAAGGCAGTTGATAGAAGTCTCACGGGAACTAAAGGCTGGCTTGTATTTGGGACAACGCATTAGCGTTGCCATTCAGCGTGGTAACGCGGCCAGCGTTAGGAGAACGTTCCCAAATAACGGTGATTTGTGACCTATTTATTATTTGTTTTTTTCTTGTTTATTAAGCTATAGGTATAAATCGATCACAAAAGGATTACAATTAGTTCAAATGCCGACAGGTAATAAAGTGTGCTTTTACAGATCTGTACGTGGAATTTGTCTTTGTCGGAGTCTAGGCTGTAGCAATACTATAGATAGATTTTATTATTATTGTTACAATTTGGGCCACCTGCATATTTGTAAACAAAGCACATTTATTACCTGCCGGCGTTTGAGCTAATAACATTGTAGTTCTTTTATGATTGTCTTCTTTTGTTTATTTATTTATTGGTTATTGTGGAGAGCAGCCTATTGTACTTGTTTATGGCCGTTTGCAGGCACAATTAGGCAGGTGTGCTGATTACGATTTCTAAGAAATTCGATCTACGCGGGCGGGCAGCTATATAGTATTGGTGCAGTATACAGCAATGGCCCAATGGGGCGTTCGACAGTCAAGCGATAACCACTAGCGAGACAAGACGTGTGTACATTCGATAATCTATATAGTGACGGACTTTGAGCGTGTTATTGAATCGCTCATTACGTTTGGACCGATTGTGTTCAGTTATATTTGTACCTGTGTTATACGTGTTTGTATAGTTCTAATAAATTCTATAGTAATTCCAACGGCATTTTAATTCGAGTCCTGTAACACGTAACATTATTTATTTTACTACATATAAGTTGCACTATCAACGGTAAAATAGGTAAATAAAAGGTGAAAAGTGCTGTTAGATACCATATTAATAAAATATAAAGTATAGTTAACATTTGTTTCATCTATTAATATATATTTATATATATCTATATATATATATATATATATATATATATATATATATATATATATATATATATATATATATTTCTTCTGTACGTGTGTTGACAGTGAACTCCTCCTAATCAACTGGAGCGATTTTGTTTTTATGTCATGAAACAGTCTTTTAGGAATTCAGAAAATTCATCAGGGTCAGTTAGTATAAGTATATAATTAATTCTCTTTCTCCTGACGTACACGCTTATCAGGGTATTTTTGTTCTTGTTTATTTTTTTTTTTGCTAAATAATTTCTGATACATATATTTTATTACAATTTTGGGTTTAAACATTATACTACTTATATACTATTTTATGGAACGCTACTTTTTCTACTACTCGTACATTTCTTTTACTCTACTTCTAATGTATTTCTTTATTTAGATAGATAGATAGATAGATAGATAACAGTTTATTATACACCAATACAAAAATGAACTTAAAGACTAAAATTATATCTAGTTGTGTACAAAGGGCGGTCTTATCACTAAAAAGCGATCTCTTCCAGACAAACCCAGGAATGAATTGAGATGATAATGGCGATGATGGTATACGTAACATATAGTACGAACTACTTACACTTTAATAATAAATAATAAATACATGATATATATATATATATATATATATATATATATATATATATATATAGATATTTTATATATTACATAGATATATACTTAATATACATACCATACAAATACCTATCTACAGAATATATTGTTACATGCGAGCGGGGTACCCACTTAGGATTGGAAGAAAACACCAGTTTTTAACTAAACACTTTTATTGACTAACACACCCTTGCGTGCTTCCTCTCTGCAGAGTTGCCCCTAGACACGCAACGAACGACGCACTGTCCCGACGATAAGTTGTCTCAATCACAATACCGTCGCCGATATTGCGTAGACACACCTTCTGCTGCTGCAGTGTTCACCACAGAATTTACCGCGCGTAGCTCGCCTCTGGACCTCCTTTTAAACTACGCGAAACTCCTCCTTCACTAAACTGGCCACTACACTTTTCACTAAATTCACCACTACACTCGTCACTGTCTTCTATTAAACTCTTCTTCCAACTCTTTCGTATCGCACTTGTCGCTTCACTGTCTTGAACTGAACTCAACTCTAAACTGCCCGTTAAGCATGCCTTACGCTGCTTAACCCGGAAAAATCTTCTGGAATCCATAATTTCGTTTATACATCTATCCCTTTCTAACATCTATCTATTTCTGTCTTTACCTTCCCGAACTTTCTATTCTAGAACTTTCGTTTATCGTCTATCTCTTTCCAACATGTATCTGTCCTTGTCTTTTCTTTCCAGAATCTTCTACCTTTTTCTAAAAGTCTTGAGACCGGTTTACGCTGGCGGAAAGTTCGACCCTCGGTCGCCATAATATAAATGTTTATAAATTAATTCAAATACCATATTCCAACGACAGGTAGTTTTAAATATATGTATAGTAGTAGTATAGTATATATATATAGATAGTAACAGGATGCGCGTTCCAAAGCTGTATAGTCTTAACAGTAAAAGAATTATTGTAAAAAGTTTAGTATATACTTATGTATCTATTTATCTGTCTCTACTTATCCATAGTTAACAATAGGGGGGGCTGGACTGGCTTTAGTATAGGTTTTTTTTTACTATTGTATACATATGTTTTTTAAAGATAGTTTTAACACAAAATTAAACAAATAATGTAATTAAAAACAATTTAAAAAGGTAACCAACCACCCCCGGTCTAGAGTATGTCGCCATAACAACCTTGAGTTGTGTTCCGGCATTAGTGACCAGGTTCCAGTCTCCCTTAAGAGAGCAGCAGCGCATTTGTAGCACCTTTGGTGTTGCAAATGTCCATAGGCGATGGTAACCGCTTTCCATCAAGTGGGCCATCTGCCTGCCGGCTGGGTTTCAATAATAAAAAAAAAACAAGGAGCCTAATAGGCCGAAAACCGTGACATCTCTTAAAAATTAAATTTTTCACGCACATGTTCTGTTTCTGATATCAGACAAAATGAGGCGGCCTTAAGAACTGTAAACGAAATAATTATTCCAGCATGTCTCTAGCACATTGAAAAAGTGCGTTCGTGTCGTGACCACAGAACACCAAGAAAACAACCACGGAACGACAAAAATTAAAAATGAGGACAACGTGGTCAAACGAACAGGATTGAATATGCTTAGCTCAAAAAGACATTAGCGTAAATATATTTTTAATAATGTTCCAGTTTCCAGGGATCCCAAATTCGCCGTTTTGAATATTTAATTAAACAAGTCTTCGGTAGACATGACTTTGTGTCCTTTGAAAGCAACATTCGCAGTGCCTAGGGGCCCAGGGACGATCAAGTGCGGGCCGCTCGGTGTTTTTTCTTATTATTACAAGCTAGTATTATTTTATTTTATTTGGAGGGTTAACAGCTGTAGTCTTACAAACTAACGTTACAGAGATAGCTAAAGAACAGCTATTCATAAACCTCCACAGATGACAGGGAAATAAAAATAAAGTATAAAATACAGTAAATATAGAAAAAAAATAACAATAATATGAAAACTTTGTGACAGGGAAACTAATTATTATTAAAATAGGCTTTGATTAAATTCAATTATTATTAAACTTACAATGTTTGTCGTTAGTTTGTTTAGGCTAAATTTTGCAAGCTAAATTAAAACTATTTCCTTTAGAATTACAACGGGTTGTCTGAAAGAGATCGCTTCTTAGCGATAAGACCGCCCATTGTGCACATTTAGAATATTTTTAGGCTATAAGGTTTTCTGTAATGGTGTACAATAAAGTGTTATCTATCTTTGTATTTTTGTTCAGTTCTGATGCTATTACATGACACCCAAAAATATAATCAATATATGTTTTTTTTAGTATTACAACAAAAAAAGTAATACATGTCAAATGAAACTACAGATTATTAAATAAAATAATGTAGTGGAGTACTTACAAGCTAATGGATGGCATTATGCAGAAATTGAAGGTCAATTTCCGACACGTCCAAAGAATACGTACAAGCTCCCAACAATAATAGTTGGATCCAGTACCGTAGGGTAAATCAATAGCCTTCAACAGGAAGATCTTCCCCTTAAATGAAAGAGTTTTAGACTTGGTGATATAACTGTCAAACGCGGACCGTGCAGAAACGGAGAAAGAATACAATTTCTTGCGGCCGGGCGGCCTGTTGCAATAGGCGACAAAACAACCCACAACCAGCCCAACTGGATGGCTACCACCCCTGTTCTAGAGTTTACCGCCATATATCAACCTTGAGTTGTGTTCCGGCATTAGTGGCCAGGTTCCAGTTTCCCTTAAGAGAGCAGCAGCGCATTTGTAGCACCTTTTGTGTTATAAATGTTCATGGTGGTAACCGCTTTCCATCATGTGGACCGTCGCCCTATTTACTGAACTCGCGCAATAAAAAATAAAAATAGAACCTATATCATGATAAAAAAATACATTAAATCCATTATTTTCTTATATTATACATTTTTATGTACTACTAGGATTCACCCGCGACTTAATCCACGTTGGACGGAATAAGCTAAATTACACATGTTCTAACAATTTGAAATCACTACCGGAAAAAATTCCGACAGAAAACGTATGTGTATGCAATAATGCAACTATGATTTTTCAACGATTTTCACAATCAATCACATAAATTTTCATTGAAAGTTTATATATATATAAAAACCTAATTGAGTGATAATTAATTGAGTTTTTATGTACGTAGCCTAGAGCTACTCTATCCAGGAAAAACCCTATTGTATAATATTATAAAACTTAAACAATTGAATTGAATTACATTGAACCTTTTTGAAAAGAAAACAAGTGGAATAAACTATATAAAGGATGGAGAACATTATGCATCTTTTTCAGATTTCATTTCTGTTTGTTCGGGATTCACGTAAAATCTACGGGGCCGATTTCAATGCGTTTTTCACTGATCGACAGCAAATTGCCAGAATTAAATTCTACGCTAATTTTTACTCTGGAAATCCCACGGGTATGTTTCTGGGAAATATTTAAAATGGTCATATTATAGGTCATAGGTACAACACAACATAAATATCATTGAATAAATGTCACACACAAAAACAAAATATACCAACAAGCGTGTATAAATTTTAAAAACTTTCTTAGAAATTAAGTTGTAAAAAAGGTACGGAGCTCGTGTTCGTGGAGCTGGTCAAAAAATAAACAATAATGGTCTTATTAAAAAATCGTATTCCAATGCTATATTTTACTGATTGATAGCAAATTGTGTATAATAAAATGTGTAATGCTTTTTATCCCGATAATCCCGCAAGAGTTTTCTCGAGAGCGATTTGAAGTTTTTCGGATGCATAAAAATTAGCTTGTTCCGACACAGTTTCTACTAAAACGATAGCTTAACTTCTTTTTTAAATGTGGCGATACTTTGTGTCCCGGTAATCCCACGGGAATTTCAAGTCAAGTGTGGACAAAGTCGCGGGCATCCTAGTTAATACATATATATTCGTAAGCGACCCGTAAAAAACTGAACTTGATAACTCACGCAACTTTACGAGCTGTCAGGAAAAATCTACTGTAATAAGATTTTTGGGCCAAAAAGAGGAAAATTCTTATCTCTGCTTGTAATTTTAAATTATTTGATGCTTACAAACATTTTTATATAATTACAAGTCTTCCTACTAATATTATAAACGCGAAAGTTTGTAAAAATTTATGGATGTATGTTTGTTACTCTTTTACGCAAAAACTACTGAATGGATTTTGATGAAACTTTAAAATAACGAAAAAATTCACACCTGCATACCTGTAGACATTTTATTACCTTTTCGACATTTGGACTTCTTTTGTTTACTTTGTGTTCAAAAGTTGTGATTAGAAAAACAGCCCATTGTGTATTGTAATCTTATATGGTAGTCATTAGCCAGGTGTGATTCTAGGAAATCCAGTCCACGCGGCCGAGCAGACATATTGTATTTGTACAGTATAAAGCAACGCCCCAATTGAGAGATGAGGCAGTCGAGCGATAACCACAAGCGAAGCAAGACTTGTCTACATTCGGTAATCTATTTAGTGACGGACTTTGCGCGTATTATTGAATTGTGCTTTACGTTTGGACTGGTTGTGTTCAATTATATTTGTACCTGTGTTATACTTGTTTGTATAGTTCTAATAAACTCTACAATAATTCCAACGGCATTTTAATTCGAGTCCTGCAACTCGTAACAATAATATAGCTTACACATCAGAATAACACATAGGCTATAATTTTTAAAGATATAGTGTGTATTATCCAAAATATAACAATTTTCCATCACCACGCGGGTGAGACCGCGGGGCGCATTAGTATCGGGTTCGTTTTTTTCATTGCTTGAAACTCTCAAACAGACAGACAGCCCACCTAAGAAAGAACCTTATTAGACTATCATAGAAATATGATCACAGAAGTATGAGTCGTTTTTATATGAAGAGCCTATATTAATATATAATAACAACACCTAAAAGTCCCACTGCTAGGCTCGGGCCTCCCATTATAGGAGAACGGACAGTACACCCGCCACGCTTGTCCAAGGCGGCTTGGCAGGTTTGACGCATCGTTTCTCTCGATGTGCAGGTTGCATCACGATGAATTCCTTCACCGTTGTTAGCACGTGCTAATTGTAACAATAAGCACATTAGGTCAGAAAACTGCCTAAGTGGTGCATGCGTTCCGGTCAGGATCGAAGCCGCACCCTTTGAGTTTGGGACGCGTGCGCTAGCCATTACGCTACCACGACATGAAGAGCCTATGACGGTATAATTAAGGAATCTTATTTGACAGCAAGCGTACAAATACGATTATATCCCCATTTACCCTCAAAAATGGCGGAATAATAAAGATCAAATAAATTAACACGCTTATAACCGTTAAAACGTAGTTTTAAGAGGCTTTGTAGACCTGATTCAAATCGGTGTTTCAGAAAATCAACCCCGCACGGCCGATATTTACTTCGTTGAAACAGCGCGTAATAAAAGTTCGAGCGTGGCGAAATATTGCAACTGAACATACCTACGCGCAGCGTGTCCATACCAACTTGATTCAATTTATTTCATTCTAAGGCTGCCGAGCACGAGAGCGAGACAAAATATCCTAAAGTGAGACAGAGCGTTTATAAGCTTAATAGGTATTGAAATTTTAACATACCTTCCTAAGCGTATTTAGCTCAACGGTTTACCGAGCGCAATAGTAACTAAGAGGTACAGGGTTCGAATCCTCGAGCTATTTGTTTCTTTTTATTTTTTAATATTTTTTAGATGAGTAAACTTTATTAAAATGATGTAATTGTATTATGGAACAACAATGAATCCATATATAGGTATATATATATTAATATAAATGCGAAAGTAACTGTCTGTCTGTCTGTTCCCTTTTCACGGAAAAACAACTGGACCGATTTGGCTGAAACTCAGTATATATATATGTGTGTATATATATATATATATATATATATATATATATATATATATATTCGATGCCGAGAAAGAACATAGTATGCATTTTATCCCGGAAAATGTGATAGTTTCCGGGATAAAAATATATTTGTCTTTCTGTTTCTTCTGCTTTTACGGAAAAAAATATTACGATTTGGCTGAAATTCGGTATATATGTAATTTAATAATGACGGTGAATAAGAGATACTTATCATCCCGGGTAATGGGATAGATGTATGTAAAGGTTATCTCAGAAAGTAGAACAGGTTTTTTTTCAGTCATTTCGGTCATTTCATTTTATCATTTAGGCCCGTTCGGCCACATATATTTTCATCCCGGAAACTATCTCATTTTTCGGGATGAAAAATATCTCTTGGCCACCGTCGGTATTAAAATTACATATGTACCCAGTTTCATCCAAATCGGTTCAATAGTCTTTCCATAAAAGGATAAAAAAAGTAGAGCATGATCGGCATATTAGTAGTTACGATGTAGCTGGAGAACTGAGAATTGACCACAAAACGGTTTTGGCGCATTTGAAAAAAGATGGGTACACAAAAAAATCTCGATATTTGGGTGCCTTATGAGCTCACTGAAAGAAACCTAATGAACCGTGTACTCATTTGTGATTCTTTATTACGACGTAATGAAACCGAACTATTTTTGAAGAAGCTGATAACTGGTGATGAAAAGTGGATCACGTACGACAAGAACGTGCGAAAAAGATCATAGTCAAAGGCCGGTCAGGCTTCACAGAATGTGG
Source organism: Dendrolimus houi (assembly GCA_039645545.1). Classification (NCBI taxonomy): domain Eukaryota; kingdom Metazoa; phylum Arthropoda; class Insecta; order Lepidoptera; family Lasiocampidae; genus Dendrolimus; species Dendrolimus houi. The sequence goes on from CM077145.1 coordinate 2,662,152, forward strand.
CGAAACCCGGGTTAACTCGCGACAAGATGATGTTGTGTGTATGGTGGGATTGGAAGGGCATTATTCATTATGACCTGTTACCGCCAGGCAGAACCATCGATTCTGAACTGTACTGCGAACAACTGATGAGATTAAAGCAAAAAGTTGAGAGAAAGTGGCCCGAATTATTCAACAGAAGGCGTGTGGTTTTTCACCATAATAACGCTAGACCTCATACATCTTTAGCCTCTCAGCAAAAATTACGAGAGTTTGGCTGGGAGGTGTTAATGCATCCGCCGTATAGTCCTGAACTTGCACCTTCAGATTTTCACCTGTTTCGGTCTCTGCAGAATTCCTCAGGCAGTGTCACTTTAACATCACGAGAGGACTGCCAAAACCACTTGTCGCAGTTTTTTGATCAGAAGCCCAAAATTTTTTATTGCAATGGGATCACGTCCCTACCTATAAGATGGCAAAAAGTTATCCAACAAAATGGCACCTACATACTTTAGTCAAATATAAATAAACTTTATAAAAAAAAATCTTTTGAATTTTTATATAAAATGCGAAGAAACTTTTTCCCCAACCTAATAGAAAAGTATTTTTATTGCATTTTATAAAATTATTTAAGAAGAGAAAAAGACCATTTTATCAATTTTGATATTAAAAAAAAAATCTACTACATCAAGTGAAGCTAGTAGGATTCGAACCCACACAGTCTATGATTTAGACCACTCCTCTACCGTATACGCCAAATAAGTATATCTCGATCTCCTTCATTTATTTAAAATTTAATTTCGAATAGCACGCTCGAGCAGAGCGACGCGTGTACACAGCACCGTAGCCGTCCGGCGTATTGATAAATTCCATACATTGGGACCGGCAAGCGTGATTTTTGAAGTCATTTATAATAAAATAATTAATTAATTGCAAATTCTCTAAGTAACCGAATAAACAAACTATAATAAGTATATTTCTTATATGATATGTTATTTTTATTTATTTTAGCGATGTACGATTAACAGTAATAACATGACACAAGATTGAAGAACACGTTTAGAGGTTACTTTGCAATTATTTTCTATCAAGAAAATTTATCGAGAATGCGTTTTGAGTACATAGTTTACCTCAGAAATATGATCAAGATTGACATATATTTTTTTCACCACAGCAAAGTATGTATAATTACTGTAACAAGGGCTGAGAAATCGATCAAAAAACGCTTTTTGTCTGTTGTAACGCTGTTAATACTAGTCGCGAAATCTTAAGAAAATATAACTAAAAATGGCGTCAAAATGCAACAAGAATTTCGACTGGAATATCTTGTATATTTTATAAGATTTTTACCTTCCAATCTAAGTTGTTGGAGTAAGGTGTTATGGAACCCTCTCTGATCGCCTTGCTACCTGGTGGTGCGGGTGGCAAAGGTAGAAATTGTTGGTGGTGGAAGAAGGGAAAAATTCACAGCCGGATGGAATTAAGCGGCAGTCACCTGCGGCTCCTCAGACCTTTGGACTCCTCAGCAACTCTTCAGATTTAGCGTCTGTTCAATTGGTCACAGAGTCCACATACCACCAACAGGAGCGGCTTTTTATGCGTTCTAGGGTTGCACTTAAAGATGCGCGTTCGATGTTCGCGTGACTGTAGACGAACTGAGCCGCCCGCCGGCACGAATCTTGGTTGGCCGACAGGTGACACCGCCTATCTCTATCCAGCGTGTGGATTTGCGGAAAGGAGAGAAAAGGTAGGAATACAAGGCTCCTAACCACTACCCATGATCCCAAATACATCTTTTATTTCTTGTTTTTTTCTTAACCGTTTTAATCTTCTTTATTAATGCAACTAGCTTTTGCCCGCGACTTCGTCCGCGTGGAATAGTTACCAGAAGATGAAATTATTTTTAAATCTTAATGACTTCCCGCCGGCCTTGCACATCATAACTGCGCGCGCAGTACTTGATCATTATTTTGCTGCGATGTTATTTTAAAACTGCGATATCTCCTAAGATATTCATTGAAATTGAATGATGTAAATGGCAATTTTGTTTTAAATTAAATACCTGTGATGAATAACGTATTTATTTGGATAAGGATTAATATCGTGCTTATAAAAACACCTTCGGAAATAATGCATTAGAACAAATTTGATTGGCATAAAAAAGGTTATAGTGAGCCAACCTTAAAAGACAGACATATGCTGTCGCGGACTTTTTTTTAGAACTTTTAAAGGGGAACTATTCTGTCACAAATGATTTTTGTGAAACTTTAACCGTTTACGTAGCGCACACAGCGGAAGCTCTCAAAAGAAAAAAACCCGTTTTTTAAACATTCTTCATTGGTGCTCCGCTCCTAATGGTATTAGCGTGATGATATATAGCCTATAGCCTTCCACGATAAATGGGCTATCTAACACTTAAATAATTTTTCAAATCAGACCAGTAGTTACTGAGATTAGCGCATTCAAGCAAACAAACAAACAAACTTTTTAGCTTTATATAATAGTATAGATTAATGAAACTACACTCATCGTAACAGAAAACATGCTAAATCTTTATTAATTATGATAAAGTATGACGTTTATATGATCGTAAGTGTAATATGTGAAAATAAAGAACAGCATCATTTAAAATGATCATAGAGTTTGACAGGTATGACATTATAATTATATGACAAATATATGACAGTGTAGTTGAGGCCTTATACAGTACGGGCTTTTTTTATTACAGTATACTACTCTGTCGAAAAAGTACCGGGACAAGGTCAATAATACACAAAATGTTAGTTATTCATTCAAATTTATTTTATCACTTTCAAAGTATGCTCTTTCAGAAACGATACACTTACGCCAAAGAATAATCCATTCGTCAAAACATTTTTTAAACGCTTTTTCCGGAATTGAGTTTAGGTCAAGTCGCAAATTCTCCTTTATGTCTTCTACCGAATGAAAACGGGTGTCACGAAGTGGTAATTTGGGTTTAGGAAAAGAAAGAAGTCAGCTGGAACCATATCTGGTGAACAAGGTGGTAGCTCGATGGCATTTGTTGGGTTTTTGGTTAAAAATCCAAGGAATTTTTTTCGACAAATCTGGCCTTTTTCGTCGAATTTGCTCTCTTAAACGCTGCATAACGCTGAATATACATTATTTACCGTTTGACCTTCCAGTAAGAATTCCGAGTGCACGACACTGCGATAGTCAAAGAAAACAGTCAACACGACTTTGACTTTTGATCGACTTTGGCGTGGTTTTTTCGGTTTCGGTTCAGTTGGAAGACGCCACTCTGAAGCTTGTTGATTAGTTTGCTTGTCAAATTCGTAAACCCACCTCTCATTGCTGGAGTACAGCAGACAGGCTGACGGCCCAACTGTGATGGAAAGTGGTTACCGTCGCCTATAAACATTTGCAAGGCTAAAGGTGCTATCAATGTGTTGCCGGACTCGTAGATGGGACTGGAACCTGGCGGCTAGTGCCGGAACACACCTCAAGGTTGTTATGGGGGCATACTGTAGAGCAGACCACGTAATTCCTACTGTTCACCTCATTTTATTCAATATGAAAATGATGAAAATTATTCTATTTTTAATAGGCATCTATAATATCAGTCAATGGGCAAACATTGATTGAATTCAAATGAGGGGCGGTCAAATGACCGGTGCAATTTGATGTTTAATTAAACACTCGATACTCTTTTGAGTGTGGAAGCTGGCCGTTAATGTCAGAATACAACTCAAGGTTGTTATGGGGGCATGCTCTAGACCAGGGGTGGTAGCCATCCAGACGGGCGAACACCCTACCACCTGACTATGGATTGTTTTGTCGCCTCTTACGACAGGCTGCCTGAACGCAGGTATTTGTATTCTTTCTCCGTTCCTGCACAGTACAAGGCACAGGTAGGGCAACTCTAAAAACCTTCGAAGTTCGCACATAAGTGAGACCACATGACACGGCTATTTTCACGTCGAAATGGCTCCCTCTACGGATTTGCATATTGATTGAATCTGGTATCGTAGCATCGTTCAATGGATCGCTTTATCCGATGCGCACATACGGTGTGGGAAAACGCATCTGCCACGTTCCTATATCATCACGCCGCGGTTTCACTTATTTTTAGCACCCTATTTATTTAATTAAACTACGTTTTAACGGTTTCAAGCGCGGTAATAATATTTGATATGTATTATTCACGGAAGACAAAGATGTCAAGTGTCAATGAGTATTGTTAAAGTTTTATTTAGCCTACCGCCAACTTGTTCATTTTAATTATTTAGTTTTAATTTTGTTTATGGTTATTATTTACTCTATGGGAGCCTAATCTAATTTACCACCGATTGGCAACATTTATTTCGCCCTGTTTATTTATTGACGTATTAGAGCCATGCTACTAGAATCATTATTATAACTTCAGCTCTTAGAGCCAGCTCAATGAGAGTGATACCACGTCACCACAGAATGTACAAGTGAAACGGTTGACCTTGAGCAAACGAGAGTTACCATAGCGCACTTCCGCTTTCCCCTCTCATTATCTTATCTTTAATTCTCCTTCTGAAAATTACAATATATATTTTACTAAAGGTCCCGACAGACGTTGTCCTGCCCTGAAAAAATAAACATCTAGGATGCGATCCCAGCGCCACCTACCAGTTCCAATTGTGAATCTAAACCACCCAAAATCTAAACCAAAAAAAAATCATCAAAATCGGTAAAGCCGTTCTCAAGTTATGCGCGTACATTTCTACGATTCTTTCTATTTATATATGTTATTGGCAAATGTTGATATGCAGTCTCTTCCCGTAATGACTGGTTTATCTAGGTTTGACCAAGGCCTTTCGACAAAACCCGAAATAAATTCCAATTTTGGCCTTTGACTAAAGTATTTTTATTAAAAAACCTAGAAGTACCTAACTTTTAAATCAAACACCGAACGTAAAATAATCTGTTTCGGGCTTTGCGTAGTCGATGCTAGAAGCGACTAAGGCAGACTCGGTCAAACGTCGAGTCGTACTGCACTTGTTAGATCTTTAATGGTTGTGTAGCCGCAGACGTCCGATCACCACGGCGGTCGTTCGCAAATGATCGACAAGCGCGAGCTCCTAGTCGGCCTCCGCGTTTTCCCTCCACGCACACCTCGCCTCACCTCACTTCGGCACGTGCAATCGCTCGAGTGCGCTTATTATTATTAAATGTTATATTTCGTTTAGCAGCTAAATGTGTGCTGTATTATAAAACATTAATCGGCTATTTTACCAAATAAATTTCATTTCTACCCGAAGACTTCCAAAATTGTATAAATTAGTCTCTCCTAGGTTAAACAAAAATTTGTTAGTCAAAGGCAGAAAAACGTCATTTATTTGGACTTTGACTGAGACTTTTGCGATTGTCCCTGTCTACACTATATAAAAATGCACCAAGGACAAGCCCGGGTAAGTGTCGGACTAAAAAATTATTATTATTATTGCTGTGCCGGAATTATATGCGACACAACGCTGAATTTCAGTGCAAACCTTCCTTTTGGCGTGAGAACAAAACGACCCAATTTTGTTAAACTAATTTTACTTATAAAGTATTTAATTAGTAAACTAAATAAATAAATTTAAATAAAACCAACAACAAAATACTTTATTACCTTAAAATAAAAATGAATACATAACCAAATAATTACTTAAATCTATTGGCACATCCCTGCGTGTATATCCGTGTAACAACTTGTATCGAATCAACTATTCGAATACAAGTTCGATGTATTCGATGTTATTTTAATACAAGTTTTATTAATTCCAAATTTAAATTACCACGGTGATGTTACGTCCAGCGCTGTACTTTATTATTTCATCTTTTACCTCTTAAAACTAGAAGAAAGTTTTCTAATTTACGCTTCTTGGTTGAAATTGTGCAAATCTCATTGAGAAACTACATTTGCATTGTTACAAGTTAGCGGGACTCAAATTAAAATGCCATTAGAATTATTATAGACTTTATTAGAACTATACAAACACGTATAACACAGGTACAAATAGCCAAACACAAAAAATCCAAACAACGCAGAAAGTCGTAATTTAATAAAACGCGCAAAGTCCGTCACTATTAGATTCCCGAATGTACACACGTCACGCCCGTATCGTAGTTGTAGCTCAACTGACCCCCTCTCTCATTCAGGCCATTGTTTTATACTGCACAAATGCAAAATGTGCCCGCCCGTATCGTCGACATAATTTCCTAGAATCAGATTGTAATTAATCCGTAACACCTGACTAATGATGCAGCCCGCAGCGGCCGTAAACGAGTACAATAGAACAATAGGCTGTTCTCCACAATACTGGAAACGTATGCCAATAAATAAGTAAACAAAAAGAAGACTATCATAAAAGGATTACAATTAGTTCAAATGCCGACAGGTAATAAAATGTGCTTTTACAGACTGTACGTGGAATTTGTCTTTATCGAAGCCCAAGTTGTAACAGTATGTTCCCCCTACTAATGGTCGTCCTAAGAATTTATTACACACACCATTGACGCGTACAGTTTACCGACGCAATTCGTTCTATATAAGACAGAACAGCAAATGAATTTAATAAATAAGTTGGAAGATATAGACTTAGACCTATTTACTAATAGTGTAGCATTGTTAAGTGCGTTACATTTATCCCGCGTAGAACGATGATCTGGAGGGAACTTCCCGCCACGGGTTTCTCCTTGCGTTACGATATGGGGTTTGTTTAAAAAGGGCATTATATTTCTTAGAGGCCGGCAACGCGTTGGCGACATCCCTGGTGTTGCAAACGCCTATAGACGACGGTAACCACTTTCCATCAGTTGGACCGTCTGTCTGTTTGCCTACTTCAGGCAATAAAAAAGGTACAAAGGTGGTGAAGTTCTATTTAAACTCGGATTTATAGTTTAAGTACTTCATATATATATATATATATATATATATATATATATATATATATATATATATATATATATTATATATATATATATAGTATATATATATATATATATACATGTATCCATATATACATATATATACATATATATACATATATATATATACATATATATATATATGTATCCATATATACATATATATATATATATATATATATATATATATATATATATATATATATATATATATATATATATATATATATATTATATGTGAAGATTTTTTTGTTTCTTAGTTCAATTTTCATTTTCTTTCTACTGTCATCTGTGAAGGCTTGATAATAGCTTCTCCTGATTCAGTTTGTTTTCTAGGTAATATTATTACAGCTGTTAGCCCTCCAAATACAATAAAATAAAACAACGTCTAGAACGAGAACTATTTTTTTGCCTTCTGGCAATATTCTACTTTATCTGTGGTCGAGGTCATTGACTCATAAACAGAGAGTTTTTGGCGGGAACTGAAAGGAGATGTGCTGTGCAATTTTATTTTCTAAAAATGTGTAAAATTACTCTAAAATGAATAATAATTGAAGGATATTGTTAGTGTTTGAGTAGTAATTATTTGTTTTGTGAGAAACAAACTGTATAGTCGAATGTGACCTTTTAAGTTGTCACAAAACTCCATGAATGTTCTGTTGAATGGCACCAGCTGATAACCTACAGTTCAGCTGTGCTACACATAGACTTAAGAAAATGAAGAAACTATTGATATCTAAGATCTGGCTTAAAGGCCTAGCTGCCAAGCCATAAACCTAAATAATAATAAATAAGTTCATAAACCAAGCGAAGTCATCCATGTTATTTTAATTTTAACGTTGATCAGAGTCTAAAATCCGCTTAAAACAACTAAATACGCATGTAACAATACCAAGTTTCACGTGAGCAGTGATTTTTAAAATTTACCAAGGATTTATAGTGGAATTTGAAGTAAAAATCTTTTCGATATAATTCGACGATATTTACCAAAGAACAGCCGACATGGTAGGTTTGTAATTGTTAGTTTAGCTTCTTTTAATCAAATAATTGTTCTGATAACTATCACAGGGTGTTGAAGCTCTTGCATACAAAACAATAGTGATCTATATATATGTAGGCTCATGCCGTGCGAATGTCACGACACCGAGAATAACACAATAATAATCTGGAATAACAGGTTGGGGAAAAAGTCTTTTCGCATATAGTATGTATGAACTTGTAATAAGATCTCTCTGGCTATATCATTTGTATCTGTCTGGTTTTGGTATCATTAAAAAGTTTTAATTTTAAAGAAGACAATTCAAATTAGGAAAATGTGCGATTTTCATTTGTTTTTCTTATTGTTAAAATGAGTGAATCTAATGAAGAAATTTGATACACTTTAAAATATTACTACAAAAAAGGTAAAAATGCAACACAAGCCGCGAAAAAAATTTGTGATGTTTATGGACCTAATGCAGTATCTGTGAGAGTAGCGCAAATTTGGTTTAAGCGTTTTCAATCCGGAAATTTTGATATCAAGGATGCACGTCGCTCTGGTCGCCTTGTTACGGACAAAATTGATGCCATTTTTGAAAAAGTGGAGCAAGATCGGCATATTAGTAGTCACGATGTAGCTGGAGAACTGGGAATTGACCACAAAACGGTTTTGGCGCATGTGAAAAAAGCTGGGTAAAGAAAAAAGCTCGATATTTGGGTGCCTCATGAGTTCACTGAAAGAAACCTAATGAACCGTGTACTCGTTTGTGATTCTTTATTACGACGTAATGAAACCGAACCATTTTTGAAAAAGCTGATAACTGGTGATGATAAGTGGATCACGTACGACAAGAACGTGCGAAAAAGACCGTGGTCAAAGGCCGGCCAGGCTTCACAGACTGTGGCGAAACCCGGGTTAACTCACAACAAGGTGATGCTGTGTGTATGGTGGGATTGGAAGGGCATTATTCATTATGAGCCGTTACCGCCAGGCAGGACCATAGATTCTGAACTGTACTGCGAACAACTGATGAGATTAAAGCAAAAAGTTGAGAGAAACAATGCCCGAACGGCGGGGTGAGGCAGTCAAGCGACGATTACGATACGGGCAAGACGCGTGTACATTCGATAAGCTAAATAGTGACGGACTTAGCGCGTGTTATTGAATCGTGCAGTTTGTATTGGTTACGTCCAGTTTATATTTGTACCTGTGTTATATGTGTTTGTATAGTTCTAATAAATTCTATAGTAATTCCAAACTGTTTTAATTCGAGTCCCGCACTCGTAACAATATTAAATATTGTACACTAATATACAGAAATATTAGGACAACTCCAAGAATTGCATCCACGCTTGTCAGGTGTCGAGCAGAAATTGCCCTCAAAGAATACTGCGATAATCGGACAGTATCGACCACAATATATTATGCGCTCCTTGTTCAAGACTACTTCACACTACCCGTGTAGACTGTCGGTTGAAGACTGTTGGTTGTAAACCAGTCGGTTGAAGACTGTCCCTTCTCTGCCCAAATACCGAGTATTTAAGGTCCTCGTAGTGCGCCGCAGTAACAATATCCGGCAATGCTTTGGCGCCACTTTAGTTTCACTCCCTTCTTAAAACCAACTTTCGCCATCCGTATTAACTTCCAACTTCCGGTTACTCCATTTCCGATATTCGTCGCTTGATAATAAATGCCCCTACGTTGACATCCGGTTATGTGACTTCCGATTACTACATGAAAGAATACTCTATCCGTTTATTGACTACTTCCGCCATATGGTTACTTTATAATAACAAATACGATTCCTACATGTATAAAATAGAGTCGTGTTAGTTACACCATTTATAGCTCAAGAACGACGGGACCAATTTTTATGATTTTTGTGTTTTTAGCAATTGTCTTCGTCCGGAATAGGATAATATGTATTAAAATATTGCTGCATGCCGTCAAAGATAAGCGCACAGCTGCCTGTTGTAAGCGCAGTTTATTGTCAATTGTAACTAAGAAAAACATGCTATTGTTTTTCTACTTGTTTTATAACCATCATTAGCGTCGAACTAATCCTTATTGTTTTTGTTTTCGACTTTGTGGCCGTTTGTAGGTGTGCAAATTACTATTTCTCAGAAACTTAGTGCACGCGACCAATTTCTTTGTACTGTGTAGTGAGTATAAGACAATGCCCGAATGGAGGGGTGGGCAGTCAAGCGACGACTACGAAACGAGTAAGACGTTTGTAGTACTCTCGATTAGCGATATAGACGACGGATCTTACGCGTTTCGAATTGCATTGAACCGTACCGTGTGAACTGGTTGCATCCACTTTTATTTGTATTTGTTTTATACGTGTTTGTACAGTTCTAATAAATTCTATAGTAGTTCCAACGGCATTTTTAATTCGAGTCCTGTAGCTCGTAACAATATGGTATTCTTCAATAATAAAAAATATCAGAATAACTATTCATTTGTTATGATTTTTCCCGGCCGATTTCGGCAATGGTGACTGCATTTAAGCTCATTTTCACTTGTCTGATATAGGTGAATTATTTTTGTGTGTGTTCAAGTGGGTCCCGGGTTGGTTCAGATTCACGGTTGAACCCGGTTGATGGCGCTGTAATCGGGTTCTATTTTTTTATTTTTTTTATTTATTTTATTTTATAAACTTTGTTCACGAGTTACAAAATTCATAAGCAAAAAAGAAATTTGACTGATAATTATCAAGATTTAATCTTCCATGTTTGTTAATTGGTGACATTTACGATAAAAATATAAGAGACCTTTTTTGTAGAGCGTTCGATTTCCTACAGAAAAGTATATTGATTTTGCTGCTAAATCAATTACTAACGGAGATATGATTTTTTTCTATTGGACTGAAATAAAAATAAAAAGCTGCGAAGCGGAGGATCTTGCTTTTAAAATTAAGAGCTCATATTTGCTGAGAATTTTTTAAGATGTCTAGCAACCCATTTTTCCGTGTCACTTGTAAAAAACAATGTTTTATTCACTCACCCTAATGTATATAATAGGTTGGGGAAAAAGTCTTTTCGCATATAGTATGTATGAACTTGTAATAAGATCTCTTTGGCTATACCATTTGTATCTGGCTGGTTTTGGTGTTATTAAAAAGTTTTAATTTTAAAGAAGACAATTCGAAATTCAAATTAGGAAAATGAGTGATTTTCATTTGTTTTTCTTATTGTTAAAATGAGTGAATCTAATGAAAATATTCGATACATTTTAAAATTTTACTACAAAAAAGGTAAAAATGCAACACAAGCCGCGAAAAGAATTTGTGATGTTTATGGACCTAATGCAGTATCTGTGAGAGTAGTGCGTGAAATTTGGTTTAAGCGTTTTCAATCCGGAAATTTTAATATCAAAGATGCACGTCGCTCTGGTCGCCTTGTTACGGACAAAATTGATGCCATTTTTGAAAAAGTGGAGCAAGATCGGCATATTAGTAGTTACGATGTAGCTTGAGAACTGGAAATTGACCACAAAATGGTTTTGGCGCATTTGAAAAAAGCTGGGTACACAAAAAAGCTCGATATTTGGATGCCTCATGAGCTCACTGAAAGAAACCTAATGAACCGTGTACTCATTTGTGATTCTTTATTACGACGTAATGAAAGCGAACCATTTTTGAAGAAGCTGATGATGAAAAGTGGATCACGTACGACAAGAAAGTGCGAAAAAGATTGTGGTCAAAGGCTGGTCAGGCTTCACAGACTGTGGCGAAACCCGGGTTAACTCGCAAAAAGGTGATGCTGTGTGTATGGTGGGATTGGAAGGGCATTATTCATTATGAGCTGTTACAGCCAGGCAGGACCATCGATTCTGAACTGTACTGCAAACAACTGATGAGATTAAATCAAAAAGTTGAGAGAAAGCGGCTGGAATTAATCGACAGAAGGGGTGTGGTTTTTCACCATGATAACGCTAGACCTCAAACATGTTTAGCCACTCAGCAAAAATTACGAGAGTTTGGCTGGGAGGTGTTAATGGATCCGCCGTATAGTCCTGACCTTGCATCTTCAGATTTTCACCTGTTTCGGTCTCTGCAGAATTTCTTAGGCAGTGTCAGGTGAACATCACGAGAGGACTGCCAAAACCACTTGTCGCAGTTTTTTGATCAGAAGCCCTAAAATTTTTATAGCAATGGGATCACGTCCCGAGCTACAAGATGGCAAAAAGTTATCCAAGAAAATAGCACCTACATACTATAGTCAAATGTAAATAAACTTTATAAAAAAACCTTTTGAATTTTTATATAAAATGCGAAGAAACTTTTTCCCCAGCCTAATATATGGGGTTGTCTTGAAGAGATCGCTTTTTAGCGATAAGACCGCCCTTTGTACACAACTAGATATAATTTTAGTCTTTAAGTTTATTTTTGTATTGGTGTATAATAAAGTGTTATCTATCTATCTATCTATATATATATATATATATATATATATATATATATATATATATATATATATATATATATATATATATATATATATATATATATGTATGTATTTAATATGTGTGTTTGTCTGCCGATTGTTGACAGCCTCTGTGGTTGAGCAGTTTAAACCATTGCTGGCTCGCACAGAGGCTCCGGATTCAATTCCTGATATGGTAAATTTGGGAAACGAATTTACTATGGTCTGGGTGTCTGGGATCGGCCCCAGAGTAGTCCGTTGTATATTACTCATAACACAAGCGTAACTTGCTTAATTTGTGGACATAAAATATGTATGTTTGTCTGCCTATTATTATATGTATTTATGATTGTTAAGAAAAATTGAAAAGCATCTAAATAATTTTTGTCTTAGTTTTACTTTTCTTATTTCACAAATAAAAGTGTATATTTATCTTTCTATCTACGGGTGGTTTAGATTCACAATTGGAACCGGTAGGAGGCACTAAAATCGGGTCCTAGATTTCTGTTTTTTCAGGGCAACACGTCTGCCGGGACCTCTAGTATAAATTTAGATAGATACATAACACTTTGTTACTCACCAAATATACAATCACAAATATTGTCATGGGAGAAACAATAGGCGGCCTAACATAAGGAATAATTGAACCTAATCTGGCGATGTAGGTGGTGCAGGTTATTAGTATGCATGTAACTATGTATCTACATATTAATACGTGATCAAAAACTTTGTACCCCTTTTTACGAAAATTGCACGGACAGAGGAGTTTCACACACTTATAGTTTATATAGAGGAGTGCAAAATGCTATTTTTTTTTTAAATAATGCATAAAAAATGCATTTAATCAATAAAAAAAACATTACACACACTACCATGTATTTGACACACGCATATATACTCTATTGTTTATTGTTAGTTATTAAGTGTAGCAATGGCGAAATCTGTGATTATACAAGATCGTATATACAAGTATAAGTCTTTGGACGAAAAATTATTATGGTCGAATTTCGACCACTAGTTTACATAATTATACGTAACATAGGTTAATATTTTACGTACAAACACCCGACTAATCCTTATTTGTATATAGTTAAATATTTATAACGTGCCTCTTTATGTGAAGGCAGGCGTAACGTAGACCTAACGTACCGGCGCTGCTTTGAACTCCCTTTGATGAGCACGTATCCGTCGAGCTGTACGCAAACCGCCTCACTAGTTTACAGGTTTAGCCTCTTTATAATAATTACTGTGAGGATTTGTGCTGCCTGAGTTATTAGTAAAACTTTTTTTTTATTTCACGGCAGTCATACCTATTGTTACAACTATGGTCCCGACAAAAATAAAATCCACCTGCATATCTGAAACAAAGCACATTTATTACCCGTCGGCATTTGAACTAATAATATTTAAATTCTTTTATGGTCGTCTTCTTTTGTTTACTTATTGGCATACGGCCTATTATTATATTATGATCATTGGCCAGGTGTTACAGATTTTAAGTATAAGCTGATTCTAGGAACTTCGGTCTACGCTGCCGGGCAGACGTATTGCATTTGTGCAGTATAAAGCAATGACCCGATTGAGGATAAGTCATAGTCGAGCGAGAACAACAGAATCTAATAAGTGACGGACTTTGCGCGTTTTATGGAATTACGACCTTCTGCATTACGTTTGGACTTGTTGTGTTCGGTTATATTTGTACCTGTGTTATACATGTTTGTATAGTTCTAATAAACACTATGATAATTCTAACGGCATTTTAATTCGAGTCTCGCGACTCGTAACAATATGATTACGGTCCCGTGGCGCCTCATTAGGATGCGAAGGGACGCTGGGAGGTTCAGCGCATAGTCTGGCGGTCGGTGTTGCAACGTTTTCAATAATCAGAAACTTGGCTGTAGCATCAGCCGACCCGTCGGGGGTCTTACATACCCTTCGGCAACCTCCCCCGGGTTTCGAGGGTAAAGAAAGAAAGAAAATATTTATTTATTTCTAAGAATGCGACACTTAACAATAATTAATAACAAGATTTCGCAGTTCCCCAAGTTGGTAACGTCATCTCTTGTCGGAGAACGCAGAGTTCTAGCTTAACCAACTAACTGCTGCGGCTCAACGACCCAAAATGAATGCAGGCCTCCGAAAATGACAATACTCCACTCCTTTCTGTTCAGCGCTGGCTCCTGCCAGTCATAGGCTTGAAGCTCGTGCAGATCAGCCTCCACTACGTCACACCTGCGATATCTGGGCCGAACAACTGGTCGCCGTCCCGTTGTTCTCCCCAGATAGGCTCTTCTCACCGCGCGATCCTTCCCCATTCTATATGGATGGCCAAAAGTGCCTCGCCTATTATATTGGGCTCATCCACCAACTCTTTGATTTCGACATTTTTTCGAATCTGCCATTTGCCATGGCTTCCCCGGGACCCAGGATCTTTCTTAGGACCTTTCTTTCAGCCACCAACAGCTTATTCTCCTCCTTAAGTATTAGGGTCCCAGCCTCACATCCGTACATCAATATTAGGCGTATAACAGTTTTATATATCGTGGTTGGTTCTAGCCTAGTTGCCGTAAATGTGGTGTATGTTTTTCTGTCTTATTTATGATTATGTATTCACGCCTTAAATGTACAATGTATAGTTATTTAATAATATTGTTACATGCCGTCAAAAATAAACGCACAGCTGCCTGTCGTAAGCGCAGTTTATTGTCTTCCCGGATTTAGGAATTCTTTTTGTGTTTTGAATTATAATTAAGAAAAACATGCTATTGTTTTTCTACTTGTTTTATGACCATCATTAGCGTCGAACTAATTCTTATTGTTATTGTTTTCCGTTCGCAGGTGTGCAAATTACTAATTCTCGGAAACTCAGTGCGCGCGGCCAATTTTTTTATACTGTGTAGTTAGTATAAGACAATACTCGAATAAAGGGGGAGTCAGTTAAGCGACGACCACTAGCGATATAGACGACAGACTTTGCGTGTGTCGAATTGCATTGAATCGTGCAGTGTGAACTGGTTGGACCCAGTTTTATTTGTATTTGTTTCATACGTGCTTGTACAGTTCTAATAAATTCTATAGTAGTTCCAACGGCATTTTTAATTCGAGTCTTGTAGCTCGTAACAATATTTTCCTTTCTGTGTGCACATAAATTTGAGACACTAAAAATATTTTCTTTCTTTCTTTCTTTCTGTAACCTCGTGAATGCCGAGAAAGAAAATATTCGCAAGTTCCTTACTCCACGTCACTGAAGTGAAATCTTGCGATGCTGCTCCAGGCGCAGCGGATATTGGCCGTCAGGGCAATAACGGGATACCGTACGATGTCCTTCGAAGGTGAGGCGAGGAACGCCTCGCTGTACCAGTGATGCAAAGAGGCCCTAGAAAGGGACAGGCGCCTCAGGGCATCGAGCAATGCAGGTCAGAGCTCCTTGACGTCACCATGGTGGTTTGACAAGAACGCCAACGATAATTCAACGCGGTTATCGCTACCATAGAGCAAGGCACGCTAAGGCATATCCCGTGAGACTGGCTAGACAGACGGCAAGACACCCTAAAGTTCCAGCTGACTCAGGTACTCTTGGGGCATGGTTGCTTCGGGCGATACCTGTGTATATCGAATATTCGGCCACGCTCTTAGCCGAAGCCGAATATTCAGCGTAAGTCGAATTCGCGCGTAGCAGGTTTGAAATTGAAGCAATTTGTGAAATATTTTCTTACATTCTCGCAAATGATAGATACACATCATTAAAACTATAAGTATATTTTAGCGGTTTTAAACGCGATTTTAAATTATTTTTTATTAGACTCTGACATTTTACAAACTGACCGAAACGTAAAATTAAAATAAAATTGCGTTTAACTACCAATTTTTGATGGAAAATATATGTAATTTTGAGCACTATATGGGGTTTTTTTTACGATTCCGTAATCGGCCAAATAGTATACAGTATTCGGCCTGCTTGTTATTTAATGCTGAACAATGGGTTTTGAGTCATGGTATTGAGTCGTGGTAACTTGTTCGAACTTCAGTACACATTCTTGATACATGCATATTTTCTTCTCTTTTGTATACTGATGTAAGTATATATATCTATCTCTGTCTCCCACAACTATGGCTTACTTTGCGAAGATGCCGTCATTGTATCGAGTTCGTTTGCAGTGTTAAATAAACAAACATGGAATAAATAATAAGCTTTTTGGCAAGTGCAGTGAGTTGTTGAAACCAACAAATGGCGGCCGCCCTCAACAGTGATTTTAATTGTTTGAATGATTGATTGAGCTGGTATCAAGCCAAGGACATTCTTAGTCGACGAGGTTTGAATGAGTCTATATAATAGTCCTTTGTATTTATTTATTATAATTCAAAAAATATTTACACAATAACTGGAAGCAACAAAATAATACTATTATCTTCAGCGGTTTCGTGTGTACGGAATATCCGGGGATTTTTTAACTTCGTATCCGCGCACATACGGCCGAAGACCGAATAGTTAAGAAAGTGGCCGAATACCGAATAGTAAAGAAAGTGACCGAATATGCCAAATAGTGAAAAAAGTGGCCGAATAGGCCGAATACCGAATAGCAGCCGAATATTCGTGGCATCTCTAATTCTAAGTATAAAGTTATTATTAAAGCCATTCAGGCGTATTTGAGCAACAAACATCCATCCCAACTTTTGTATTTATAATATTACTAGTATAGAAGATTAGTATAATAATTAAAAATAGTATTTATTTCATAGGAAAGTAAAAAACAACGCTAGTTGTTCTAGTTTTCAAATAGACTTTAATGTCTTTTTTATATTAATTTTAGACTAAAATTGCACAGAAAAACGACACTTTCGAAGTTCCCGCCCGAAACTCATTACTTCTCTGTTTACATCTTTTACGATTCAAAAAAGCCGCCATATTATTTTTGTCCACCATCTTAATAGAGCATGAATTGTCTATGGACGATCAAAAGCAGATAACGCGGTGCAGCGTTTTAATTTAATCAGCGACAATATACTTAGGGATTGTTGCAAAACTAAACGTCTTTCGCTCTTTTCCTTGTACCTGGAATGAACATTTAAATGTACCGGAATATAACTATATGTAAATAACCCACAGCCAGGTGGAAGGGCATTTGCTCGACTGGATGGCTACCATCCCTGGTCTACAGTATGTCACCATAACAACCTTGAGTTGTGTTGCAGCATTAGTGGCCAGGTTCCAGTCTCCCTTAAGAGAGCAGCAGCGCATTTGTAGCCCTTTTGGTGTTGCAAATGTCCATGGCGATGGTAAACGCTTTCCATCAAATGGGCCGTCTGCCTGTCTGCTGAAATCCTGCTATAAAAAAATATATCGAGCGGTGAAAGGCTGTTTGCTTTAAGCGACATTTGGAAAATGTGTCGCCAGTAAACTATAAGGTTTCAAATGTTGCTGTTGTAAATTTTGGCCTCTGTATGTCTTTTCTTCTTTGTGTATACTTTTGTTATTAATTATTCAATTCTACCCCTGTATGCCACTAATATGGCCCTATCGGAAGATCAGCGCTGATTAACAACCAACAATTTGTTCAGCAAGAGCCAATTTAGAACTTCATCTTCATGGTTTTTATTACTGTTACAAGTTGGGCCACCTGCATACCTATTTTTACATACCGACAAAGAAATGCTGTGCATCTCGTTTATTGCCCCTCCCGCATTCGGAGTTCTTTTTATTACTTCGTCTTTAAATTTGCAATTAGACAATAGCCTATTGTTATTGTTTCCGACTTTGTTGGCCGTTCGCAGGAGTAGTTAACCAGATGTGCAAATTACTATTTCTCGGAAACTCAGTGCGCACGGCCGATTTTTTTTTGTACTGTATACTTAGTATAAAACATTGCCCAAATGAAGGTGGGGCAGTCAAGCGACGACTATGAGACGAGTTAAGACGTTTGTAGTACTCTCGATTAGCGATATAGATGACGGACTTTGCGCTTGTCGAATTGCATTGAATCGGGCAGTGCGAACTGGTTGCATCCAGTTTTATTTGTATTTGTTTTATACGTGTTTGTACAGTATCTAATAAATTCTATAGAAGTTCCAACGGCATTTTAAATTCGAGTCCTGTAGCTCGTAACATTACTTTAGTATTCTTGTGGAATAATAGAATAGAATATCATTT
Organism: Dendrolimus houi; assembly: GCA_039645545.1. NCBI lineage: Eukaryota > Metazoa > Arthropoda > Insecta > Lepidoptera > Lasiocampidae > Dendrolimus > Dendrolimus houi. The sequence goes on from CM077145.1 coordinate 2,680,603, forward strand.
ATTGCATAAACTATCGCATAAATTCATGATAGGAAATATGTTGTATTCTTTAGGTATAGGGATGACAGTTTGTCCTTTCGGACATACAATGCTCAATCCAGGTAGTTTATAATGTTGCCTGGTTTATTATCATTATATTAATACTTGAAGCAAAAACTTTGTATCCCGTTTTACGAAAATTGCGCGGACCGAGGAGTATGAAATTTCGCACACTTATAGCTTATATAGAGAATGTTAATGTTAATATATTTTTTTAATTTTGCATAATAATACATTAAATCAATAAAAAAAACATTACACACAGCACCATGTATTTGACACACACGCATACTCCCCCGTCCGCGCAATTTTCGTAAAAAGTGGTACAAAGTTTTTGCTTCACGTATTAACATAATGATACCTATATAATATGAATATATTTAATTACCTTTATAATAATTACATATTTTCATAGCAATTTATTTTCTGTTACATTCAATATAAACATTTCTGTCTAAATATATTCTTATAAGACATTTGATTTATTTAGAATTGTTTATCAGATTTGTAGATTGGCAGACAATATTTTTTGGCAAACTCATTTTTCTGATACCTATAAGATTATTATTAGAAATATTTAACACTGTTTTAAATTTACCTACATGAAGGTAAATAGTAGGTTGTTTGGGTTAATTCTGATTTGATGGAGGTTGGAACTGAAAATCAGTGGCGTGTTAGCTAACATAATGCTGTGTCAGGAGCTCCTGACACAGCATAATGCTAAGTTTCCAGCCTCATTGCCATGATTGTTATGTCATTTCTTAAACTGTATACATTTATTAGTAAAAATCCTTGTATTTATGTGTGTACATTTATTTTCGACAATAAATATTTTTCTTTCTAAAAATAATTCGAGTTTATGTACGATACAACCACATAGTCATTAATCGAACACAAAACCCACAACTATTGTAAGCATTATCGAAACTTCGCTGAATAAATCAATAAATGCACATATCATAACCACACAAACAGTAGAAAGAATAACTCTATTCAGTCATTTGATAGCAACACATTTAGATTATATTACCAAAATGACATAAAGAATGGGCCCAACCTGACCCGTTGACCTCCAACCTCCCCTTTTAGACACCCCTAGCCTCGTAGTTATTAACTCACTATTTCATAAGTCTTTATATTGTTACATGCCAACAAAAGTGAATGCACACCTGCCTGCCATAAAGCACAGTTTATTACCTTCCCGCATTTGGACTTCTTTTATTTATTTACTTTGTGTTTAAAATTGGTAATTAGAAAAACAGCCTGTTGTGTATTGTAATTCTTTATAGTAGGTAGTGGTCAGGTGTGATTCTTGGAAATCATTGTTTACACGCTCGAGACATATCGTATAGCTGAGTATAAAGGAATGCCCGAACAGAGAGATCGGCAGTCAAGCGACGATTACGATACGAACAAGACGTGTGTACATTCGATGAGCTATATAGTGACGGACTTTACGCGCGTCATTAAATCGTGCATCACGTTTGTACTCTTTGGGTTTAGTTATATTTGTTCCTGTGTTATACGTGTTTGTATAGTTCTAATAAATTCTATAGTAATTCCAACGGCATTTTAATTCGAGTCCCGCACTCGTAACAATATCATGTCTATTATTCACATTTAAACACATATAAATAATTTCATAAACATTTAAAGATAACATAAATGTATCATTTACTCTTGATTGACTGACTTTGAGTTTGTGGAAGATCTTCGAAGAAGATCTGTCGAAGCTTACCTTACTCCAGTTAGGCTGGGCAGCAAACAACACCCCTCTACTAAAAATCCATACAGAACCATCATAAAAAGAATTCTAAATTCAAACATAGTATAGTTTTAAATATGGAACGCGCCAACCGCATCTAATGATTGGCCAGCGAGCAACCATAGACTAATCGGCTTATATACCCACCGGGGCATAGACAACTGGCCCTTTGATCGATGGATGCCTGAGTAACTTTTTAATGTTACAAAGGCAGCTATGGGGTGGGCTTTGCTGAGGTTTTTATGGTGCGCGAGCTGTTTCACTGTTGCGGATTGTCGTAACATTAGTAGTATTTGTTGGAATCTCGAACAAGAAGTTTTTATACGTTTGATACGGCTTAAGCCGCGTACTCACTGCGTGTCATGACTGTAACCGAGCGGATACAGGAACGTGCTCTAATGCGTACGCCTCGAGCATGCGACCCACGTACAGATTATGACTTTTGGTTACTGTACGGTTTGTACACTTCCAAAGATGCTGGGCTTAATCGTCGTTAACGATAGACCCCGGGTTGAAGGGTGCTGCCAAGCCAAACCCCGTTGAGTTTTTGTATGTTGTTTATTAAGGTCGTTTGATGACGTAAGACGCACAACTTGCAGTGCACATGTGTCGCACGTGATGGTGATGTTAATACGTCTGTTTTAGTATATTGTTTGTTGCGCATTTATATGTAAAATACGCTGTACGAGTGTTTTAGGGTTACATTTAAGGAAACGAGTTACTTGGTACGAGATTCAACGCAGCAGAGAGAGTTCATTTATTCTTCACAGAATATTACATTGACATCTGACAGTTTGCAACTGTCACTCATTACAGTGACAATGACACATATTACAACAACGAGCAATATTGGCTAGTACAGTTACAGCAACTGCAACGATTATGGTTACGGCTCACGGATGAGTACGCAGCTTAAGTCTTGGCCACGAAATGTAATATTAAAATTTAGAACATAACCAAGATGTCTTTTGTTTTGTTCCATGTAATATTTTTCTCTCAATATAAAATTCGTCTAATTTCGGACGTGCAGTTTTATGTATTAAAATATTTACAATTCGCTACGTCCCTGCTTCATCTGGAATAGTCTCGTACGTAGTTATGACGTCATAAGTTGGTATGCTCGAACAAAATTTATGTGGTTGCGACGTTTTGTAAGATGATAAACAGTATATCAATTGACTTGATTGAACACTCCTTTATTCTATTTATACCCTTTCCAAATATTTATTTACGTATGGTCTGTGTGCTACATGACTCACAGAACATGAGTATTAGTCACCCACAATAATAAATTACGACACTTATGTCATTTGTTTCATGTGGGCTTTATTATCAAGAAATATGCAACTCGATAAACGTGCAAAAGTCAAAAGTAAAATAAACGCTTGGAAACAGTACAAATATCTATTGAACTTTGAAAAGGTGTTGGTCGCAGTAATGAAATTGGCCCTTAAACCAACTCTAGAGATAATGTCACAAACGTTTGATAACTAGAGCGTAAAAAAAGATAATGATTAAAATAAAAATTATATTTTTTAAAGCACATGTAGTGGTATTTTTAACCAACTTCAAAAAATGTGTGTGCAGTTCACTCCGCAGTAGAAGTGAAACTTCAGAGAATATACTCACACATAATTCTTCTCTAACTTTTATTAATATAAATATAATTCCTTTAGTCTACGTCCGTCAACATATTATTGTTTTAAAAAATACACCTAAATTACATTTTAAGTAACTACCATAAAGTTCAAAATTCAATGCACTGTTAAGTACAATTTCCTTTGATCTACGTATAAAAGTATATCTGCCTTATAGGGATAAATAGATAGAGCTAAAATTCATTTGAAATCTGTTAAGTTTTATTTCAATTGAAAATACTAACCGAGCAAATAGAAATGTGTTTTATTTCGAAATTAACAAGGTTGAATTTTATGTGTTTGTCTCTTTTTCGTTTCATCGATTTTCAAATCACAACGATTCTAAAGAAGTTTCACTTCAAAAAGGAGGTGCTTCTGAATTCGTCATGTAATTTTTTTATAATTTTTTTGGTATCTTTTTAATTTCTAAGGGCTTACTCTAAAACTTCTCTTGTCGTTTTACAAGAAATCTTTGTTCTTTTTTTCTTCTAACTAATGTTTCATTAACTATTTCGGGCTTATAGGAATTAAACGAACGACGAAAGACATTTGATAGTAAGCCCTTAGAAACAAAAAGTTATGATCGAACATACATTCGTTTATTTACTTAAAAACTTGGTTAGTAAAAACATTATTTTATGTTTCACGTGCTTTTGCCCTTTCAGGTATGCTGTTGCAGTCTCATTAGTGTAAATAAAACCTATTTTTTTATAGAATAGAATTTTGAATCCGTTTTTTATATTTTATGTCAAACTGTTTTTTGTCTAGTGAAAATTATTGAGAGATACACACGTATAAATATCCATTGTTGTGTTTATTAAGTTTATATATTTGAAATAACTCAAAAAGCAGGATATTTCTACATAAAATCACAATAGCTCTCGTTCAACGACCACAACACATGCAAATAGTAATTATAAGTTGAAAATCAACTAAAGAACGAAAACAGACTGGAATCCACTCAATCCACAGACATTTTTTTTTTTTTATAGAATTATACAGTAATTATAGATAATATGTCAAGTGCAGAGTTATTCCATATAGAATACAATCTCAATAATGTAAAAATGAAATATTAGAATAATAAAGTCTGTCAACATACATACGTACATTAAAAAGATATTTATTTACACGATTAATCAAGAGGCCATTTTGCCAGGCGGTAGGGTATTTACCCGTCTGGATGGCTACTACCCCTGATCTAGAGTATACCGCCATAACAACCTTAAGTTGTGTTCCGGCATCAGTGGCCAGGTTCCAATCTCCCTTCAGAGAGCGACAACACATTGGTAGCACTTTTGGTGTTACAAATGTCCATAGGCGATGGGTAACCGCTTTCCATCAGGAGCCCAATTCTGCTATTACTATCTCGTCAAAATCGCGGGACACTATCGTCTTAATCGTAGATTTGTCTGATTTCGGTATTCTGTTAATACTAATGGCGTGTCCCTCTATCTTTAATAGAAGCATTCGCAGCTGCAGGTGGGTCGTCTGCCTGTCTGCTGTACTAAAAAAACCTTTTTTACTGAGCGATTGTAACATTTTAATATTTTTCTTTCGTAGTATAAACTAGTATTGCTACAAATAGTGGCTTGGTCGAATATCGAATACCGAATATTCGTTTATGCTTTCCGCCGAAGTGTCAAATATTTATGGTATTGAAGCAATAATTTCTGAAGTATTTTCTTACGTTCTCGTGAATTAAATCAAATCAAATAATTTATTGCATAAAAATTGTTGTTGTTTGTTATTTTATACTGAGCACATGTATTTTGCCGGTTGAGCATACAATTTTTTTAAGCTTATATTATAAAGGTACATATTTGTTTGGTTTTAATTATTATCACTGATGTTTAAATCTTATAATTATGTGTTAACGGTTTTAAATGCGATTTTAAAGGATTTTTTTATTGATTCTGACATTTTAAACACTGGCTCAATATATATATATCAAAATTTAATAAAAATCGCATTTTAACAGAGTTACTGTTAATATTTAGTTTAACTAGCTAACGATTTTTGATGGAAATATTTACAATTTTGAGCAATTGTGCGGTTTTTTTTTCACAACTTGACCGAATAGTTAAAAAAAAAGCCGAATACCGAAACAGCCAAATATTCGTGGCATCTCTAGTATAAACGTACCTACTCCCTGAAAGCAAATAGCGTGAAGGTAGTTACAATAATTTTTTCGGCCTTGTGTATGTATTTAGTCAAATAAATTCATATCCAAAGTACTTTGAGCTCTGAGCTGTCAATCTTATTGTTCAAATGACATATTCAATATCGTGTTAGTTACATTATTTATAACTCAAGAACGGCTAGACCAATTTTTATAATTTTTGTGTTTTTGGAATTGTCTTCGTCCGGAATAGGATAATAAGTATTAAAATGTGATATTCATCAATTAAAAAAACACCAGTCTGGCCATTCATTTGTTATGATCTATTGAGGCCGATTTCGGCAATGGTGACTCCATTTAAACTCATTTTCATTTGTCTGATTTAGGTGAATTATTTTTGTGTGTGTTCAAGTTGGTCCCGAGATGGTTTAGATTCAAATTTGAACTGATGAACTGAAAATTTGATGGCGCTGTTATCGAGTTCCAGGATTTAGGTGAAATTATTTTGGTGTGTGTGTTCAAGTGGATCCCGGAATGGTTTAATTTCACGATTGGACCCGGTAGGTCACGCTGCAACGTATACTGAAGTACTTTGGCCACGTAGCCCGAAGTTACCATCGCCTATGGACATTTGCAACACCAAAGGCGTTACAAACGCGCTACTGCTCTCTTAAGGGAGACTGGAACCTGGTCACTAATGCCGGAAAACAACCCAAGGCTATTATGGCGGCATACTCTAGACCAGGGGTGGTAGCCATCCAGACGGGCAGATGCCCTACCACATGGTTGTGGGTTGTTTTGTCGCCTCTTACGACAGGCTGCCCGGCCGCAGGAAATTGTATTCTTTCTCTTCCTGCACAGACAAAATAAAATAAATGTTTTCTATATTAATGTATTATATTGTTACAAGTAGCGGGACTCGAATTAAAATGCCGTTAGAATTATTATAGAGTTCATTAAAACTATACAAACACGAATAACACAGGCACAAATATAACCGAACACAACAAATCCAAACGTAATGCAGAAGGTCGTAATTCAATAAAACGCGCAAATTCCATCAATATTAGATTCCCGAATGTACTCACGTCACGCCTTGATCGTGGTTCTCGCTCAACTGACCCCTCTCTCCATCAGGCCGTCGTTTTATACTTGACAAATGCAAAATATCCGACAAGATCAACACAATTTCCTCGAATTAGCTTGAAATCGTAATCCGTAACACCTGGCTAAATGAGCGAGCGAGTACAATAGACTGTTCTCCACAATAACTTAGAAACGTATGCCAATAAATAAGTAAACAAAAGAAGACGACCATAAAAGGATTACAATCAGTTCAAATGCCGACAGGTAATAAAATGTGCTTTTACAGACTGTACGTGGAATTTGTTTTTGTCGGAGCCTAAGTTGTAACAATATATACATGATATACCTACCTATATTTAAATTATTCCAATTTAAACTAAAATATCATACAAACTTTTTTGTCGTGAACAATATAAAAATAACTTTATTTTATACTCCATCAACATGATGTTTCTATTGGTTAAATAACTCTCTTGACACTAACACTGATTAAGTTATGATGCACTTTGAATAAGCAATGGATAGCGATTCGTCGCAAACTTGGTGCGCTGGCGACCATACTTTAGAAGAGATATCTTCTTTTTACGGCCAACCGGTCGGTCGTATCCGCTTCCTTAGACACGACGCTCCGCGAGAGTGACATTGACAACATATCACTCTTGACAGTGACATTTTAGTGAAATACTTACATATTGTTACATGCCGTCAAAGATAAGCGCATAGTTGCCTGTTTGTAAGCGCAGTTTATTGTCTTCCCGGATTAAGGAATTCTTTTGTGTTTTGAATTTGTAATTAAGAAAAACATGCTTGTTTTCCTACTTGTTTTATAACCATCATTAGAGTCGAACTAATCCTTATTGTTATTGTTTTCGACTTTGTTAGCCGTTCGCAGATGTGCAAATTAATAATTCTCGGAAACTCAGTGCGCGCGGCTAATCTTTTTTTTGTACTGTTTAATTAGTATAGAACGATGCCCGAATGGAGGGGTGGGCAGTCAAGCGACGACTACGAGACGAGTAAGACGTTTGTAGTACTCTCGATTAGCGATATAGATGACGGACTTTACGCGTGTCGAATTGCATTGAATCGTGCAGTGTGAACTGGCTGCATCCAGTATTATTTGTATTTGTTTTATACGTGTTTGTACAGTTCTAATAAATTCTATAGTAGTTCCAACGGCATTTTTAATTCGAGTCCTGTAGCTCGTAATAATATTATAGTTAGTTTTAATACTACTCCTTTGTATGAAATCCTTCCTCTTGACTGCTCTTGTCCTATTAATATTAACTATCTTCTATCTTTATCTCACAAATTCTCTGTATATATAATATTTTATGTAAAATTTTAGCTGTTAACAAAATTGTACTGTAAGATATTTTGTTCTATAGTTTGTGTGTATAATTGTTGTACATAATTTATTTCTTGTATATATAAATAGCTTGTATATGTACGTATCTTATACTAATACATAGAGCTGAAGAGTTTGTTTGTTTGTTTGGTTGAACGCGCTAACCTCAGAAACAACTGGTCTGATTTGAAAAATTATTTCAGTGTTAGATAGCCCATTTATCGAGGAAGGCTATAGGCTATATATCATCACGCTAAGACCAATAGGAGCAGAGCACCAATGAAGAATGTTTCAAAATTGGGGGGTTTTGAAAAGAAATTCCACGCGGACGACGTCGCGGGCACAGCTAGTATTCTATAAATTTTATTGTGTTATTAGTAGTATATATTCATGTATTTATTTGGCATCAAATCATTTACATTTGTATATACATAAGTAAGTACTGTATATTATTATTATACATATAATATTATCTCGAGGTTTGCAGATAGGATGCCAAAAATTAGCCAAATTTTATTATTTTTCACCTGCCTTTTCATTCTAAAATTACGACATTGTCAAAATCAATGCAGTGTGCGCTGAAGCTATTAAAAAAGTTAGTTTTATAAGTACATTTGATTTGTTACACAGTTTATATCAACTTATTTAACAATTTTGTTTAAGTTCTTAAGTAGGTATAAATTATTTTCCTTGTTATATTTTGCCTAAATATCTTATTTGAATGTTAAGGCGATGAGGCGACCGATTTAAACAAGGTGACTTAAATATTTTATAATATAAATAAACCAAATATGTATGTCTCTATTTCCCTACTAATTTTTTAAATGTTCATTGTAAATACATACATTAATAAAAATGACTAGGATAAAGCATTCAATATTATTTGTCAATAAAGTATTAAAAAATATTGACAATAATATTGACCGTCTGTGTATTTAAGAGGTCTTTATAAACCGGTGGATCCTTAATGGTTCTTTCATTCAATGGTTCAGAGGTCAATGAGTTATCGACGCGGAATGATAAGGGACGTATCATGCGAACAGCATTGTAACTCGGATGTTTATATACTAGTCTACACCTACGACTTTCAGCAGTTTTTATGTTTCGATGTACGTAAATGGGCCGACGGTCAACATTGTAGTAAATAACTATTGTGTCACCTATGGACAAGCGTAACACTAAAATAAAAAAGTCAGAGCGTTGCCTATCTCGTCGTGATTTTAAATATTTATTCAGGCCCTTTTTAAGAACACCACATTGTAACATCCTCGGGAAGAAAACTATTCCTTTTAAATTATATTTATTAATGCAAACTCTTTTTTTATTAAATCAATTAAAAATAGAAAGATTTCATCAAGATGATGATTTTAGAATTTTCATTCCTCATTTCTTTGTATTATTGTAAAAATTTATTTTCAGACCAAATTTCTGATAATAAATTATAATTTGATAAATTAAGAACACGCAAAGATACAATGTTATAAAATTACCGGTATATTAATATATCTATCTAATGTAATAAATATATTTTCAATTATAATACCATGATATTTTAACTTATTTCTATAAACTAGTACAATGAAGGAAACTTAACTGATATTGTATTCTACCTATAATCCCTTAAGACTATAAGTAGAATACTGAGCCTAGATCATCGATTATTACATTAACACAAAAATAAAAAATCACTGAAGAATGACCTATATATTATGTAGTAATGAAAAATTTAAATATTTCCTGCTTTATTTTTTTATAATTAGCGATTCATATTTTTAATATTTTCTTTAGCTTGCATTTTAGGTATCCACCTGAATGAACTATATAAAAGTATTATAAAATAGCGCAATTTTTATACGGCTGTCTGTATAAATTTGTATGTATATAAACGTTTTTGAGCTACAGTTCTTTTCTACTGAGTTTTAATAACGACAATACAATCATTAGAGCCCGATGGGACGATGCCCGGCGTCGTGTTGCCTATTATTATAGCATTATTAACAATTATTAATAATAAGTGATAGTGAGAGTGGTTTTAGTATTTATTTAATAATCTTATAAGGTGCTTATTACAATTGTTATAATACATTTTATTAAAGTAAATAATGTAAATTGAATTAATTGATTTTGGTGAAGTTTCTCTGTGTATTTAAGTGGGTGCCTGGATAGTTTAGATTCCTAATGAACCCGGTAGGTGGTGATGGAATCGGGTTCCAGGATTTCAATGTTTTTTACGTGTATTTGAGTGGGTCCCTGGTTAGTTTAGATTCATAATGAACACGGTAGGTGGAGTTGGAATCGGGTTCCAGGATTTCAATGATTTTTACGTGTGTTTGACCCTGATAGTTTAGATTCCTTGAATAGTTTCAATGTTTTTTACGTTTGTTTGTCTGGATCCCTGAATAGTTTGGATTCAAAATCGGACCCGGTAGGGGGCGCTGGAATCGGGTTCTAGGACTTAGATATTTTGTGTGTTTGAGTGGGTTCCTAAATAGGTTAGATTTACAATGAACATGATAGGTGGTGTTGGAATCCAGTTTCAGTATTTCGATAATTTTTATGTGTATTTGAATGGGTCCCTGGATAGTTTAGATTTACAATTGGACCCGGTAGGTAGATGTCGCTAAAATCAGGTTCTAGATTTCTATTTTATCAGGACAGAACACGTCTGCCGGGGGCCCCTTTGTACGTATGTACATATAGTTAAATCTATTAAATAAATAAATTACTTATTATTTGTTTTATATTGTCCATCGTGAATTCACTCACTGGTCACAAGCGGTGGATCAACGCTGATCTTAGTGGCCAGCATTATATTGTGTTTGGGTTAAATGGAAGTCCTAAATTCCATTGTTTTATGTTATTTTTCTCATTATTTTTTAATTATTTGTTTTACTAAAGTACATACATAAAATAAAAAAATCAACTAAAAATATACAACAAAACTTCCTTACATTTCAGACCGTAACTCATGGATATAAGAATTGCATTGTTTTTAATAGGTAAGTGATAATTTACTAAATTTATCAACACAGAAATAACTGTTAAGATTAAATAGCTAATGCTGATATTAGAAGAATAAGGAAATTGAATCAGTTTGGTTGAAAAGCATAGAATTGAATAGACACGACGTTATTCAATGAAATTGAATTCTTTAAATTTATGTTTATATGGACTAATTTGGTTGATTTATGTCATGTAGATATTGTGCCTGCTCTGCCTTCACTGTCTGCCTATGCATATATTCAATCTTGATATTTATGTATTGTAATGTAAATGTAGACCAAATAAGAGATGGGTGGATTGTGTGACAGAAGACGTATGTCAGAATAGAGGAGTGTGGAAGGAAAAGACTTATTGTGCCGACCCCAAATAATTGGGAGAAGGTGAAAAAAAAGAGAGAAGAGAGAGATTTATATATTTTGAGTTTTATTGTATTGCCTTTGATAATATTATTACGAGTTGCAGGACTCGAATTAAAATGCCGTTGGAATTGTTATAGAATTTATTAGATTCATACAAACACGTATAACACAGGTACAAATATAAGTGAACACCACCTGTCCAAACGTAATGCACGATTCAATAACACGTGCAAAGTCCGTCACCATATAGATTACTGAATGTACACACGTCTAGCCTCTCTTGTGGTTATCGCTTGACTGCCTCACCCCTCCGTTGGGGCCTTGCTTTATCCTGTATAAATACAATATGTCTGCTCAACCGCGTGGACTGAATTTTTCAAGAATCACACCTGGCTAATGACAACCATAAAGATTATAATACGCAATCGGCTGTTCTTCCAATCACAAATTTTAAACACAAAGTAAACAAAAGAAGACAGTCATAAAAAAGCTTCAATGTTATTAGCTCAAACGCCGGCGGGTAATAAATGTCCTTTTTTAGAAATGTGCAGGTGGCCCAAATTATAACACTATTATGTTTCTTTTTCAGTATTATTTAATTTATACATAATCATGTAGTTTTAGTGTAGTAGAAGTAATATTATTTCTTTCTTATCTTCTGTTACAATTTATGTGCACTGTATAACTTTTGCTTCTCTGTTTACTTTTATTCTAAGTTTTGCCTCTGTACTTTTTTTTATTGCATGAGTTCAACAGACAGGCAGGCGCCCCACCTGCTAGAAAGCGGTTACTATCGCCTATTGACATTTGTCACACCAAAGATGCTACCAATGTGCCTCCGCTCTCGAAAGGGAGACTGGATTCTGGCCACTAATGCCGAAACACAACTCAAGGTTGTTATGACGGCATGCTCTAGACCAGGGGTTGCCATCCAGACGGACAAATGCCCTACCGAGCTGTGGGTTGTTTGTCACCTCCCGGATTTTTTGACGTCGTATGAACGACTTCAAAAAATCCGGGAGTTCTCGGTACCTATGAGACCACGATTCCCGGTATTTTCGAGACCAGAATTTCCTTAAATACTTTTCTTTTCATTACAGCTGCAGCTTACATAGCGCCATCATTGCAGAACAGCGTAAAGATACTATTTCCAGAATGTAAAACGTTGTACTTCTATATGATGAAGATAAATGTAACAACGAGTACAGTTCAACCAACCGAAAATGGCACATTTTGGGACCTTGAAGGGAAAGTCATTGCTCAGGTTTATGACAACTATACGAGGGTGCGACTGAAGATGGAAGGGTTGAAGGTGTGTTCACTCATCATCGTCTTTTCAGATCCTTTTAGGGTACAGCTGCTTTGAGAGATATCCCAGGTCCTTTTGGGGTTCAGCTACTTCAAGAGATATCTTAATTCCTTTTGGGGGTACAGCTACTTTGAGATATATTTCAGGTCTTCTTAGGGGTACAGCGGCTTTGAGATATATCTGTGACGCTTAAAGATAATTTATATTGAAGCAACCACTGACTTCAGATTCGAAGGAAGCCAGTGCTGACTTCATGCTGGCATCGTGTAAATGTATTTGAAGTCAGTTCAACGCTATCAAATCTGACATACTTCAATATTCCTGATCGAATTATTTGAAGTCAGTCTGCTCTCCAAGTCAGTAGCTGAATCAACACATTGATCTGAATCAGCCTTTAAGAATAGAAAGAAAAATATTTATTGATGTGAATACCAAGAACGTACACTGTTCCTTATCATATTTTTAAGGAAACAGTGTGGATTGAAAGCAGATCAGTGGTGTAACTATATCATCTATAGCCTGTCGCAAATTCCTCGGTTGGAGCCCTCCAAAAAGCTCCAAAGAAGTGCCGCGATAATAAAATGAACTTAGCACCATGGATACGTTATATGTTACGATACGTTCTAAAATTAAATATCTCTTTCTTACGAATGTTTTTATTTTTTATTGCATGAGCTCAGCAGAAGATGGCCCACCAGATGGACAGCGGTTAGCAAACCTATGGACATTTATAACAAAGCTGCTACCAATGAGCTGCCGCTCTCTAACTGGCTGCAACCTGACCACTAATGCCAGAACACCACTCAAGATTGTGACCGCAGGATACTCTAGATCAGGGGCGGTACCATCCAGATGGCATAATACCCTGGCTGTGGGTTGTTTCTTTTTGCCTCTTACGACAGGCCGCCCGATCGCAGGAAATTGTATTCTTTCTCCATTCCTGCACGGATAACGCTATAGTATGGAATGTGTTCAACCCTTGATAATCTATTTATATAATTTGTGTATATTCTTGTGTTTATACCAAACGTAAATTAATAAAATAATATTAGTTAAGCCAGATTAGTTAAGAATTTCTTTCAAGCTAGGTTGCCTGAAAGAAATCGCTTTTAGCTATAAGGCCGCCTGTTGTTTTGCCAAAAAGTATTGTAATTATGTATTATGTTTTTGTAATTGTTTATTTTCGTGAGCGATCAAATAATTTTAACAAAATTTTGTAACAAATGCTAGGATATTTAGCGTCAACGCAGTATCACACCGATGAAGCCGACCTTAATCAAGATAATGATTCTAAAATGGCTCTTCTATATTAAAAACCTTTTGATGTACGCGGTCCTACACGCTCTTTGCTAGTTGTAAATAACATTTTTGTTTCAGAAATCGATATCTGGTCTCTACGACGGTATTGAAGCTCACGACAAGTATGTCTCCGAACCATGGGAACTGGAGTACATGGTATGATCTTTATTATTATCTTCACATTGAATTTGAGAAATTGCCCCAAGTCAAATAATATGTTATTCCCGTTATTTGCACTCTAGTAATAATCTCTTCTTAATGACACCTGTATTAACTTCTTCCTTCGTTCGTTCGTTCGTAATTGTTTTTGGTCCTCTCAGGTATAATAGTGCTGCTTATTCTGTATGTATTATGATATATACTGTGTTTATATAGTATATGATATAGACTTTTATTTATATATTGAATATGTTTTATATTATTTATTGTCTATACTGGCACTGTCATGTTTTTTTTTCTTAGTTTAAGCGGTTGCCTGGAAGAGATGGCTTTAAGCGATAAGGCCGACCTTTGTTCAATATTTATTGTACTTAGTTTTTAAGAAAGTAATTTTGATTTTCGTGAACAATAAAGAGTTTTCATTCATTCATTCATATTATTACAGAAATGACATGACATCCAGACAGTCGTCATTATTAGACATATTTTAGTTATTGTCTGCAATTGGGGTTTTGTATTTTTTTTATAATAACACATCAACTGTGTGCGAGGAAGCTACAATAAGTAGAAATTATCATAGTGACGTCACACGCGCTCTCGGGGTTCGTCGGGAATGGTCGGCGTGTTTTCGTTACTAGGTTCAAAAACTTATTTTTAATTTGATATAACTTTTTAATATGTTTTTTTTTATATTAAATTTTTTATTATTTAGACAATACAATGCAAGAAAACTTAACCTATTCGTGTTATATTCTACTCATAGTCCCTCAAGACTATAAGTAGAATACTGAGCCTAGATCACCGTCTTCTATGGGTAAGGTGCCCAGAAGGCTGGCTACGTTACCTCGCTGGATCGCCATACTGATCCGTTGGCCGAAGTAAGCACCAGCCCTCTGATCACCTGATGAGGATGAGGACTTCTTCACAATCCAAAAGGTCGCCGCGACGCTCGAGTAACTCCACATTTAGCATCTTGGGCTCCCCTACTATTTGACATTGTATTCTATATGGAATAACTCCACACTTGACATATTGTCTATAATTACTGTATAATTCTAGAAAAAATAGTAAAGTTAATCTTCTAAATCTAAGTCTGTGGATTGAGTGGATTACAGTCTGTTTTTGTTAATTCGGTAATATCCGTGCAAGAACGGAAAAAGAACACAATTTCCTGCAGTCGGGCGGCCTGTCGCAAGAGGCGACAAAACAACCCACAGCCAGGTGGTAGGGTATTTGCCCGACTGGACAGCTACCACGTCTGGTCTAGAGTATGCCGCCATAACAACCTTGATTTGTGTTCCGGCATTAGTCAACGGGTTCCAGTCTCCCTTAAGAGAACAGCAGCGCATTTGCAGCACCTTTAGTGTTGCAAATATCCATAGGCGACAGTAACCGCTTTCCATCAAGTGGGCCGTTTGCCTGTCTGCTGAACTCGGGCAACAAAAATTAAAAAATAATTAATTGGGTTTTCAACTGTTAATTACCTACTATTTGCATGCCTGAAAGGGCAAAACATGTGAAACAACAATTTGATTTGATTTGAAACACGATTTACTCAAGGCAGTTTCACGACGGTATTCCGTAAGAGCGTGTTACTGCATTACACAAATTATAATTACGATCTGTAGTTATCGTTAGCGCAAATAAGGCGGATCGGATTCGGACATATAAATAATCTATATTAAAAGTCTATCTAAATGGCGTTCGCCAAGAGAGAAAGAACAAGTTGAAAGTTGGAACATAAAATGTGCATTGTAACAGTATTACTTGTGTAAAATGCAAGGAGAGATTTGGGTAAGAAAGTACCAAATATACCAAATATCAACTATTTGGGCAGGGTTTCCCCTTTATTGTTCAACCTTTGATGTGAATATTCACACAGCACAGTAAGCAATGAACACTTTTTTTTTTTATTGGACTTGACTTTATGTTGTTGGTCCGAAGACCTCACAACTTTACCGGGGTTTTCGGGGCGAGTGCCTTTGCGAAGCGAAGGCGCTCGAGCCCGGGGGGCAACTTGCTCCAGGGGCTCCCTAGGGAGTTTCACCTCGGCTGGACTGTTGCCATGAGAGGGGGATGAATCTAATGATGCCCACCATAGGGCGACACAATGCACTAATTGAGAGAGGGCGACGGGTAATATAAGGCCCGAGAGGAAGGATCCCGGCGGACCGGGATCGGCGGTTCGCGGTGGCCTATACTATCTTACTGCCGTTTCGCAACGTGTTATGGTTGGGAGAGAAGAAACGGCGAAAGAAACTTCCCAGCAACACGCCTAGTCTATCCTATGGGGGGGCTGTGTCTCCTGGCGTCCCTCGCGGGGACGTGGAGAGATCGTGATTGGCGGCGTCGACGCCGCCGTCTGTGTCTGTCAGAATGAACACGTCTAAACGCCACTACGCCTTTTATACGAAAATGCTACCCTACAAAACAATAACATTGCATCATTGCTAAAAATAGCAATTACATCATAGTGTTGCCAGGATCATAAAAACAATTATAATAATTAGTTACTGATACACTAAATTATCTAGACGATAATTTAGTGGGCTTATAAAATTAACAAACCGGTAGAAAGTGGTAATTTAATTATAAATCGAATCATCTGATAAATCGACTAAAAGTATTATCTATGACGATTATATATGTCATATTAATATACACTATTGTTCTCATGACTACTGTGGTGGATATCTTGTAACACTTGACATCAGAATAAGTATTTAGAATAAAACCTAGATATAAAATATTATTGTTACGAGTTGCAGGACTCGAATTAAAATGCCGTTGGAATTATTATAGACTTTATTTTATTAGAACTATACAAACACGTATAACACAGGTACAAGTATAACTTGTAAATAAAATAAACTTGTAAATCTCGCCAACACCAAAAGGCGGTAATGTAGCACATTACCAAGTTTTTGAAGATATGAATTTTCAGAATTCACTTACAATAAATCCGTATCACAAATATCTCACCAATAAAGTCATGAATGTTGCACATATATCTTATTTTTATTTTATGTGCATTTCTATATATAAAAATCAATTGAAGGTGAAAAACAGTCACAGTCTTACAAGTATACATATTGTTACGAGCTACAGGACTCGAATTAAAAATGCCGTTGGAACTACTATAGAATTTATTAGAACTGTACAAACACGTATAAAACAATTCAACCAGTTCACACTGCACGATTCAATACAATTCAAACGCGCAAAGCCCGTCGTTTATATCGCTAATCGAGAGTACTAGAAAACATCTTACTCGCTTCGTAATCGTCGTTTGACTGCCCGCCCCTCCATTCGGGCATCGTCTTATACTAACTACACAGTACAAAGAAATTGGAGGCGCACACTGAGTTTCTAAGAAATATTAATTTCAACACCTGCGAACGTCCACTAAGTTGAAAACAATAACAATAGGGATTAGTTCGACGCTAATGATGGTTATAAAAAAAGTAAAAAGACAATAGCATGTTACAAATTCAAAACACAAAGGAATTCAATAATCCGGGAAGGACAATAAAGTGCGCTTATCTTTGACGGCATGTAACAATATAAAATAACAAAACCAATCCGTAGGGCAGAAAATCGTTATCACATAAAGTTCGTCGTTCTAAGATACTCGCTCCGAAAGTGCACTACTACATAATACCGGTAACTCCCTATACTATTCACAAGAGTGTTGCTGGCTATGCATTTGATAGATCATATGAAAATATTAGCTAAAGAAAGTTTCCAAACAAATTATTCGAATATACAAATATTAATGGATAATACTAAATTATAAACTAGTACAATGAAGAAATTTATAAATAATCTAATACAATAGAAGAAAACTTAAGTTATTTGTATTATATTTTACCCATAGTACCTCAAGACTATAAGTAGAATACTGAGCCTAGATCAAAGTCTTCTATGGGTAAGGTGTCTAGAAGGCTGGCTAAGCACCAGCCCTCTGATCACCTGAAGACTCAATGAGTCGTTTTGACAAATTTTGGTAGAGCCCCATGGCCTCAGGACCCCACGGTCCAAGCGTCTCGACAGTAAACTGCACAAACATATAACTCTCACTGTTTTATTTTAGTAAAAACTTAGTCGTATTTATGTGATAAGATTTATATATATATATTAGCAAGTACTTAATAAATATTTTTAGGGTTTTTGATAACCTACAAAGGTTATCAAAAACATTATAAGTTTTAGATTATAATAACTTATGTGTTTTGAAATATATTATTGTGTATGTGTGTATATAATAGTTTGGTGAAAAATTCTTTTCGTATACAGTATGTATGAACTTATAATAAGATCTCTTTGGCTATACCATTTGTATCGGGCTGGTTTTGGTATCATTAAAAAGTTTTAATTTTAAAGAAGACAATTCCAAATTCAAATTAGGAAAACGTGTGATTTTCATTTGTTTTTCTTATTGTTAAAATGAATGAATCTAATGAAGAAATTCGATACGTTTTAAAATTTTACTACACAAAAGGTAAAAATGCAACACAAGCCGAGAAAAAAAATTGTGATGTTTATGGACCTAATGCAGTGTCAGTGAGAGTAACGCAAATTTGGTTTAAGCCTTTTCAATGCGGAAATTTTGATATCAAAGATGCAAGTCGCTCTGGTCGCCCTGTTATGGATAAAAATGATGCCATTTTTGAAAAAGTGGAGCAAGATCGGCATATTAGTAGTTACGATGTAGCTGGAGAACTGGGAATTGACCACAAAACGGTTTTGGCGCATTTGAAAAAAGCTGGGTACATAAAAAAGGTCGATATTTGGATGCCTCATGAGCTCACTGAAAGAAACCTAATGAACCATTTTTGAAGAAGCTGATAACTGGTGATGAAAAGTGGATCATGTACGACAAGAAAGTGCGAAAAAGATCGTGGTCAAAGGCCGGTCAGGCTTCACAGACTGTGGCGAAACCCGAGTTAACTCGCAACAAGGTGATGCTGTGTATATGGTGGGATTGAAAGGACATTATTCATTATGAGTTGTTACCGCCAGGCAGGACCATCGATTCTGAACTGTACTGCGAACAACTGATGAGATTAAAGCAAAAAGTTGAGAGAAAGCGGCCGGAATTAATCAACAGAAGGGGTGTGGTTTTTCACCATGATAACGCTAGACCTCACTCATCTTTAACCACTCAGCAAAAATTACGAGAGTTTGGTTGGGAGGTGTTAATACCTCCGCCGTATAGTCCTGACCTTGGACCTTCAGATTTTCACCTGTTTCGGTCTCTGCAGAATTCCTTAGGCAGTGTCAGGGCAACATCACGAAAGGACTGCCAAAACCACTTGTCGCAGTTTTTTGATCAGAAGCCCCAAAATTTTTATACCAATGGGATCACTATCCCACCTACAAGATGGCAAAGAGTTATCCAACAAAATGGCACCTACATACTTTAGTCAAATGTAAAAAAACTTTATAAAAATACCTTTTGAATTTTTATATAAAATGCGAAAAAACTTTTTCCCCAACCTAATGACTATGTATGTGTGTATATATATAAGACTATGTATATATGTATGTATTGGAAGTAAGAAAGAAAATATTAAACTAAATACTTAAAAATAAACTAAATTATAAATAAATTAACATAAAGTATGTAACAAATCGCTGCCAAAGGGAAGCGTGCCCAGAAGGCTGGGCTGCATTGCCACGCTGCATGGCAATGCTGATTCGTTGCGCGAAGTACGAACCAGCCTTCTGATCGCGGGTGGTATCAGTTTCTTACAAGTTTCTTTGAAGAAACCCTTTGCCGATGGACCCCACGGACTTAAAGTTTCAACTCCAAACGGCACAAATATGTAACCCCTTCCTAGGGTTCCATATTTGCGCCGTTTGAGATCTTCAGCTGTTGAAGCAGTGTTGCCAGCTGACTTAGTAACTGGAAGATGTGATCGTCGCGTCGCACACAAGCGGCCTTCCCATCCTCCAGGGATTAAGTGACATTCCATCCGGCCTGTTGCCATCGTCGCGCACCAAGCCATTTGGCTCTAGGATGCTGGTAAGACAAGAGCTCGGCGGATGATGTCATTGAGGCCGGCATGGCGAGATCTTCGGCCATCACTATGTAAACATGATAGTCCGTGGTGTCCTTACGGATCCACCATAGTTCTACACTGGCAGCGGTGTGGTGCGCAACATGGAGCCCCCAGGAGAAGGCTCGCAGCTAACCGGAAAGATTAGATTATACGATTGCTAAAATGTAAATACAATGTTGTTGGTTTTGAAAGTTCTATTCAATATAATCAAGCAATAATTATTGTTGAGCTCAGCTCGTCGCACATATAATAAATATTTGTTTGCACGCTGATGGTGATGGGCCTAGGATACCCAGGTCTATATAATAGTGGAAGTGAAAACACTGTTAGTTGGTGAAAACTTGTAATAAAATCACTTTTTATACGAAGGCGTCTGCCTTCGGCTACAACCGAATTGGAAGAAGAACAAAAATGCAACTACGATGTTGCAAGTTTAAAAATAAAAATTATTCTCTGTTGGTGTTGTCAAGAATTGTGACTGCTGGTGCTAGATAATAAATAGTACGAAAGTTATGTATGTAAGATTCTTGTTAGGTCTCTAGAGACCACGGAACATGAAAAAGGGCCGGAGTTTCGGAGGGCTTGCGTGAGGCCATGGGAAGGCCAACACGTAGAGGCCCCTTGACAAATTTATACACCATATAATAATGCACCCAAGGACAAGCCCCGGCCAGTGTAGGATAGTATATTGTGGGAAATGAGATCAGAAAGTACCGGGCTATTGGGGTGAACTCCGACTGATACTAGGGGTCTGGGAATATGGGAACTATAGCATTTGCCCGTCTCAATGTTCAGGGAACATGGAAAAATGAGCAGACGGTGACTCGTCACTCCTAAAAATGGCATGGAAGATAGCCACTTCACTGTTTGAGCAGCCACTCATACCCCTATCTTTTATGGCAGGGGTGTAAAAAAGTTAAGTAGTATTTAGTAAAGCAATGTAAAAGTTTTGTTTATGAATAAGAAATGTTTAAATAACGTTTAAAGCTTAATCAGTTGCTTGGTTAATTAATCTTTAAAACGTTAATTAATATTTCTTTATGAATAACGCGGTTAATATGTGTATATTTATCTATCCAATATAACTCAAAATTGAACACATTGTTAGCTCTGTCCCGTTTACACGAAGCGTACACGATGTGTATTAAAATTGGTTTACCGCGCAGGTACATCGGGAGGAATTATTAGTTCTGTAAAACTGTATCGCACTGATGAAGCTAGCCCTAAAAGCTGTAATCAAGACAATGACTTCAGCATAGCTCTAGCAAGTAAACTAGAATACAAATAATAAACTTGTATTATACTTTTCAGGAGAATGGTCTCATCAAGACAATGTACGTGGGCAATGAGCCTCTTTGGGTAACAAACTTCAAACGCGGTATTTCAATTAACTTTCAAGTTATGAAGAAAACTGGTACATACATTGAAGAGGAGGTAATTAGTATACTTGAGAGTAAAACCTTATATTTATTTGGTACAGTCGAATTTCGATAATTTGAAACTCAAGGGACCAGAGATAAATTTCAAATTGTCAAGAGTTCAAAATAACAATCGTTTACTTATGGAACTTATGGAAAGACATTTGTTCTTTCTTGGATTCATTTTAATAGCACAAATCAAACACTAACATGACTCATTAACGTTTGAAAGAAGACTGGAGTACGAACTTACTCATATCTCATTTATGTTAACAAACGACAGGTATGTGATATACGCTTCAAATTATAGAGAGCAGGAAAGCCCGGAATTCAAATTATCGTATGTTTGCGAGCAAGATAATATTCCTTCAAGTTCAAATTATCGAAGGGACCAATTAACATTGATTTTATTCAATTTATCGCGTATTTTTCAAGGGACCGGAAATAAAAATCAAATTATCGAGAGATTCAAATTAACGAGTGTCAAATTATCGAGAGTAGACTGTATGTAGATACCGTAGCGCAGATTTTAAGTCTAAGAATTTTACAAATACAAATATACTCCACAAACCATTCTAGAAAACACTACACACAAGCTCTACTACGACCGCGCCATTCTCACCGATAAGACAATTCACTACAATAGACCAGATATCACTTTACAGGACAAACTTAACAAAATCACTTACCTTATTGACATAGCTGTTCCTAACAAAAACAACATACAAAAACCAATAACTGAAAAATAAGCAAGTACGCAGAACTCAAAGATGAAGTGAGCGGAATTTGGCGACAGGAAAACCTATACATAGTACCCATGGTTCTCTCCACAACAGGCGTTATTCCCAACCATCTTCTCCATAGCCTAAAATTATTATTATTATTTCGCATATATATTTATTTATATACTTTTTTATGTTTTTTTAATATATATATAAAATAAACACATATTAAAAAAATATAAAAAGATGACGTCCGTCGGCAGCGGGGCCTAGGGTCCAAGCTACCGGTGGTTAAGGCTCCAGAGACAGGAACTTCCTCACAATGCGTGCCGTGCTCAGGAGAACCGCCTTCTCTATCTGACCCTTCACCCATTTACCGAGCGAGAGCCTCTCTAGGTGTCGCTCGAGGCTCTTCGCTACTAACGGACACTACAATGACCCTTGACTCCATACGCCACATGTCAGTAATCTCGTGCGCGAGGTGTAGGTATTTCGTTAATTTAGCAGTTTCAGCATTTACGAGATTATAGTCATGTGGAATACTTATATCAACGAGCAACGTACGTCTCGCAGATCGATCTATTATCACAAAAAAATCCTATCTGTATTATTATTATTTCACATACATATTTATTTATATTCTTTTTTATGTTTTTTTAATACACACATATATATATATATATATATATATATATATATATATAAAATATACACATATTAAAAAATATAAAAAGATGACGTCCGTCGGCAGCGGGGCCCAGGGTCCAAACTACCGGTAGTTAAGGCTCCAGAGACAGGAACTTCCTTACAATGCGTGAATGCGTGCCGTGCTCAGGAGAACCGCCTTCTTTATCTGGCCTTTCACCCATTTACCGAGTGAGAGCCTCTCTAGGTGTCGGTCGAGGCTCTTCGCTATTAGACCGTTATCAGACACCACTATCGGTACGATGATCGTTGACTCCATATGCCACATGGCCGTAATCTGGCTTAATAATAATAATTATTATTATTAAGTAGGCCCTAAAAGCTGTAATCAAGGCGTTGATTCTAACATAGCTCTACCACGTCTACAGTAGTAGTGACAATAGTAATTGGTTGCTCTTTTTCAAATTTACAGCCATGTCTCGACGAAGTATGCGGCATGGTGTACACGGTAAGGGATACCAGTGTTAAGAAGTTTACCAGCTATAGAAAACCGACCTGGAGTAGCAGAAACATATGGAGCTCCATACCATGGGCTTCCGATTACACTGGAAGGCCAGTGGTACGTAACCGTGTTCATGACTTACAATGACAATCTTATGTAATACAATATATAAAACAGAGTCGTGTTAGTTAAACGATTTATATCTCAAGAACGGCTGGACCAATTCTAATGATTTTTGTGTTTTTGGAATTGCCTTCGTCCGGAATAGGATAATAAGTACTAAAATATGATATTCATGAATAAAAAAAATATTATTAAAAAACATCAGTCACATCAGATTTCGGCAATGGTGGCTGCATTTAAACTCATTTTCATTTGTCTGATTTAGGTGAATTATTTTTGTGTGTATTCAAGTGGATCCCGGAATGGTTTAGATTGGCCCCCGTAGGTGGCGCCGTTGAACACCTCTTTAACAGTGGGACCTATTTTGATGATTTTTTTGTGTTTTTTCAAGTAGATTCGAGAATAGTTTAGATTAACAATTGGTCCCCGTTGATGGAGCTGCAATGCGTTTGTAGAATTTTGTTTTTTAAGGGCAAGACGTCTGCTGGGTACAGCTAGTAGATATAGGTAACACTTGATTGCTCACCAAAATAAACAATTACAAAAACATAATGCACAATAACCATGAGCCAGCAGGATGCACTTGCACTTCCCTCCCTATCAGGGAAGAAAAACATAGAAAAAGATTTTTTTTTGTTATTAAGTTACTGTTTGAATAAAATTTCTCAAGTTCATCAGCTTGTCAATAAATTCAGTACCCTGCGCTACTCTTCTCCTCCATCGGGACCTGAAAGTGGAGTTTGTTACAAGCATTATCAGAAAGTACGCGGAAGCTCACGAGCATCGGCTTCACCATTATGTGAATGTTGAGGCAATCCAGCTCATAATGAGAAGGCTCAAAAGGACAAACCCGTTTGAACTAGTGCCATAAACAAAACTAAAGTGTAGTGTATTGTGCTAACTTATTAAAGAACACATGAACAAAGTGTCTTCGCCTTAATAGAGTCAAAAAAAAAGTGCTAACGGACACTTTATTAGTATTATATTTTTACCAAATTGTCATATTGCTACGAGTCACGAGACTCGAATTAAAATGCCTTTAGAATTACTATAGAGTTTATTAGAACTATACAAACATGTATAACACAGGTACAAATATAACCGAACACAACAAGTCCAAACGTCATGCAAGAAGGTCGTAATTCAATAATACGCGCAAATTTCGTCACTAAATAAATTACCGAATGTGCACAAGTCTTGTCTAGCTAGTGGTTATCGATTGATTGTCGATCTCTCCATTGGGCCATTGCTTTAAACTGCACCGATACAATATGGCTGCCCGCCCGCGTAGATCGAATTTCTTAGAATCAGTTCGACACACCTCTCTAATGACTGCCATAAAGGATTACAATACACATGCGCTGTTTTTTATCACAAATTTTAAACACAAGGTAAGCAAAAGAATACAGACATAAATAGTTACAACGTTATTAGCTCAAACGCCGGCGGGTAATAAATGTGCTTTGTTTACAAATATGCAGGTGTCCCAAATTGTAACAATATGTTTCCATGTATTAAATTTATAAAGAAGTTTAAGTATACGTATTTAAGTTGTCCTATCCAGTGCACTGCGCCACCTATTTCGCTACATGAGTTTAAAATATTCTTTAACTTAAGTTGCCTGGAAGAGATTGCTTTGAGCGATAAGGCCGCCTATTGTTTTTACCATGACAATGTTGTAATCTTACATTTTTGTATTCGTTTATTTGGTGAATAATAAAGTGTTACTTATGTTATGTATTATGTAACGCTCTGCGCCACCTATATCGCTACATGAGTTTAAAATATTGTTACGAGCTACAAGACTCGAATTAAAAATGCCGTTGGAACTACTATAGAATTTATTAGAACTTTACAAACACGTATAAAACAAATACAAATAAGACTTGATGCAACCAGTTCACACTGTACGATTTAATGCAATTCGACACGCGCAAAGTCCGTCGTCTATATCGCTAATCGAGAGTACTACAAACGTCTTACTCGTCTCGTAGTCGTCGCTTGAGTGCCCGCCCCTCCATTCGGGCATTATCTTATACTCACTACGCAGTACAAAGAAATTGGCCGCGCGCACTGTGTTTCCGAGAAGTAGTAATTTGCACACCTGCGAACGGCCACAAAGTCGAAAACAATAACAATAAGGATTAGTTCGACGCTAATGATGGTTATAAAACAAGTAGAAAAACAATAGCATGTTTTTCTTAACTACAAATTCAAAACACAAAAGAATTCCTAAATCGTTGGAAGACAATGAACTGCGCTTACTACAGGCAGCTGTGCGCTTATCTTTGACGGCATGTAACAATATTGTTTAAGTTAGGTTGCCTGGAAGAGATTGATATGAGCGACAAGGCCGCGACCGCCTATTGTTTTTATCATGACATTATTGTTGCCGTGCATTTTTGTTATTGTGTATCTGGTGAGCAATGAAGTGTTATATATCTATCTTAATAATTGTAAAATTATTGATAATATAACCCTGACGTGTAACGAAGTTACAAATAAATGAGTTTATGTGTGTTTTACTTTATTTCGAACAAACATTTTTAAATTCATTGTTCAACCACAACATGTGTACAGAATTTCTATATTGTAGCCTAGCTGTGGCTAGCGGCTTCGCCTGCTTAGATTAAAAATAGTCATAGTTTTAGTAGTCAACAAAAGTTAAAACGTAGCCTTATTTTCACAAAATAACATTTTCATAAAAAACATGTTTCAAAATGCTGATTCACGTATACATTTATATCTAACCAAAAGAGGTAATTTCAAAATGTTGTAATTTCATACCAACAATCATCCCCTTTTTCACCCCCTCGGGGGTTGAATTTCCGAAAACGCCGATACACGTGTACATTTATTTCTAAGCAGAAATAGGTATAAACATTTCTTGCTTCTTACTTTAAAACTTTCATTGCCCTTTTCACCCCTTTAGGTGTTGAATTTTCAAAATCTGAATGCGCACCTACAGTATAGAAGCCAGCCACATGCAAATTTTCACGTTTTGGTCTCAGTAGTTTCTGTTGTGCGTTGATATATCAGTCAGTCAGTCGGTCAGAGAGGTCAAGCAATTATACCTATATGTATAGATTTCTCTGTTTATCTTATAGGTCGACTCTCTTGCCACCGCCGAGAGACTATACGAGCTGAATGAGCAAAAAGGTCTCATCAATCTAGACCTAAAAGGCACCTATGAATACAAGACCCATGATCATATCTTAGCTGTAACATCTGAGTAAGTAAGAACAATATTTTCTAGTGCATGTATATGAGTCTACGCACAGTTGAAGAACTCTGTAGGGCTGACGAACGTCTAGAAGTTTCTAGAAATTTGGCTACCGAAAGCCTAAAATTAGCTATAACAGAAAATTATTTTTAAAATTCAAATTCTTAATGGGCCGTCTATAAATTACGTCACACGTCAAGGGGGTGGTCGAGGAACTGTAATGTGGTGTGACAAGGGGTGGGAGGGGTTCCTAAATTTCCTGATGTCACATTTCAAAATCTATTTAAGCTTTAAAAAACGAAATTTGAACTAACAACGAAAAAAAGCATTAAAATATTTCCCACTCTATCTATAGGCAGTGTTTAAATTATAAAAAAATAATTTAAATGGAAATAAAACTAATTACGGAACAGCTGTTTTGATTTAATAAATTCTTGATTTAAAATCTTGAATATGTGATGTCACACTAAGGAGTGAGGAGTCTCACGAATGTGACAAGGACGGGAGAGGTGTCAAAAATCATGAAATTCGTGGGATGTAATTTGTGGATGGCGCCTAATGTACATTTACATAATCCCTAATTATAAATTAACCCCTTTTGGGTATAGCATATCAGTTATTAATATTTAACGTAATAATATTTAACAAATATTATTACGAATTTATGTATACATGTCTATTAATTATAATTAATCTTGTTCTGTTATTTGTATATTCAATTATTTTAAAATTTTATTATTTTAGAATCGCATTTTGGAATATACTTTTTCCATCAAAAAACGTTTTTATTTTATATGTAAATACAGTCATAGATTTAATATTTTCAATAAACGCAGATGAAGAAAGAGAAAGAGCCAGAGCGACATAGTATCGTAAGGAGTTCATAGCTCGCTCTAGTTCTTTCGGTTCTTAAAGGAGACAGAGCGACATATACCATAAGGATTTCATAGCTCGCTCTGGCTCTTTCGGCTCTAGGAAGAGCTAGAGCAACATTGTATCATAACGATTTCAAAGCTCGCTCTAGTTCTTTCGGCTCTTGAAAGAGCCAAAGTGACATTGTATCGTAAGGATTTCATAGCTCGCTTTAGCTCTTGCGGCACTTGAAAGAACCCGAGCGAGACGTGTCATATGGATTTCAAAGCTCGCTCTAGCTCTTTCGGCTCTTGAAAAAGCTAGAGCGAGAAGTATTGTTCCAGTTTTTATTTTGTGTCTCTACTAAGCTAAAAGAGTAAAACAATTTTTCTGAGCCAATGAGCTATATATTTCTTTATATTTTGGTGAGTTGTTTCGCACAAGTTTAATCAATTGTATATGTCAATAATTTTTCTCATCAGGCTCTCGCTGTCTTACGATAAAGACATAGCTGGTAAATCGGTAGAGAAGCTAAACCTCTTCCAGACTACTGTAAACTATATCGCAAGTGACTATAGTAACCCTACCAATGGTATAAGAAACATGACTCAAGGATTTCTAAAGAATCGAACTTTTGAGGTAAGGTGGTTTAATTAAATCTTTATTCAAATTAAAGATATAATTGTACAAGACACAAAATTGTTCTTCTTATTTATTTCTTGCTCTCACAATATACGCCTTTCCAGTAAGCGTAGACTTACTACTCCCTAATCATAACGCATCGTTTTTGAAAAATGCTTTCTAATAAATTTGTTTGTGCACATATTCGAAACGCGATTACGGAGTGCGAAAAATTCAACGACCATCCGAGTCGGGAATACACTCGAAAATTTCCTGGGGTTCTTTCCTTCGTCTTATGCCAGGACTACATGGTTACATCTTGACCAACTCGGCGAGCCCTATAAGACGGGAGCCCAATGAACCTTTTCCGGTAATGGAAGTATAGCCCCTAGTATATTGCCGCTTAGATATTGCACGTAATCTTTACCCATGGGAGGTGAAATGAGCGCACGTCCTTTCCTGCCATTCCAACAATTAATACAGCAACGCTGCTGTAACAGCTGAGGATCTGAAACGGCGCATATGTAATTGCCATACAGCGTGTCAATACAGCCAGCCTTCTGGGCACGCTTCCCTCCAGCAGCCATGCCATACATACACACATAAATATTCTTTGTAACTTAGTTTATTTTTAATATTTAATTGTATTTATATTTATGTTATTAAGTTAGTTTAGATAGGTACAGCAACAAAATAAAGTTTTTAAATTTTAATAGCCTGGTATAAATGGCTCTGTAGCCAACACCGTAAAACATTTTCAAATTTAATCAATGCCTTAATTTTTCAGATTTTGCTGAAGATAGCACGGAAAGGTATTGATGCAGATAATATAGTCAGAGATGCAACACTTATTCACAATCTAGACTTCATTGAACTACTTAAGTAAGTATTTTGTTGGAATCTACAACATATAGTTTTTATTTAATTGGCACGGCACTATACTGGCCACTATTATACCGAATGTTTGAATTTAGAACATTGATGTTCTTTTGTTATTTTGATCTGTATATTTTTCCCTCCATTTAAATCGTCGAGTTTTTGGCGGGAACTGAAAGGAGATGTCGTGCGCTGTGCAGTTCTATTTGAATGAACAATAGTTGTAGGATGTTGATAGTTTTTTTAGTAGTAATAATGTGTTTTGTGAGAAATGTGAACTATCTGAAATGTAGTCAAATATGGCCTTTTGAGTTGTCACAAGAACTCCGTTGAATGGCACCAGCTGATAACCTACAGTTCAGCTGTGCTACACATAGGCTTAATAAAATGAAGAAACTACATTTTAATCTAAGATCTGGCTTAAAGGCCTAGCTGCCATCTTTTAGATTACAAAAAGTACTGTCCTCTTTCTTGGGGGTTGGTATACTTTTCTTCAATAAGATTCCGAGTGAAATGTTAGATCTGCCGTTCACTAAATTCAAAACCAAATTAAAAATTATCTTGCTAAAAAAGGGATACTACACTAATGAAGAATACTTAAATGACAAAAATTCATTTACATAGCAGCTCACTCTAACATTTTATACTATATTTTGTATAATGTTATCTTGCCAAGCTTGTAAGGGATTTATGGAGATATATTGCAGCATAACATTTTAGTACATCATGTCATTATTATAACTTTCATAATATTTTTCTTTCTTATTACTCTTATTGTGTGCTTGTTTGTCTTATTGAAAAGTGTGCAACTGTTTGCTAAAACTTATTAAAAAAATACAACTCCATTAATTAAGAAACTTCAAAATTTAGTCCTTGCAGACCTCAGCATTCGGGCATTGTTTTATACTAACTGTGTTCTCCAGTACAAAAAAAAACTCGGCCGCGCATACTGAATGTTTATAACCTGAATGAAATAGTTCTTTTGTTATTTTTTATCTATATATTTTTCCCTTGGTATTTATTTATCTATTCCTTTCGCGAACGTTAGCCATTAATTAATATTTAAAAGCGTTTAGTCGAAAACAATAACAATAGGAACTATTGTCTAATTGCAAATACGAAGTAATAAAATAACTCAACGTTCAATGCGGGAGGGACACGCGCAATAAACATCTAAATCGATGAGTACACAGCATTTATCTTTGTCGGTATGTAATACTAATATACAGGTATGCAGGTGGCGAACGGCCAACAAGTCGAAAACAATAACAATATTTTATTGCTAGAACACAGCAAATAATATTTGGCCCAACTTGTAACAATTTTATTGCTCACAGCAAATGTGGGATAGAAGAATATAGCCATAAAGGTATTTTTTGATTGCGGAAGTTCAGCAGACAGGCAGACGGTCTACCTGGTGGAATGTAGTTACCATCGCCTATGGATATTTGTAAGTGCACATTTGTACATTAAAGAATTTATTCAAAACCATTAACATAGTGTACAGAAACAATTTGGTGTCGCAAACAACTGCTGTAGTATAATACTGTGTTGCAGTTGTTAGCCCCCACTTCCAGACAATTCATTTGTTATATACATTATTAAAAGAAAATTATATTGAAGTTTATACATTTGGAAATTTTTCGTGTTAATATTTTAAATGTATAGATGTGTGAATGGCTGTGTATATGTATGTGAGGTGTATGTGTGTGATGTGTATACAAGTAACCGAATGAGTGTGTGTGTCTGAGTAAACTAGTATAGTCAGTTTAATAAATTCTCAGTGTCGTCATAAGGGAGTTCTATTAGCCAGTTGAATAAATTTAATTTACATTCGCGATGAGTAAGAGTATATATTTAGTAACTTATTAACGCTGTTGTAAATTTTGGGACTAAGAACGTAAGCATGTCGGTGAGCTAATCGAAGTCGGCATGGTACGAGTGTACAAACTAAATCGTATCTTCTTTTATTTTATATACTAGGATCAAACGATAAAAAACGGTGCTTATGAAGTACTAACTGCATAATAAATAGTTTCCTTACAGCAAGAACCTTACACAGAATGTATAGATCGGAAGTCGGAAACCGTATTGGCTCTTTCAAGTCTTAAGAGAGTTGATTTAGCCGCTCCACCCCAGGCTGTAATGCAATAGAATAAAATAGATTGTCCCAGAGTATAATAGACTGTTTTTAAATTTTGCATACCAACAACATTCCTAAGTGATTTGAAAAAATAAATCAATTTACGCACACGAGAAATTAAGACTAGGTACCTTATATAATCTACACGGCTTAATGGGGCACACGTACAAATAACAAATAACATTGGACAAGTTGTTCTCTAACGGGAGACTGGAACCTGGCTGCTAATGCCACAACTCAAGCTTATTATGCCGGCATACTCTACACCAGGAGTGGTAGCCATGTAACGGGCAAACACCCTACCACCTGGCTATGGGTTGTTTTGTCGCCTCTTACGACAGGCCACCCCAACGTAAGAAATTGTATTCTTTCTCCATCCCTGCATGAATAATAGTAAAGGTGGCATTGCAGTCACGTATGCCGCTGTGCAATTCACTAATAAATAGGTCATCATGCAAGAGTAATGAAGTTTTACTAGCATGCTCTCTCTCTCTATACTATAGGTATTAATCTCTCATAAACTAACCGTGCCGGCAGTCGTTGTCCTATTTATAAATATATATAATAATAGCAACCCATAAATGTCCCACTGCTGGGCTCGAGCCTCCCACTATAGGGGAACGGACAGTATACCCGCCACGCTTGTCGAAGGCGGCTTGGCAGGTTTGACACAACGGTTATCTCGACGTGCAGGTTGCATCACGATGTTTTCCTTCACCATTATTAGCACGTAGTAATTGTAACAATATGCACATTAGGCCAGAAAACTACGTAATTGCATGTGTTCCGGCCAGGATCGAACCCACGCCCTTTGAGTTTGGGCCGCGTGCACTAGCCATTACGCTACCACAACTTATAGTCCTATTTAAAAAATTAAAATCTAGAACCGGATTTCAGTGCTCCCTACAGGTTCAAATTGTTAATCTAATCCAACCTGGGACCCCTACTCTAACACACACAAAATATCAAAATCGGTAAAGTCGTTTTCATATTATGGGCCTACATACATTTCGACGATTAATTTTTATTTATGCGTAAGTTTCCATGGATTGCATATTTCTTGTTTCATCACGCCGCAACTGCTGAACGGATCTGGATGAAATTTGGCCTTGAAATAGATTTAGCACATAGACTAAATTATATCCCGGAAAATGTACAGCTCCCGTGGGATAATATTAACGCGAGCAAAAAACTGCTTAATTTTTTCAGCACAATATCCCGTTTAAACTACAACACCTTCATAAAACTCTTCGAGGACTTGGTCTTAGGTACCAGCTACGATTTGGAGACTGCCAGGAACATATTCTTGGAGGTACTCCCGCATGCTCGAAGCGGAGATTGTGCTAGGTTTATCAAGTACCTAGTTCTGGAGGAGAAGGTAAGTAAAAAAAAACATGATGGAATCTGTTTTATAGTATAAATAAAAGTTTTTTTTTTTTTTAATTAAAACTTAGAAAATCGTCTTTATCCGTGCAGGAACGCAAAAAGAATA
The DNA here is from genome assembly GCA_039645545.1 of Dendrolimus houi. Taxonomy (NCBI): domain Eukaryota; kingdom Metazoa; phylum Arthropoda; class Insecta; order Lepidoptera; family Lasiocampidae; genus Dendrolimus; species Dendrolimus houi. The sequence continues at coordinate 2,713,411 of CM077145.1, forward strand.
TAATTTCCTGCGACCGGGCGGCCTGTCGTAATAGGCGGCAATCTACGGCCAGGTGGTAGGGTATTTGCCCGATTGGATGGGTTCCACCTCTGGTTTAAAGTATGTCACCATAACAACCTTTAGTTGTGTTCAGGCATTAGTGGCCAGGTTCCAGTCTCCCTTGTTGGTGTTGAAAGAAAGAAAGAATATTTATTGTCGCGAATAAATGCATATAAAACTAAAAATAAACTAAATTAACAATATAAGTACTCAAAAAACATAAATCCATTAGAATTTTATAAAATATACAACTTTAAGAAAGAATTGTACATAACACTCACGGCAATAAGGCTGGTAACTTAGCATTATGCTGCGTCAAGATGTTGCAAATGTCCACAGGCGATGATTACCACTTTCCATCAGGTGGGCCGTCTGCCTGTCTGCTGAACTTGTAACAGCGAGAGGCAGAGGTTAAATGATACTTCAGATGGCAGATGAATAGTAGTATTCACTCTCGAGTGCTGATGTTAACTGAAGTGAACTCATTTATTCATCGTTAATCTTCAACGACGCCGTTGCTTGTAGTGACAACGACGTGTTGGTGAGCGGGTGTCGAGCCTGGGCTCTTTACCCCGGCTGCAGCTCGGAGGGCGACTACCCTCCGGTATCGTGGTGTGGGAGCCGCCGTAGTGTCGGCGGCTCACTTTGGCCAATCAGCGGCTTTCGTTGGCCTTCGCGGGCTTTGCGTTGGCTACGTCGGCGGCTTGGTTGGCCGATCGTGGCTTTCGATGGCCATCCCGGGCTTCGGTTGGCCGTCTGTGGCATCTGATGGCCTATCTGCGGCGTTAGAGGCTTGAATCGCGACCTCGAAAACTTCGCCCTACTCCCGGCGAATGAGGTCACGAGGGTCGATAGCCAGGCACGTTTCCGACCTCCGTCTGGAGGCCGCGCATGTAGCGGGGCGATCCCGTTCAGGTGGGTGTGGCGGCAATTGTCAGCGCGGTCGAACAAACGACGCGCCGACATCGCCACGAACTCCTCCACCGTCGGGACGCCCAAGTCGCGGGTGATGACGTCATTCCTGACGTATCGACCCGCATCCGTGCACATTCGCGAGGCGAAGTTTTGCTGCGTCTGCAGCTGCTTTTTACTATATGCCGAACACAGCGCGTACCATGCCGGAGCTGCATATGTGAGCCTCGAGCGGAGATAGGTCTTGTAGATCCCGATCTTCGTCCTCAGGGGCAATCTGGAGGCGAGGACAGGTCGGAGCTGGGCTCTGGCGGCGCGTGAGTCGTTCACAGCCTTCTCCACTTGGAGCCTCATGCTCAACGACCTGTCTATATGTACCCCGAGGTATTTGACCGAGGTCTGCCACTCGATCTCCTGACCTCGAAGCTGGAGCTGCTTCGGCATGATATTCCGGCGTGGGATTAGTAGCGCGGCAGTCTTCCCCACGTTGACCGCCATGCGCCACCTGTCTAACCACGCCGGCACGATGTCGAGCATGCGCTGCATTCGGCGGGCCGCTTGTTCGGTATTCATCGAGGTCGCGATGAAGGCGCTGTCGTCCGCGTACAACGCCAGCGTTATGTCCGAATCCCCGGGTCGTAACGAGCCCTCTAGGGTCGGGATGTCGTCTGTATACAGACCATATAACGCTGGCGATAGACAGCTGCCTTGGAGAACACCGGCAGAGATTGTACGCTTTTGCGATAAAGTCGTTTGCTCAACCGAAACGTAAAAGTCCCGGCCGTGTAAAAACGACGCTATTAACTTAACTATAGCGGGCGGTGTAGTGGTGTTAAGTAGTTTGTAAATTAGCCCGTCGTGCCACACTCTGTCGAAGGCCTTCTCTACGTCGAGGAACACCGCGACGGAGATTTTGCCCTCGTTCGTGGCCGTGGTGAGGTGGTGTATTATACGCACAAGCTGGAGCGTGGTCGAGTGGGTGCTGCGGAATCCGAATTGCTCCGCGCGTGGCTCTATATGTGGAGCCAGGCGCCGCAGCAGCAATCGCTCAAACAGCTTGGCGATGTGTGGCAGTAGTGTTACCGGCCGGTAACTTGCGGGCAGGCGCCGATCCTTGCCCTGTTTCGGGAGCATAACGACTTTCCCTGTCTTCCAGGCGTCGGGAAAATGGCTGGTCCTGAGGATTCCGTTGAAAAGGCGCGCGAGCGCCGCGAAGCCTCTTCTCGGCAGGAACCTCAGGGCGTCCGTAGGTATCCCGTCGCAACCCGGCGCTTTCCGTCTGGGGAGACGTAGCGCCGCCTTTCGGACTTCGGCCGGGGAGATATACGCCTCCCCGCCGAGCGGCTCGTGTGGGCGCGACAGGAACTCGGTGGCTGTCGTTACGACGCACTGGTGGTGTTCCCTTATATCTTCCGACGCCGCCGCTGGGACTGGGTGTGGCTGGAATTGCTCTTCCAGATGGTCGGCGAATATTTCAGCACGATCCATTGGGGCAAAACGCCTCTGGCCCTGGGCATCCAGCAGCGGGTACGTCGGTGTTGGCGTCCTTTGTAGAGCTCGGTTGAGTGAGTGCAAGTCCGTGGCGTGTTCGGACGCCCGGTCGATCACACTCTCCCAGGTCTCCCCTCGCCATGTCTTCACGGCCTCTGAGACCCGAGCTGTTAAGGCGTTCAGCCTAGTCTTAAGCACCGGACATCTGGTTCTGGCCCACAAGCGCCGGAGTGCGCGCTTGTGGCTGATGTCCTGGCTAAGCCGGGCTGGGAGCTCTGGACGTCTGCTCCGCGGTGTGGACATCGTAGTTGTCGCGGCCCTGGCGGCCTCGATCCGCTCCATTATGAGCCTAGTGGCTCGCTCGACCTCCTCTGGAGCGGAGAGTCCGCCTAGGGGAATGGTCTCTTCCATACGATTTGCGTATGCTGCCCAATCTGTTCTTCCGCATCCGCATCCGCATTCTGGGCGGCACTGCCACCGCCGCCAAGGCGAGCGTGGCAAGAATCGGTAGGTGCTGCGTATCTAAATCATACAGCACCTCTGCGTGAATTGGGCAGCTTATATTATGGTGTAATACGATGTCCAACACATCCGCACTATGGCGTGTGTATTTGGGATACTCATTTATTTTGGAAACCGTAACCTTAAGTACACATATTAACAAGTCGTACTGCTAGTATAATGTATAGCACAGTGTGTGAGCGGGACGGATGATGTGCGAGCGAGATAGAGCAACTATTAATATGTGCGCTCCCGCGTTGCGCTAGCCAGTAGTGCGTTGTCCGCTGCGATGACAAGACGTATGCAGCTCCCATAAACTCATGCAATATAAAAAAAGACAGATTAGCCTACTTGATGAGAAGTAGTTACTGTCGCCTATGGGCACACTTGTTATTGTTTATGTTTTGTTTGGCACTGACTTTAAGTTGTAGGAAATATTAAATTTTTGCTTTTTAGTTCCTCTTGAAGTCTGTTTCTATTTTGCTATAAAATATTTGTTTTTCCCTCTTATGTTACGTATAATTATGATATCCAATAACAATCAAATTATATATATGAAACTATCCTGAACCTGTACTGAATCCAACTCAAAAAGAATGATCAAAATTGATCCAGAAACATAAAAGTTATGTCTGACATACATAAAACTACACAACATTTTTTGAAGTCTGTTGAAAAAGTAAGAAACCGGACCCTGGGCGTCAAAGCAAACGCTTTGAACCCAACGGTGACTTAAGGCTCAAAAGATGATCATGACCACTCTCTACCAGGAGAAGATCGAAGACGCCGCTCTGCTTTCGTTAATCCGAAAACTGCCTTTCAACATAGCCACGTACTCCCAATCCCTTCTTGAAGAGTTGGAGGTCTTTACCAGACTTGGGCTGGACTTTCCACCAGACATCAGGCACGCCGGGATCCTGAGCTTTGGAACCTTGCTTCATAGGACTATGGAGTTTTCTGTTGTGAAGCAGGACTACTTCGACAACATCGTTGTGAAATACTTCAGGATGTATAGTGGTGAGATTGTCTTAATTTTTACAAGTTTGTTAACTTGCAAAGTACGTAAGTTTAGGTTACGTCTTGTATGGGACGCTGTCTCCTCCTTTTGGGAGCTTGTCATGCTCGCAAAGAGACAAACAGAGACATCTATGCTCCGCTCTCATCAAGAAAGGTCGTGTCGGCGCCGCAAAGCCAGCTTGAATCCTCGGCCGCCATGAGCTCCACTAGGGAAAGAGCTCCCCACTTACACAAACTTAAAATAATTCCTTGAACAAAGTATAACTATAGTATCTTTACTTTTACTTTGTTTTCTATCGGATACATTTCGGGGAGTGTTCCTTAGAATTGCACGAGCTGATTCCTCCATCCCCATTTTACCATAGGACAACCAGACGCACCGGTTTGCGCCACCGTTACATGGTGGAAACACCACCAGTCAGAACCAAGCGTTTCGCTTCATCTCTTCTGGTGCGCACTGCCGAAGAGCAGAATAATTTGTCGGAGTCTGTTTTTCCTGACAAATACAATCTTGAAGTATTCAAGTCACGAGTGAATAGGTATTTTTTAAGTAAGCGTGCTCCATCCTAGACTGCGTCATCACTCAACATCGAGTGAGACAGTAAAATAACCATATATGCTTGCCTGCCAAACCACCGTTCATGGAATATTATTGCCATGCTTTGAAGACTTCAGAAAAAGCCATGAACACTTTTCTATTGGCAAGCTATCATAAATGTATAAATCTATATAATTTGATAAAAATATGTCTCATCTGGTTATCAGATGGGTGAAGGTCGATCTTCAGCGCCTCCTCTATTACAATATAACCTGTGTGAAAGAAAGCTTGCTGGCTAAATAAACAAAAGTCACGTAGGAAAAACGATGGTGCTTTATAGAGTAGGAATTGTTGATTTCTCAGAAGAAACGGCAGTTTTTTCTTCGAAATACAATTTTCTTTACAGACTGCCCGCAATACTTGGACAGGATGATTTGGCTGCAAGGTCTTTGCAATATTGGCTTCTCAGCGGATTCCTATACGAGGATAGTTTATGGTGACAGTGGAAGGGATAGACACGAAAGACTTTGGGCTGCTTTATGTGGTGGAAATATTTACACTGGTCAAGTAAGTATTATTATATCTCTGTGGTGAAGTGGTATATATGAACGTGCTATGGCTTATACAACTTAATTACTAAAAATCTGAAAACTTATTCTATAATAAATATCATATAAATCAACCTTATTATATCTATCAGAATATTGTTATCCATCATATACACACACACACGCACACACGAACTCACGGACGCACTCGCACACTCACTCACTCAAATACTCACTCACACACACACTCACTCACACTCAATCACACTCACACACACAGGTTAACGTCTATTTTACAAGATATTATTAATTTTAGAGATAAAAATCGTTAAGTCAGTCACACGCGTACTTGGTGTCCTGCGATATAGGCTAGTCCTAATACGGAACCTATGTAAGCATTGACAATAAATTGAATTTGATTTTTTTTTTGCTCTGTCACAGATAATGAAACTGCTATGTGGGAAAATGATTAGTCTTATGGCGGTTCGGTTGGTGTGGTACAGGATCGGGCGTGGATAATATACCCACCACGCTAGTCCAAGAGAGTTAACCATTAATCAACCACAATAGGTGTTTTACTGTTGATTTATCATTGTCTCACGCGACGTCGAGTGTTCATGTTCAACTGATTACGCGATATCACGTGATAAGCTCGTGTTTCAATGAAATTTGACTTTGTGCGTGAACTGATTCGCATTCGGCCGATTCGCCCTCGTTCTTTTCTTAAAAAGTCTCTTATATAGAAGAGAACGTAAATGAGTTATCTTAAATAAACTAAATGTCACTTTCAGATCTTACAAACTACCATACCTATTTTGATGAACGAAACGGAACACATACAACTGCGTATAGCCTCACTTCACGTGTTTCTAAGCTCGCAGAATGTAAGGGAAAGCGATTTCCTTTTCATTCACAATTATATCAAAAATTCAAACAACAGACAAATGAAACGATTTTGGTTTGCCACTGTGAAGAATTTGGAAAACAATAAGTATTTTAAAGACTACAGAGTCGCGTAAGTATTGTTACTGTAACATGTTGCGGGATTCGAATTTAATAAGCTGTTGGAATGATCACGAACTTTATTAGTAGTACACTAAGTGTGTGTATTACTAATAAAGTTACATTATACTAATACTAATTACAAATACTAATTTATTTAATATTATAAAGAGGTAAAGTTTGTGAGTTTGTGATGTTGTAAAAGGTAATCTCTGGATCTACTAAACCGATTTTAAAAATTCTTTTATTGTTGGAAAGCTACGTTAACAGGGAGCGTCATAGGCTATATAACATGACGCTATATACCACGGGTGCGGGACAGAGCGCAGGTGAAACCGCGCCGGGCCGCTAGTTGATAATATTTATAGCTGGAGTACAGCACACAGGCTGACGGCCCACCTGATGGAAATCGGTTACTGTCGTCTATGAGCGTTTGTAACACCAAAGATGTTACCAAAGCGCTGCCGGCCTCGAAGAAATTTCATGACACCCTTTTTGAAAAACTCCATATCGTAGCGGTGTGAGAATACTTCGGCTGAGGGGTCATTCCAAATCCTCATGGTACGCGAGAGAAATGTTCTACGGAACCGTTGCGTCATGAGCGAAGCGGCTCGAGGAAGTGGGGATGAACTCCCAACCGATGGCGAGCGGTGCGATGGTAGAAAGAGGACGAAGGCACCATTCTAAACAATTCCTCGGAACACTCCCCGTTACCAGTATACAGTCGGTAGAATACGCATAGAGACGCGAATTATATATATATATATATATATATATATATATATATATATATATATATTATGTAGATATTGCCCGCGACTTCGTATACACTTGACTTGAAATTATATATATATATATATACATATATATATATATATATATATATATATATATATATATATCGTTTTAATGAAGTGTGTGTCCGAATAAGCTAATAAAACAATATCCTTACAACTACAAACATTCAATTTACAGTAAAAAAATCAAATTGGAATTCAATTTTTTTTATCCAGCAATTTTAAATCATTCCCAGGAAAATTCCCGCGGGATTCCCGGGATGAAAATCAAATAGTAAATTAGGTTTTTTTTATCTGTCGACTATTTTAAATCATTCCTTTTCCATCAATTTCAGTAGTTTTTACAAACAGAGAAGAAATCTTAAGAAAATTGCATCGTGTTCTCCATTGTATATATAGTCTATTCCAGTTTAGAATATTATAATATTATAGATAGACATTATAGATAGACATTATAGATAGACATTATATGATGGCATTGCAACGCATGTCGCAGGGTGCAGATATTAATAATGTATGTGCGAAAGTTTCAATAGATGTTTATTAGTCAATCACGCCGGAACATCTGAATCGATTCCGATGCTATTTGGCACAGAGATAGACGATAGACTCCACTAGCATATAGCATATACTTCGTGTCCCGATAAAGTGTACGATTCTCGTGGGATAACATTAAAGTAAGCGAAGCCGCCCGAGAAAGCAAGTTAAAAAATACATGGCGCTTTAACAACTCATCAAAAGATGTAGAAATTACTTCAAGACACTTATGCTTTTGTTTTGGTTTCTGTTAATATATAATATTAAATACGGAAAAATTAAAAGTTGCTCCCCCCAGCTAGTAATTGAATTTTGAGCCAAAACTGATTTAATTAATTTTGAAACATTTTTTTTTTATTGCAGGAGTTCCGCAGACAGGCAGACGGCACACTTGATGGAAAGCGGTTACCATCGCCTATGGACGTTTGCAACACCAAAGGTGCTACAAATGCGCTGCTGCTCTCTTAAGGGAGACTGGAACCTGGTCACTAAGCCGGGACACAACTGGAGGTTGTTATGGCGACATACTTTAGACCAGAGGTGGTAGTCATCCAGTCGAGCAAATGCCTTACTACCTGGCTGTGGGTTGTTGGGTCGCCTCTTACGAAAGGCCGCCCCAACGCAGGAAATTGTATTCTTTCTCCGTTCCTGCACGGATAGAACATGTCGAAATACGTACGCCACGAGGAATTCTTTTTAAGCTAGGATTATGTTTCTTTAATTTGGACAGGAGTTTCTAAAAATGTTCTTCAATAACTGGTCAGTTTGAAGAAATGTTTGAGTTTGTAATGGGTACTGTGCTATTGTTGCTAATATTATGCTTCTTTCCACAGTGGATTTTGAGGCCATGGCGTCCCTTAAAAATAAGGGGCTGGGAGCAATGCGGGCACTGTATGAGGTCGACTTCTGATACCATAGAACAATTATTAGTGACATTTATTCTTTCAGGACATTCTATGTACCTTTCATAGCAAATCAGATCTCTACCTTAGATCCTTTATATTGGGCAACTGACAACTATATCATCAGTGCGAACGAGGAGTCTGGATCTCCGTCGCTCCAGGTCTTGAGTGTTGGAGACGAGCTTGGAGCCTTCCCAGCTTTAGTTGGCGTTCAGTTGTCTACAGGTGGTCGAAGACCTTATAAAGAGAGTGTAAGTTTTATTACGCTGGAATATATGCAGACTAATGGATGGAAAGTAATTATCGTCACCTAGAGATGGCTACTTTTTGTAATGTTAAATTTAAATTATATATCCCCAAATTAACTTGCGCTTGTGTTATGGGTAATAAACAACGGACTCTTCTGGGGCCAATCCCAGACACCCAGACAATACTAAATAACGTAGAAGATTCGTTTTCGAAATTTATCATACCAGGAATCGAACCCGGAGCCTCTGCATTGCAGTGAGGTAAGCCGTCAACACAGAAGGAAAGATTATAACAGAGTTCAGCAGACAGGCAGACGGCCCACCTGATGGAAAGCGGTTACCATCGCCTATAGACATTTGTAACCCCAAAGGTGCTACAAATACGCTGCTGCTCTCTTAAGGGAAACTGGAACCTGACCACTGATGCCGGAACACAACTCAAGGTTGTTATGACGGGTACTCTAGACCAGGGGTGGTAGCCATCCAGTCAGGAAAATACCTTCCCACCTGGCTGATGATAACACATGATGGTAACCCGCTATACCAACCGCGTCGGGCGGCTAGAGACTCAACCAAACCACCTAGGTGATCAAGCTCTAATGAGTATAAAGCGTTAGTCAATTGTATATTCTACATTTAATCTAATGGCAATAAGTAAAATACTGATCCTAGATCACCATTTTCTATGGGTATGATACCAATAAAGCTGGCAACGTTACCTCGACGGATTGACCTGACCTTTATTATTACAGATTTATTTGCTGGTGGAAGGAGTGGCTGCCAATATTTATAGAAGACTATTCAGTCCCAAAGAAATGGATTCTGAAAAACTCGTGAAGGTCTTGAAGAATTTAAAGAACTGGTCTTTAAAAGCGCCAGAGAAGGTGAGCTATTTAAATTAAACAACAACAGCTCGTCTATCATCTTTATCTACTAAATAGGTGTACTGTAACGGCCAGCGGTTTCTGAGCTGACCGAGATCTTGAATAACGGCCTGGTTCAGGATTTAAGCTTATATTAGCGATCAAAACACTTTTACATTCATGTGTTCAGCTCGCGGCCCGATGCAATTTTGTACTCGATTGTTTTGGGAGGCGTATCTATTTAAAATCATTATATTTCTTAATATATATGATGACTTAAGCTTACCTTACGTCACGACGAAATACCTATGGAAGATCTTGTGGCGCCTCACTAAGAAGTAGATGAACTTCATATATTCATCACACAACGCCCCTACTTTGTTTTGATAATACAGGGCAATGTCTTTTCTTGCGACACACACACACTAGTCGTGGATACCGGGGGAGACCAAAAGCAGCACCTAATGCCGCCTGCTTGTGTGCGTGTGGGACTCAAGTACCTAACGCGGCAACCGTTGTCCCTTCCATTAAAGGAAGAAACCAACAAACTACCCACCAAACCTACCTGCGTCCCGATAAGAGAATTCACTTAGATGAAACGACACAGGGTGTACGTCATAGTTAGGCACTGTTGCGTTCCGGTGCGCCTATTTGGTACTGCAGTGGAACACTTATAAGCCAATAAATGGCGCTGTGCAAAAATTGAGGTCGCAAACGATTCCTGAAAGCGTACAAAGAATATATGGTTGGGGAAAAGGTTTCTTCGCATTTTATATAAAAATTCAAAAGGTATTTTTATAAAGTTCATTTACATTTGACTAAAGTATGTAGGCGCCATTTTGTTGGATAATTTCTTGCCATCTTGTAGGTAGGGGCGTGATCCCATTGCTATAAAAAATTTGGGGCTTCTGATCAAAAAACTGCGACAAGTGGTTTTGGCAGTCCTCTCGTGATATTAACCTGACACTGCCTAAGGAATTCTGCAGAGACCAAAACAGGTGAAAATCTGAAGGTGCAAGGTCAGGACTATACGGCAGATGCATTAACACCTCCCAGCCAAACTCGTAATTTTTGCTGAGAGGTTAAAGATGTGTGAGGTCTAGCGTTATCATGTTGAAAAACCATACCGCTTCTGTTGATTAATTTTGGCCGCTTTCTCTCAACTTTTTGCTTTCATCTTATCAGTTGTTCGCAGTACAGTTCAGGATCGATGGTTCTGCCTGGCGGTAACAGCTCATAATGAATAATGCCCTCCCAATCCCACCATACACACAGCATCACCTTGTTGCGAGTTAACCCGGGTTTTGCCACAGTCTGTGAAGCCTGACCGGCTTTTGATCACGATCTTTTTCACAAGTGCTTGTCGTACGTGATCCACTTTTCATCACCAGTTATCAGCTTCTTCAAAAATGGTTCGGTTTCATTACGTCGTAATGAAGAATCACAAATGAGTACACGGTTCATTAGGTTTCTCTCAGTGAGCTCATGAGGCACCCAAATATCGAGCTTTTTTGTACCCAGCTTTTGTCAAATGCGCCAAAACCGTTTCGTGGTCAATTCCCAGTTCTCCAGGTACATCGTAACTACTAATATGCCGATCTAGCTCCACTTTTTCAAAAATGGCATCCATTTTGTCTGTAACAGGGCGACCAGAGCTACGTGCATCTTTGATATCAATGAAAACGCTTAAACCAAATTTGCACTACTCTCACAGACACTGCATTAGGTCCATAAAAATCACAAAAAAATTCGCGGCTTGTATTGCATTTTTACCTTTTTTGTAGTAAAATTTTAAAAATCATCGATATTCTTCATTAGATTCACTCATTTTAACAATAAGAAAAACAAATGAAAATCTCACGTCTCACTGATGACCCTCGACTAACAAACACGCAAACCTTCACTTCAACAACTTTCAGTCTTCAGTAAATTCATTCAACTTTCAATAACTTCATGTCTTCAATTCCATAGAACTGTTTCCAGTGAAGAGAGTGCCCTGTGCAGGGTGGAGGAGCGAGATGTAATGCTCCTCCGTCTCAAACAAAGATCTTCCAGCGAGGTTATTGTTATGCCCCGCAGGCCTAGGCCCATCTATTACTGTTGGACATTTGTACATATTCTTTGTACGTTTCGGGATTGGTTTGCGACTTTGCACAGCGCCGTCTATTGGCTTATAAGTGCACTAAGCCAAGGGAAGCAGGGCCGTACCATTACGTACAGTAGAGGTGATTCCACTAATAACCCCGTAAAGAGTGCCCTCTACCACGGAAAAAGAAAGCTCCTGCTTGTCTCCACCAAGTACACAGCACTTCACTACCATTCAAATACTATGTGATTGCAGGTCCACGTCGATATGATAGTCAAAATTCATGGAAAAACAGTATATGCTACTCATATGAACCAGTCGAGGTTCGAGAGTTGGAACGGTGAAGACTGTGAGTATTGCTTAATACCTAATCATGAAAATTCAGCATCATCATCCTGGCCTTCTTCTTCTACTGCAAACTGGCGATTTATACAACTCGACGACTTAGTCTCTCTACTAGACTAATCCATCCAGCCCAGCTCCTACAGGAAGTCCACCAGCTTATTGATTTTCGAAAGTTTCTTGGAGCGTCCAGATAATTCTACTTGTAACTAGTGACACTCCACATTTTAGCAGGACATAGGCAGCTGTCTCTTCTGGCTCCAGGCAATCATCCTTGTCTTGAATCCCGGATGTGTTCGGAGCTTCCGCTTTCAAGTTTTAAATCCATTTTCCTACGCCACTCCAGTGCATTCACTGGGGTCATCCCCTATTGTTAGTCCATTGACAGGTATGTACATAACTAGCTTCTGCCTGCGACTTCGTCCTCGTGGAATAGTTACTTTGGGCTAACGCTAACTTTAACCCGCGACTTTGTTTAAGTAGAAGGTGAAAATATCTATACTAATATATGAAGCTGAAGATTTTGTTTGTTTGTTTGCTTGAACGCGCTAGTCACTTTCCCTCGTGCCAGCCCACCGGCCTTGCACATCATAAATGCGCGCGCAGTACTTGATCATTATTTTGCTGCGATGTTATTTTAAAACTGCGATATCTCCTAAGATATTCATTGAAATCGAATGATGTGAATGGCAATTTTGTTTTAAATTAAATACTTGTGACGAATAATGTATTTATTTGGATAAGTATTAATATCATGTTTATAAAAACACCTTCGCAAATAATGCAACATTTTAGAACAAATTTGGTTAGCATAAATAAGATTAAAGTGAGCCAACCTTAAAAGATAGACATATGCTGTCGCGGACTTTTTTTTAGGACTTTTAAAGGGGAACAATTCTGTCACAAATGATTTTTGCGAAACTTTAACCGTTTACGCAGCGGAAGCTTTCAAAAGGAAAAAAACCCCGATTTAGAAACATTCTTCATTTATGCTCCGCTCCTTATGGTCTTAACGTGATGATATATAGCCTATAGCCTTCCTCGATAAATTGGCTATCTATCACTGAAGTAATTTTTCAAATCAGACCAGTAGTTCCTGAGATTAGCGCGTTCAAGCAAACAAACCAACTCTTCAGCTTTATATATTAGTATAGATAAATAAATAATCGCCAAACAAATACATATATTGTATATCCTCAAATTAAGCAAGTTACACTTATGTTGTGGATTATATATAACGGACTACTCTGAGACCGATCCCAGACACCCAGACCATAGTAAATAATGGAGAAAATACATTTCCGAAATTTGAGTTGCAGTGAGCTAGGCTGGTAAAAGCTTAGTCCGCTCAATGATAGAGGCAGTCATATGTCACGTATGTCATGTCATCGTCTGTCACGGATGCTAATAGTGACATGTATGACTTTGGACACAGCCTTAGGCATCGGATTGACGGTATACAGATGGTCACACGCGTCAGTTTTTCCCGTGCACTCTTTATAATTGAACAGACTTGCTAGATGACGTCACAACTTCGAGATCTTTACGCTGGGGTGATCAAGAATGATTGTGAACAAAGCATGCTACGTATGGACTACGTGTTGTGGAATAAATACTTATTTGTGTAAATATTATAATGCTGGCCGCTCGGTTTTAATATTATTATAATTAAAAGTTCGTTGCGATTCGAACGTAAGAAAAAAATGGTGTTTGATTTTATTTAGTCCCATTTTTATTTAAAAATATATATAATTTGACCTCGTTCGGGTCCATCACACTACGTATGAGAGGAACCACTGTAGTGCATTTTTATAATAAGCATTTGTCGGTGGCGTATAATGTCACGCTGTACGCAGCCTACGGCGTTTTAAATACCTACCGCCTTATAGTCAGCAGAAGTAGTTAATAATAAGTTCAATTATTTTTTAATGACAATATAATAATATATCTTTCCAGTGGCATACATAGAAGATTTTCTTAGATTTGGGAGTCACATAAATCAACAGATAGTTTACTACCCATACCAGTCTGACATTCACATGCCCAGCGAACTAGGTAAGTGTGTAAATTACATACATACATATTGTTACAACTTAGGTTCCGACACAAGCAAATTCCACTCCTGATCTGTATAAGCACATTTTATTACCTGTCGGCATTTGAACTAATTGTACACCTTTTATGGTCGTCTTCTTTTGTTCACTTATTTATTGGCATACGTTTCTAATTATTGTGGAGAACAGCCTTTTGCTCTATTATACTCGTTTAGGGCCGCTTGCAGGCTGCATCAATTGCCAGGTGTTACCGATTACAAATTACATGTTGCGAAGCGGTGGTAAATTAGATCAGGCTCCCATAGAGTAAATAATAACCATAAACAAAAGACTGTGTAATTAAAATGAACAAGTTGGCGGTAGGATAAATAAAACTTTAACAATACTCGTTGACACTTGACATCTTGGTCTTCCGTGATCACGGCCACTGAAAAGTGGCCGCAACGTCGGAATAACAGAAATCAAATAAATCGCCGCGCTTAAAACCGTTAAAACGTAGTATTATTTAGATTTCTTGTCTGTTTATCTGTTTGTTTGTTCGAGATTCACGTAAAAGATATTGGACCGATTCCGATGCGATTTCCGCTGACCGACAGCAAATTGTTAGACTTAAAATCTGCGCTACTTTTTACGGCAGGAATCCTGCGGGAATTTTTCTGGGAATTATTTAAAATGGTCAGATTGAAGAAAACGATGTGATTTTTTTACTGATCGATTGAAATTTTATGTAATAAAATGTGTAATTTTTTTATCCCTCTAATCCCGTGGGAATTTTCCCGGGAGCGGTTTGTAGTTATTCGGGTGCGTAAAAATTAGCTTATTCGGACACAGTTTTCACTAAAATGATAGCTTACATTCTTTTTTAAATGCTGCGGTACTTTGATTCCCGGGAATCCCGTGGGAATTTCAAGTTAAGCGTGGACGAAGTCACGGACGCCGTCTCCTCCTTCTGCGAGCGCGTTATGCTTGCGAAGGAGGAGGTGAAGCGGGAGCGTGAGCGTACATCACTGCTCCGCTCCCGCCAAAGGAGGACGCGTCGGCGCCGATGAGCCAGCCAGTCAGACCCTGCGGCCAAAGTAAGCGGGCGGCGCGGGTGGGGTGGGGCTTCTTGGGGTATAGAGGTTCTCACTCACCTGCACATGCCGCCGAGATGGGGGCGCGGCGTGATCCGCGCGCGCTCCCCTCTCCTCCCGCGGGGTGAGTTACAGACCGCCCCACGTCTAGAGAGCTTGAAGATGCCGGGGGATAAAAGTAGTCCCCCGACAGTGCAAGAGGCCTCGTGAGGCCAGAGCTGCGGGGAGGCTAGGTTAGGCATATACCTGTAGCCCTGGCATAAGGCGAAGGATGAAACACCCAGGGGTTTTAATGGGTATCCCTAACTGGGGAGTGGCAAGATAGCATGGCACCAGTTCTGACTGGGTATGCTAGTGCCACCCCTGATCTGGCAAATACCACACACGGGTCGCGAATTATCCCCCCAAGGTTCTGCCCTTGTCGCGGCTTAGTCCTCAATTGGATTTCCACTGGTAAAAAAAATGGACGAAGTCACGGGCATATCCTAGTAAAATATATATAATGATAATATTAAATTGCAGGTACTCCAATAAGGCTGCAGTCCACTATACTGTCCTTCACGTCGATCAGAGGAAATTTGACCGCACCTTCCACTCAAGACCTAACTTGGAGAAACGATTTACACATCAGGTTCTAAATCTCTAACTCCAGTATCATATTAATTATTCATCATTTTATCCATCCAACTTTATGCCCATCTATGTATAACCTGACCATTACGTCTAGAACGAGAACTATTTTTTTCCTTCTGGTAATATTCTGTTTTATCTGTAGTCAAGATCATAAACAAAGCTAATTTATCCATGTTATTTTAATTTTAACGTTGATCCGCCTAAAATCCGCTAATAAATTACTAAACGCATGTAACAATACCAAGTTTCACGTGAGCAGTGATTATTAACTTCCAAGGATGTCTAGTGGAATTTGAAGCCATAATCTTTTCGATATAATTCGACGATATTTACCAAAGATAAATGTTGTAATAGTTAGTTTAGCTTATTTCAATCAAATAATTGTTCTATTAACTATCACAAGGTGTTGAATGAAGCTGTTGGTTACATAATTATAGTTATTATTATTAAAGTAAACATGATAGGCTATGTCGACTAAATGCGTACGGCGTAAAGGCTTGATTACACGTACCGAGTACAGTGGCGAGACAGTGCTCTCAGCTGAATACTCGGTGCATATAAACACTATGACGAGTACTCGGCCGAGCGCTTGGCCCAGTGGTGTGGTGAAAGAGTCACTAGATCCACGATTTGTTTGTTAGACCGAGTACACTACTGCTGAATCTCATTCTTCAGCCACCGCATTGACTCGTTATCCCGCTCGGCAGGTATGAATATATGCTCGACTGACACTCGCCGGCCACCCGTTCGCCACGCCTGCCGTGTTTTGCATTTTGTTTTCTAACGGTTTTTTTTTGCTATTGCACTAAAGGGTATAGCAGGGTTTCTAAGTAAAAACTGCGCCCACGGTGTTTTCTAGTTTTACTATGGGGATCGTTTTGTTATCAAACAAAAAATAATTCACCCAAATTTTCAACTATTTATTTTAAGTATTTTTGAGTTTTTTTGAAAAAAGTTAGAAAACGCCACGGGGGCAGTTTTTACTTAGAAACCCTGCTTATACCCTTTGTTTTTAAAATGGGCAATAATAATAAATGGAATTTAGATACATTTTCAAAAAGGAATTCAATGTTGTAAACATTCTTAAAAGCGCCCTAATCTACTGAAAAATACTGTTTATTACACCACGAGCAAGTTTCTTTACAATCAATTTTCTCCTCTAAACACTTCTACTTTCGTATTCTAGAATTTGTCGTAGAATCAGGTTGAAAAATCGTTTATATTCTCTCTACGATACATCTTGTTGGTGCAGTGAGTCAAAACTAAATTGACTCACCATACAAGCAAATTATGACAATTTGTGAAGCTGATGAAGATATTCCAACGTTTAAACGTACTACACTTGACAAGACAATGCGTGAGCTGATAAAATATAGTGATAGTGTATAATAAAATATAGTAAATACTAGTGATAGTGATTAAAATATAAATGACTTAATTTTGATTTTTAACTTTTAAGTGTATTTTTTTACCCTGCAGTTGCACTGATGACTCACTGCATTCTTAACGCGAACAAACTATAGTATCTGTTGCGGACAGAGAGCACCCCCCTGACCCGCCTGCCGGAGCACACCTACTCTCCGCGCCCCGTATACCGTCGACGCCCATAGCTAGCACAATTAGCAACTAGGCGTCGGGCGGGATGCGGGATATAGGGCCAGCCTTGGAGGCAAAATCAATCACAACTCAACTAACAACAAAACAATCTCTTCTTGCTCATTCATTTCGTAATTCTTCACATTTTAACGACGACTCTTGCATAATTTGTACTTATTCTATTCATGTAAAAAGTTAAATAATAATAAATACAGTCCATTACACCGAGTTTTAATTTCCAAACGAGTAGCAACTGCCACCAATAGTATCATTTTACTGTCTCGCCACTGTGCTAGTTACGTGTGATCAAGGCATAACTAGAGCTACTTGATACCTAGTTGCACGAAGTTTAATGTCGTACTAAAATTCCTAATAAGTATCGAAATTACTCTTGACCTAATATTGGAGTTGTTAGAGTTTAGACAAATTTGCGAAAGTGGCGCCCCTATTATTTTCTCCTTTATTTTGCCACCCTGTAGTAGTACAATGCACAATTCCACCACGAACGCAAACAAATAACTTACTACTAATGAATTCCAGATACCAAGGCACCTCTGTCACGTCACTTTCCACCGACGGACCCCTCGTTCAGACGATTCATACTGCTCGTATCCAGCAGTCTTTGGTCGCCCATTTCCCAATGAGGTTCAACGTTTCCTTCTCCAGGAATGACGGATCCATAGAGTAAGTACACAGAGAAGACTTCTGGGCAATGTGGACCAAAACTAGGGTTGCCACCTGTTTTAAATATAGTATTTTTGTTTTTGTAACCGTAAAAGCTGTAAAAATGTTTAAAACCATTACTTATGGGAAAAAAATAACTGTGTATTTTTTAAAATTATTTTATTGTTTATGTTTATTATTACTTTTTACTTAACCATCATAGTTCTATTATTTATAAAATAATTAGAAGAATCTGAACAAAAAGCCCAACAATTGCATTAGCGATGAAAGTATAGTACATTTCGTACTATATTCATTTTTTATCATGTATAAGTATAGTACAATTGACTTAAATATAGTAAAATGCTATATATTATAGTAAATTGGGAGCCCTAGCCAAAACACAAAGCTACGAATTGGTGCGGTGTGAATTCGCAATGTAGAAACCTGCTAAGCGAATTGCTACAAAGCGTTTTCCTCCCACGTCCCAAATCACCGTCAGTTGGGCGCGTTCCCAAAACGCTGGCCGCATTACTACGTTGTATGGCAACGCATTAACGTTGCCCAAAATACAAACCAGCCTTTCGGTCGCGTGTGACGTTTGTCAACCATTTAGATCGGTCTCGATAGAGGACCGATCTAAATTTCCATCCGTGCAGGAACGGAGAAAGAATACAATTTCCTGCGGCCGGGCGGTCTCTCGTAAGAGGCGACAATACAACCCACACCCATGTGGTAGGGCATTTGCCCCACTGGATGGCTACCACCCCTAGTCTAAAGTATGTCGCCATAATAACCTTGAGTTGTGTTCCGGCATGTGACCAGGTTCCAGTCTTCCTTAAGATAGCAGCAGCGCATTTGTAACACCTTTGGTGTTGCAAATGTCCATAGACGACGGTAACCGCTTTCCATCAAATAGGCCGTCTGCCTGTCTGCTGAACTCCTGCAATAAAAAAAATGTGGCGTGGGTTTCTGGACCCCAAAAACCCCAATCAATATAATTTAAGTTTTATTTTTGGCCATGTTTGACCTATCCATCTCTTACAGGTTAACATGGCCAAACCCTGGAGAGCAGCAGGGGGGGGTAGCCATGCATTCCAGGGCTCAAGTCGCCATGGAAACTATCAGCGACAGATACAACTATACTGTCAGCTCGGAGCGGAGAAACGGGGTAAGTAAGTGTTTTGGGTCTATTCGCGGCTAAAATTATTCAAATTCAAATTCAAAAGTTTTTATTCAAAATAAGTTCCACTGGAGATCACTTTTCGAAGGTCATGTACATAAGTTAAAATTTATTTTTACTTCTTATTCTATGTACACCGCTTTGCAACGTGTTATTGTTGTTAAGCAGAAGAAGCGGCAACAAACTACCCAGCAAGACATCTAGCTAAAAACTGTTTTTCTTTATATTTCTTAATCTATTTATAT
The DNA here is from genome assembly GCA_039645545.1 of Dendrolimus houi. Taxonomy (NCBI): domain Eukaryota; kingdom Metazoa; phylum Arthropoda; class Insecta; order Lepidoptera; family Lasiocampidae; genus Dendrolimus; species Dendrolimus houi. The sequence goes on from CM077145.1 coordinate 2,732,681, forward strand.
CTCAAGTTCTTTCTATTTAATAAGTTTTATATAGAGAAGTATGTTACAGAATTACTTTTCGAAGAATTAATGGAGTTGTAAAAAACAGTGCATACTCAATAAGACCAAGACACAATAAAAGGAAAGAAAAATATCATTATTGTTATAATCTATACTAATATATAAAGCTGAAGAGTTTGTTTGTTTGAACGCGCTAATCTCAAGAATTACTGGTCTGATTTGAAAAATTCTTTCAGTGTTAGATAGCCCATTTATCGAGGAAGGCTATTGGCTATATATACTCTAAGACCAACAGGGGCGGAGCACCAATGAAAAATGTTTCAAAATCGGGGGGTTTTTTAACTTTCTTTTTTTTACTATTCCACGCGGACGAAATGGTGGGTAGAAGCTAGTATTGTTATAATTACGATAGAGTATCCCTTTGAGCAGTGCAGATCTATACATTGTCACCTGTTTATTCAAATTTTACCGCCCTTACCGACCTTTGCAATGCGGTAGGTACCCTTCACACTTAAATAATATAAGGGCTGGTCTATGGTCGCCGGTTCGAGTAATGAAACAATACAATTTAAAAAATTGTGTGTGTAGTTCACACGCAGTAGAAGTAGAAGTGAAACTTCAGAAAACATACTCACAGATAATATGTTATTATCAGTTTTATTTCGGTCCAAATTGGACCTATGTTTAATCATCGGTCTTATTGACCCTCTAATCTGTGCAGCACAATGTAAAACTCGTATCTCATTCTCTCGCAGGCCTAGTCCTATAGATTTGAAATCACAACGATTCTAAAAATATTTACTTCAAAAGTCCGCAATCTACAACATAGCACTTACAGAGTCGCTAGTTATAAGTACATACATATTATCACGCCTGTTTCCCATGGGGGTAGGCAGAGACTATGGATCTCCACTTGCGACGATCCTGACAAACAAATTTCGCTTCATCTACTTTCATTAACCTCTTCATACATGCACGTTTATTTGAGATGCTTTTTACCTGACCTCCTTTTAACACTTCTGTTATTTGGTGTGTACGTCATGGTGTGTACGTCGTGGTCTACCGGTACCAACTCTACCATTCACAATACTGTCATACACTTTATATTATAAGGGATCTGTGAAACAGACTGGCAGCGTTTGGCTGTCATTGAAAGAGGAGTGCTGGAGGCGCGGCGCGGGCGAGGAGTACCGCGAAGGCATCTGACCACGATTTAGGCAATCTATTGGCCGCTTTGGGGCCGATTTTTCAATCACAAGATATAAGTTATTCATACAATAAAACACAACATGGGAAAATTAAAAATGATAGTTGCATGATTAAAACAGTATAGAGAGAGATAACACTTTATTGCACACCAAAATATACAATTACAAAACAGACCATACTTACAATATTTTCTAGGCAATACAATAGGCGGCCTTATCGCTAAAAGCGATCTCTTCCAGGCAACCTGACTCAAAGGAAATTGTTTAATTATCTGTAATTATTATGCAACAAAGAAAAAGAAAAAAATGACATACATGGACAGCAGATTAATGATTTACATGCAAATTCATATTACAAATTTTGTCGAAGTGTTGCATCTCACATTAGTAATTAACTTCTCTTTCTTTTGAGTACTTTATATTTTATATGTTTGAAACTTAATAGCTATTAAAGCCTACTTATTATTTTTTCTTTTTTACATTAACTATATTATAATTTTTCAAACTACAAAATATCAAATTGCTTATAGTGTTTAAATTACTGCATTTGTAATGTTTTTTTTTTATAAAGCTATGTACATCCTTCGTATTATTGCAAGTAATTGTTGGTAATTTTTATTTATTTTATTCTTATTGCAGGAGTGCAGCAGACAGGCAGACGGTCCACTTGATGGAAAGCGATTACCATCGCCTATGGATATTTGCAACACCAAAGGTGCTACAAATGCGCTGCTGCTCTCTTAAGGGAGACTGAAACCTGGTCACTAAGCCGGAACACCACACAAGGTTGTTATGGCGGCATACTCTAGACCAGGGATGGTAGCCATCCAGTCGGGCAAATACCCTACCACCTGGCTAAACCTGGGTAAACCAAATAACAAAATAAAAACCAAAATTTCAACCACTCAACAGATGAACAAAACGGAAGGTGGCGTGTTCTTCGATTGCGAGCGTCCCTTGACCGTTGCTGAGCTATTTGACAAAATTCTCGCAACCAAAACAAATCATTATGAGTAAGTGCAGACAAATACTTATATAGCATTAAGGTTTATTAAGTTAATATTTTCATGAGTTAAGTGTCATTCATATAAAGCAATAAATATATTAAACATTTAGAACATAAATAAATCAAAAATAGACTTTAATGTTATACAAACAAAACATATAATAGTACATACAGAATAAGCAGCACTGTTAGATCTATGAATTACGTTCTAAATAAGGGGTCAGCCACATATTACGTCACACGAATTTCATAATTTTTTGACCTCTCCCCCGCCCTTTTCACAGCTGGTCACATTCCTGACACTCTTCCCTAGTGTGACATCACATGTTCTGCAATTTTACACCAAGACTTTTTTGTAATAATATAAAACACTATGCTCATATAGATAGACTTGGAAAAATTTTGAAGGTTTTCGTTAACAATTCAAATTTGGCTTTAAAACAGCTTAAATATATTAGATTTTGAAATGTGCCGTCACGAAATTTAGAACCTCTCCATCCCTTATCACACAATGTCACACTTCGTCAACGCCCCGACGTGTGACGTAATTTATGGATGACCCTTTAGGGCAAGGCTAACCGTTTCACGCCGATATTCTGTGAGAGCGTGATATCACACCGATCGGGCCGGCCCAAGACCCGTAATCAAGACAATAATTCCAGCAAGGCTCTATCTACTACGTAGAGATACTTGCTCACAGAAATTTAAAGCTTCCGTGACATTTTAATCGTCGTCGTCGTCAGCCATTCGCAGTCCACTGCTGGACGTAGGCCTCCCTAAGTCGGCGCCACTCATCCCTGTCCTCTGACTTTCTCATCCAGCGCCTGCCGACGACCTTGCACAGGTCGTAGGTCTATCGGAATGGAGGGCGTCCGACACTACGTTTACCGAGACGCGGTCTCTACTCCAGGTCTCATCTGCTCCATCGGCCATCGGTCCTGCGGCGGACATGATCGGCTCACTACCACTTCAACTATGTCGGTTACCTTGGTTCTCTTACGGATATCCTCATTTCTAATTAATTTTATCCATAAGAGAAACACCCAACATAGCTCGCTCCATAGCCCGTTGAGCGACTTGGAACTTGTGGACCAATCCTGCCGTCAGTGTCCATATCTCGACCCCGTAGGTAAGGACGGGGAGGTCGCACTGCTCGCTTTTCTCTTCAAGCATTGACATTTTAATACTTTTTTTTATTACGTGAGTTCAGCAGACAGGCAGACTGTCTACCTGATGGAAAGCACTACAAATGAGCTACTGCTCTCTTAAGGGAGACTGGAGCCTGGGCACTTTGTTATGGCGGCATACTCCAGACCAGGGATGGTAGCCATAGAGACGGGCAAGTACCGTACCACCTGGCTGTGGGTTGTTTTATCGCCTCTTACAACAGACCGCCCCAACGCATGAAATTATATTTTTTCTCCGTTCCTGATAAAGTAGAAAGTAGAAATATTAAAATTGAAAAAAGTTTTGCTCTTCCACAGCTTCTTAACCTCAGTCCAGCCCTCCCTGGTAATCCTGAACAGCATCCTGCTTTTCACCTCTCCACCCTCAGGATCTTGTGGCCTGATACTGCCACCACAACGCCTGATGAAGACTAGAAACGACGTGCTTCAAATTAAATTCCAGATCAAACACTTCAGCTTGAACGAGGATACTACAAAAGTGGATTCTAATCTGATATTGAGTTATTATAGGTAGGTCTAGTAACATGTTGCATAGATATTGATAGATAGACGACCTCTGTGGTTGAGCGGGCTAAGCCTTTGCCGGCTTACCTCAGTGCAACGCAGAGGCTCCGGGCTCGATTCCTGGTTATAGTAAATTTCGGAAACGTATTTTCTCAGTTATTTACTATGGTCTGGGTGTCTGGGATCGGCCCCAGAATGGTCCGTTGTATATTACCCATAACACAAGCGTAACTTGCTTAATTTGGGGATATACAGTGTGTGTGCTTGTCTGCCGATTTATTATTTATTATTTATTATTATTATTATATTGCACCAATCGTTACCTGCAAACCTCCATTTAAAAAATATAAACTTCTAACATTACCCTGCTACATATTTACGTTACTTGCATATTTGTTAAAAATTATCCAAAACAATTCGTAAGAGTTAAAGATAGCAGCACCTTTAATTCAAGAAATCTCAATCGATTTATGCTACCCAATAGTAGACTTGTAATATGTCAAAGAAGCTCTTACTCCATGTATGTTAGTTAATATTTATAGTCAATTACCAGAAAAAAAAAAAAGATCAGATTGGCTGATACTCATGGCATTTTATACGATTGTGAGTATTTTTACACAGACGGATAATACTCGTAAGAGCGTAATATAATAAATTAACTAAATTATGAATGAATGAATGAAAATGAAAACTCTTTATTGTTCGCCATAAACTTAATTCTAGACAATTGATATGGATACATTTGCATTAGAACAATGGGCGGCCTTATCGCTTATAACGATCTCTTCCAGGCAACCCGGTGTCTAAGGAGATTTTAAACGAAATTTCAAAACATTTTTGATGGTTTACTAAACTAAAATAAAAGTAATAAAATCACAATTAAATATGATTAAAAATAAAATACAATATAAATATACTACTATATATACATATATAATTAGATAAAGATGATATTATAAATTAGATATATATACATTCGAACAATAGATACATTCATATAATGCAGCAATTTTATTTAATAGACCAATAATGGTCAGTGACCATACGTTTGAATGTAATTATATGAAATTGTTAATGACATTCATTACCTTAATTTAATTTTTTTCCGAATAATATATAAGTATAAGGGGAAAAGAAAGAGACATAATAAATTGAATATTAAATACTTATTGTAATTATAATATTTCATAATCAATAATGTTGCGGACAGAGAGCACCCCCCTGACCCACCCGCCGGAGCACACCTACTCTCCGCGCCCCGCATACCGCTGACGCCCATAGCTAGCACAATTAGCAACTAGGCGTCAGACGGGATGCGGGATATAGGGACAGCCTTGGAGGCAAAAAAGGCACATCTTGGCACATCTTCACACATCTTCACAACGGCACATGTGTACTTCTCTCACCACAACTCAAAGACGCTCTTGCAAAATGTGTACCTATTTTATTCGTGTAAAAAGTTAAATAATAATCATACAGTCCATTACTCCCGAGTTTTAATTCTCCAAAGAAGAAGCAACTGCCACCAATAAATAATATAATCATAACATGTATATGTAGTCATAAGGATTACAAATGGCTTGTAACCAAAACTACAAAAAAATTGTATGCCTGTCAAAGGCGAAACATGTAACTTTTATCATTTAACATAACATCAGCAAAAATGACCATTTTTTAAACAAATAAATTACTTTCACTTTGACATGATGTCGGCTGCCCGGTTTCTGAGGTTACCAGCTAAGAGTTCAATGACAATTGATTCCATAAAGTTATGTAATAGAAAAACTTAGGTTAACTGTTAATCTACAACTAGTAACCAAAACTCGCCACTAGATGGATCTATTTAAGAAGGAATATCTAATATTTAATTATATCACACAAAAACGTCAAACAAAAGATATGGAATAGGTAAACGCCTAATATTGGTCAGTTAAGTTGAACCTAGTTTAACTATCGTACGATGGTGTGTTCAGGAATGCAATTTTATAAGTTATTGAGCCGATAGCGCTAAAGAACAGATAAACTACAGTTAAAAGTACCTCAGGAACCGGGCATAAGTCCATTTAATATAGTTTATAGGAGGAAGAAAAAAATAATAATATATTATCTTCTTTTTAGATATCAATATTCTGAAAATCCCGTTGTTCCCTATATATTCCCTTGATATTTTGCAATTATTAATAGTTGGATATCTTAGGTACAAATCAAAAAATATTAAAACAATTAGTTTGCAGTTTTTCGTGGTGAATTCTTAATTTGGTTGAGGACATAGTAGTTTTTAGAGTAAAAACAATTATGGAATTTAAATTTTTCAAGATATAAAATAATTCCACCATTTAGTAGAATCAAATTTAGTATTTAAATTGATCAACCAGCCTTCCTTAACTAGGAATCATTTTTTCATGGGATTGGATGATTGTTTTATGCCCGGTTTCTGAGCTACTTTTAACTGTAGTTTATCTGTTCTTTAGCACCATCGGTTCAATAACTTATATAATTGCGATTCTGAACACACCATCGTACAATAGTTAAACTAGGTTCAACTTAACTGACCAATATTAGGCGTTTATCTATTCCATATCTTTTGTTTGACGTTTTTGGTTGATATAAATAAATATTAAATATTCCTTCTTAAATGGATCCATCTAGTGGCGAGTTTCGGTACTAGTTGTAGGTTAACAGTTAACCTAAGTTTATCTATTACTAAACTTTATGGAATCAATTGTTAATGAACTTATAACTGGTAACCTCAGAAACCGGGCATTAAACGTCTCAATGTGTCAAGGAGGATCATTTTTACTTCCAGCCTTGATAATCCAGATGATGTCTTCTTGAAGATAGATGCCGTGACGAAGTTGGACAATTCCGGAGACAACGCCAACCTTCAAGTCATAGTCCAAGGTCACCATCCTGACTCCAAATTCAAAAAGAAGGAGTGGACTGTAAGTGTAATTATTTTATTCTCCCACTTCCCGTCCCACTATCTTACGTCTCACCACGCATAAAACGCGAAAGACTTGAGGATCTATTGCGTTAAACGGAAAGGATCGGCGCCTCTGCGTAGTCACTACTTATGAAGCCTCCAGTCCTCGTCTGTCTACATCCACCGAAAAATAATTAATATTCTTCTGCGTTCCTGTACAGAAATTGTTAACTTAAATTTCTTTTTTGAGGTATGTCTCCGCGAGCAAGATATAAGCCATGCATCATCAGACCAAGACACAGCCTTAACTCCAGCCTCATACGAAGGTCATTTCACCCTGACTTATACAGGAAATCATTCCACATGCTTCGAGGGCGATCCTACTAGCGAGCTGACTTTGAGGTATAAGGGAGTCCCTCAGAATCTTAACGGGAAGCTGGAACGGTATTTCGAAGTGAAGATCTTTGGAAGAGACGTAAGTATCGTCGTCAGCCAATAGCAATCCACTGCTGAACGTAGGTCTTTTCATGTTACTTCTATATAACCCAGTCTTCTGTTTTCCTCACCCAGCGCCTACCAGCAACCTTGCGCAGGAGTTTAGTACACATGGCTGGACGACATCTAACACTAACTTTTTCTAAGACGCGGTTTCATCTAATATTCGTTTGCCCCATGGGTTATAGGCCCTTTGACAGACATAACACGCCCATTGCCACCTTAACGTTCCAATTTTACGAACTATGTTAGTTACCTTGGTTATCTTACAAATATCCTCATTTCGGATTTCACCCATACTCTTACACCTAGCATAGCTGCTTACATAGCTAGTAAGGGACATGGAATTCGTAGATAATTCCTGCTAGCAGTGTCCACGTCTCAGAACCCACCCTGAAGTCTAAGCAATAACTTTAACATTACTCATTGGCACTTGGCACCTTTGTCTTTCGTGTTCACGGCTACTGAAAAGTGGTTAAAACGTTGAAATAAAGATCAAACAAAATGTCGCACCTAAAACCATTAAAATGTACTTTTAATTATTATATTCTCAGCTATCGGAGATGGGCATTTTGGACTCAGATATTGTGAGTCAGACCGCGTTAGGACAACTCCTGAGGACTTACAACAGGGAACCATTAAACGTGACAGCAATTATTAAGGTAATCATGATTGATCATTACTTTAAAATTTCGCTTTTTGTGATTTTTGTCAAATTAAGATGACAAAATACTTATCTATACTAATTTGTTTGTTTGCACTGAATAGGCTCCGAAACTACCGAACCGGTTTGAAAAATTCTTTCACTGTTGGCAAACTACACTATCCCCGGGTGACATAGGCTATATCATATTTTCAAAAAAATAGGGTTCCTTTGTAAAACTCCAATAATGTAACCCAAAATGTAAAATAATTACCTAAAATATTCTTAACATCGCGTGCGCTGCGAAAATTATTGATGATAGAATAAAATAATGTACTACTATGACTTTGCGGAACACATCATTATTTCCAAAAAGTGTCGAGATAGCATACGTCTAACTATTATAGTTATGCCACAATAAATGTTCTTTTATTTTAAAAAAATTATTGAAATTCTGTCGCTAGAAAAGGCTCTTTATTTGTATCTTGGTATTCATCCTTATCAAAATAAAGTACTTCATAGTCAATACTGATTCAATACCTTTATATAACTTTTTGAATTATTCAATTCGGACATTCCATTCGAAAGATATCACGAGTTTAAAAATGTAAGTATTAGAAAGAAGTTGCGTGGTCGCTGCTCACCCTGCTCGGCTAGCTAGGCAGCACCTTATGCGATGTAGGCGTCACTGTGGTACGGTCGTACCGTAATTCGCTTAGTAGGTAATTAAACTCAACAAAAAACTTATTTTTTAATACCCGTGCGAAGCCGAGGCGGACCGCTAATAACTTTATATTTTGCAATAAATTTTGACTACGAATTTGAGAGGAAGAAGACTAAGGTAGTATGAGCATGTAATGAAGAGGGACGAAAGTCACGTGACAAAAAGAAAGCTAAAAGTGCAAGATTGATGACTACAAAGGTAGATAGGTAGGTACAAAGGTTGTATGAAGTATGATATTGTTACAAGTTGGGCCACATGCATACCTATTGTCACATACTGACAAAGAAATGCTGCGCATATTGTTTATTGCCCCTCCCGCATTCGGAGTAATTTCTTTTAATTCGTATTTGCAATTAGACAATAACGTATTGTTATTGTTTTCGACTTTGTTGGCAGTTCGCAGGAATAGATAACCGGGTGTGCATTACTATTTCTCAGAAACTTAGTGCACGCGGCCAATTTTTTTTTGTACTGTATAGTTAGTTAGCAAATTTTAAATACGAAGTAATAAAAAGAACTCCGTATGCGGGAGGGGCAATAAACAAGATGCGCAGAATTTCATTGTCGGTATGTGACAATAAGTATGCAGGCCCAACTTGTAACAATATCTAAGTTTTAAAACATGAAATTTGAACTATTAACGAAGAACTTCAAAATATTTCCAACTTTATCTGTATGAGCAGTGTTTATATTATTACAAAACAAAAAACAATTACGGAACTGCTGTTCTAATTTAATAATTTGTTGATGTAAAATCGTAAAATAAGTCACACTAGAACATAGGGCGGGAGGAGTCTGACGAATGTGACCAGCTGTGACAAGGATGGGGGAGGGGTCTAAAATCATGAAATTCGTGTGACGTAATTTGTGGATGGCCCCTTAACGGCGTAATTTTTAACACTATAAGTATGTTTATATATGTATATATATAATGTGCACGCCACCGTCATACACTTGCGATTCCGTTTATAAAATCCATAGTCCGGGTTGTCTGGAAGACTTCGCTCAAGTCTAAAGCCAAATACCGCCCATTGTTCCTGCATTTACTATTCAATGTGATTACTGTAAATTGTTGATTGAATGTGTATGTGGTGAACAATTCTTATGTATGTATGCGTGCGGCACCTCCCCCGCTCCCCTAACAACGTGATTCCTACTCGCTTGTTTAATTGACGCACACCCGATTGCTAAATACATAACACGTAGCGACGAGGATGGGATGTTATGTATATATGCGTGCGGCACCTCCCCGTCGCCCCTAACAACGTGAATAAAGTAGTGTGATTCCTACTCGCTTGTTTAATTGACGCACATCCGATTGTTAAATATATAACACGTGGCGACGAGGATGGGATGCTATGTATATATGCGTGCGGCACCTCCCCCGCGCCCCTAACAACGTGAATAAAGCAGTGTGATTCCTACTCGCTTATTTAATTGACGCACACCCGATTGCTAAATATATAACACGTGGCGACGAGGATGGGATGCTATGTATATATGCGTGCGACACCTCCCCGTCGCCCCTAACAACGTGAATAAAGTAGTGTGATTCCTACTCGCTTGTTTAATTGACGCACATCCGATTGTTAAATATATAACACGTGGCGACGAGGATGGGATGCTATGTATATATGCGTGCGACACCTCCCCGTCGCCCCTAACAACGTGAATAAAGTAGTGTGATTCCTACTCGCTTGTTTAATTGACGCACATCCGATTGTTAAATATATAACACGTGGCGACGAGGATGGGATGCTATGTATATATGCGTGCGACACCTCCCCGTCGCCCCTAACAACGTGAATAAAGCAGTGTGATTCCTACTCGCTTGTTTAATTGACGCACACCCGATTGCTAATTATATAACAACAATAAAGCGTTTTCTATTCAATTCTATGTCGCATTTGGACACAACCACTAACTATAACAGTATACCAGATATGTCAAGGGCATGAGTGATAGATTTACTTTTGACAGGAAAAGAACGGTCTGGCATCTGTCAACGTGAATCGCGGCGCTGAAATCCAATTCAAATCTGACAACTTCGCGTGGCTATTGGACAGTTGGACTGACATGCAGATCATGAGAACTTTCGGGCTATACCGTGAGTGTTATCTTTATTCTAATTTACATTATGGAAACTAAAATTAGGTAGGTCGCGAACGAAAGACTGAAATGAAGTGCGGTAAAGATATGTGCCCTTTTAAGTAATGAGAAGTAAGAAGAGGGGAGGGGGGTGGTAGGAATATTGGGTGCGGCATGAGACACTTTTATTTATTATTTGAGATGTAGAGTGAATTTTGGGTGGTTATTACTAAAAAAATAACCACGAAGGCACGCCTTCTAACCTATATTAATAAAGTTCGGATCTATTCATAACTAGCGGTCTCGGCAGACGTTGCCCTGCCCTGAAAAAATAAAAATCTTGGACCCGATTCTGGTGCCACCTACAGGTTGCAATTGTGAATTTGTACCATCCGGGGACTCACTGAAACACACACAAAAAATCAACAAACTCGGACCAGGAGATTGGGAAGATCCTAGAACCCACTCCCAGCGCCACCTACAGATTCCAATTGTGAATCTATACCATCCGAGGACCCACTCAAACACACAAAAACAAAATCACCAAAATCGGTCCACGTGATTAAGAGGATTCTAGAAACACATTTTGCGATTAATTTTTATATTATAGATAAATAAAAGGCGCCCCAATTAATTTAAAAAAAAAATCTACGTTCATAAACCGTTTTGGTTGTTATAAATAAGTCATAAATATATTCCGAAACACATATCACGATTAAATTCATAATAACCATTATAAATGGCCACTGGCAAATTCAAATATAATGTTACGAGCTACAGGACTCGATTATTAAAAATGCCGTTGGAACTACTATAGAATTTATTTGAACAGTACAAACACGTATAAAACAAATACAAATAACACTGGATGCAACCAGTTCACACTGCACTATTCAATACAATTCGAACGCACAAAGTCCGTCGTTTATATCGCTAATCGAGAGTACTAGAAAATGTCTTACTCGCTTCGTAGTCCTCGCTTAACTGCCCTCCCCTTCATTCGGGCCTCGTTTTATACTAACTACACAGTACAAAGGAATTAAAGGCGCACACAAGGCTTCTAAGAATTACTAATTCGCACACCTGCGAACGTCCACAAAGTCGAATACAATAACAATAGGAATTATAGTTCGACGCTAATGATGGTTATAAAACAAGTAAATTGACAATAGCATGTTTTTCTTAACTACGAATTCAAAAGACAAAGGATTCGTCGATTACTAGAAAAGGACAATAAGCTGCGCTTACAATAGGCTGTGCGGCTAATCTTTGACGGTATGTAACAATAATATAATTTCTGCTACCTAACATATAACGAAAACCCTAATATCAAAGATTGCTTATACAGAGGTTTGGCCTGTGTCACCTTTGGCTTGTCGATTTATGGCCGGTTTCGATATCTTACTATTCACTCCCCTGCCTTACCGTAGGTTGAATTTTGACATTACTTGTATAGAGATTACGTCAAATTTTACCGTTAGTAAGGCAAATAAACGGTCGGTAAGATATATGAACGGGCCCTTAATCCAATATACTTAATGACAGAGATAGTAATAGCACGTAATAGCATTTGTCACATGTTACACACGAGTATAGTCGAGTCTCTCCGATCTAATTAATACAATTTAGTCAGTAACCGTCAATGTCTAATAAAATGATAACAAGTTTGTTACTAAGGAAATGTATGTTCAGGCGAATTTCAACCTAATTGTATTTCACAACTGTAGGGAAATGACCTTATGGTGGGTCATGATTCAGTTGGTTCGATTGTACTAAACAAACTTTTAAGTACTTCGTCGCCACCTTAATTCTATTTTTAATCGACTTCATAAAGGAAGAGTGTGTTGTTTTTTTTTATGTTCGTTACTCGCCTTCTCTGTCAATTGTGAACCGATTATCAACAAAAATTTTTTTTATCGAAAGGTTATTATTCCCAAATTGGTCCCATTACCACCATATCAGGATCTGATGAGTGGATTCCAAGGAATTAGAGAACCCTACGAAAATTGATAACAGGCTTTAAGCCATATTAATAACATATAGAGAGAGAGTTGTTAATATTATATATAAAATATATATTGTATCTGTTTGCTTTTCTCATAAATATTTTTTTTGAATAACAAAAAGGGCGCATACATATCTACGAGTATACTCCACCCTTAAAATGTGCTAGTATCCATTATAAAACGAATCTCTCATTCCCTTTATCTACAAAAATATTATCTAGTTGAACTTATTTTTTAATATGAATCGTTGGCGTTAGTTAAAAGAAGGACCAGTGGTCCATTGACAGCGACCAGCGCCCCAAGTCTGCTATTACAATCGTGTTAGTATGGTCAATCACTGGCATTATGGGGTTGTTTTTGTATAGAAAGCCAATCATTAGGGTACAATCAAGAAGCCAGTAAACGATGATTCCAACACGATTGTTATAGCGGACTTGGTGCTCAGCTTGTTGATAGAGCTGTCTAGAGCATCGATGCTGGGTTGCCAGTTGATTAATTTTATATGATTAATTTAGGAGAGTATGCAATTAAACTGTTCGAACTGATTCCCTCTAAACCAGGGATTCCTAAAGTGGTCCATATCGACCCCCTCGGGTCGAAATCAGTTTCTCAGGGGTCGAGATAAACGAAAACTAATTTTAGGGCTCGGCTAGGTCAAATAGTCGACCCCTATTAATTAACACAAGTTCTCATTTCAAACTTTCATGATACTGTCTGTGTTGTTTTACGTGTACAAACGTTTTATAAGAATGACTAATATTTTAAGAGGAAGTATTATTGTTGTACTTTAAAAAAACTCAAGTAAAACGTAAGTATTTTGTATCACTACGAAAAAAAACTAGAGATATAATTTTTGAAGTAATTTGGCTATGGGGGTTCGAGGTATCAGTTCATTTTGGAAAAGGGGTCTCTTGCCCAAAATACTTTGGGAATCCCTGCTCTAAACGATGCCATCTTTGGACGACAAGGCGCTCTAGTGTTTTTAGATATTATAGATACCCTAGCTAGAGCAATGCTGTGTATAATAATAATAATAATAAAGCCCGTTTATTTATTTCCAATCTACAATTATTATTACATGCTTCTTCTAATATAGTATGTTACAAATATAACGTGTACTGATAAGTTTTAAGTATAAGTCTATGTATATGTAAAGTTTTCTTTCCTTTTACTCGCTATCGTTACTTTCTTCAGTACCATTGATCGGAAACCCTTCTCGGGTAAAGGCCTCCTCCAGCTTCTTCCAGACCTCTCTATACATAGCTTTCTTGATCCATTCATTTCCTGCTATACTTTTTATATCTTCTATCCATCTCTTTCTAGGGCGCCCTCTTTTCCTTTTTCCTCTTGGTCCCTTCCATATAGTTGTCTCTAGTGTCCACCTTTTGTCTGTGTATCTTGCTATATGTCCTGCCCACTGCCACTTCTGTTTTAAGGCATATTGTAAGGGGTCTATAACTTTCGTTTCTCGTCTTATTTTTTCGCTTTTTACTTTTTGTATTCTACTTAATTTCAGTATGCTTCTCTACATTTCTTTCTGGCAAACTACTAGTTTAGTTTTTATTCTAGTGTTGTATGTCCACGTCTGGCATCCATATGCCCATATGCACGTTTGGCATATAATGCTATGTATAGGCCTACTTTAATTCATTCAGGGTGATAAAAATACGCACAAGGACCTTGGACCAATTATCTAATATATTGGAAGAAACTTTAAATTTTTTAAAGTTTAAAATTTAACAGACGTGTTTGATGATACTGGCATGTAGGTACGTATGTGTTGGAATCGAACACTAGGGGCGCAGCGGGAACTTATCAGGAGCAAACCGAAAAAGTAATAGTCCTGCCTGGTCTGGCCATTCTTGCGCCTATTTATGGCACTGAGTTTCCTCTGCGCACGCCAGAGCTCTAGAATCCGCTATTAAAATCCATGTTTTCCGCAAAGTGCAATCCGGGTGCCTTCATGTCTCATGTGAATAGATAGATATATAACACTTTATTGCTCAACAAAATAAACAAATACAAAAATAAAATACATAATTACAATACTTGAAAGAAAGAAAGAAGAAAGAAAAAATATTTATTTAGGACAAGATACAAAACGTGTTACATGATAATATATCTAACAATTAATTGTGATCTCCAAAAAAGGCTCTTGCTCAGCATAATGGTAGTTTCACAACCAGCGCTGGTCTTCCGCAAGTACTTCAAAGTGATGCCAAGGCTCAGCTCCGCAAAGCAAATTAGAACAATAAACATTATTTTAAAATTATGCAATTAGTAGTGTATATGAACATACTTCTTGGCAAAACAACAGGTGGCCTTATCGCTAAGAGCGATCTCTTCGAGGCAACCTCGCTTACAAGAAATTCTTAACTAATCTGGCGATATACGTGGAGCAGAAAAAAGATAGGACTGTACAATTTAAATATACATACTAACACTAATTCATAAATTTAATACATACATAGATCCAGACATATTTATAGAATACCAATATATACGTATATACGAAATAATCTAAATAAATATATTTATTAACATTATGTATGACAAGCATTTTATATTAACAATAGATAAATAGGTGAATGTATAATATATTAGACATGTTTATTTAAAAACAGATAGATATACTTTCTAAGTGAGTTCCAAAATGTAGGTGTTGCGGAAAGGGAGCCACCCCTCTGACCCGTCCGCCGGAGCACACCTACTCTCCGCAACCCGCACACCACCGACGCCCATAGCTCGCACAATTAGCAGCTAGGCGTCGGGCGATACGCGGGATATAGGAGCGGTCTTGGAGGCAAAATTAATTAAAGCCTTCTAGCTACCGCCCCATCAGTCTACTCAGCTCACTGGGTAAACTGTATGAGCGAGTCCTACTCACTAGACTAAGAGATTTTGCCTTGAGCAATAATCTCATCCCCCAAGAGCAGTTTGGTTTTAGAGCTAGACACTCTTGCCCCCAACAAGTGCTCTGCATCACGAAGCACATCTTCTCCTCCTTCCAACGCGGCGGTCAAAGACCCTGGACGAAAGGCGCAGTATTCTTTGACGTCGCCAAAGCCTTCGATAAGATCTGGCACAACGGCCTGATATACATGCTATATCAGCTCGGAGTACCAGACCGACTCGTGCTCATTCTACGGAACTTCCTTAAAGACCGTAGTTTCAGATTCCGAGTGGAGGGCACTCGCTCCTCCTCTCACTCCATCTCAGCGGGAGTTCCTCAGGGCTCCGCGCTCTCTCCTCTACTCTTCACACTGTACACCAGCGATATGCCTCGGCACCCCAAAGTCCAGCTAGCCCTACATGCGGATGACGCCGCCCCATTCAGCACCAACCCCAGCAGATTCAAATCTGCAGTCAGCTCAATGCCGCCGTCAAAGAACTAGGCGACTGGTTCCGTAGATGGCGGATAAAGCTGAATCCCGAGAAGAGTGCAGTCATCATGTTCACGCGTCGCACTCGCTCACCCAATATCCGCCCCACCAACCAAATTATACCCACAAGCTATTCGACCAAGTCATCCCTTGGGTTGATGAAGTCAAATATCTCGGTGTGACCCTTAACAGAGGCTTGTATTTCCACAGGCACAGCGGAACGGTCAGGAACAGAGCATACTGGATCCTAGGCCGATTCTATCCCTTGATAAGCAAGAAAAGTAAGATGAGCCTTAGAAATAAGGTATATAAAACTTGCATCCGCCCCATCGTGATCTATGCGAGTGTGGTCCTTGCCCACGCCAGCGAGACCAACATATGGAATTTGCAAGAAGTTCAGAACCACTTTCTGCGTACTGCAGACTGTATATGCGGCGCGCCGACCTGCATCGCAACCTGAAGCTTCCCTCCATCAAAGAGTATCTAATCTCACTCTCGCGCAAATTCTTTGATCGTGCCCCCCATCACCCGAACCAGCTGGTGACGGAAACGGTCAACTACAAACCCACCCACAACGCTCCCACTAGAAAACGTCGCCCTCGTAGTGTACTCATTAACGAGCCCGATAAAATCACCCGTCTCCTCGCGATCATGAACCCCCCGAGGCTCAGAACATCGGTCTGGAATAACAGACGCCGGAGAGCCCCCGGCT
This sequence comes from Dendrolimus houi, assembly GCA_039645545.1. Taxonomy (NCBI): domain Eukaryota; kingdom Metazoa; phylum Arthropoda; class Insecta; order Lepidoptera; family Lasiocampidae; genus Dendrolimus; species Dendrolimus houi. The sequence continues at coordinate 2,749,560 of CM077145.1, forward strand.
TGGATCCTCTCACACAAAGTTAAGACCCACCAATCACACCCACTCATTACAGACACAAGTAGCCATACAAGATTAGTCTAGGCGTGTTGCTGGAGAGTTCCGTCCGCCGCTTCTTCTCCTCCAGCCACAACACGTTGCGAAGCGGTAGTAAAGATAGACTAGAATCGGCTCCGCCGGCGGCGTCGATATCGAGTCCCCATTAAATAATCACTTCAGCCTGTTGGCTTAGCTCGTTCAGACTTCTGCGGCTTAATCCTATAGAGTCAATCCCCCTGCAGCGGTCGAGCCGAGGTCGAACCTCACAGCCTCCTCAAGCGCGCTGCTCCCGGGCTGAACGCCTCCCCACGGAGTCGGGAAGCCCCCAAAGTCCGGTATCGCTGAAACAGCCATCTGCGGCTAATCAGCTGGGTCAAGTTCCAAAAAAAAATTAATTAATTCTTGATAATTCTCATTAACGACTTGCCACTCTCTCTCTCGAGTCTCCCGCAAAATTTGTAATACGTACTTCTTTGTGTATATTTTAATTTATGTATATAGTTCAATAATAATAATCATACAATCCATTTATATCGAGTTTCATTTCCAAAGAAGAAGCAACTTCCACCAATAGTAGGTAATGTTTCTCTCTGATAGTAAGAGGCAACGCATTCCAGATATTATCTTATTAAAAAAAATACCTGTTTACTTACATTACAGGAGAATGTCGTCTACAATACTCTTCAGTCCAAGTCCTATCTGGAGTAGCAGAGACTTTACCTCCATCGGAATGCGACGAATACCTAATCTTGGCTGACTGCAGTGATAGCACGCCTCGGTAAGCCCACGAATCAAGTAGATATACTGCCTCCCATGGGTGGACGCCGCGTCGTCAACTAGTAAACCTCACGTGATCCGTAATTTACGCGTAGTCTGACAGTGATGGGTACTGGGTCTGTTTATGAATCAATCCGAGAAGCCGCTTGTCACCGAGTTGTTCACTCACCGTCCACGCGTGGACGGCTTCCAAGCAAAGCGATTCAAATCAAATCAAATTGACGGTACTTTCACTGGCAGATAGCTGATGTTATAAGGAGTAACTTACGCTACGTTTTTTTTTAGGGTTCCGCGAAAAACAATTCCGCGCGAACGAAGTCCCGGGCACGGCTGGTAACAAAATAAAAATATCTTAACCTTATTTTCAGCTTTGCAATTACTCGCTCTAATAACAACCTCAAGGTCTACTCCGGTGGCTTCCACGTGGTGATCACCGAAGAGCCCGGAGAATCCAAACTTATAGTTGACTCCTCAAATGCTGGAGACCAGTTCTGGTGAGTAGATATACCAAGGCAAAAAAACTAAACGACATAACTTGAGCAGCTGAAGGACCGGAACAAATTACTCTATACATGTGCAATGTGCAACGCTATACCCCACAGCCAGGTGGTAGGGTGTTTACCCGTCTGGATGGCTACCACTCCTGCTTTATAGCATGCTGCCATAACAACCTTGAGTTGTGTTCCGGTGTCCCATCTTCGAGTCCGGCAGTTTAACGGTAGCACCCCTAGTGTTGCAAATGTTTATAGGCGACGGTAACCACTTTCCATCACAGCTGGGCCGTCAGTCTGTCTGCTGTACTCCAGCAATCAAAAAAAATATATACGATGCAAAAATATGACAGAGTTTGAGACTCGAGAAGAAAGATAACAAAGAAACCACAAGAAGGAAAGATTTTTAAAAAATCGAAATGTGTGCTGTGACGCATAGTAGAAGCGAAACTTCAACGGACAAGTGGAAAAATTAATCGCAACAAAATTTTAACTTGAAGTTTTACCGGCAGATTGTTAATGTACTTGTCCAATTTGAAAATCTGCTTGTAAAACTTCAAGTTAAAATTTTGTTGCGATTCGTTTTGGCACTTGTCCGTTGAAGTTTCACTTCTACTATGTGTCCCAGCAAAATTTCGATTTTTCGCAGGTTTACTGCAAATTATGATTTGGTTAGGTTAGGTATATTTTAATGAATGCATTTTTTATTTAAACATATTGTATTTTATCGAACAAAAAAACTGAATTCGATGCGGAACCAAAAAACGCATCCATAGTCTACTCTAAAATCATGCCGTCTCTCACCATGTCTAGTCTAAATTTATGCCGCTCCTCCAAGCGGCTGTAACGCTTTTTCGTGACAGAAAAAGTCTAAGACTGTCTATATAGAAGTTTCACTTCTAACATCATCATCTATACAGAAGTTTCACTTCGAACATCTAAAGTTAGATATTACAGTGGAAAATCTTTCAAATTAACCACATAAACACACAATTTAAGTGAAACTTTATTTACACAATTATCTCTTAATAAGAAAAAATACAAAATATGGCTACACTATTACATACAGTCAGCAAGCAAATCAACAACATTCTTGGTAACGGAAAATTATAACGCCATCTAACTTTTACCCTTGGAGAATTTTAAAAAGATGTCATATTTATTTTGCAGTTTACAGAATATTACAATAGATGGCATTGAAAGTAATTAATGAAAAACTTGATTAACTTCATCTTTACAGGATATCGCACAAAAATAACACCGTGAAGATAACATTACCACTAACGTCCTTGAGGGTGTACAGTCGTGTCAATGAAACAGTCATATTGGTGCCGCATATGCATTTGAACACAGTGTGCGGCTTATGCACAGACATTCAGGAATATAACGTGTGTTAATTATAAATGACTTAATATAGTATTGAGCTATATGTTAAGTCGATGTTAGACGATTCATGTCTCTTTCAATTTAGTTGAACCAAAATGATACATATGAAATTGGTTTGCGATTAATGCAAGTTCTTCATTTCGTAAGACCTCATTACATTAGAACATTATATTATTATGAATCACACATGTCACTCACCTTACACGTAACTTGTAACGTTATTTATTGTATAAGCCGCGTGCAGAAGGTTTGCCGATGACTACGTACTATTATTGTATACTAGCTGTACCCGGCTGACGTTGTCTTACACTTAAAAAATAAAAAACTAGAAACCGATTGCGGCGCCATCAACCGAGCCTAATTGTTAATTTAAACCATTCTCGAATCTACTTGAAAAAACACAAAAAAATCATCAAAATCGGTTCAGCCGTTAAAGAGGTATTCAGCTGCGCCACCTACAGGGTTCAATCATGAATCTAAGCACAAAAATAATTTCACCTAAATTCTGGGACCCGATTGCAGCGCCTCCTACCTGGTTAAAATTTGAATGTAAACCATTCTAAGACCCACTTGAACACACACAAAAATAATTCACCTAAATCAGACAAATGAAAACGAGTTTAAATGTCACCATTGCCGAAATCGGCCGGGAAAGATCATAACAAATGAATGGCTAGACTGATGTTGTGACTGATGTTATTTTAATGATTTTATTTATAAATATCATATTTTAATACTTATTATCCTATTCCGGACGAAGACAATTCCAAAAACACAATAATCAAAAAAATTGGTCCAGCCGTTCTAAAGTTATAAATGGTGTAACTAACACGACTTTGTTTTATATATATAGATATAAAATAATAAATTAAAATAATAAGTTTATTGCAACAACTATTATATGTAACCTTTTTTGTCAACCCTACTGACCATCGACGCGCGACATCATGAGGCTATCGGCAAACCTTCTGCGCACGGGTAATAAATTTTCCTACGAAATATAATAATTTTAATTATATAAAAATATATTTAATCTTATTACTATTTAATAATAAACTTATCTTAGAATCGCCATATTTATTTCCCTATTTACGTAATTTCTCCCATCCGTCATATTTGTAATAGACTATTATAGTTCATTCCTATGTCTCATTCGCGAACTACTCTAGTCTAGCCTAGAGTGAATATCATCTAATATTATAACATATAGTTCAGTGGGCCTTATACCTGATGCAGGGAACGTGAAGCTACTTAAGAGTCAAAGGGGATAAAAATTAAACTCTCTAACTGCGAAAGATCGAGTGTGCGGCCCGTCTAACTACGAATTAATTTTGCATAAGAAAAAACGTATTAAAATCTATACTTTGATTTTGTAAGATTATCAAATAAAATGTATTTATTTTTAACTCTTAGTTAATAAATATTTTTTACGACATTTTGACATTTATTACCCGCCGGCGTTTGAGCTAATAACATTTAAGCTCTTTTATGACTGTCTTCTTTTGTTTACTTTGTGTTTAAAATTTGTGATTGGAAAAACAGCTCATTATGTATTGTAATCTTTATGATTGTCATATTAGCCAGGTGTGATTCTTGGAAAATGCAGTCCACGCGGTCGAGCAAACATACTGTATTTGGACAGTATAAAGCAATGCCCCAACGGAGGGGTGTAGCAGTCGAGCGATAACCAGCCGCGAGGCAAGACTTGTGTACATTCGATAATCTATTTAGTGACGGACTATGCGCGTGTTATTGAATCGTGCATTACGTTTGGACTGATTGTGTTCAGTTATATTTGTACCTGTATTATACGTATTTGTTTAGTTCTAATAAATTCTATAGTAATTCTAACGGCATTTTAATTCACGTTTTGTAACTCGTAACAATAGTTTTAATTGTTTACTAGTCGCAAAAGAAAATACAATTATAGTATAAGTTCCAAATTTTGTTATTTGCATTTCTATTAATTATTTTTTATACACAATAATTTTTTACACTTTAAATACAAATTAACCTTAAAAATAGTCCATAATCTAAGAAACACCATCAAATAACAAAAAGTTAAAAAAGTGACACATAAAACCTTTATTTACAATAAAACTTTCATAAGACAAATGGCTTTATAGTATACTCATTAAACCACTTATAATTCAAAAGAACGTATCTTATTTATATACAACGGACCTAAATCTCACCATTATTTTTATCAAAATTGAAAGGCAGAAATGAACCGTGTATTTTTCGTCTATTTTGGTTTTTAGGCAGCCTATTGAACCATTATTAGCCGGATGGCTACGTTTTTAAAATTGCTTTTGGTTACCCATCGCTAAGTGGCTATAGTATACTTAATAATATTATAAAGAGGTAAAGTTTGTGAGCTTGTTTATTTGTAGGAAGTAATCTCTTGAACTGCTAAACCGATTTTGAAAGTTCTTTCACCAGTGGAAAGTTACGTAATTCCTGAATGACATAGGCTGTATTTAATTGCGATTAATAATACTTTTTAATAATATTTTTTAAGTTTTTAATGACGCCCAGCAAACTGGGAACGGGAACGCCTGTCGAATATGTAACAGCAATAACGTTCCATGTAAGAATTGCGCACATCCTCGTACGAGGCACTGCGAGTGCTTTGTACGTTTTTGAAATATTTAAAGATTATAAAGTTAAATTAAACCTTGATTTGCGTGTGTGCGTGTGTGTGTTTTTTTTTAAATAACGCCCAGCGATGTAAACGCGGGTCAGTTAGTAGATACCTAATAATCATAAGTTGAGAAATAATAGTTCTATGTTGACATAACAATAATTATAAATTTATCTAGTTCAACAAATATAGTCTGTTTGAAAGCTATAATTATTGCCTATGACACTTTATACACAGATGCGTTATACTGTCATTGCGTCGATCTAGAAAATAGCTGGATGTCTTCAATTCTCTTGTGAATAAGTATCTTATAGGTAAGCGTGCTCCATTCTAGACCATATCTTCGCTCCACATAGGGCGAGATTGTGGTCAACCGTGAACCTATACTACTATAAAAAAAGAAACTTTTTCTTTCTCCTGCCACCAAATGTTTAGGTGTCATTTAAATTATAACCATTCCCCGACAGCAAGCAGCGAAATGGCGAGGGAAGTTTCCAGTGCGATTATTTAATTTTAAGGAATTTCTTAATAGTTTTTTAGGTAGATAGATTACACTTTATTGTACACCAATACAACTACTATAGTAACTACTTATATTTTAGTAATAAATACACAAATGTTATAATATATACAGACTTTAAATATATTAAATAGATATATACTTAATATACATACCATACAAATACATATCTATACAAAGTATATAAACCTCATATCCGTCTGTGAGGCATACGCTGCGTCTCATGGCTTTATTTATAATGTGCGAAAAACTGAGTGCATGGTCTTTAAGGCGGGTTCCAAGTATCCTAGTTTTGTTCCTCCGGTAACGCTCAATGGTGTACCGGTTAAAAGAGTGAACCAATTTAAATACCTTGGGCATATGGTTAGCGACAAACTTGAGACGATGCAGATTTAGTGAGAGCGTAGGCCATTGTCAGCCCGGGTAAACGTGCTATCTCGCAGACTCGCTGGTTATACGGATGTAGTAAAAATTACATTATACATCCGTGTATTCGGCGAGTTTGTGGTTAGTCTTTGCTCAACGGTCTTACAATTCCCTACGTGTACAATGTAATAATGCGCTCAGGACGTTGTTACGGCTCCCGCGTTTCTGCCAGTGCATCCGGGATGTTTGTGGCTGCACCCATGGACGGCTTTGACGCCATCTGGCGAAAGAAAACTGCTTCCTTGCTTAGCAGAGTGCGTGGGAGCAATACCTAATAAACACGATAGTCTGATGTCTGTACTCATGCAGAAAACTAAATCGTTATTTACTGTAAATTACTAACACATCAAAGTCGTGGTAGCGTAATGGCTAGCGAACGCGTCCCAAACTCAAAGGACGCGGGTTCGATCCTGACCGGAACGCATGCACCACTTAGGTATTTTTCTGACCTAATGTGCATATTGTTACAATTACCACGTGCTAATAACGGTGAAGGAAAACATCGTTTTATTTAGCCTACCGCCAACTTGTTCATTTTATTTTATCATTAAGTTTTAATTTTGTTTATGGTCATTATTTACGCTATGGGAGCCTAATCAAATTTACCACCGCTTCGCAACATGTTATGGCTTGAAGAGAAGAAGCGGCGCAAGAAACTCCTCAGCAAACATGCCTAGCTCTAATAATTTTATATAATATTAAAATAGGCGGGAGGTACCTCACCCATTGTTATTGTCAGTTGACAAAATTTACTTATGTTCAATCTCCATTACACAAATCACAACAATGATGTTTTGAATGTTTGACATTGAATTGATTTTGATTTCATTTATAATAAATATCGGGCAATTGCCTTGGTTTACTATCATCAAAAAATAATTTTGTAAAACCTATCTGCGTGTATAAACATCATATATGACGACCCGCATAAAATTTAACCATTGGAAGGTATATCAAATAAAAACCGCGCACGTTTTTTTAATCTCCTAAATTTTTCAAAATGACAAAACGTCTGTTTTTATGGTTTATTCTTAGTTTCATAATATTTTACGGTAAGTACCAATAAATATTTGTAATTCCACCAATAGAGTGCGCTTATCAAGTTAAAGCTAATTGACGCTTTGATAACAGTAGATATCCGTTAGCTTTATAAAATCATAATTATCGTGTTTGGTATAAGAAGAGTGAGAGTTCCGACGGCCCGCTTCTCTATTCAATATTCCCTATTCAATCTTCCTTATTCCATCTTCCCTATTACATATTACACATTCCATCTTCCCTATTCCATGTTACACGTTCCATTATCCCTATTCCATGTTACACTTTCCATCTTCCCTACTCCGTGTTACACATTCCAACTTCCCTATTACATATTACACATTCCATCTTCCCTATTCCATGTTACACGTTCCATTATCCCTATTCCATGTTACACTTTCCATCTTCCCTACTCCGTGTTACACATTCCAACTTCCCTATTAAATATTACACATTCCATCTTCCCTATTCCATGTTACACGTTCCATTATCCCTATTCCATGTTACACTTTCCATCTTCCCTACTCCGTGTTACACATTCCAACTTCCCTATTACATATTACACATTCCATCTTCCCTATTCCATGTTACACGTTCCATTATCCTATTCCATGTTACACTTTCCATCTTCCCTACTCCGTGTTACACATTCCAACTTCCCTATTACATATTACACATTCCATCTTCCCTATTCCATGTTACACGTTCCATTATCCCTATTCCATGTTACACTTTCCATCTTCCCTACTCCGTGTTACACATTCCAACTTCCCTATTACATATTACACATTCCATCTTCCCTATTCCATGTTACACGTTCCATTATCCCTATTCCATGTTACACTTTCCATCTTCCCTACTCCATGTTACACATTCCAACTTCTCTATTACATATTACACATTCCATCTTCCCTATTCCATGTTACACGTTCCATTATCCTATTCCATGTTACACTTTCCATCTTCCCTACTCCGTGTTACACATTCCAACTTCCCTATTACATATTACACATTCCATCTTCCCTATTCCATGTTACACGTTCCATTATCCCTATTCCATGTTACACTTTCCATCTTCCCTACTCCGTGTTACACATCCAACTTTATTACATATTACACATTCCATCTTCCCTATTCCATGTTACACGTTCCATTATCCCTATTCCATGTTACACTTTCCATCTTCCCTACTCCATGTTACACATTCCAACTTCTATTACATATTACACACTCCATTTTCCCTATTCAATGTTCCCTAATCCATATTACACATTTCATCTTCCCGACTCCATATTACATATTCCATCTTCCCTATTCGACCTTCCCTTTTATATATTACACATTCCATCTTCCCTATCCCATGTTACACGTTCCATCTTCCCTATTCCATGTTCCCTATGCCATGTTCCTTATTCCATGTTCGCTATTCCTTCTTCCCTATTCCATGCCCTTATACCATTCCCCTATCACATCCCATTCCCTCTATGCCATCCTAAAGGCTCGTAACACGTTGGATTCGCCCCCGTTTTCCCAAGTATCTATAGGCGACAGTAACAACATTTCATTAGGTTGGCAGGTCTGCCCGTTTTCCAGCTTCGTGGTAAATATCCTTTGCTGTGCGTAGACACGCACTTATCCGATATATTTTTTATATCATAGAAAGATAGTAATTGTATTCTCTTTCAGAAATTTCAGCGTACGATCGACTAAGAACTAAAAGGTAACACTTTAAACTACTCATTTTACACACATACGAACAAAAGTATAGATGGAGCCTACACAACAGCATTAACAAAAGTGAAGCTTTTTTTTAACTTATATACAACTAGGATTCGCCTGTGACCACGTCCATATTGTCCTAGCAACTTGTAACCACTCCCGGGAAAATTCCCCCCGGATGTTTGCTATCGATCATAGAATAATCATAGAAGATCATAGATCGATGCATTGAAATCGGCCCAGCAATTTTACATGAATCCCGAACAAAGAAGCAGACAAAACGACAAACAGATAAACCCGAGTATACCGCGGGAATTTTTCTGGGAATTATTTAAAATGACCGGAAAAACAATAATTTCGAATTCCAATGTGATTTTTACTGATCGGCGGCAAATTTAATGTTATTAAATATGTGATTTTTATCCGGGAATCCCGCGGGAAGTATCCCGGGAGAGGTTTAAAGTTATTCGGGTGCATAAAAATTAGCTTATTCCAGTTTTCACTAAAACAATAGCTTACATTATCTTTTTAAATGTTGCGATACTTTGTGTCCCGGGTATACCGCGGGCATATTCTAGTACTTAAATAATAATAGTATAATATACATAATGATAATAGTGTTAAGTGTTAATTTACAATACCATGCTATAGCCTAAAAGGGTTAATTTATAATCATGTCAATGTATCTACATAAAGCATTGAATAAATAAATTGAATTGAATTAATATTGAATTCTCCTAAAGCACTACGCACGGCGCGATCGGCATCCTATTCAAAACTTGGCATCCTTTAGCCGGCTTCACTTTGAGAGTCCGAGGCTCCGTCTTTCTATTAACGGTCTAAGATTATACATAGGTATTTTAAGTGACAAATAGACTATATAGATAACATCTTTGACACGTTCTCTTGTAAAATGAGAAATTTATTTGACCCAGTGTACGTGGTACCCATCGAAAAGATCTTCTAATCATTCTGTACGTGGTTTTCCACAGATGTATCGTAATCCAAAAGCAGTTAGGACCTCCCAAAGAACCTTCGGATGCTAGTAATGAGAGCGCAGAAGAGTACCGCAAACCTCAACCTAAAGATTTTATTTTGAACAAACTGAAGAAGGAACATTTCAATGAAAATACAGACGTAAGTTATTCGCACGCTCAATAATAGACTGACCGATTTCGAGTTTCGGTCCAAAATGAGTTAATTTTTTTTATTGGACTTGACTTTATGTTGTTGGTCCGAAGACCTCACAACTTTACCGGGGTTTTCGGGGCGAGTGCCTTTGCGAAGCGAAGGCGCTCGAGCCTGGGGCAACTTGCTCGAGGGGGCTCCTAGGGAGTTTCACCTCGGCTGGACTGTTGCCATGAGAGAGGGATGAATCTAATGATGCCCACCATAAGGCGACACAATGCACTAATTGAGAGCGGGCGACGGGTAATATAAGGCCCGAGAGGAAGGATCCCGGCGGACCGGGATCGGCGGTTCGCGGTGGCCTATACTATCTTACTGCCTTTTCGCAACGTGTTATGGTTGGGAGAGAAGAAACGGCGAAAGAAACTTCCCAGCGACACGCCTAGTCTATCCTATGGGGGGGCTGTGTCTCCTGGCGTCCCTCGCGGGGACGTGGAGAGATCTTGTTTGGCGGCGTCGACGCTGCCGTCTGTGTCTGTCTGTCGGTGCCTGCCAGCCTGCCGTCCTAACCGCGGGCGGGCTGATCCGAGCCAGCCGTTTTGTGATACCGTCGACCTTGTCCATGAGGATGTTACGCGGTCGTCGCACGAGAGCCTTTCGTCGAGGCTTATAATCGGACGCGGAACCAAAATGAGTTAAGCATAGAAAGGAGTTCATTTTAACGCCTTCTATCTGCCAATGTCAGGTTTTCTTCGATATCTTGTTTTTAAGCGAATTTATAGATATATCGGTCTCTTTCATTCGCATGTGTTTTGGCAAGGAAATTACAAGATAGTAACATAAATCATTATACGTCCAGGACTGTTACAGTGAAGTTATTGAGTTCTTGTTTTATATTGACCGATTAATAAATTGGTTTGTTTAGTGTGGAAATTTCTGGAAAGTTTTATTTACAATATTCGTAAAACTGTGACCGATTGATAATTAAGGCTATTTAGTCAATCAAAATAAATATTTTATGCTTTATGACCTTAAACCTTAAAAATGTGAAGTATTCAGTTATGTGTTAAATAAAACATGGACATAATTCAAAATGTGTCAACAGGTTTTACTCAATGTAACATTTCTTTTTATATTAAATAGACCTATCTCAACAACATAATTTATTAACCAAAAAATATTATACAAAAAAGAAAATTTCTCTAAAATAACATTTGTATATTATTACTCATTTTATAAACTTCATTTGATTGTCAATCATAAAAATGTTTTTTTATGATTTCTCAAAAATCCACTTTTTTGAGTTAAGTCCGTCTATTATTGAGCGTGCGTTATGCGAGATGCATGTGTTTAAATCATTTTAGTAATTTAGATCAACCAACTGAACAACTTTCGAAGGCTGCGAAAAGAGTCATTAAAATTAACTTATCTATAGAGTGAAAAAACAAGTCCACCTATTATAGCACAGATGCATATTTGGTTGGTGATCAGAGTGATCGCAAAAGCACAAGTGGCATGGCTATTTTTCATGGTCATGATCTCATTTCCTGGCCACTGAGGCGATACGGGCCACTAGTTGCCAGCGCGACACCCGCTATACCACTGCAGGCCATCGCGGCGGCACGCAGTTGATTTAGCGCCAAGCGTTATGAACAAGCCTCGTAGTCGTCTATTGACAGTAACACACGATTATAATCGACTAAAATCGTTAACAGTTGAGCAACACTAGTTATTAGAAGTAAAATATCAATGGGTGTGCAGTTTTTGGCGGGAACTGAAAGAAGATGTTGTGCTGTGCAGTTTTATTTTCTAAAAATGTGTAAAATTACTCTAAAATGAACAATAGTTGTAGGATATTGATAGTTTCTGAGTAGTAATTATGTGTTTTGTGAGAAATGTGAACTGTATAGTCAAATTTGGCCTTTTGAGTTGTCACAAGAACTCCGCTGAATGGCACCAGCTGATAACCTACAGTTCAGCTGTGCTTGCTACACATAGGCATAAGAAAATGAAGAAACTACATTTTAAATCTAAGATCTGGCTTAAAGGCCTAGCTGCCAAGCTATAAACCTAAATAAATAAATAATAAATATCAATGGGGTGTAGATAAAAAAATTACTGACGGCAAGTTGAATTTTGTGAATGTGTAACATTAAGCAACTCCGAGAAGTTAGAGTTTTAGAGTTACGCGTCGCGCTGTCGCCTTGCCGGCTGTGGATCAAACAAGCAGCGTGTTGTTGCGTTATACGGCCGAAGCAGAGTACATAGCTGCAACCCGTATGTGCTACTTAAACATTATATTTGAATGGAGTAGCATCTGAGTTTCAGAAAAAATGTAGTGGAGAACCAGAGTGCCATCAAAAAACTATGACACCAAATATTCCAAGTATATAGTATATAAGATATTAAACTACATTTCATAAGACAGTTCATAAAGGTTTAGTGGCGGTTGACTATGTTCCAAGTGATGAAAATTTAGCTGATATTTTTACTAAGACATTATCTCGTGAAAAGTTTGATAATATTGTGCTTAAACTTGCTTAAACTTAAACTTAATTGTTAGTCTCTGTCGACATAGGATATTATAATGTTTTATTTATAAGAGATTTATCTTACTTCACTTTATCTTAGAATTTTTTTAATGTTATCGAAATAGTTATTATTTGAGTATCAATTTAGTTGTTTTTGTCAGTGTTGCCACTTCATAATTAACGTTATAATTGTAGGTTTTCTCTTGTGCAATTTTAAGTTTATTTGTCAAGACACTTAAAATTGGGGAAGTGTGTTAGATTTGTCTATGACTATTGTCTATTGTATATGCTTGTCAATCTACAAAATTATAATAATGACTATAATTTTGTAACCAACAGCTTCAACTCCTTGTCATAACTAACAGAACTATTACTCGATTAAAAGAAGCTAGAGTAATTATTACAAACCTAACATGTCGGAAGTTTTTGGTACATATCGTCGAATTATAATTAAAATATTTTTATTTCAAATTCCACCAGACATCCTTGGTAAACTTTAAAAATCACAGCTTACGTGAAAGTTGGTATTGTTAAATGTGTATTTAGTTATTTTTTAGCGGATTTTAGACGGATCAACGTTAAAATTAAAATAACATTAATAAATTCGCTTTGTTTATGATTTTTTTTAATTATCTTTATGGCTTGACAACTAGGCCTTTAAGCCAGGGACAGTTGTATTGTAGGCTACAATCGACGCCATCCAACGGAGTTCTTGTGAAAACTCGAAAGGCCACATTTGGCTATACAGTTCACATTTCTCACAAAAACACATAATTACTACTCAAAAACTACCAATATCCTACAACTATTGTTCATTTTAGAGTAATTTTAGACATTTTTAGAAAATAAAACTGCACAGCACAACGCCTCCTTTCAGTTCCCGCCAAAGACTCCTTGTTTATGATTGACTAACCTTGACTATAGATAAAATAGAATATTGCCAGAAAGCAAAAAAATAGTTCTTGTTCTAGACGTTATGGTCAGGTTATACTTGGTTTGACAATGTGTTCCACATTCTTTATTGGTGATGCGAGGAAGGGCAACATCCACAACCCATAGACTACACAAATACTTGACCGGTATTCTAAAAACTGCAAGGGCACTCACCGTGCAACAACCCCGTATTTTCCACTTCATACCTTCGCGAACACTTTAAAATGTATTTTAGAACAATATCCTAAAAGGATTAAGCGGTGTAATGACTTTTAAAAGTATTTAGGGCGGAAAATTGTTTGTTACTTTTTCATAATTTGTTTAACACGAAGAACAAAGCAGTAGTAAACAAGGCTTGAAACCTGTTTAAAAGTAGCCGCTTTTAATCTACAGTAACAAATATCTACAGATGTGTTTATGGTTCAAAAATTATCGTCATTATTATATTATAATAGCTGCGCCCGCGGTTTCACCCGCGTGATGATGGAAAATCATTATATTTTGGATAATACACACTATGTCTTTATAAATTATAGCCAATGTGTTATTCTGATGTGTAAGCTATATTACTGTAAAGTTTCATCAACATCCATTCAGAAGTTTTTGCGTGAAAGAGTAACAAACATACATGCATACATCTATACATCCATACATCCATTCTTACAAACTTTCGCGTTTATAATATTTATAGAGATATATTAAATACGTGAAGCAAAAACTTTGTACCCCTTTTTACGAAAATTGCACGGACGGAGGAATATGAAATTTCGCACATTTATAGTTTATACAGAGAAGGAGTGCAAAATGCTAAGATTTTTTTTTTAAATTTCGCATAAACATACATTACACACACTAACATGTATTTGACACATACACGCATATATATATACACATACTCTTTTGTTTATTGTTAAAGTCAAATTAACAGTGAAGCCTTGGCGTAATCTGTGATTATAGAAGTATAGTCTTTGACAACAGAACCTTAATAATGTTCAAACTTATAATTTCAATTAAATATTATGATTGAATTTCGACCACAGGTGACCACTAGTTTATTTAAATACAAAATCACGTTTTTCTCGAGATATATATAGAAATTGATAGTTTTTATAAACTTACCGTGAGGGGGCGATATGTTGTATCGTCTCTAATGACAGTGGTCACACATCATTGGGCTATTGTTAGTCTAACTACCTATCTATACAGATAAACAAAATTGAAATGTCTGTTTGTAATGTCAATATAAAAAATATGTCTAAAAGTCATGGGGGATAATTCGGACCAGAAGATTACGAAAATGCAATATTTAGAATTTTTGTTTGCCTGTCTGTCTGAATGTCCCGACTAATCTCTCAAACTTTGATATTACTTTCACTGGTAGATAGCTAATGTTATAAGGAGTAACTTAGGCAACTTTTTTTTAGGATAGCGCGAAAAGAAATCCACGCGGATGAAACCGCGGGCACAGCTTATACAAAATATTTTCAACACTGAGTCGAGTCTTCTGCTTATTAGCTATCTAAACTAAATAATATATAACATTATAATTAATCAGATAATGTAACTAACAAGCTCTAACTACTCTAACATTACCCACACCCGGGTTCGGTAGACCTTTGAGTCTCACTAGTTTGAGGTTCCAATAATAATAATATTATAATATAACTATCTATGCCCGCGTCTTCGTGCGACTAGAAATTTTTCGCGGAACGAAATAAGAAGTAGCATAAATTACTCCTTATAACATCAGCTATCTACCAGTGAAAGTCCCCTTAAAGTTGTTATAAGGAGTAATGTAGACCACGTTTTTAAATTTTGGCACAGCAATATGCTGAGTGCCTACCTTGTTTGCTGAAAATGCGGCATACAAATTCTCAAAATATGCTCTATCGCTATTTCTTCAAATAAAGTCTTTCTTTCTAGCTTTTAGGGTTCCGCGAAAAAAAGTCCACGCGGACGAAGTCGCAGGTACAACTAATTTATATTACAATAAATGTGTAGAGGAGTTACTCGTCTAGCACGTCATCTCTGCGGCCATGTTTACGCGAATTTAAACTATACTCTCTAAGCGATCTAGCGCTGCACGTTTTAATAGTGTGGTTAGACGGTATTTAGCGCTACAGCAAAAAACATGAGTCACTCCTCGACACACTCTCCTCGCAGGCCCCGCTTTCATCGAGTTCAAACTTTTTTGTTTTGAATAGGTTCTCTAGCTCGTAGTACATACAACTCAATACACAGAGCTAACTTATATCCCGGGCCAACATTTAGGATACTTTTATCCCGATAAATGACGTCGCTTTTGTGAGAAATGTAGATAAATATAGCATCATTGTGGTCGCGTTTTGTTTACGCCGCCATTGACATCATTTTTTTTCTTTCAGAATGTATCACCGGAGCTCTCCAAGTACAAGTCCAATGAAAGTCAACGCTTCGTACGAAGGATTTTCAAAAATATGTTTGGGATTTAAAAATCGCTTTTTGAAAATTTAGAACCATATATTCGCAATATTGAAAAAGAACAAGTACAACAATCCGCCCGACGTACAGAGGACTAATAGTATATGGTCAACTGCCATAGGGGTGGAATTTTCAAAAACGCCTATATATGTGTGCATTTGTTTCTAACCAGAAGCAGTTATGTGAAATGTTGTGTATCTTACTTTAAAAATGATGGATTTTCATACAAACTTTCATCCCCCTTTTCACCCCCTTATGGGTTGATTTTTCTAAAATCCTTTCTTAATGCGCACCCACAGTATAGAAATAACCAGCATGATACTTCATTGTCTTAGCTCCGGTAGTTTGGGCTACGCATCGATCTGTCATTCGGTCAGTGAGGTCGAGTAATTATATTTGCATAGATCCGTCCGACGTATATAGGATTATTATACTTACTTGAATATACGACGTACGGAAATCATAAGTCTCAACTTACATCAATACACAACACTAGCTGCACCCCGCGGTCTCACCCGCTTGGTGATGGAAAATCGTTATATTGTGGATAATTCGCACTATATCCTTATAAATTATAGCCTATGTGTTATTCTGATACGTAAACTAATATATGATTGTAAAGTTTCATCAAAATCCATTCAGTAGTTTTTGCGTGAAAGACTAACAAACATACATTCTAACAAACTTCTCGCGTTTATAATATTGTTAGGATTAGTAGGATAGGATACAACTAACCGTGCGCAGAAGGTTTGCCGATAGCCTCATGATTTCACGCGTCGATGATCAGTAGGGTTGACAAAAAAGGTTACATAAATAGTTGTTGTAATAAATGTATTATTTTATTTCATTATAGTATATACCTTACATAAGTACATACAATAATAGTCATTGGCAAACCTTCTGCGCGCGACTTATATATTTGAACCTATTTGTATTTTAACCAACGTTACAAAAAAGAAGAAGTTCTCAATGCGTCGTGTATATATATATATATATATATATATATATATATATATATATATATATATATATATATATATATGTGTGTATATTCAGTCACAACTTTTTTGTTTGTGAATCAATTTTGTGCATTCTTTTTGAATCAGATTCAGTACGGCTTTAGCGTAGCTTCGTATAAATTTCATTGTAATTGGATACCATACACGTAACTTGAAAGTTAAAAACAAAAAAATTCTAACAAAAAAGAAACCCACTTCAAGAGTATTTAAAAGGCCAAAAATAAATATTTTCTACAGCACCTGAAGTCGATGCCAAGTAAAACATAACAAACAACTTTGCAAAATATAGTAATTTTATTTTTTACTTAGCACCGACTTCACGATGTTGTAGAAAATTTTTATTTTGAAAGGAAGAAAAAATTCTTTGAAGAAATATTTCAACACATTTGCTCAAAAAATGCATTTACGAAGCCTGTATATATTGTTCCATAGTTAAAAATTAGGATTACCCAATGGAACGTACGGTAAAGTAAGTAAAAAATATAAGAATTACACCAAGGAGTTTCACATTACAAAAATAGATAAGTTAAATAATTAAACCTCCATGGAAGCGCTTTTGATCAAGACATTTGTCTCACTTTATTACCATAGACAAAATGAGACGTAAAATGTAATTCTAATTTTAACCATGCGCACGTGGCGCCATTTTCACATTAGAAGTGTTAAAGAGTGTTGCAACTTTCCGACTTATTTTTATGTTTGTTTCATTACCTACTGTTCTGTTTTCTCGCAAATGTGTTGAAAAATGTTGTATAACACACCCCTTTACAAACTCGGGTTTGCATTCGCTACTCGCTTGTAAAACCAACTTACTGCACTAGTATCATAAATATCTTTTTTTTTTGCTTTTTACTTACTTTTAAAGGCGGCTTCTTTTATGCTACAAATTTTTATTACAGTTTTGTGACAGGCTTATAAATAAGGCCTTCTAATGACCAAAGCCATCAAAAATTCAAAACACCCAAAATGTTACTCGACTTATTATACGTATCGATGTTATGAAAGCAATACAATAAAATACATCAAAAATTTTAATATAGTAATTTTATTAATATATACATTTTATACAGTCATGTTTGTTTATATACATACATACATAAAATCATTTACTTTTCAACATCCAATTAAGTTTTTATGAGTGAAGTTTTATTTAAAATATACATAAGTACAACCTACAAAGTATATGAACCTGTTTAAAAAGACGAATGTTTTGAAAATTGAAAAAAACACGTAATTTTGATATTAGACGGATCAACCGAATTGAACCAATCTGGTTGCAAGACACAGAAATGAAAGAACACTACGTTATTTAACATTGAATGATTCGAGTTTATGTTTGTATTCATCACCTTGGTTGATTCATACGAAATGAAAGATGAGTGAAACGTCTAATATCGGCGTAAGTGACGAAAACACCAAAGATATATGAACTCTGTGTAAGAACGAAGAAAGAATACAATTTCTTGCGGCCCGGCGGCCTGTCGTAAGAAGCGACAAAACAACCCGCAACCAGGTGGTAGGGTATTTGCCAGTCTGGATGGCTACCACCCCTGGTCTAGCATATGCCGCCATAACAACCTTGAGTTGTGTTCCGGCATTATTAGCCAGGTTCCTGTCTGCCTTTAGAGAGCGGCAGCACATTGTTGGTGCCTTTGGTGTTACAAATGTCCATAGACGATGGTAACCGCTTTTCATCAGATGGGCTGTCTGCCAGGTGAACTCATGCAATAAAAAAAAAATTAGGCTGATTTTTTTTTAAACATCGGAATGCATAAGAATTTACGACTATAGTCTAGTGAAGCATTCGCTGGCCCCGGTGCCATAAACCATCATCATCTTATGGCCAGTTCCTGTATCATACTATCCATTCACTTGCCCTACGATCGGTTGCATGTTGACATTATTTGTATGGAGCTTATGTCAAATTTTAACCGATGATAAGGCAAAGGAACGTTTGGTAAGGTATAGTAACCGGCCATTAGCAGCCGGCTGACGATTGGAGAGTCATTCACGCATAGCCAAAAAACCATCTGCTGACAGCCGCCTAATAAATAACCGTTATCCGGGTGGCTAATTGCCTTTACCTAAATAAATTGCCAAAATGCCCTCCTCCTCGGGTGTAGTGCTGCCTTATATAAGATGTTAGGGTCCAGGCTGCTAAGCAGGAAAACTAAAATTCGCATCTACAATACTGTCCTTAGACCAATTTTGATGTACGGCTGTGAGGCCTATACACTGACCCTTAAGTAGGAGAACCAATTGTTGGTCACAGGGAGAAAGATTCTCAGGAAAATCTTGGGCCCAACAATAAGAGGAGATGGCAGCTGGAGGGTCCCAACCAACTCCGTAATAGAAGACCTCAAGGCAGAGCCCAACATAATTGGGGAGATAAAATCTCACCGTCTCCACTGGCTCGGTCATGTAGAAACGAATGGAGGAGGATCGGGGAGTAAAGAAAACAGACTAGGGGCGACCAGTTTGTCGGCGATCGGTTAATCGTACCAAGTATCGCTGGAAGGACAGAGTGGAAGCTAACCTGACCGCACTACAAGCCCACAACGGGCAAGACACTGCGCAGGACAGAGGGAAGTGGCGTGCTCTCGTTTCTGGGCCAAGACTCACCTTGGGTCGCTAAGCCAACGAAGTTAGCTAGCTACCTGATTAGACAATTATCATTCTACTATATTTTACTTCCATTATACTGAAATTCTCGTAAAAATACACTCTAATTTTATAAACATTGTATTTTATTATTATTAAACTAGCGTTTTTTTACTATATTAATGGCCGATTTTTCAATTATCAGATAAAAATTATCAGTCGAATAAATTATAACCTAAATTCAAAATTGAAACAATTCAACTGTTATTTTTAATTTTCCTGTGTTGTGTTTTATTCTATAAAATAACGCCAATGTGGTGATTGAAAAATGGGCCCTAATTTAAACAATTAACATAAATAATACTATAAATATCTCAGATGAATAAAATAGGTAGACGGAACCCCGAGTTGTCAGAGTGAAGTCCGCTAAAGGAAGCCGATCGTGCCACAGTGCGTTACGAGAATTTAGTTTAAATATTACTACGGCTTAGCGATGGGCAGTACACATGTGAGCCAGTACATTTTTGTACTGATACGGCTCAAAATTTGAAATGTACCACTTCAAAATTTTTGTCGCGATACTACTCAAAAGTAAGAGGAAGGACAGAACCAAGCTTATGCTACCACAGTACAATAACGCCTCACTGGATATTCACATGACAAAGAGGGACAACATAATAATGTCATAGTACGACTGTTAGTAAAATGAAGTAGCCGAGCACATCCGATTCTTAACGAACATTTCCGAACTAGTTATAAACGGGACAAATGAGGAATGACGCTCACCTCCTCACCGGCCTCTTTGCTTCAAATGTACTGCCGCGGTACAAACCGTACAAATGTCCTCGACCCATTTGAAGTGATACATTGTACTGGTTCAGTACAAAATGTCATGTTACTCTTAAAAACTCATTTTAAAATCATGTACTGCCCAACACTAGTATGGATAGAGGTGGAATAGCTTTCAATGGATACAATACACACGCAAACCGCGTGTATACTACATAAGTTTAAGCACACAACTTAATAAAAAATGCTGCACTTCATTTGACGCCTTTGTTGACGGAGGCTCTGTCTGTTACGCGTCTGAAGTTTAAAGTAACAAAATGTAAAAAGCGAGAGATAGATCGAGAGATCAAAATTACACGTATAGGTAAATTAGCTTCGAGAAGTTTTTGCGTTTGTAGTAATATTTGTATATTTACAAGAACTAGTGGTTGCCCGTGGTTGAAATTCGACCATAATAATTAATGTCAAAGACTATACTTCTATAATCACAGATATTGCCAAGGCTACACTGTTAATTTAACTTGAATAGTAAACAAGAGAGTATATGTGTGTGTGTGTGTGTGTGTCAAATACATGCTAGTGTGTGTAATATATTTTTTTAATACATTTATTATGTAGAATTTTGAAAAAATATAACATTTCTCGCTTCTACTCTATATAAAGTATAAGTGTGCGAAATGTCATACTCCTCCGGCCGTGCAATTTTCGTAAAAAGGGGTACAAAGTTTTTTCTTCACGTATTAATATATAGATTCTAAACTTGAAATGTAAAATTACTTGTACAGTCAGCAAGAAGAGTTTCGTTATATTTTGAAAAAGAAAACATATTTACAATCAAAAGGCGAAAGTCAAATAAATAATAATTATTTACATTGCTAATTGTTGTGAGGGCTGACTATTTGGTTTTAGTTTGATAGTTAAAATAAATTTACTGATTTTATTTGTGGTTCATTCTTTTTATTTATTGTTCAATGTTATTATTTGTTGCTAATTGTTGTTATTTGACATTAAATTTGTTAATTAACAATTGTTCCGATGTTGAAACGTGGTCAAGGTTAAGCTTTTGACTTCCCAAACTAAAGAAGTATGGTACAATTTGTACAAATATTTCGAAAATGACTGCAATAGCAATCCGAGCAGTATTATGACTCCCGCTCAATTAGTTGCTAAATCAACCGGAATATCATTAACTTCCATCAGAAAGGTACTATCAGAAAGCAAATTTCATTATTCAGAACAGGGACGAACAATTTATTATTAAAAATTATTAGTATCAATATTTATTATTTTAATATCGTTTAATATATTTAGTATCTGCCTATAAAGATATATAAAAAGTATTAGTTTATTTATTTATGTGCTGACCGTACACTAGTACAAACGTAAAAACGTCTCGGAGCTAGTTTACATGTACATTGATTTTTTAAGGCTCTTATTGCCGCAAAAGACCGAAAGTTGGGTGGAAACGAAACAAATTTTTGTAGGTAATTAGTGATCAATAATGTACCAAAAAAAATCGTAAATCATCGCGATATGAGGCGTAATGTGATATTTTTCATAATTTTTCTATAGTTATTTTAAGTTGAGAAAAAAAATTCACCAAATCACCTGCAAGTTATTGACACGAAACCATTCTGCTCTTTCGATTGTTATCAAAAGAGGATAGCAAAATATCTACATCTTTATAAAAGAGAAATAAATAATTTGGTTTTAATATTTTTGTAAACACTATTTTACTCACAATAAAATAATAATTAGAGATGGGCCGAAATTCGTTTTACATTTGGTTTAACCGAATTTCGGCAGGTTGAGCCGAGCTTCGACATTCGGCCGAAATTCGGTTTAAATGCCGAACATTCGGTACAAGAAAAAAGTAAAATACCTACTTGCACAATTCTGTTTAAAGTTAATAGAAATCGTATCTAACATAAACGTAATATAAAAATTGGCATCTATAATATATACTCATGGTCATTTATTTTAGTTACGAACTTGTAAACTTTAACGTGCAATGTGATAAAAAAAAATAGTTTTTGTTTAAATTAAATAGACATCAAATTTAAACAAAAAATAAAATAAACTTAATATTCCTCTAAGGAACATCAGTAAGTAGTGCAATTGCTTAATTATAATACGTAATACAAAATTTAAAAAAAAATACGTCTTAGCGTCATCAGCAATTACAACTTTAATTTTGATTGAAATCACTTTTTACGAATTTAGAATTATGAAATGGTTTTTTTTTAATCAAAGGTCTACAAATCTATGCTTTTATTCGCCTACTTATACTTAAAATTTACGGCGTTATCGAGTCACGACGTGTTGCTCTTGAGAAAGCGTGGCGAAATCAAACCGAAGTTCAGCCGAATCTTTTGTTTTAACCGAATATTCGGCCGAAATTCGTATTCGGTTCAAAGCACATTCGGCCCATCCCTAATAATAATGCATCGCCCGAAAAATCAGTGCCGAAAAACCCTGAAGGCCGTTGGCGTTGCTACAAGCCTTAAGAATCGAATCGTATAAATTGCAGTTTTTGGAGATCGATTTTCATATAAGGCACCCGGTATGGACGCTTTATAAGAAGTGAAATAACACGCATTAACTCAAAAACATTACGTTTTTTACTATATCATTTCGAACTCTAACACAAGGAAATACGACCTAAAATAATATCCATCAGTGTAAGATAAGGCGTTCTGGAATTAAAAGGTCTTGTCATCTTATCATCTATTAGTCTATACTAACATTATAAAGAGGAAAGATTTGATTGCGTGTTTGTTTGTATTGAATAGGCTCCAAAACTACTGAAGCGATATGAAAAATTCTTTCACTTTTAGCAAGCTACACTATCCCTGGGTGACATAGGCTATATTATATTTTCAAAAAATTAGGGATCCTTACTAATACTCCAATAATGTAACCCAAGGTTTAAAAAAAATACTTAAAATCGCGCTCGCTGCAAAAACTATTGATGATAGAATAAAATAATGTACCACGACTTTGCAGAACACGTCATTTTTAACAAAAAGTGTTGCGACAACATATTTCTAACTATTATAGTTATGCCACAATAAGTGTTCTTTTATTTTAAAAATTTAATTGAAATGCCGCCGCTAGAAATGGCTCTTTATTTGTATCTTGGTATTCGTCCTTATCAAAATAAATTACTTCATATTCAAGACTGCTTCAATACCTTTACATAACTTTTTGAATTATTCAATTCGGACATCCCATTCGAAAGAATATCACGAGTTTAAAAATGTATGTATTAGAAAAAAGTTGCGTGGTCGCCGCACACCCTGCTCAGCTAGCTAGGCTTATGCGATGTAGGCGTCACTGAGGTACGGGCCGTACGGGAGGGGAATTATTTTGAATTCGCTTTTAGGTAAAGTTAAAAGTAATTTTTACATACCCGTGCGAAGCTGGGGCGGACTGCTAGTACTATAATATTAGGCACTTTACCTATGAAATTGCCGTTTTTTATGAAATAAGTTAACGTAATTTTTCTCCTATATTTTTAATCGATGCATCTTTGCCAATTCAGTGGCAGTTTATTGATGCCCTTCTTGAAGATATCAGCTGGACGGAAAGCAACAAATTCTTCAAAGGCATTTTGTACTACATCTCGGGTATTTCATTTTATTCCCGCCAAGAAGTTATCCAAATTCTGGAAAAAGTAGAAGTCTGTAGGCGAAAGGTCTGGTGAATACGGCGGATGACGGAGAGCTTCTAACCCCAGCTCTTGTAACTTGGAGACCGTCTGCTGTGCAGTATGAGGTCGCACGTTGTCGTACAGGAGCAGCGCAGACGAGCGATTGACCAAATCTGATTGGAGAAGTCCGAGCTTCTCCATCATTTTGCCCCGCGCCTTCATACGGAACAGACGTGTCTTTAGTTGTTACGCAGTGCACTCACATAATATCTTAACTCATTCGTCATCACTGTATTCAGTTCTTCACATCTGCAATAATACTCATCCCGTTTCGTAAGAAGCTGTGATATATCGCACCGGCACTAGACCATCAAACAGTGACCATCACTTTTGTAGGTGAAATAGTTTAGATAGATAGATAGATAACACTTTATTATACACCAATACAAAAATGAACTTAAAGACTAAAATTATATCTAGTTGTGTACAAAGGGCGGTCTTATCGCTAAAAAGCGATCTCTTCCAGACAACCCCAGGAATGAATTGAGATGATAATGGCGATGGTGGTATACGTAACATATAGTGCGAACTACTTACATTTTAATAATGAATACATAAATGAAATATATATTACATAGATATATACTTAATATACATACCATACAAATACACATCTACAGAATATATAAATGTTTATAAATGAATTTAAATATCATATTCTAACGACAGGTAGTATTTTTGATCATGGTTTTAAATATCGCTAGCGATTTTGCTTCTCTGTTAGTAATAGGAAGCGTGTTCCAAAGCTGTATAGCCTTAACAGTAAAAGAATTGTTGTAAAAAGTTGAGTTATGCGCAGGAGTGTTCAATTTAATTCTAGTAGAAGGGCCTAAATTATGAGAGCAGGCAAGAAATTCAAAACGTTGTTTAAGGTAATCAGGAGTACTTGGGACTAATAAAATACTATAGAGAAAAGAAAGGATGTGAGTATTCCGGCGAAATCGAATTGGCAACCACTTGAGTTTTTTTCGGAATTCAGAGACATGGTCATACTTGCGTAGGCCAAATATGGACCTTATGCAAAAAATTTGCAGTTTAGGTGCTGAACCAGGATCCAACCAACTTGCTGAGCGCTTGCGATTGTGAAACAAACTATTTTTCGTCGCTAATTCCTTCGTGTGTACCTGTTGAGCAGTGCAAGGTACGTCTCGATGCGTACTTCGCGCTGCCATTTGTTAACCTTTTTACCTTGCCAATTTAATGCAATTGGACCAGTATTGTTTTGACGCTAGCATCGAATACTGCTGCTAATTCAGCCGTAGACTGAGTATCGTCAGCTTCCACAATCGCCTTTAATTCTTCATTGTCGTCCATAGTTTTCGGAGGTCCACGAGGTTCATTTATCAGGTCGAAATTTCCAGAACATAAACGGCTAAACCAATAACAGGTGGTGCGTTCTTTTGT
Source organism: Dendrolimus houi (assembly GCA_039645545.1). Classification (NCBI taxonomy): domain Eukaryota; kingdom Metazoa; phylum Arthropoda; class Insecta; order Lepidoptera; family Lasiocampidae; genus Dendrolimus; species Dendrolimus houi. Next base: position 2,775,174 of record CM077145.1, read on the forward strand.
AGTGTTCGCTCCGTAAACGACGTTGATGTTGCGTGCCACGACGGTACTCGTATTCCATAATTACTCGAATTTTTAACGTATCCATAGTGACGAAAAAGATTCAAATGCGATGAAGACATAATGTTAATCAATAAACAAATGACTAATTTGAAATTAGAATTCCATATTTATAGAATAAAATTAATTTGAAATTAGAATTCCATATTTATAGAATAAAATTAATTTGAAATTAGAATTCCATATTTATAGAATAAAATTAATTTGAAATTAGAATTCTCAAATGGCCAGTACTGCAGAACGGCAATTTCACGGCTAAAGACCTATTACAATTTTGAACTTTAATGCACTGACTTAAGATCTAACATCATATCCATCAGTACATATTCAAAGACAATCATACTTAAGAAGTAAACTCCAGTCGTGCGTCAGAGTTGACACACACATCTTTATATATAAAATTCTTCTGTGCGTATGTGACTGGACTCTTCCTAAACGACTGGACCAATTTCGATGAAATTTTTTGTGTGTGTTCAGGTGGCTTCGAGAATGGTTTAGATTCACAATTGGACCCGGTAGGTTGCGCTACAATCGGATTCTAAATTTGTCCAGGACGGGACAACGTCTGCCGGGTACAGCTTGGCTTAATTTAAATTTTGACTTATTTTTAAAGTTACAAACAAACATTTCTATTTTATTTATTAGTAGGTATTGAATAATGGACAGGTAACAATGTATGCATTATATTATGCTTTACACCTTATACAACAAAACATTCATTACATCATCAAATCATCTTCTAAAGCTAGTAAAAAATCATATTTAGGGACTAACTACACTTATTCAGCTCCAAATTATTATCCAATTTAGAACTTCATTTCCTAGTTCGATTTTATTATTTATATGTATACTAGGATATGCCCGTGACTATTTTCACGTTTGACTTGAAATTCCCGCGGGATACCCGGGACACAAAAGTACCGCAGAATTTGAAAATAATGTAAGCTATCTTTTTAAGTATAATTCAAACCGCTCTGGGGAAAATTCCCGCGGGATATAAAATTTCATACATTTTATTACATAAAAATTGCTATCGATCAACAAAAAACCACATTGGAATACGTTTTTTTTTTAACCTGGCCATTTTAAATCATTCCCAGAAAAATTCCCGCGGGATTCCCAGGATAAAAAGTAGCGCAGTTTAAGTCTAAAAACTAGCTGTCGATCAGCGAAAACCGCATCGAAATCGGCCCAGTAGTTTTTATGTGAATCCCGAAAAAACAGACAAGAAATCTTAAAAAAATTGCATCGTGTTCTCAGTCATTTATATTAGTCTAATTCAGTTGTTTTTTTTAAATAACTTTAATGCTTAGAATTTTATAATATTATAAATAGATAGGTATATTTTGGTTTGTATACAATTCTAAATTGTTTTCTTACTTTCTTTATTATATAATATCATGTCACCTTTATCATATCATGACAACGCGAACGAAGTTTCTCTGCTACGGGATAGTAAAAATTAAATTTCAATTTATTTACATTTGAAACATGTGGCCTTGTGAGAGTCTGGGACTCGTGAATTGATAATAATAATCGGGAAATAAACACAAAACTGGAGTCGATCTAAGACACCAAGACCGTTGTAAATAATGGAAATATCATTTACGAAATTTAACATGCCAGGTATTGAACCCATTGCAGTGAGCTAAACGTGCAAAGAATTATACCACTCAACCATCGAGGTCGCAAATTATTTTATAAAAACAAAATAATTTTACTGAAAAAACTACATACATTTCTTCTCCAAAAACCGCTTGAATTTCACAAAAATAATTATTTTTTTCTATAAAAACAATAACAATCATAAGGTACAATTTTTATTGAAATTTCATTTATTATTTCTAGATCTTAATTAGAAAAAGGACAGTATACAAACTTAACACTTAACCACAGTGTAGAGATGATAACAGTAGTGACACGAGTGCATAAAGTATTGGTACGATGCAACTAAGTTGTACGTACACTTGGACCGTAGATTCCTAAGGCCATGAGCCTCTACCAAAATTTATCAAAACGACTCATTAACTCTTCAGGTAATCAAAACGCTAATGCTTACCTCGGGCAACGGATCAGTATGGCGATCTAGTGAGGAAACGTAGCCAGCCTTCTGGGCACCTTACCCGCAGAAGACGGTGATCTAAGCTCAGTATTCTACTTAGGCCCACTTGCACGCATGGTCAGGTTAAATAAATAAATGTAGAATTTGTAAATTCGGGGTTTGTTAAAGAATATTTAGAAGTTAATCCTCGGTTTACTCCTAACTTTTGATGGCGCAAGATAAATTGTACATTTAACCCTGTGTTAGCAGTTAACTCCAAGTTAGTTGAGCTAACCCAGGAACGTGCAAGTGAGCCTTATAGTCTTAAGGGACTATAGGTAGAATACGATACAAATAAGTTAGTTTTCTTTTATTGTATTCGATTATTTATAAATTTCTTCATTATACTAGCTTATAATTAGTTAGGGTATGTATACAAAAATGATACAATTAAGTTGTATAAAAACTTACATTAGCTTCACAAAAAATACACAAGATATTGTGTATATGCTGGTGCTGTTTAGCAGCAGTCTTCAAGTTACATTATTTCGGGATACGTCGAGCAATTTTTTGTCACTATTTCTCAACGATCAAGCCTTTCCTTCCAAACTTTCGGATTTGGCAGAGCCATGCTGATCATCATGCTGCATCTTAATTCAAATTCAAAAGATTTCCTTCAAAATTAGTTTCACGATTACACTTACCACCATAGAATTAACACGCTTAGAACCCGAGTAGGTGCCAGTAAAGTGAAGTACTTTTAAGTAGGACCTTGTAGGTTTCAATGTATAGCGTTTTGCTGATGCTGTGGCCTACTTTAATATTACTATTATTTCAATATTACTATAAATAACGCTTACAAATACTTTGTGATTGAGTTGCTATCAAGTTGCTATTGCATCGCTATGAGTTACTATCAACTAAGTTGAATCCAGGGATCACCCCTATTTCCCATTGGGGTAAGGGTAGGAAGAGACGATGGATTTCCACCTGCTCAGACCCTGACAAACACTTTTCGATTCATCAACTTTCATTAATCTCTTAATACATACACGCTTATTTAAACTGGTTTTCACATGGCCTTTCTTCAAAATATCTTCAATTTGATCATGTTGAGCTCACACTGCTGTCATATACTTGTTTTGTGATCCTGCTTTCATTCATTTTCTCTACATGCCCAAACCACCTTAACATCCCTTTTTCAACTCGTGTCACTACATCCTCCTTCTATACAGAACGTTCCCGTATCACACTGTTTCTTATCACTTACATTAATTACCCTTACACATCATACTTCTCAAAGCTCTCATTTCAATTGCGTTTATCGTACTTTCATGCTTCTTCTGCCATATCCAACTTCCACTGCCATACATTAGCGTTGGTACTAACACTCCTCGATTGACAGCCAGGTGTGTTCTTACAGTATCTTCCAGCTGTTCATAAAAGAGTTAAGCGCTCCATTAACCTTATTACCTGCTATTACTCTCCTTTCAATATCACTCTCATGACGTCCATCTCTTGTAAACATGCCCCCTTCATATGTTACGACTAGTAGCAACTCGGTCAGAAAGTATTTGTGAGCGTTATTTAAAGTAATATTAAAGAAGCCTAAAGCAGACCGCAGCGTCGGCAAAAGCTGTACATTGAACTATACAAGGAACCGGATATTAGACTAGCGTGACGGGTACACTATCCATTCCCTAGCAATTGGAAGGCCCGAATCTAGCAGTGGGACGTTTATGGGCTTTTATTATTATTATTATACATTTTTACTAGGCCATAGTTATTCTTAGTATTTTATCTTCTATCAGTAAACTAATAAATTTTAGCAATGTATAACATAGTATAGCAATCGTGGTAGCATCATGGCTAACGCATGCGTCCCAGATTCAAAGAACGCGGGTTCGAATCCTGGCCGGAATTCATGCACCGCTTAGGCATTTTTCAGTCCTATAAGCCGCGTGCAAAAAGTTTTCCGTTAACTACTTACTATTATTGTACTTATTTATGTAAAGTATATACAATAATAAATTAAAATAATACATTTATTACAACAACTATATATGTAACCGTTTTTGTCAACCCTACGGACCATTGGCGCGTAACATTATGAGGCTATCGATAAACCTCTTGCGCACGGGTAATAATGTGCATATTGTTACAATTACCACGTGCTAACAACGATGCAGGAAAACATCGTGAAAAAACTTGCTCATCGAGATAACCGATGTGTCAAACTTACCAAGCCGCCTTGGACAAGCGTGGCCGGCATACTGTCCATTCCCCTATAGTGGGAAGCACGAGCGCAGCAGTGGGAGGGTTATGGGCCCTTATTACCTAATACACGGTGAAACTTTCCTGCAATCCAAATCGCGTGCCTACTGTTTAGTACTTTACACTGTGGCATTACATTACAAAAGGTACAATTTCTCTAAGCTAATATTTGAACATGTTTCTTCGGTTGTTCTTTTGGCTCTTTCAATATGTACGATGTGGTACGCCTTAAAGAGCCAACTGAGTCTGAAAGAAAAAATATTTTTTTTACTGGTACTGCCATCTGTCTTACAATTCGTTAAACGTAACACCTTGAATGGCTGCCCTTTTTTTACTACGAAGCTGGCAAAGAGGAAGACGGCCCAACTCTAGGAGAGTGGTTACCGTCGCCTATAGGCATTTTCAACAACAGACCCCAAGTCTGTAACATTAAGAAAAACAAACCATGCCAGTGCGAGTCAAGATCCATTCGACTGACAGATGGTTAAATATCCGTAGTCCCTAAAATTCACATTAAATCAATCTCGGTCAATATTAAGCCGAGAAGGATTTCAGGGTTTGGTTGGCTGTGGTTGAGCGGGCTAAACCTTTACCGGCCTACCTCACTGCACGGCAGAGTTCCTGGGCTCAATTCCTGGATGGTCTATTTCGGAAACGATGTTTCTCCGTTATTTACTGTGGTCTGGGTGTCTGGGATCGACTCCAGAGTAGCCCGTTGTAGATTACCCATAACACGAACGTAATTTGCTTAAGTTCAATATGTGCTTGTTTGTATGCCGATTTTGATGAAATTGTTTATGTGTGTTTAAGTGGGTCCCCGGAGTAATTAGATTCACCGTTGGAACTGGTAGGTGACGCTGGGGTTGTGTTCTAGGATCCTCCTAATCTCCTGGACCGATTTTAATGGTTTTTTTTTTGTGTATTTGAGTGGGTGGTCTCCGGTTTCCGGATGGTTTAGATTCACAACTGGAGTCGGTCGGTGGCGCTGGGATCGGGTCCTAGATTTTTCTTTTTTTAGGGCAGACCAACGTCTGCCAGGACTTCTAGTGTATTTAAAAATTACGATTCCATTTCGATACGATTGCCAATTTGATTTACAGACTCGGGGCCCAGACGCGAAGCAGACGTATTACCAGCCTTTGGGAATGTAAAAAATCAATAGGAGGATAGGAGAAGACTCAGACAGCACAATGTCAAGCCGTTTCTCTGGGGCCCAATTCTGCTACTGCAACATCCTCGCGTTGCGAAGACATTCAAGGCACGAATCCATTGCGACAGTGTCAAAAATTCGTATTCTACTAAAACCACAATATCTTCTCGATATCGTTGCGGCGGAACAATAGTAGAGAAGAATTGGTATTACCATTAGCAGAAATGACGTTAGCCGAAATTAATATTAAAATGCTGCCAAAATGTCAAACATTTATTTCGCGAGTTTCCTCTTATAAATATTTATAAAGATAAGCCCCACGCTATTGGGATTTAACGGAATACCGAAATCAAGCAACTTTGCGACTGAGCAGGATTGCCCCCCAAGGTTTTGGCGTGGTAGTGGGCATAATATAAAGGGTTCGCAATGAAAAAGTACTCACTATAGTGGCGACACCTTCCGAAGGAGTGGTGCGCGCAGCTCCTCGGCGAGGGCGATGGCGAGGCGGGCGCCGAGGCCGGGCCCCGCCGCGCGCCTCGCTACGACCACCGCAGCTCCTTCAGCTCCACGCTGTTGCTGCCGCTTTCCTGGATCTAGATATACGAATTCACAAACACTACTAACTAAAACAACGTAATAGTACAAAACGATTCACATTCAGTAACTCACTCATAGCCGGTGTCACTGATTCACTCATTATTTAATTTTAATTAGTCTTTTGGCCAGATAACAACAGCTCCACGCTGTTGCTGCCGCTTTCCTGGACCTAGATATACGAATTCACAAACACTACTAACTAAAACAACGTAATAGTACAAAACGATTCACATTCAGTCACTCACTCATAGCTAGTGTCACTGATTCACTCATTATTTAATTTTAATTAGTCTTTTGGCCAGATAACAACAGCTCCACGCTGTTGCTGCCGCTTTCCTGGACCTAGATATACGAATTCACAATTCTGAACACTACTAACTAAAACAACGTAATAGTACAAAACGATTCACATTCAGTCACTCACTCATAGCTAGTGTCACTGATTCACTCATTATTTAATTTTAATTAGTCTTTTGGCCAGATAACAAAACAGCTCCACGCTGTAGCTGATTCACTCATTATTTAATTTTAATTAGTCTTTTGGCGCTTTACTGGATCTAGATATACGAATTCACAAACACTACTAACTAAAACAACGTAATAGTACAAAACGATTCACATTCAGTCACTCACTCATAGCTAGTGTCACTGATTCACTCATTATTTAATTTTAATTAGTCTTTTGGCCAGATAACAACAGCTCCACGCTGTAGCTGCCGCTTTACTGGATCTAGATATACGAATTCACAAACACTACTAACTAAAACAACGTAATAGTACAAAACGATTCACATTCAGTCACTCACTCATAGCTAGTGTCACTGATTCACTCATTATTTAATTTTAATTAGTCTTTTGGCCAGATAACAACAGCTCCACGCTGTAGCTGCCGCTTTACTGGATCTAGATATACGAATTCACAAACACTACTAACTAAAACAACGTAATAGTACAAAACGATTCACATTCAGTCACTCACTCATAGCTAGTGTCACTGATTCACTCATTATTTAATTTTAATTAGTCTTTTGGCCAGATAACAACAGCTCCACGCTGTTGCTGCCGCTTTCCTGGACCTAGATATACGAATTCACAAACACTACTAACTAAAACAACGTAATAGTACAAAACGATTCACATTCAGTCACTCACTCATAGCTAGTGTCACTGATTCACTCATTATTTAATTTTAATTAGTCTTTTGGCCAGATAACAACAGCTCCACGCTGTAGCTGCCGCTTTACTGGATCTAGATATACGAATTCACAAACACTACTAACTAAAACAACGTAATAGTACAAAACGATTCACATTCAGTCACTCACTTGCGCACTCACTCATAGCCGGTGTCACTGATTCACTCATTATTTAATTTTAATTCAGTCTTTTGGCCAGATAACAACAGCTCCACGCTGTAGCTGCCGCTTTACTAGATCTACATACATGGATACATAAAAGGCTAAGAAAATATTGTAAAGGGCTTTATTTTAATTTAACTACTCACTCACCCACTCACGACTCACTCACTCATGACTCACTCACTCGATCACTTACTCACTCACTTACCCGCTCACTCCCTCCCTTACTCAATCAATTACTCGCTCATAATCGGTGTCACTGATTCATTCATCACTTAATTTTTTAGTGCTTTGGTCTGATAAAAACAGCTCCAAGCTGTTGTTGCCACTATCTTAGATCTAGATACACAGATACACAAAAACTTAGAAAATAATGAAACGGTACAAAGGACTTGTCATTAATTCACTCATATACACACTCACTCACTGACTCATAGCCGATTCTAATATCTTACTATCTATTAATTTGCTTTACTAACGAACAATATTTGACCATTTATGATTATTGCCAGCATACCTCATATCTAGATGGCGCTGGAGGCACGTGGGTTGCCGGGGAGCACCTGGAGCACCCCGGCCTTAATACAGTCCTACTTGATGATCCACCACGCATAGCCGTTCTCAACTCCTGAAAATTGTGATGACAGAACTAATATCAGCGATGTATAAATAAGATAGATAACTATTTATTGCTCACCAAAGTAACAGAGACCATATATCAACTAAAATATTTTTGGTAAAACAATAGGCGGCCTTATCGCTTACAACCAACTCATTCAGGCAACCCAACTTACAGGATATTCTAAGCTAATCCGGCGATTTAGGTAGTGCATAAATTCAAATGTATAGACTAGACTTTTAAAATACGTAATACATTTTTAATATAAATACATACTCATGAGATATATTTTACTAATAAAAAGTTATCATATAACATAACAGTTAAATAATTTCACGATATTGTTACAACCTAGGCGTTGACAAAGACAAATTACACGTACAGATTTGTGGAAGCACATTTATTACCCGTCGGCATTTGAACTAATTGTAATTATTTTATGATCGTCTTCTTTTGTTTACTTATTGATTGGCATACGTTCAAGAGAACAGCGCATTGTTTTATAGCCGCTGCGGCCGACTCATTAGCCAGGTGTTTCGGATTATGTCGACTACGATATGGGCACATTGCATTTGTGCAGTATAAAATGATGGCCTGATTGAGGGAGGGGCAGTCAAGCGAGAACCACGTTCAAAACGAGACGTGTGTACTATAATCGAGGAATCTCATAGTGACGGACTTTGTGCGTTTTATTGAATTACGACCTTCTGTTCTGCATTACGTTCGGACTTGTTGTGTTCGGTTATATTTGTACCTGTGTTATACGTGTTTGTACAGTTCTAATAAATTATAATAATTCCAACGGCATTTTAATTCGAGTCCCGCACTTTTAACAATATAAATAATTTAGGCATTAGTGCTTCCTGAGCAAATTCTTAAACGTGAGTTTTTTTTGTTGCATGAGTTCAGCAGACAGGCAGACGGCCCACTTGATGGAAAGGAGGCACCATCGCCTATGGACATTTGCAACACCAAAGGTGCTACAAATGCGCTGCTGCTCTCTTAAGGGAGACTGGAACCTGGTCACTAATGCCGGAACACAACTCAAGGTTATTCTGGCGACATACTTTAGACCATCCAGTCGGGCAAATACCCTACCACTTGGGCTGTGGGTTGTTTTGTCGCCTCTTATGACAGGCAGTCCTAATTGCAGGAAATTGTATTCTTTTTCCGTTCCTGCACGGCGAAATAAAGTAAAGTTCTCGCTTGACTTTAAAAGGCAGCGCATTCCAAATTGTGGCACTGTAAAAGAGTTGCCATAGAAGGGTGATGCGCTAATTGTGGGTAGTGGAGAGGTGAAGGTACGTAACATATGATTTGGTATAATAATACAGGCTGTGTTATTTTCACAAAATTAGCCGATTCAATTATTCGACAAGGGTAATTTTTCAAAAATCCAACTATATCACTTCAGAGGTCGTCAAAATCGGCCTCGAAACCCTTTTCATGTCGTATAGTTTAGGATTTGGCCCTGAAGACCCACTTGAAAAATTCAACCTGTATATTGTTTATAGCATTTGTTACTAGTAGCGCAATCTAGTATTTGCTGTATGGACATATTATGTTAATTAGTGTGATTAATCATAATAAATTGTCGAGCTATTTATATTTCAAATTTATGGTAAATTTCAGAAACGTATTTTCTCCGTTATTTACTATGGTCTGGGTGTCTGGGATCGGCCCCAGAGTAGTCCGTTGTATATTACCCATAACACAAGCGTAACTTGCTTAGCTTGGGGATATACAATGTGTGTGTTTGTCTGCCGATTATTATTATTATCTTGTATGTCTTTCAAGACCACGGGCCGTCAAAATGGCACGGACTTTTGGAGGGCTTGCGTGGAGCCATGGGATGGCCAACACGTAGAGGCCCCTTGACAAATTTAATGTAAATGTGGCGTGACACTGACCGGCGATTATCCCTGTGTACACCATATAATAATGCACCCAAGGACAAGCCCCGGCCAGTGTAGGACTATTGTGGGAAATGAGGACAAAAAGTACCGGGCTATTGGGGTGAACTTCTAGTGGTACTAGGGGTCTGGGAATATGGGGACTATAGCGTCTGCCCGTCAAATGTTCGGGGAACATGGAAAAATGGGCAGACGGTGACTTGCCACTCCCTGCGTGGGCCCCAAAAAAAATTATTATTATTATTATTATTTCAAAATAATGAAGGTACTTTTGTATTGTGATGTAATAATCTGTGTATACTTTGTGTGTTACAATTAAAGTTCAGATTAGAGTTGGCACAAAAAGATGATCGCAATAATTTAATCGAAAGTAACAATGACGTAAACAGAGATATAACATAAAAACAAATAGTGTTTATTATAAAAAATGGCGATTTATTGTTGTTAAAAAATCCTTCTGATAATAAGATGGATCTGATTTATTTAGAAGATTTAGGGTGTAACGTAAAAATTATGAAAGATGTAAAGGAAGACATCGTACATAAAAATCGTACAAAGCTACATATAAAAATGACTTGTACTTAAGTTTATTGTGTAGTATTGTTTTTATTTTAATTTTTGTATTTTTCTTTCAACATTAGTTTTTATAGGTACTAAACATTTCTACCATTTATTATATACAATAAGTGTGTATTTTTATATTATTTTGAATTTTTTATGTCAAAAAAAAAGTGTACATCATTTTCTTTTTCTTTTAATGGGGAGGTGTGATGTAATAATGCGTGTATACTTTGTGTGTTACAATAAAGACAGTCTTAAATCATCTCTCGGTAGTTTCACTCGTCTACCCAGCTGGCCCCGCAATACACTATATAAATACTGCAAGCTCGCTATATACCGGACAGTATGCGATCTGACTGAATTCAAACAAAACAGCTCTCAAAGTTCTAATTATTTCGTTCTACAAATCCCGCACTAGCAATACATATTTAGTCAGTTATTTAAATCAATAAACAGCCGTAAAAAATAATAAAAAATGTTCAAAGGAAACATTATTAAAAACATTCTGTAATATCTTAGAATGAATATAGACATAAAAAGACTGAAATTATTATCGCACCTGTCCCATTTCGCTGCACAAACTCTGTCTACCCTGTGACGCGTTCTTCTTCGTGTTCCAACAGAACTCCAAAATGGCCACCACAATGGCCAAAGCCAGGCCGCAAAGTAGTGTCACGAACACACCACCTAGGAGGAAAAATATAATTGTGTTTACATGTTACCATGCAGAAATTTTAAAACTAAATGTTACATAAAGGAAACCAAGGCTTGTACCAAGTCGTGATAGCGTAAAGGCTAGCGAACGCGTCCCGGACTCAAAGGGCTTGGGGTCGATGCTGGCCGGAACGCATGCACCAATTTAGTCAGTTTTCCGACGTAATGTCCACATTGTTATAACTACCACGTGCTAAAAACATGGTGATGCAACCTACACATCGAGATAACCAATGTGTCAAACCTGCCAAAAAGCCTTGTGTAAGCGTGGCGGGTGTACTGTCCGTTCCTCCTATAATGGGAGGCCCGAGCCCAGCAGTGGAACATTTACGGGCTGATATTAGTATTATGTTTTTCAAGACCACGGGCCCTAAAAATGGCCCGGACTTTTGTAGGGCTTGCGTGGGGCCATGGGAAGGCCAACACGTAGAGGCCCTTGACAAATTTAATGTAAGTGTGGCGTGACACTGACCGGCGATTATCCCTGTCTACACCATATGATAATGCACCCAAGGACAAGCCCCGGCCAGTGTGGGACTATTGTGAACTGCTAGTGGTACTAGGGGACTGGGAATATGGGGACTATGACGTCTGCCCGTCGCAATGTTCGGGAAACATAGAAAAGTGGGCAGACGGTGAATCGCCACTCCCTGCATAGGCCCCAAAAAATGCCATAGAAGACAAGGGCAACATGGGTGTGAGTGGCTAAGGGGTGTCAAGAGGTGGGCTGCAGGTTCACCGAAGCTACTTCCGACGTTAGGGCATTTATCACTTCCACCCCTGGAGCTTGAGTCTTAGCTCTAGCGATCTCTGCTCCGCGCCGGCCTTGCCTTGACCCCCGGAGTCAGGTCCGAGGTGTCACTACTCACCTAAGGCTTCACCACATATCCTCCCTGCATATATTATTATTATAAGGCTTTTAGTGAGCTATTTGATTCACAGTATAAAGCTTATAGTGTTACGTAAATCCGTTTAAGGTCCACCACTTACAAAATGCGGTGGGGGTATAGAATTCGTCATGTTGGGGGGTTGGCACAAGCACTGCAACTAAGAAATGCTATTGCCGCGCCACGGTCGAGGACACCTAGTAAAACCCCTCGATGTTCCTTCTTACGCCTTATGCCAGGACTACGAGAAAGCAGAAGCTCGACCCACTCTGCGTATCCTGGCAAACGGGGACCACTGGGGCCACATCCATTCTCCTTCTGCGAGGCTGTAATGTTCGTAAAAGAGATGGCGAAGCGGGAGAGGAGCAGATCAGGGAACGACGAGGGTTGTCCACGACGACGTCTAGCCGCCGTCGGCTACGGCTGCGCGGGTGACCGGCAAGGAAACCGCATCTCCTACATACTAAAAGCCGGAGAGAAGGGACACGCACCGATAGCCGGAGAGACCCAGAGAGCCCCTGCTAACAAATGGTGGGGCCAACCTGTAAAGGGTCCGTTCGGGCTCGAGGTGAATACGCAACCGAACCCACAGCCCGGACAACGGACGTTCGAGGATCGGCCAGGGATTTTAGTGGGTATCAAAAACCATGACGTGACAATAGCATTCCTGCGGTGATGCCGGGGATCCCATAGACCAGCCCCTACTTTTCCCCCTCGCGCAGCTGATGGACCTCAATCGGATTTCCCCTTATAAAAAAATAGGCCACATCTACTGCCGGGTGGAAATGACTTCGATGTAATCCCTCTCTGTCAGTGCCTGAAGGCATTATTGGCGGGTGCTGCCCGCGCCGCCTGCTCACGACTACCGAAGGTCGGAATCCGCCCTCCAGCGCCAACGCGTCCTAGATCTTACATAAACCTGCATGAACCGGTTCTTTATATTATTATGACAACTGTTTCTAAATAAATATTTATATGTGTGCGAATGAAAACTTGTTATACAATGGCTGCACTTTGAAGGTGTGCAACAAAAACCGGTTTTAAAAATCGAACAGTTCCTATGTACTTAAACTATAGCCGGTTCAACTTTTTCACTGGTTTGCAAACCCTAGAGGAAACTATACTATTATTGACACTTCTCTCCAGTAATTAGTACTCTGACAATCTGTTCAAGATATTAAGAAATCTGCATGTTTTGTTTAGAATATACTCACCAATGTTCTGGACACCCAATGGATTTGCTTTTCCATCTTTGCCGTCTCTGTTGCAGACATCGCCAGTGTTCTTCCACCATTTGTCGTACAGTATCTGGATTACCCCCTTTTCCTGGAGCTCCAGGATGGCCAGGGATATCTTATCCCGCCAGGGACTGCCTTTCCACGTTGCTATCCCATAGCCCTTGAAATTTTAAATATTTTTTTATAAATATTCCATACAAATACTAAAAGAGCGAAAGAAAATACGTCTTTTAGGTTTTTAGGTTATCACGAAAATCATCATATACCGATTTTGCTGAAAGGAGAATGTCCATTTCGGGTCCATCATAATATCTGATAAAAGTTAACCAAATAGCATCCTAAAATCCTTATATTTTAGGGGAGTGCCCCGGCTAGGTGGAGGAGCGAGATGGAATGCTCCTCCGTCTCAAAGGAAGATCTTCCAGCGACGCGAGTGTTGTTCCTCGGAAGCCCATTTATTACTGTTGGAAATTTGAATATATTCTTTGTACGTTTCGGGAAACGCTTGCGACCTAAATTATTGTACAGCGCCATCTATTGGCTTGTAAGTGTTCCACTAAAATATTAGTTTTATGTTATTATAGTAAAACTTTAGAATCTTTTGTAACCCAGTATAGAAATGACAATTACACAAAAATATTTTTGTTTTCCTCTATCAACATAGATGGTATCGATGGCGTATCTTGGATTTTTATTCACTGACATTTTACTTTTTAATTCAATGTATAGTCGACAAATATTTTTTTAAGTAGATTAGATAGTTAAAAAGTAACAGATTTAAAAAAAATCTAGTTATGATGTATATATTTTACCTTTCCCAGCACTAGAAAAGTATTTGTATATACTTTATAGAAGCTGACTACCCAAAAATCCACTATATTTCTTTCTCGTTGCGCAGTACTAAACACTTCAAATTTTACAATAATTATTAATTAGTTTGTAATTAAGAGTGAATAAACAGATGCGAGAAGTAGAACTCACGTAAAATATGAACCCATATACAATAACCCCAAATATTGTTAACTATTGAACTCACTTATGTATGTACTACTTCTACAAATTATATGTACATGGTTGATATATTGACACTTATAATGCCGCCTACGTGGTCACAAAATGCAAATCTTTTACAAAGACATAGACAAATTTACTACAAAATAGTCAAGAAATCATATAGACTAATGTAATTTCATATGAAGCCTCTTAAGAAGGTAAGCAATTTCCTTTTGTATATAATATGTAGTGTTGCGGACAGAGAGCACCCCTGACCCACCCGCCGGAGCACACCTTACCGCGTCCCGCATACCGCCGACACCTATAGCTCGCACAATTAGCAGCTAGGCGTCGGACGGGACGCGGGATATATAAGCGGTTTTGGAGGCCGGAAAAAAGGCGTTAAACCACTCTCACTCGACTCTCTCGCACAATTACTTGATCAATAGTTTAATAATAATCATACAGTCCAGTCTACATCGAGTTTCATTTTTAAAAGAAGCAACTGCCACCAATATGTTCTCTCAATACCGAAAATGGACATAAGATACTATTTATACCGGAAAATGGGATAATTTTTTCGTGAGGTGAATCGCGGACGAATAGGCCTACATAAAAATAATGCAATGTAACCAGTATGAATGCTTGCTCTCAAAATAAATTAAAGTTAAAATTAAATTGATACAGTTCACTATATTTGTTTGTACACTGAAATATTGTTTACATCGTACCTTAGAGTCCAATAAACCTCCGATCTGGGTCAGGTTACAATCCCTCTGCACCCTATGGTCGAGCATCGTCGATTCCATAAGAAAAGCATAATTCCCAGCCAAGACCCTCTTAACACCTTCCTCATATGAAGAGACTAAGGCCGGTGGCGATGCCGTCGACATATGCTGCCACATCTTCTGATATATATCAATGTTTGAATCCTGTTTTGGGAATAATTATAGAAGAAATATTATACAACATTTTACAATTAACCTACATGTTACGGACAATATCCTCTGACCTCTTCCCGAATTCCCGTACCCACCGCGCTCCACTCAAAGCAAACATGTAGATTATTTGATTAGCAGCTAAACGTCTGACTGAAAGTAGTAGCTTAGCGAGTACGCTGGAAGCCACCGATTATGTGTCAGGCGGCTCCCGTACCCCGACACCAGGAGGTAGTTGCCCCGGCGAAACGTATTCCGGGGCAAAAACCAGTAGCTCGAAGCCCCATACCGGCTCTGTCACAACAGGTAGAGACGATGAGCCTCATAGCATAGCCACCGGTATAGTTTTATAGTTTTTAATTTCTTTCCAGTTCAAGTTATACAGACAGTTTAGTTTCGAAGCGAATATAAGGAAAGCAAGAAGAAATATCAAGGAGAACAGGAAGCATTCGGAAGACTTTACAGCCATTTGGACTCTCAGCGTAACTTTTGTAGATCTTGTGTATACCAGTGTGTTTTATTAGTGCGCCTAGATTAATCGGTGAAATTGATACAATTCGTGCTATCAATGTTCAGAGGAACATCCGGGTTGTAGTACTAACTTATGTTTATCGACTTTAACGTGCCGTTTTAATATCAGTAGTGCTAATTATTCCTAGTGAAGAGCCTTTAATAAATACAGTCCATATATAAGGGTAAGGGATGTTTCATTGAGTATACAACCGACACTCTACAATGCGTATGAAAATTTAGTTAAGCTTAATCAGAAACGTACCCTGAAGAACGTCATCGTAGACCCACCGTTAAGGGTCCCATACTGCACAGCAGTTTGAGCTGCCAAATCCGCAGCACTCTGTATTGGAAGTACTGTCCTTTCCACTGTTAAAAATGCTGCCAAATTCGCAGTGTATGAAGATAAAATTATCAATGTGAAAAACCACCATATCCCGCCTACTATACGAGTCGATGTTGCCTGAAAGAGAAAAAGTTGGGTAAATGCTTGGTAAAGGAAACGAAACTCAAACACCTCCCTTGGTTATAAGCAGATAACAGGTGGGTAAGTAAGAGGCACGTAGAAGATAGATCTACATTTCCAAACTATCTTAACATTCCTCTTTCAACTCTTGTCACTGCATCCTCTTTCAATCCACAACGTTCCCTTATTATTGTTTATTATCATCTCATTAATATTACTTACATAATTATATAAGGTGAAAATGAAAATAATTGTGTTTATTTCAAAATTGAATCTTCAGATTACTTATTGAAAGCCTACTACCGCTGCCAAAGCAATTTTAGTTACTGTTAAAGGAGAAGAAGCGGCGCAACAAACTTCCCAGCAATATATCTTTACTTAATACCTATTATTATTCGTCTTTTTTAATGTAGTTTAAATACTAATAAATGGTTTATCAAAGTAATTTTTATAAATAATACTACTAATAATTCGGTGCGGTCCTCTATAATCTTAATCGTATAATAAGCTTTCTCGCACAAACGTTGCTTTACTAATTTTTTGAACTTCTTTGCCGAAAGCTCTTGAATGTTTACTGAGATTTTGTTGAAGAGCATTATACTTTGCCCCAGAAATTGTTGTAGGCTTGATGAATTTTTCATACCTTTGTTCTTAAGAGATTCGTCTATAGTTATTACTACCTCCTGTAAATCTTTTCCCGATGATGTAAGTAACCTGATCGTCGGCGTCGAGTTGACATTAGATGAGTAACCCATTAATTCTTAAACCACTTTCTTTCAAGCCATCCAAGCAATTGTCCATAAAAAAGTTGGACGGCCACAGTGATACTAAACACCCCTGTCTAACACCCTTTTCTTCAACTAAAAACAACAACAAAGGAAGTTACTTTATAAAAAAAAGTGCACTGTACCTTTGGATTTAGTCCAGACCCTTGCCGTAAAAAAGTGCCAGTGATAAACCAAAAAGAGTTGCACATGCTGAACTGGTTCGTTAGGAGTTTGGTCTCGTGACCACATATGTGGGTACTTGTGGACCTGAAAATTGTTTTCATGATAATGAAGGTACTCAGCGTAAAGACTTATTTTACGATTCCGTTAAATATTGTCTCCTGATATCCTCCTCCTCCTGAATGCTGGTATAATTTTTTTTTACATAATTTGGTTGCCTATCAGCTATTCACAATATAATAATAACACATTAGTGATAGTGAGCTATTAACAAGTCACCATAGATAGAAATAAATTAAGATACCTAATCAGAGATCAGAGAACTAAAAAACAGAGAAAAAAGATTGTAATTGAAACATGAAAAATTTATCTATCATACTAAGAAAACCTGCTCATTACAGACTAAAATTCAAAATGTAGATCATTGAGTTTATTCCTAAAACCAGGGACCGAGGTACCCGTTGTAACCAAATCATAACTGTGAATTAATTTATTATAGGTAGTACATAATCGATACAGAAAACTATTTTAGCGATAGTTCGTGTCAACCGATTTTACATTTTAAATTATTTCACGTGCCCTGTAGCAGAACTAATTATGGCTTAAATGAAGTGCTTGCTCGTCTTACTGCCACTTATAACAACAAATTCAATGAAGTAGATATTTTCCATCACTCAAAAGTAATTTACAAATCAAAGATATTAGAAAAATTAGGATGATATTTTAACTGTTTATCAGGCACCATAAATATCACGCCTTTGAAACGCCTCTATAGTTCTTTATTAGTTTTAGTTTTATATATATATATATATATATATATATATATATATATATATAATGTATGTATAATATGTATTTGTGCACAATATATATGAATATTATAAATATATATATTATGAATATCTGTATACTATATATTTTTTTTTTTTTTTAGTTACTTATATATAATATATACTATATAGGGGACACTTCAGCAGGCATTATTTCATAATTTTATTAAATACATTTACATTTATATCAGAGCTTGTCATAAACTCTTTATAGCGGTCTTGCTTTTGTACAAAAACATTGTAAAGTGTAAAGTATCCAGTAATTGGCAAAAATCATATTACACAGAGTTTATTGTTTAAGTTATAAATATTGTAAGCTGTTGGATATGTAATAAATAAATAAATAAATTAAAGCAAAATTGGGTCTATGACGGAGAGAGTGTCGAGGCGTATACATATCTATTTTGTTAAGTAATTCAGGACAATCGAATTTGTGCGAGTTAAAAATACGAGCTAGGATGGTTAAATCAGTGATTAGCCGACGCTGTGAGAGTTTCAGAAAATGGTGATTTTTACATGATATAGTAAAATCTTGTAATTTGGAGTTGGTCCTAAATTGTAGACATTTAATAAATTTTACCTGTATTTGTCTATGGATTTAATGTGTATATCATATCTTGAATTCCAAACTTGAAAAGCGTATTTTAAGTGAGATCGAACGTATATAGAATATAGAATTTCAAAAGTTTTAGCCTGAGTAAAATCTTTTGAGAAACGCATAAGGAACCCTAATGCTCTAGGAGCTTTATTAGTAATAGCAGAGACATGCTTATCAAATAATAGTTTTGAATCGTGTATAACACCGAGATCTTTGATTTCTTGTACTGCTTGTAGCTTTTACCTTTTAAAAAATAATCAAATAATATTGGTATCTTTCTTCATGTGAAAGTTATACAGGAGCATTTATCAATATTTAAATCTAGCCTATTTAGTGAACAGTAATTATCCAACCGTACTAGATCCTCTTATAATGCTATAGCATCATCTACGCAATTCACAGACTTGACAATTTTCATATCATCAGCAAAGTTTAAGATAGATGAATTCTTAAAACAACTGTCTATATCGGAGATAAATATTAAAAATAGTGAAGGACCTAGCTATGAGCCTTGAGGTACTCCACTTGAAATGTGCAACCATCTGGATATATTTTTTTTGTAGCTGGAATACAGCAGACAGGCAGATGGCCCACCTGATGGAAACCGGCTACCGGCACCTATGGACGTTTGCAACACACCAGAAGTGTCACCAATGCGCTGCCGGCCTCGAAGAAATTTTACGACACCCTTTTTAAAAACCCCCATATTTTAGCGCTGTGAGAAAACAACGGCTGGGGGGAGCTCATTCCAAATCCCCACGGTGCACAAGAGAAACGTTCTAGAGAACCGTTGCGTACAAGAACGAAGCGGCTCTAGGAAGTGGGGATGAACGATGTCGATGGCGTGCGGTGCGGTTATAAAAAGAAGACGAAAGCAACATTCTAAACAGTTCCTCGGAACATATGTAATTTCCCAAAACAACGGCTTGACTGCGATTGTCAATATAGAAGCTAAACCATCTAAGAGATCGCCTTTTATACCAGAATTACATAATTTGCAAATTAGAATTTCATGGTTGATACGGTCGAACGCTTTACTATAATCCATATATATAACATCAGCTTAAAACCTGTCCATAGTATCCGTTATAAATTGATAATAATAAGTTACTGTGCAATAATGCAAGAAAATAACTTTCATATGTTTAAACAAAAAATATTCGAGTGGTTGGTCAAAAAATCCTATTATAGTGTCCAAGAATATTTAAGTGAGAGGTAAAAATTAAGAAGGTATTGTTTTGTTTTAAATTAATTAAAATGTGTTAAAGGCATCAAATTAAATATTATATGTTAGATAGAGATAGGTTAAGTAACATTAATATTGCGATGCTATTAAAGGCCAACTAAGTAATAAGTTCTCAGTTATATTGTATAAGACCTACACAGTTCGCAATAAACATGATTTGATTTGATCTCTTCAAGGTTTACACTCCGAACGACATAGTTGACTAAAACCATTAAAACAAGTTTTAACGCTTGGATTCCAGCTTGGCTCTACTAAGCATGAGTGTTAAACACTTACCATTCATAGGGAGAAAACCTCGCCATCACAAACAAAGTGAATGAGACTAAAATGTATGCAGCCAAAACATACAACCATATCTCAATTGCTAAAGGGTTTAAAAAACTGAACAACCTTGTTGGCTGTGATGTCGGTACCTGTAAATAAAAACAATTATTTAAACAACAATTTGGACAAGTGCGTGCCAGTGCACTTGCAATGAAGGATTCCGTAAAGGTGATAACCGTCCACTATTTCCGTTACTTAGCTACTGAACTATAAAGAAATCATCAATACAAAAAAATACATTAAGCTCCCACAGAATAAATAATAACCATAAACAAAAATTAAAAGGAACAAGGTGGTAGGCCAAATAAAAACTTTAACATTACTCATTGACACTTGTCATCTTTGTCTTCCGTGATTACGGCTACTGAAAAGTGGCCGAAACGTCGAATCAAAATTACCACGCTTAAAACCGTTATAACGTAGTTTTATTATGATTACTAGTCGCGATTACCTGTGAAAATACCATTGTCTTTATTATCATTATTTATTACTAGCGGTTCTGGCAGACGTTGTCCTGCCCTGAAAAAATAAAAATCTAGAACCCAATACCAGCGCCGTCTATCGGGTCTAATTGTGAATCTAAGCCATCCCGAGTTCATCCTAGCATCCCTAACTCAAACACAATTTTTTACACCTTGGGTTACATTATTGTAGGTATTATAAGTTTTAATATGGATCCATATTTTTTCTAGTAATAAATATAACCTATATCTGGAATAATGTAGCTTTCTAATGGTGAAAAAAATTTTGAAATCGGCCAGTAGTTTTTGAGTTTATTCGTTCCAAACACACAAAAATACAAATCTACCCTCTTTGTAATCTCTCTTTTCTTTCACCATATCCTAATTATTTGGGGTCGGCACAATATGACTTTTCCTTCCACACTCCTCTACTCTGACATACATCTTCTGTCCCACCACATACCATGCACCTTTTTTTTGGTCTACCTTTAAATTTGCACCCATCCATCTTGAAGTTTAACATTCTTTTTGTCACGTGACTTTCATCCCTCCTCATTATATGCCGATATCAACTTAATCTTCTTCCTCTCAATTTTTCAGTCACGGGTGCGACTTTTGAAGATCCCTTTATGTACTCATTTATCATATTATAATATTTAAAATATTAGTATAGATGATGTTTTCTTAAGTTTTTAAAAGCTAGTTTTATTATTTTTATGCTTCTTCTCTTTAGAAATTTCTATCAGGGGGAAATTTCCACCACGTCGTTTGGAGGAGGGGCCAAATTTTTTACGATTCTGCAAACTAATATCTCCTCATCTAGCGACTTGAAGAGCTACTGAAGTACAGTTCACTATCTCGCTCGCACATCGCGTTTTTTTTTGAAAACCTGAACTTCAAAATACAACCGGGATTTAACGCTAAGACGTTGATAAGGACTCACCTTAAAAAGAATACCGATTCCCAAATTCATGAATGGCTTAGTGAAATCGATTACCGCTTCCCTGGCGTAGTTTATCGTCATAGATGCAACTGCTATATCGGCTTTCTAAAAAAAAACATTATCATGCTCATAGTTAGAAGAGAGATTTTATTCCTGGAGTACAACAGAAGGGCTGACGACCCACCTGATGGAATGTGGTAATTTCAACAATCAAACTTAATCTATCGTTTATTGTCACTACAAGCAATTGGCATTCGAAGAATTCTCTTTGCTGTTCTTTGTAGCTTCACAATGTAGGCGTTTCTCTTCGGATCTTCGAACCATCCCTCTATCCTATTCCCTTTATCCTTTCCTTCCTATCTTATTCCCATATACGTAACTATTGTTGCGAATTTGTGGGATTTGAATTTAAAATGCCATTGGCGTTATCACAAAGTTTATTAGTAATACACATACACGTAATTTATAGTTCTTACAAACACAACCGAATACAACAAGTCCAAACCTTAAGGCAGAAAATCGTAATACAAAGAACGAGCAAAGTCCTTTAATATGAGATTCCACTTCCGAATGTACACTTAAAACAACATGCCAACTATTCCTTGGAATTCTCGAACTTGTAAGCTTAATGGCTTCTAAGAATGTGTAAAGAAATTTGAACACTAGAAGAAAGGATTTATAACGTCTTACTGGGAGGCCGTACAAAAGGTATTAACGCGAACAAATGACAATGAACCCTCGGAACTTCAGTTGTAGCAATATAAAAAACACTCACCCTATCCATGAGTTCCCTGACGATTCCATTCCACTGCCCAGTGTTTGGGTCTCTGGCACCATACACGTTGTCAGGCACGAGTCTTAGCCTGTAATGGAAACCAGCCCTGGCCGCCACCCTGGCCAGGAGATCGATGCAGAAGCCCTCGAAACGAGCATTCCCTTGAAGGTTCCACCCCTCTTTCACCATGACGTAGGGTTTTTCCTAAACATTTTTTAAATTGCTTAGTGTAGGGGTAGAGCATATTGAGTAGTCGATGATGGCTACCCCGTTGGATAGGGTGGTGCACCACAAGCCAATAACCCATGGCTCAATCGCCGTGAAGGGTACAAACTAAGACAACTTTAATTAATTAAACATTCAACTTGAGACTATACCTTATATACAGAAATAACCGCTACTCTCGGGTAATAAATAGCGGCGCCAGATATTCGCGTCGTTAACAGAGACTAAGGTATTGTTAAAATGCGACTCACCTCAACTGTCACAACTGTCAAAGTGACATTAGGCGGTGGATCCCGCTTATATGCAGCGGGGTCTGTCACCTCCAGACCATCCTCTGGTGTCCAGACTCCTGATAAAACAGTGCCACCTTTCTCACCACCAGATAATCTCGTGAGCTGCAGACGAAAGTTCGTTCTCTGTCCGTCTTTGAACTCTATTGGACCAGTTAGACCGTGAGCTTGGACCTAGAAAAAATGCTTAAGAATAGAATACAATACCTTTGTTTATTATTTAAGCGGAAATTTCAAGCGTGGTTGCCAAGCTACACTTTCATACATTACATTCTTATATTCTGCTCTCTCTGACTAAAGTAATGTGTATATATGTCTATCTCTCTCCCCCCAACACCGGGGACGCGCGAAATGCAGTGGCGTAAGCGCGAATGCTAGACTTGTCAAAACCATGGTACCGTAAACTGTTTGTGAACATATATATATTGTTACGACCGACAAAGACAAATTCACACCTGCATACCTGTTTTGCAGGTTTTATTACTTTTCGGCATTTGGACTTCTTTTGTTTACTTTGTGTTTAAAATTTGTGATTAGAAGAACAGCCAATTGCGTATTGTAATCTTTTATGGTAGTCATTAGCCAGGTGTGATTCTGAGAAATTCGGTCCGCGCGGTGAGGTAGACATATGGCATTTGTGCAGGATAAAGCAATTCCCCAATGAAGAGATCGTCAGTCAAGCGAGAACCACGAGCGAAGCAAGACGTATGTACTACAATCGGGAATCTAATAAGTGACGGACTTTGCACGTTTTATATTTGTACCTGTGCTATACGTGTCTGTATAGTTCTATTAAACTCTATAGTAATTCTAAACGGCATTTTAATTCGAGTCTCACGACTCGTAATTTACTATTCTACTTATAATTATGTGATTGTGTATCGTGAAGAGTAATTCGGTCGACGTGTTATGTAAGTTATAAGTATATATATTTATTGACTTGAATACACAACAACGGTCCCTCAAAGTTGAACTATTTGCTAAAATTCAACCAGCGGTTATAATTCCGATGCCCGGTAACATTCTCAGAGTATTCTTTGGAAATTCGGACACACTCTTATAATGGCAGGAGATACGTAACTATTTTGATTTTTTTTTTAATATTTGGCTCCAATGCATATGGCATTGATTTGTCAATGTCAAAGTAT
Source organism: Dendrolimus houi (assembly GCA_039645545.1). Classification (NCBI taxonomy): domain Eukaryota; kingdom Metazoa; phylum Arthropoda; class Insecta; order Lepidoptera; family Lasiocampidae; genus Dendrolimus; species Dendrolimus houi. The sequence continues at coordinate 2,799,277 of CM077145.1, forward strand.
GAAGAGGCAGGTGGAATTTTTTTTTTAAATAAATGTAACAATTTGCCCAATTTATACATGTTTTCTGCAAACTTGAAGTCTATAATATTGTAAAATTCTAAACATGTACAGACATTAAAGCTTGCATTTTTTTTTAGATGTCTTGTCTGTTTATCTGTTTCTCGGTTTATCTGTTTGTTCGGGAGTCACGTGAAACCTATTTTGGTGCGGTTTTCGCTGATCGACAGCAAATTCTTAGATTTAAAATCTGCGCTACTTTTTATCCCGGGAATCCCATAGGAATTTTCCCGGGGGTGTTTTAAAGTAAGTATTACACACATAAATTATTTGACTACAGAATATTATTGACACTCCCGTAGGATTACCGGGATATAAAGTACCGCAGTGGGGATTTGGAATGAGCTCCCAGCCTTGGTTTTCCCACAGTACTACATACACTATACATACTTCAATATGGGGTTTTTTAAAAAGGGTGTCATAACATTTCTTCGAGGCCGGCAGCGCGTTAGTGACACCTCTGGTGTTGCAAACGTCCGTAAGCGACGGTAACCACTTTCCATCAGGTGGGCCTGATCAGGTGGATCTGCCTGTCGTACAGCAGACATTGATAAAAAAATTGCAATACCCGCATCAAAATCGGCTCAGTAGTTTTTACATGAATCCCGAACAAACGGACAAAACGACAAACAGACAAGAAATTAAAAAAATTGCATTTAAATAGCTTATGTTTAGACTGTTTTAATATTATAGACTAGTTGACCCAGTTCGCTGGGCGTAAAACATATTTTTATTTTTTTAAATGTATTAATCACAACCAAATATAGCCCATGTCACCCGGAAATAATGTAACTTCCTATTGTTGAAGGAATTTTCAAAATCTTATCAGTAGTATCGGAGATTACCCCGAACATCCAAACACACAAACTTTACCTCTTTATGATATTATATAGTACAGTGAAGTGAAACAAAGTGTGACAAGGGGTGAAGGGATTCTAAATTTCGTGACGTCACATTTCATATATTATATCTATATAATATATTTAAGCTGAGATGAGAATGTTGAGATGGATGTGTGGTGTCACAAGAATGGATAAGGTATCTTTGAGAGTCGCACCCGTGAATGAAAAATTGAGAGGAAGAAGATTAACTTGGTATGGGCATATAATGAGGAGGGATGAAAGTCACGTGACAAAAAGAATGTTAAACTTCAAGATGGATGGGTACAAATTTAAAGGTAGACCAAAAAAAAGGTGCATGGTATGTGGTGGGACAGAAGATGTATGTCAGAGTAGAGGAGTGTGGAAGGAAAAGACATATTGTGCCGACCCCAAGTAATTGGGATATGGTGAAAGAAAAGAGAGATAAAATATTTAAGCCTTAAAACACGATATTTGAAGTATTAACGAAAAACTTCAAAATATTTCCAAATCTATCTGTATGAGCATAGTGGCCAGGTTCCAGTTTCTCCTTCAAGGCCGGCAGCACATTGACAGCACCTCTGGTATTACTAATGTCCGTAGGCGACGGTAACCACTTTCCATCACAGTTGGGCCTGGCTGTGCTTCAGCAATAAAAAAAGTGTTTAAATTATTAAATATAATGTATTCTATCTCATTCTCTCGCAGGCTTAATCCTATAGATTTATGTGTTTATCTCTCTTTGGTGTCGCTTTTTCGTTTCGTCGAGTTTCAAATCACGATTCTAAAGAAGTTTCACTTTAAAAATATTACCATTACCAAAACGACTCATCGACTCTTTAGGCGATCAGAAGGCTGGTCCTCGAGCAAAGGATCAGTATGGCGATCCAGCGAGGAAACGTAGCCAGCCTTCTCGGAACCCTACCCATAGAAGACAGTGATCTAGGCTCAGTATTCTACATATAGTTTTGAGGGACTATGGGTAGTATCATTATATTAATACGTGAAGCAGAAACTTTGTACCCCTTTTTACGAAAATTGCGCGGATGGAGGAGTACGAAATTTCGCACACTTCTAGTTTATATAGAGGAGTGCAGAAACCTAATTTTTTTTTAAATTATGCATAAAAAATACATTAAATCAATAAAGAAAACATTACATACACTACCATGTGTTTGACACACACACGCATATATACTCTTTTGTTTATTGTTCAAGTCAAAGGAACAGTGTAGTCTTGGCGAAATCTGTGATTATAGAAGTATAGTCTTGACTATATTATAATAAAATAATAATTAAATAATTGAACTAATGTAATCATTATAAAAAAACTATTCGTAAGTTTGTATAATATTTAAAAAAGCTAAACTAACTTAAAAATAAGATTAAATACGAAAATAAACTAAGTGATAAATGGAAAGACGATCTTATAAATAAACCTAACTTAAAAAAAACAGACCTATATCAAAGCCCGTCCAGCCCCACCAGACCACTGTCGCTGGGCATTGTACCTAGAAGGCTGGCAGCAATACCTCGCTGGATACAAAGGCTAATCCCTTGAGCGAGGTAAGCTCCAGCCTTCCGGTCTCTTGTTGTATCAACCAGACATTTTTTAATATTTTTATAGTATAGTCTTTGATATTAATTATTATGGTCGAATTTCGACCACGGGAGACCGCTAGTATAGTACAGATAGATAAAAACAAAATTATGTGTGTGTGCAATTCACACGCAGTAGAAGTGAAACAAAGTGTGACAAGGGGTGAAGGGATTCTAAATTTCGTGACGTCACATTTCATATATTATATCGTTATAAGATATTTAAGCTTTAAAACACGAAATTTGCAAAAAACCTTCTAAACATTTCCATCTCTATCCGTATGAGCAGCGTTTACATTATTAAGTATAATGTATTCTATCTCATTCTCTCGCAGGCTTAGTCCTATCGATTTATGTGTTTATCTCTTTACTTTATTCTCCGTTTCGGTTTATTTATTTTACTTTTTAAGAACGTATTTATAACACTAATATATTTATTCCCGATCATTACCTTTCCCTATTTCTACTTATTGTGTATGTACTATGTATGTATGTTTGTGTATGTATGTATATATATATATATATATATATATATATATATATATATATATATATATATATAGTATATATGTATGTATATGTATATGTATATAGTTCAAGATTCTAGTTTTACACTTTACAATGATATTATGTCTGCCGTAAGATACCTTGAGGACACAGCGGAAGATCAGTGCTTGTTTTAACCGGCCGGCATTATGCTGAGACTGATGCCCCTTTTGGGACAAAATTATATTACTCTAGTTTTTTAAATTTGTTAGCAATCTTACTGTATTTTATAATTTGTCCTGAATAAAATGTTTTTCTTTCTCTCTCTTTCTTTCTTTCTTCTTTCTTTCTTTCTTTGTACTGTCGCTTTTTCGTTTCATCGAGTTTCAAAATCTAAAGAAGTTTCACTTCAAAAATCTTACCCCGTTGATGTTCTCTAGCAACGTCCTCCCTTGTACCCAAGGTATGTCCTTTTCGCAGGAAGCATTCCCAATCTTAACATCGTCCATGGAAGCAAGTGCTATCGCTAGTACTTGCACTGCATCGTACAAAAGTGCTGGCTCAGTCTATCAAACAACAGGTTTAAATACGAATTTGCTATCACTACAGAAAGTAATAAAGAATAGAACTACGTTTTAACGGTTTTACGCGCGGTAATTTATTTGGTTTTTATTATTCCGACGTTTCGGCCACTTCAGTAGCCGTGATCACGGAAGACAAAGATGTCAAGTGTCAATAAGTTTTTTTTATTTTATTGCAGGGGTTCAGCAGACAGGCAGACGGCCCACTTGATGGAAAGCGGTTACCATCGCCTATGGACATTTGCAACACCAAAGGTGCTACAAATGCGCTGCTGCTCTCTTAAGGGAGACTGGAACCTGGTCACTAAGCCGGAACACAACTGGAGGTTGTTATGGCGACATACTTTAGACCAGAGGTGGTAGTCATCCAGTCGGGCAAATGCCGTACTACCTGGCTGTGGGTTGTTGGGTCGCCTCTTAAGAAAGGCCGCCCCAACGCAGGAAATTGTATTCTTTCTCCATTCCTGCACGGATAGTATTGTGGTTTTAATTTTGTTTATGGGTATTATTTACTCTATGGCAGCCTAATCTAATTTACCACCGCTTCGCAACATGTTGTGGCTTGAAGAGAAGAAGCGGCGCAAGAAACTCTTCAGCAAACATGCCTAGCTCTAATAATTTTATATAATATAAAAGAAATTATCAGTCAATTTGGTTTGTGTTCCGGGGCACGCAGAAAGAGCTCACAGTGTCCTGAGGTCTGGCAGTTGGTTTCTGCTGGGTTTGGGTCTTAATAGTTTTGATGATCGGATCCCAAGCAGGTGGTACTTGCCAATCATCTTCTCTATTGAAATTTGGGTGTTTTTTGATTTCAGTAACCTCACGCATTCTAGGTGTGAAACGATTCTCTTTCGCGAGGATTTCTGGTTAAAACGTAATTTTAGTAGTAACGTAAAACCGTTAAAACGTAGTTTTATTATGTACTAGCTGTGCCCGCGACGTCGTCCGCGTGGAATTTATTTTCAAAACCCCCGATTTTGAATCATTCTTCATTGGTGCTCCGCTCCTATTGGCTTTAGCGTGATGATGTATTATAGCCTATAGCCTTCCTCGATAAATGGGCTATCTAACACTGAAAGAATTTTTCAAATCAAACAAGTTTTTCAAAATCAATCAATCAAACAAACTCTTCAGCTTTATATCTTATACGCTGAAGAGTTTGTTTGTTTGAACGCGCTAATCTCAGGAACTACTGGTTTGATTTAAAAAATTATTTCAGTGTTAGATAGCCCATTTATCGAGGAAGGCTATAAGCTATACATCATCACGCTAAGGCCAATAGGAGCGGAGCACTAATAAAAATTGTTACAAAATCAGGGGATTTTGAAAACAAATTCTACGCGGATGACGTCGCGGGCACAGCTAGTATTAGTATAAGATACTAGTCTCGAAAACTTAAGAAAATATTAAGAAACAACATACTTATTTCCAAATGCGAAATACACAAGATAAACAAATTTACAGAGGACATAAAAAGAAATTGTATGCCACAGCTTCAGAAATAAAGTTGGCACCGTCATCGAACTTATTTACTTAATCTAAGTTACACTGTTAAGTTACTCTAGCTTTTTAAGTGCAAACCTTGATATGTCCCCCGCTAAGTATGGAAGCGCCGATGGGGTGAAACTTCTCCATGACTTGAAGGGCCTCCCTAACTTTGTCGGACTCCCGATCTACCAATCTCCAACCACTCATATTCACTCTATTGTAGTAGAAATCTTCAAGATCGAACAGTTCCATGTCCTGTAAATGATAGTAACGCCTCTGAACACTGCCCGAAGAAGAATGATTTGCAAGAGAATGAGGCTGTACTTTAAAAGAAATTACGACTTCAAAAGTAAACCTCAAAAAAACGTTCTCCACGATATCTTGAATCAATTGAAATCTTGAAGCCGGTGCGAAGTAAAACAAAAACTAATATATTTTGCAAAAACAATATAATTTTTTTGTTTTTAAGTTACTTTTGAAGTCAGTTGTTTTTTGTTTATTTTTCTTTCTTTATTTTTCTACTTTTTACTCAGGCAAATATCTGAATACCTGTAGAAACAAAAAATAATATGAGACACGCTTTACGTGTCTATAACATTCGAGGGTTGCTTTAGATTTCCCTGAAATCCACGCATCAGATCCTGACTTCGTGACAGCGACACCACCTTAAAAGTATCCTCTTACGAATAAATTAAATTTGATAATCGGTCCACAATTGACGGAGAAATCGCGTAACAAACATACAGTTGAAATATTCCGTTTATTCTCGATTTCCTTGGGATCTATTCATCAGATCCTAACTTAGTAACCATGGGACTACCTCCGGAGTATACAATCACGAGGAAAGAAAAAAATTGAAAATCGGTTTACAATTGACGGAGATATCGTGTTACGAAGAAGTCAGTTAACAATTTTCGTGGGTTTCTCTAATTCCTTGGAATCCACTCGTCAGATCCTGACATGGCGACAATGGGACCAATTCGGGAATAAACCTTTCGATTTTTTTTTAAAAATCGGTTCACAATTGAAGGAGAAATCGAGTAACACACATACAAAAAACATACATACAGAACCTCCTCCTTTTGGAAATCAGGTAAAAGGAAAAAGAAAATCATGGTGGAAATATTGATAAAGGAAAACAACAGAAGAAGAAAAGCTTTTTTTCAGAAACTTCTCAGAGATGTATACGATTTTTTTTCTAGTAGGATTAAAAAATTTACCTTTTCCCGTAATTTGTCGTATGACATTTCTTCATACCAATTCATGCTTACAAGCTACACTATGGGTTGATGTAATATACAGCATGTGTTTTTTTTTCAAAATCAACCGATTATATTTCTAACTAGAGTAATTGAATTTTTAACCATTTTATTTATTTATTCTCGTCAAAATCGGCCCTAGAAGTCTTTTTAGTATTTTTTTATTATAATTACGAATATATTGATTAGTTATAGAGGCACATAATAAATTTCACCTGTATATAAAATTACTATCCTTTGTGCATTTATTTTGACTTTTATTTATTTAACTTTCAAAGGTTCGCTGGACATGCATCGGTTACTTTTTTGATGTAAATCTAGTTTTTTTTTTTTGACTTTCGTGTATTGTGATCAGGATTGAACATACATGCAAAATTGCAGCCGTAAGACGGAACTGGTTCTAATTCAACATTAACATGCAACAAATATTGCATGTTAAACAAAATCTTGTAAGACTTAACAAAACAACATCTAGACATAAGTAGTTAAAAGTATCCTCTCAGTCCAGGTTGCCTGGAAGAGATCGCTTTAAGCGATAAGGCCGCCTTTTGTTTTGCCGTGAAACTAATGTAATTTTGACAGCCTCTGTGGTTGAGCGGGCTAAGCCTTTGTTGGCCTAGCTCACTGCAACGCAGTTTCCGGGTTCGATTTCTGGAATGATAAATTGCGGAAACGAATTTTCTCCGTTACCTACTATTACGACCGAACCGACAAAGACAAATTCACACCTGCATACCTGTTTTACACATTATATTACCTTTCGGCATTTGGACTTCTTTTATTTACTTTGTGTTTAAAATTTGTGATTAAAAAAAACAGCCCATTGTGTATTGTAATCTTTTATGGTAGTCATTAGCCAGGTGTGATTATAGGAAATTCAGTCCACACGGCCGAGCAGATATATTGTATTTGTACAGTATAAAGTAATGCCCCAAAGGAGAGATGGGGCAGTCTAGCGATAATCACAAGCGTAACAAGTACATTCGGTAATCTATTTAGTGTCGGACTTTGCGCGTGTTATTGAATCGTGCTTTACGTTTGGAATGGTTGTGTTCAGTTATATTTGTACCTGTGTTATACGTGTTTGTATAGTTCTAATAAACTCTATAATAATTACAACGGCATTTTAATTCGAGTCCTGAAACTCGTAACACTACTGGTCTAGGTGTCTTGGATTGGCCCCAGAGTAGTCCGTTGTATATCACCCATATAACACAAGCGTAACTTGCATAATTTGAGGTTATACAATATGTATGTTTGTCTGTCGATTTAAAAAATATTCATTTTGTAATTTTTTATATACCGGTGAACAATAAAGTGTAATCTATTTATCGATCTAACAACTAAATAAATACTTACAAACGACGTAAAAATGTAATGATAGTCTTCATTGTTCATTTGCAGTTGTAATATCTGGAAAAGGCAAGAACAAAATTATATGATTATTAACAAAATTATTTGATTATAAACAACATTATTTGATTATAAGCAACATTATTTGATTACTAACAAAATTATTTGATTACAAACAAAATTATTTGATTCTTAACAAAACTATTTGATTATAAACAAAAGTATTGGTTCATAAAAAAAATATTTGATTAAAAACAACATTATTTGATTATAAACAATATTATTTGATTATAAATAACATTATTTTTTATAAACAAAATTATTTGATTATAAACAAGATTATTTGATTACTAACAAAATTATTTGATTATAAACAAAATTATTATACTTTTGCTAATAAATTAGAGCCTCTGTGGTTGAGTAGGCTAAGCCATTTCTGGCTTGGCTCATTGGTATGCAAAGCCTACAGATTCGATTCCTAGAAGATTTAATTAGTGAAAAAAATTATATATGAAACTTTAAAAAACCAATAGACACACTAAAGAACAAATACTTTAAAAAGTATATTTTGCACTCACAGCTCTAGCCAACTGCCTGATCTTGCTGGGGTCAGTGTCTACTATAATATGGGTAATCTTCTGCGCCTTAAGCTGTGTTAAGGCACGCCTGTACTCCTTAGCGTCGTGACAACGCACCGCATATAAATCACGGCCGTCCTTCGCCAAATTCAAAATGTTTAGTTCACCTGAAATAGTTTAATACAACATATTTTCCCAATTCTATTATTATTATTAAAAATAATAATAATAGATAAAAATATAAAACAGGTATGTATGTATGTGTATGTTTGTATATATATTAGGTCGGGGAAAAAGTTTCTTCGCATTTTATATAAATATTCAAAAGGTTTCTTTGTAAAGTTTATTTACATTTGACTAAAGTATATAGGTGCCATTTTGTTGGATAACTTTTTGCCAACTTGTAGGTAGGGACGTGATCCCATTGCTATAAAAATTTTGGGGCTTTTGATCAAAAAACTGCGACAAGTGGTTTTGGCAGTCCTCTCGTGATGTTAACCTGACACTGCCTAAGGAATTCTGCAGAGACCGAAACAGGTGAAAATCTGAAGGTGCAAGGTCAGGACTATACGGCGGATGCATTAACACCTCCCAGCCAAACTCTCGTAATTTTTGCTGAGTGGCTAAAGATGTGCGAGGTCTAGCGTTATCATGGTGAAAAACCACACCCCTTCTGTTGATTAATTCCGGCCGCTTTCTCTCAACTTTTTGCTTTAATCTCATCAGTTGTTCGCAGTACAGTTCAGAATCGATGGTCCTACCTGGCGGTAACAGCTCATAATGAATAATGCCCTTCCAATCCCACCATAAACAGCGCATCACCTTGTTGCGAGTTAAACCGGGTTTCGCCATAGTCTGTGAAGCCTGACCGGCCTTTGACCACGATCTTTTTCGCACGTTCTTGTCGTACGTGATCCACTTTTCATCACCAGTTATCAGCTTCTTCAAAAATGGTTCGGTTTCATTACGTCGTAATAAAGAATCACAAATGAGTACACGGTTCATTAGGTTTCTTTCAGTGAGCTCATGAGGCACACAAATATCGAGCTTTTTGTGTACCCAGCTTTTTTCAAATGCGCCAAAACCATTTTGTGGTCAATTCCCAGTTCTCTAGCTACATCGTAACTACTAATATGCCGATCTTGCTCCACTTTTTCAAAAATGGCATCAATTTTGTCCGTAACAAGGCGACCAGAGCGACGTGCATCTTTGATATCAAAATTTCCGGATTGAAAACGCTTAAACCAAATTTGCGCTACTCTCACAGATACTACATTAGGTCCATAAACATCACAAATTTTTTTTCGCGGCTTGTGTTGCATTTTAACCTTTTTTGTAGTAAAATTTTAAAATTTATCGAATTTCTTCTTTAGATTCACTCATTTTAACAATAAGAAAAACAAATGAAAATCACTCATTTTCCTAATCTGAATTTGGAATTGTCTTCTTTAAAATTAAAACTTAATGATACCAAAACCAGCCAGATACAAATGGTATATATAGCCAAAGAGATCTTATTACATGTTCATACATACTATATGCGAAAAGACTTTTTCCCCAACCTATTATATACAAGATATAGTAATAAAATGCAACTATTTCAACATAATTGTAGTGGAACACTTACAAGCCAATAGATGGCGCTGTGTGTAATTGATGTCACAAATGTTTCCCGAAACATACAAAGAATATATACAAATTTTCAACTGTAACAGATGGGCCTAGGCCTTTGAAGAACAACACTAGCCTCGCCGGAAGATCTTCCCTTAAGACGGAGGAGCATTCCATCTCGCTCCTCCACCCTATACGGGTCACTCTTCATAATTAAACATATAGCTATATGCAATATAATACTAATTATATAAAATTACATACCATTATATTGCAGATAGTATTTCCTGACCAAGCTGTATACTAACCATAGCCGTAGTCTTCGTACACAACACCGGCTCTAGTCCAGTTCAAATATCTGATAAAGTCAGAGAAAGCTTTAATTATCAGCTCCCGAGGTGGGTACAGGCTCACCGTATAAGTGTGATTCGCTACTGAAATATTAAAAAAATATATATTTAATAGAGGGTAGTAGCTCTATGTTACGTGCATAAATATTTATTTAGTTATTCCCACGACGTCGTCCGCGTGGTATTTGTTTTCAAAACCCACCGATTTTGAAACATTCTTCATTGGTGCTCCGCTCCTATTGGTCTTAGCGTGATGATATATAGCCTTCCTCGATAAATGGGCTATCTAACACTGAAATAAATTTTCAAATCAGACCAGTAGTTCCTGAGATTAGCGCGTTCAATCAAACAAACAAACAAACACACAACTCTTCAGCTTTATATATTAGTATAAGATATATATATCCTTCAATACTAAGTTTCTTGTTGAATTCACTACAATTAACAAAAACTAAGTCAATATTGTGTAGACAACTGCACAGCAAGACAAAAGAAAAGTCGCAAACATGATGTTGTTTACATCGCAATTGCAGCGCCATCTATTTTGCTAATCGGTCCATTCCATAGAAAAGACACAACAAGAACACTTATAAGCCAATAGATGGCGCTGTGCAATAATGGAGGTCGCAAACGTTACCCGAAACATACAAAAAATATATACAAATTACCAAAAGTATTAAATGGTCCTAGGCCTGCGAGGAACAACACTACCCTCGCTGGAAGATCTTCCTTTGAGACGAAGGAGCATTCCATCTCGCTCCCCCATCTAGTTGGGGGCACCCCCTCACAGGGATTAAAAAGTATCCTAGCTGTTAACTCGGGATATAAGCCGCCTCTGTACCGAGTATCATTTGTATACGTTCAGTAATTTCTTAAAAAGATGCGATCGCAGCGCCATCTTTTTCTCTATTTTCGTCTATCCCGCGGAAACGACGTCATTTATCGGGATAAAAAGTGTCCTAAGTTACGCCCCGCGATATCTATACATTGTTACAACTTAGGTTCCGACAAAAACAAAATCCATCTGCATATCTGTAAAACACATTTTATTACCTGTCGGCGTTTGAACTAATTGTGTTTCTTTTATGATCATCTTCTTTTGTTTACTTATTTATTGGCGTACGTTTCTAAAGAGTAGCCCATTGTTTTATTGTACTCATTTATGGCCGCCTGCGGTCAAATCATTAGCCAAGTGTGCCGGATTACGTCGACTACGATACGGGCATATTTGTGTTCCTGAGGTATAAAACGACGGCCTGATGAGGAGAGGGGGCAGTCAAGCGAGAACCACGATCAGGGCGTGACGTCTGTACAATCGGAGATCTAATAGTGACGGACTTTGCGCGTTTTATTGAATTTCGACCTTCTGCATTACGTTTGGACTTGTTGTGTTCGGTTATACTTGTACCTGTGTTATACGTGTTTGTGTAGTTATAATAATTCTAACGGCATTTTAATTCGAATCCCACTAACTCGTAAAGATATAATTATGCTCAATATTATTTCGCCTAGAAATTGTCAGTCGATTAGGCCTACTGGGGATATCATGTAAAAAAACGCGCTTCCAAACTCTACCTCATAGGTGGTGGGGAAAGGGGTCGATAATGAAATAATAATAACATAGGAATGTTAAAAAAATGATAAATTATATGAATAAAAAAATATACAATAGAAAACTAAGCCTAATGGTTCGTATTCATCGTATTCATATTTTAATTCGAGTCTCTAAGCCCGTAACAATATATAAAACAAAGACGTATTAGTTACACCATTTATAACTAACTCAAGAACGGCTGGACCAATTTTTATGATTTTTGTGTTTTTGGAATTGTCTTCGTCCGGAATAGAATAATAAGTATTAAAATATGATATTTATCAATAAAAAAATATAATTAAAAAAACATCAGTCTAGCCATTCATTTTGTGTGTGTTCAAGTGGGTCCCGGGATGGTTTAGATTCAAATTTGAACCAGGTAGATTACAAATCGGGTTCCAGGATTTAGGTGAAATTATTTTCGTGTGTGTTCAAGTGGATTATTATTATATTAATTCATTAACAAATAACATTTGTGTCTGAAATATAAATATGTAGTCATAATTACCATTATACAAAATACTAATTTGCAATAAACATTAATAATTTTACAAAAATATGTCGGTAGAAAGGCATTTTTATATAATCATATTATTATTTAAGCACAAAAATAATCGTCACTTGAGTAATATGCTTCTTTAAGAAGGAATGCTTTAATATTGCGCTTAAAAGATTGCATTTTGTATATATTGTTATATGCCGTTGGAACTACTATAGAATTTATAAGAACTGTACAAACACGTATAAAACAAATACAAATAAAACTGGATGCAACCAGTTCACACTGCACGATTCAATGTAATTTGACACGCGTAAAATCCGACGTTTATATCGCTAATCGAGAGTACTACAAACGTCTTACTAGTTTCGTAGTCGTCGCTTGACTGTCCGCCCCTTCATTCGGGCATCGTCTTATACTAACTACACAGTACAAATAAATTAGCCGCGCACACTGAGTTTCTGAGAAATAGTAATTTGCACACCTGCGAACGGCCACAAAGTCGAAAACAATAACAATAAGGATTAGTTCGACGCTAATGATGGTTATAAAACAAGTAGAAAAACAATAGCATGTTTTTCTTAATTACAAATTCAAAACACAAAAGAATTCTTTAATCCGGGAGGAAGACAATAGACTGCGCTTACAACAGGCAGATGTGCGCTTATCTTTGACGGCATGTAACAATATTTAACTTTAGGTAACTTTAGGTAGGTAGTTTGTTGAAAATGTCAACAGCCTGATATGTGCAACTGTGCTTTACAACATTTAGAGATGGCATTATTTTATTTTTTAAATGTTTCGTTCTTGTAGCTTCTCTATGTTTTCTTTCATCCTGCGTCTCAAACTCTGTAATATTTTTTGCGAGATAAGTGAGGACAACCAGTATATAAAGACACGGGACCGTAAGTATACCCAATTGTTTAAAATGTTCTCGACTCGTTTTTATTCTTTAAGGGCCAAACAACGTCTGCTGGTTACAGCTAGTAATATATAAAGTAAACATAGTTTTTAATTTATATGTATGATGACCTTCAGAATTTGTTTTCCAGTAGATTTTTAGTTTGAAAAACTTTTGAATTTTCAAAATTTTCGTTTTTGCCGTAATGGTTATCAGGGGCTGTAAAACTTACCGTCTGTCAACATTTGTGGTGCTACGAATAGATGTGGAGTGTGGAGTGAACGGCACATGGCGCCTAAAGTCGATCCCAGCAGTGGTCCTCCCCCACTAAATATAGCTACAGCACCCGACTTTATTTGAAGACAAGCTGAAAGGATACATAATGAATGAAAACACTTTATTGAAAGACAGAATAAAATTAAAAAACTTATATACAACACTATAATTTATGCCAAAAGTAAAAAATGGTTCACATAATACTTCATGTGGAAGGGTGCGAGATTCACCAAATATCACCTAAGTTGTGGTTTCATTTATGCTCTCAAGATCTCGTCAGCCCGATGTATTTATTCAACGATATTGCAAAACGTCATCTTTTATTAAGTATCTTGACCCTTAACACGAAACGTAATAAACGTGTACATAACAAAACATTCATATTGGAAGTTTGCAAAACCAACACATCATACTATAATCCGTTGACAAGAATGTGTCGTGTCTACAACGAACTCTCTTTAAAAAACAAATAATTAGATATATCTAATGTAAACCTTTATAGCTTTTAAAAAAATGTATAATTTCTATGCTGAAAGATCACACCTCTTCACTGGTTTAGTAATTTGTTTAATGCTTTCTTTTTCTCAATATATTACCTTATAATGTATCACTAAAACTGATGTCCTAGATTTAAGCATTTATTGAATCATTATTACCGACATTATTCACACAATTTTGTTTGCGAAAATATAATTCTAACACGGATGTGTCAGCACGCTTGGATTTCAATCTTGATGTAATAATTTACAAACTATATTATATAAATGAATTAATCATTGTTATATCTGTTGTGTTGTCCAAATAAATATATAAATAAAAAAAATCAAGTATAAGCGACGTATCATATTTATTAAGACATTATGCTCTGGTCTTTAGTAAAATAGTGCATAATATAAACAATAGGGGCAATACGATACGAACGGCGCGACGCTGGGTGGAGTCGAGGGGGCCATAATTGTGAACATTACTGCATATGTGGTCCTCGTTTTGGAAGTCGGTTAAAATTTGTGGTGATACAACAGGGGATATAGCGAACGCGATTCAGCCTCGTAAAACTCAGTCTGTTTTTATTAAATAACAATAATGAAGGAGGAAACGGAAGCCGCTGTAATAAAACGTCGGCTTAAAGGGTGCTCAAATCCGCAACTTCCGGTTGTTTCGCACAGCCACTTCCTGTTGTCGAGAGTCTTGAATAATCATGATCCTTCTATACTTTGACGCAATATAGATGACAGAGTTTGTAGGCTTCGCAATCAAAATTATTGAAAAGGTAGTAAGTAAGTAAGAGTCGGGCGAGGAATAACACTGCAAGTATAGAATCTATATATAAAACAAAGTCGTGGTAGTTACACCATTTATAACTCAAGAACGGCTGGACCAATTTTTATGATTTTTGTGTTTTCAGAATTGTCTTCGTCCGCAATAGGATAATAAGTATTAAAATATGATGTTCATCAATAAATAAAATCAGTCACAATATCAGTCTAGCCATTCATATGTTATGATCTTTACTGGCCGATTTCGGTAATGGTGACTGCATTTAAACTCATTTTCATTTGTCTGATTTAGGTGAATTATTTTTGTGTGTGTTCAAGCGGGTCTCGGGGTGGTTTAGATTCAAATTTGAACCAGGTAGATAGCGCTGCAATCGGGTTCCAGGATTTAGGTGAAATTATTTTTGTGTGTGTTCAAGTGGTCCCAAGATGGTTTAGATCCACGACTGGACCCGGTAGGTGGCGTTTCTGGACACCTCTTTAACGGCAGGACTGATTTTAATGATTTTTTTGTCTTTTTTCGAGTAGATTCGAGAATTGTTTGGATTAACAATTGGTCCCGGATGATGACGCTGCAATAGGTTTCTAGATTTTTATTTTTTAAAGGCAAGACAACGTCTGTCGGGAACAACTTGTTATATGTATATTGTATACTACTGCTGGTGTTGGTATATTCGGCAGTAAAAACCTGTATACGAACCAAAGACAATTTGTAAATAGCCGTTGTAGGTGTCGTTTAAATGTATAGTATAAATTATTTATTGTAAAATTGTGTAAAGTAGACAAGTGTTATATATAGTAAATATAATAAACAGTAGGTAGTAGTAAAAAGTCGTGGTAGCGTAATAGCTAGCGCACGCGTCCCGAACTCAAAGGGCGCGGGTTCGATACTGGCTGGAATGCATGCACCACTTGGGCAGTTTTCTGACCTAATATGCATATTGTTACAATTACCGTGTGCTAACAACGATGAAGGAAAACATCGTGATGCAACCTGCACAATCGAGATAACCGATGTGTCAAACCGGCCACTCCTTGCTAAACCTGCTACTATGACTCCACATATCCAGCAGCATATTCATTTTCTTAACACGCAGCTCTTGCTTGTATCGCTCTTACAGGCCACTCTTCTCTGACGTACAAACGGCATGGTGGGTATACTGTCCATTTCCCAAAAAAGTTAGGAAACCCGACCCCAGCAGTAGGAAATTTTGAGCTGTTAATTATTGTATGCACTTACCTCTCTTGTAAATGTGAAACGAGTCCCTGTTCGTCGTATATTGAATATCGTAGACCAAAGTGCTATTTGGCAGAAGACTCCTCTCCTTGTTTATCCTGTACACTGCGTATTTGAAGGCCAATTCTGCACTGCCCCCGCGGGACTCCTCCGTGAAGATTGCACCTGATTGAGAAAGATATTTTCAAAGGGCCCCAGAGCCCTGTCCTATCACCACTGGACAGCCTGCTATGACGTGATTTATCTTGAACTAATCTTGTTTTATACATTGAGAGAGCCTATGGCCCAGTTTCTCCTCTCCAGTTCATTCTTCTTATGTCATCCTAAAAGATGGCAGCGCCTTGACATCACCATTGATGTTACAAACGTGTATAGGCGACTATAACCACTTTCCATTAGTTGGGCCGTCTGCCTGTTTGCCAAATGCCAGCTTCACCCAAATAAAAATAATCAAAACTTTATATGAGGATTTATATAACTAAGAGAAGTGTAATTGAAGAGGATTTATATAACTAAGAGAAGTGTAATTGAAGAGGATTTATATAACTAAGAGAAGTGTAATTGAAGAGGATTTATATAACTAAGAGAAGTGTAATTGAAGAGGATTTATATAACTAAGAGAAGTGTAATTGAAGAGGATTTATATAACTAAGAGTGTAATTGAAGAGGATTTATATAACTAAAAGAAGTGTAATTGAAGAGGATTTATACAACTAAGAGAAGTGTAATTGAAGAGGATTTATATAACTAAGAGAAGTGTAATTGAATCATGTCGCCCTTTCAAGCATTCATATAAAACTTACCGTGTTAACTCGGACCTCGAGGAAGGTTTTTTTTAAGTATGGGTTTTAGCAGCACAATCATATAGAAAACAAGCGTAATCCATACGACTTCTTATAAAGGAAATATATAGGATGTTTCAGCAAACGCAACACCTACTTAAACGGGTGAAAGGGCATAACACTAGCGTACAGGTACACAAAGGAAAACATTCTTAAAAATTTAGTTTTAAGAGTTATGACCGTTCAAACGTTCACTTCTTATCACCATAATTTCGCATAAAACCAGGTGGAACATGTACAGTAAAAGATTTTAAATCGAACATATTTTTTTCTTTTCAAATTAATTCATCCGGTATTGAAAAACGCATGTATAACTTCAGCAGCGACGTACTTTTGATAAGATCCCCCTTAACAATGTTTACAAATCGTTGAGGTCAGGAACTGTTAGCTGAACTTTATAAAAAACGCCGACTATCGGTAAGCCGGATGCGCGGTTGCTTTGTCGGCGTGTCTGTGTTTGGCGGCATTATTAAAGGGCAACGAACTTACCAAATGTTTTATGCAAAGTTCAATCATTCTTAGTGTACAATGTTAAGGAGAAGCACAACCAACATTTTTTTTTCCTCCCGTATCTTTGTTATTATTAAATAATTAAATTATAATGCATCTTAATTAAGATATATTCCCGGTATACTATAACGGTTTCAAGTAGGTGTTCTGTTTGCTGAAACATCCTGTATAATCGACGCAAATGATAATTGGGGGGGGGGCCAAGAACTTCTTGTTAACATTTTTAGTTAATATCTTCTTTAATATGTTTACCCCAATTTAATTTGCTATCCAACCAAAGGCCTAAGTACTTTGAGCGTTCTAATAATTGAAGAGGTCGATCTTTGATTTTTACATTTGGTATTGGTTTTTGATTGGCTCTACTATATACAACAACACTTGATTTTTCATATGATAATGTCAACCCCAAATCATTAAGTAAATTGCCAATACAGTCTAATGCATATTGAACACTTGTTTCACAAACAGAAAATTCTTTATGACTAGTATACAGAATGAAATCATCTGCATACTGTGTCAGTCATATGTTTTTGATTTCCTTACAAAGTCTATGGGTAATTAAGTCAAATAGAAGAGGTGATATAGAGTCTCCTTGAGCTAAACCTTTATTAGTCATCTTCTCATTTCAATATTATCTTCCCCTAACATAAGTGTTAAATTTCGTTCGTTGAGAAAAGACCAGATATACGTGGAGGCAGGCTTTACACCGAGGGGTATCTGGGGCTCCCAAGCGCCGGCTTTGGACATTTCTTCACTGAAGAAGTTGTGGAGATGCTGACCGGCCAGACTACCTATAATAAACCTTCCACCGTTCTTTTGTGTTTTCGTGAGGCGCCAAGGGATATACCATAGACAATTCACCCGCGACACGTCGATACAATCCGTCATACCTGGGGTGTCCCTGGTAACAGAACAATCCACTTCATGAGTGTGATTATAAAACTCACCTATCTTAACTACCGGTGATAGTGCGGCAACAGCATTCAACGTGACCACAAGCCAGCGTAGCCCGCACCACATATTGCCACCGCATCACCAGCCACGCCGCAATCGCGCCACACAAACTGGAAGTAAAGACAAACAAGAACCTTTACCAGTCGTCACCGGCTAATCGCAGTGCGTGTAGGAACAGAGGAAAAATACTGTATCCTACGGCCGAGCGACTTATTGTAAGAGGCGACAAAACAATCTATAGCCAAGTGGTTGGGTATTTACCTGTTTGGATGGTTACCACCCCTGATCTAGAGTATGCCATAACAACCTTAAAATTTGTTCTAGCAGTATTGCCCGTGTTGCAATTCTTCTTCGAGATTGGCAGAGTATATTGGTAACACTTTTGGTGTAGCAAATGTACGTTGGCAACGATAAGCGTATCCCATGATGAGGGTTGTCACCTTGTCTACTGTAGTCTAACAAAAAAAGTTCACTGCTGGATCTAGGCCTCCTCAAGATTAAGCCACACATTCTGATTCTCTGGTTTCCTCATTCAGTGACCACCTGCGATAGGCAGGTGTTGCTCCTTCAAGATATCATCCTATAATACGTTAACCGAGACAGTCTCCGCTCTATAACTAATTTACACCATTGACCTTAGGATATACGGGACGGTTCATTGGCCGTTATAAATAGTCAGGCTTTACTTGTAGTAAACACATATCGGTGTGTACGTGAGACCATAAACGGGTATGTTTGGATGCCACGTTCACAACTCATTGTTACCTACGACCACGCACACCATCGCGTTCTACCACAGGATACGCTCGTTCGCCTTATGGACTTTGTAACAAACATAACGTTCAATCGTGCAAAGGAGAATGAAAAGAAAGAAAAGAAAGAAAGAAAGAAAAACTTTATTCGAAGAAATAGCGACGTAATTACATTCGTTATACATTATTATACACAGAGCATATTTTGAGAATTTGTATGCCGCATTTTCAGCGAACAAGGTTTGCACTCAGCATATTGCTGTGCCGGAATTATATCCGACACAACGCTGATTTTCAGTGCAAGCCTTCGTTTAAGCGTAAGACCAAAACGACCCAAATTTGTTAATTAAATAATGAATAATAATAATAATTTATAAAACTAATTCTACTTATATAATATTTAATTCGTAAAAATAAATAAATATATTTGAATAAAACCAACAATAAATACGTTGCTTGTAATATATTTTATTTTCCCACTCTATATACTATATAGGCCATGCACAAACTCGCGTTACAAGTAAGTTGTCAGACAGTGATATGTGTATACTGCATATGAGTTTCTTGTTTATTGAAAATAAAAGTATAAATTGCAATTTTCAGAACGATAATTGTAGTGATTTTGGGTGAAAACTACTAAACCACGCTACATTTGCACTTCAATTTGCCTGTCTGTGTATGTAATTCTATTTGGATTCATATCAAGGTGAGATAGTAACTGAAAATAAGGATTTTGAGGGTTTGAAAGGTAGCCGTTGAGTGCTTAGAGAAAATCGAATGTATGGCACCTATAACACGGTCGGTAGGCTCGGGCAACTGGTTTGGGTCAATCCCGAGTGCTCATTCACTTGCACTAGCCTTACTCCAAACAAGTAATGTTAAATTTCAACTGAATAATAGTAAGATATAGAAACTGGCCAATGACCTATAAGTAAAACATGCCAAGTAGCCTTGGACAAGCGTGACTGATATACTATCCGTTCCCCTAAACATAGAAGGCCCAAGCCCAGCTGTCCAGCAGTGGGACGTTATAAGCTGTTACTATTATACCAAAAAGTACATGTTTAGGGGAGCAAAAATCTTGGCTAGATCTCTCATGACCTTAATTAAGATTCTTAGATACCACTTCGTTCAGTGTAGACGAATAAACCGTCGCTAGGAGACTTGGTATGATTATGCAGAGGCTGTACGCCATTAAACTGGGCCTGTATAAATATTAATGCACTGCCACGCCCCCTGGGAGGATAGCGTGAAAATATGCACGCTGCGGGACTTGGAATGCTGTTGATGACATACGGCTTTGTTGAACGTCAAACAAAATTTTTCGTGGAGTGCGGATTTTCTCTTACTTAGAGGTCTGTAGATATTATGGTGAAAACGCGTCTTAAATAAGATCCATGCCCGACTGTGCGTCTGTCTGTATATGTCAGGGCCATTTTTACGGTAACTCGTGGGTCTATATAGATGTTTGACAGGGAGGTGAAGTCTATTTAGCATTACAAATACTCTAGGTCTGATCGCCTTATATATAACTAAGGTTCGAATTTTTTTCACTATGCACAGTCGTGTGTGGTGTCATAGTGCTCTTCAAACTAATTTTCATAACTATGACAATCGTGTCGTATCTAACTTTAAAATATGATGTGAAAAAGTTTTGAAAAAAGATGATTTGGTCTTAAAAATACTGTTAAAGAATATTATTTTGAACAATATCCCTTGATTACTTTCTGAAATTGGGAGTGTTTTTGATAAAACGTGTTTTTTTAGTTCCCTATTCAAGTGACGAAAATAATCGACGTTTGTCAACTTTATGGAACTCTTCGTTTAGCGCGGACGGATAAGCATTTTTTTAATACTGTCATGATATGGGAAACGTAATTCTACGATTAATAAACCGTTTAAAATCAATATTAACCATCGGTTATAACGATATCTACGATTAATAAAGACTGTTTAAAAATCGATATTCCGAGAGAAGAGGATGTATCATTCTATCTCTCCACATGTGTTTGAGTACGACAAAAAACCTGCTATATCACATGGCTGCATTTTGAAGCTGTGCGGCAAAAACCGTTCGAAATCGTGAGCAATCAGTTTATTCAACAAAACTCATTTAACGTTCTTTTGTTAATAACTCAAAAAGTTTCTTGGTGACCACCAAAAATCACAAAGACACGACACTAGCATAATATAATACCATAACTAATGGTGTTGTTTTAAGATTTTTTTTTGGTATTTACTTACTCTGTTGTGTATATATCGTTAAATTTATTGAAATAAAACTTCTATATAGACGGGGGGTATTAGAATTTTTTCTGTCACGAAAAATTATTACGGCCGCGTGGAAACGCGGCATAATTTTAGAATAGACTATGGATGTTTCTTTGATTCCAGATCGAATTCAGTTTTTTTTTTTATAATAAAATATGTTTAAATAAAAAATGTATTCATTAAAACGTACCTGACCTAACCAAATCATAATTTGCAGTAAACCTGCGAAAAATCGAAATGTGTGCTGGGACACATAGTAGAAGTGACACTTCAACGAACAAGTAGAAAAACGAATGACAACGGACAAATGGCGAAACGAATCGCAACAAAACTTTAACTTGAAGTTTTACGAGCAGGTTTTCAAATTGGACAAATACATTAACAATCTTTTGCCACTTGTCCGTTGCCATTCGGTTTTATATGTATGCTTAATATTGGTTTTATATGAATTCTATGTTTTAAATATTTGTAAATTTATTTACATATTTGTCACTATTACCTCAATAGTATATTTATTTATTAATAATATAATTTATAGTTTGCCGTGACATCGTTCTAGGTTCAAATGCAACATCAGCGTTGGTCTGACAGATCGACATTTTTGCTGAGCTTGACCCAATTTTTAGGACATATATGTATATCTTTTCCTAATACTTTATGGTTGTTTTCTCTTTTTTTATTATGCTTTATTTATTACTTTAAATGTGTTTGTTTCACTTGTATATGTTCGTTCTAAAAATAAGACTGTTTTCTTTCTTTGTTTCTTTCTTGTTACCAAAAACCGGATGATTGAGCTTAAAGTAAGAACTAAACCGAAAAGTAGCTTTTTACCGGTTTCCAAGACTTAGTGGTAAACAATGCAGATTGACGCTCGCCGTTCTCTACGTCCGTGTGTCGCACTACATAAATAATTTTTGCTCTAAGCGTACGTAATATCACGAGCTTAACGCATCTTTATGGCGGCGGCTTTTGTGAAAAAATATTTATTTACGTAGAGCGTTGCTGTTATAATTTCAATTCGCTTTTTATTTTGCCTTTTCATGGAGGGTCGTTTATTGGATGACTCATAACGCCGGTCCTATATTGATCCCAGGGTATGAGTTTTGTTTTATCGACTACGTTAACCATTACACCTAGTCATGCAGATAAAACTGGATGTATTGCACTATATCCTGATATGTAATAATAAATCTTTATTAGCCTTTAGTGTTTTATAACTTAACAAAAGAAGTGACACTATAGAAAGATAATTAGGAAACAGTAGAGATGTGTTAGTTTAAAATACGGCTATGGAATTTAAAACAATTAGGTATACCTTCGACTCTCAAACTAGGAACAAGGCCTGTGTTTTGAGTCAATCAAAGGTACCTCTCACCTATATGGTTAAACAACATAATTATATCTCTTAGATATGTAATTGTATATGCTTACGTGTGTGTACATGTGTGTGAGTGCGTACAGTGATGTGTGTGTGAAATAAAGTGATTGAATGAGTGCACGTGAATGCGTATCATATAATTATAACAAGAAGTAAACAAAGCATTGAACTGGTCCATTTTAACCGACTTCAAAAAGGAGGAGGTTCTCTATTTGATTGATATTTTTTTTTATGTATGTACACCGATTACGCTGAGATTTATAATCCGATTTACGTGATTCTTCTTTAGTTTGATGCGGAATAGTTGCCTTTTGGTCCCCTAAAAATTTAACATAGTTTGGCCCCGTAGTTTTGATTTTATGAACATCTTTTTATGAAAAAAAATTCCGTTCCCGTTTCTTGAGACCTATATTTTTTAAGGCGCGGCACCTTTCGTAGGCCTACCCATAGCTAGACACTAAAAATTAACAAATATAAAAATACGTTTAAAAAAACCAACTTCAAAAACTAAAACGTATAAAATAACTTATTTCTAAAACTATTTTTAATTATAATATCTTATTTTTAATATATATTATCTAAAACATCTTAAAGTCGGTGCTTAGTAATTTTTATGTTTTACTACGTTCGACTTCAAGATGTTTTAGATATATATAGTAAAAATAAGATATTATAATTAAAAATAGCTTTAGAAATAAGTTATTTTATACTTTTTAGTTAATGAAGTCGGTTTTTTTGAACGAAGTTTTTTTTTTATTTCTATGTTACTAATGGTCCTATAATATGATCCAATTGTAACGCTAAATAATAATAAAGATAAATAAATTATATCATTAAAATTTAGTTGAGAGCGATTTCGAACCTGTACGATGTGTGAGCAAGAAAGATAGATGATGAATGAAAGAAAAGATTTGAAAAGATAAACAACGGACGATGATGGAAAATACAAGTGACGATCGAATGAGAGCGTGGGATAAGATAGTGCTGGACAAAGGATGATAGGATAGTATTAGGAACTAGGATAAGCCCGCGACTTCGTCCACGATTGACTTGAAATTCCCCGGGATTTCCGGGGATATAAAGCACCAAAGTATTTAAAAAAAAACAATGTAAGCTATGTGAAAACTGTGCCGGAATAAGCTAATTTTTATGCTCCGGAACAACTTCAAACCGCTCCCGGGAAAATTCCCACAGGATTTCGGGATAAAAAAGCACAAATTTTATTACATCAAATTTCAAAATCAAATCAGTGAAAAAACCACACTGGAATTCATTTGTTTTTAAACTGACCCTATAAAATCGTTCCCAGCAAAATTACCGCGGGATTCCCGGGATAAAAAGTAGCGCAGATCGAAATCGGCCTATTAGTTTTACATGAATCCCAAACAGACAAATAGACAAGAAATCTAACAAAATATTGAATCGTGTTCTCCATCGTTTATATAGTCTATTCCAGTTGTTTTTTTTTTAAATAGCTTCAATGTACAGACACGGCATGCTTAGAATTTTTTAATATTATAGATTTAAATAGTTATACTCGTTGACACTTGACATCATTGTCTTCCGTAATCACGGCTACTGAAAAGTGGCCGAAACGTCGGAATAATAAAAAGTCAAATAAATTACCGCGCTTAAAACTGTTAAAACGTAGTTTGACTATGAATTGAGAACTTCGTCCTTTTTTAATATTTTTTTTGCAACAGTCCAGCGGAGAGGCAGGCGGCCCACTTGATGGAGAGCAGTTCCCATTGCAATACCAAAGGTGCTACAAATGCGCTGCTGCTCTCTTAAGGGGGAGACTGGAACTTGGTCACTAATGCCGGAACACAACTCATGGTTGTTATGTTATTTGATTTGTTTTCACACGCGTCATGTGGCTTCGCGTCCCAGCGCATTTTAATAGTATGTTTCCACCTTTATAAAGCGCAAAACGTAAACCAACCCAGCCCATGGTGTTTGTAATAAGATACGTCTTTTTATGGCTTCAATTCCTTACGAATTTCAAGGGATTAAGGTCATTTTGTAGGTCAACTATACTCAAAATGCCGCGTCTGTACATTGAAGCTATTAAAAAAAACAACTAGTTTAACTTAAACGATGAAGAATCCTTCTTTTATCTCTATTTTATTAGTAATTATTGTGACATTGTTTTTTCTATTTTGTTCAATATTGACCTAACCTAACCTGATGTAATTTAAATTTACATTTTATGTAATTTTTGTTTTTAAATTTGAGCCAATTTTTATTTTTTTATATAAATTATTTTTTAGTGGAAACTTCATTGATATATGTATTAATTTTGTGTTTTATATTTAAGAATATTAATTATTGTATGTTTCCCAAACAAATTAAATAAATACATAAAGGACGCGATGCAATTTTTTTAGATTTATTATCTGTTTGATTCTTCGTAATATAGTAATAATACTTCTTAATATTTCTACTTAAGGATTCTCGTAAAAACTACTGGGCCGATTTCGATGCAGTTTCGTTGATCAACAGCAAATGCTTAGACTTAAAATCTGCGCTACTTTGTATACTGGGAATCCCGCGGGAATTTTATACTAGCTGTCCCGGCGGACGTTGTCCTGCCCTGAAGAAATAAAATTTATAACCCGATTACAGTGCCACCTGCCGGGTCCAATTGTGAATCTAAAACATTCTCGAACCCACCTGAACACACACAAACAATTTCATCGAAATCGGTCCAGCCGTTAAATTCACTCACATACACACGCACAGAATAATATTATATATAAACATTATAGATAATTAAAATTGGTATCTAATTCATTTGTCAAGTATTATAATATATTGCTTATTATAACTTTTAACGTTCTATGGGATATGTAAGCCATTCCCGTCATATTTGAGATAGACTGCATAAAACTCTTTATTGTTACGTAGCGCGACACGCACTTAACTGTTTTAGGGTCCCGTAATGATTTAATAAACAGTAATTATCTCTACAGAACCCTGTGCATTAAAACGACACGTACTTGGCTAATTTTAATCACGAAATATTTACGCGACTACAACCCCGAGAACATAATCTAGCATCTTACAATACTACTAGTAGGATATGGGAGTAAGTTAATAGTGAAAGTGGACTATGCTTAATCTAAATCAAGCTGAACTGTTAATTATGTTAGTTAAATAACTATAAACAGTTTAATACATACCATTAATACACTAACAATTACATCCAAAGGCAATAATTTCAATAATATATTCAATATAACCTCACTTAACACCTAATAAAATACAAGCTTCTTCTTCGCGCCATTTTAAACATTATTAAAACATATTTCTCTAAGCCAAAACACAGATAAATAAATTCGTATTTATTGTTATTTATACTTGATTTTACATTAAAAATAGTAAAGTAACAGTCCTTTCTGTCTTGTACTGATTATTTCATAGCTTGGTATATATTTGTATGCTTGTAGATATGTGACAACTTAATTGTATTCGTTTTAAAGAAAAATATATCTAAACTCTTTGGGATAGGGTGTATATTGTTTTGACGTAACGGATTGAGGGGTAGCTGAAAAATTGTATACTAAAATGAACTTGAATCTGTTAGAATAAGGTACAGAATTGTTAACCTTTTATTAAGAGAGGGTGATTTTCCACACAGCCTTTCAGATTTGGGTGAATGGGGTGGTGATAGTGTTGCAATCAAAAATTATTTCAGCGTTATGTTATAGAATATAATCATAAACGATATTTGCTACAGATAGCAACATATTTTACGTATATATTATAATGGTTATAATTTCCGTTGCAGTTGTAGGCGGCTCCTTTATAGGTTTTATAGATTATTATTATTTCGGACAGAACATGTATTATGGAAGAATTATTATATTCTTGGAATCCA
Organism: Dendrolimus houi; assembly: GCA_039645545.1. NCBI lineage: Eukaryota > Metazoa > Arthropoda > Insecta > Lepidoptera > Lasiocampidae > Dendrolimus > Dendrolimus houi. Next base: position 2,825,867 of record CM077145.1, read on the forward strand.
AACTACAGTCACGACCTTAACTGAAATTAATTATCGTGGACCCCCATTTATATCTCATAGACTCCCAATATTTACTTGGAAGTCGTAATCGACTCCTAGGGTTCGATATAGACTACTTTAGGAATCAAAGGTATGTGAGGAGGATGAGTTAGCGGATCCGCGTCGCAGAGGTCGACTAATACGGCGTCGGAGGCGTCGCTACGCTCACCACCTCCTCATACCGTAGTGGAACCAGGTTGAGGTGAGGGGTTCTTGGGACCAAGACCACATTTTTTCGAGGGGAAAACCGCTTGACGACCAACGCCAGGGAGAAGGGAGGAGGCGTCACGGCTGGTGCGTGGAATTCGCCCCGTCGATGGCCACGATAGGGGCCTACCTACCTTTCGGTGTTCCTTGCTTCTCCTTTATGCCTAGCCCCTCCGCGAACCCTGGTAGGTGGTGACCCAACGGCCTCCTCCACTGCCGTGGGAAGCCCAGGAATACCCCAACTATAACTGATTTCATCGAGGCATTGTGAGTAAATTGCCTACGGTGTATCCCGTGACGACTCGTAAAGACGAGGCGGGTCGGTGGCATATGGTCCAGCAGCCGGCGTCCCACAACTCCTTCTTGTGAAGGAGTGTGAAGAAAGAGCCAGCCCCTGGGACCCGATAAACCTTGTTGTAAAGCCTCACCTAGGCACGAGGCACGAAAACATTCCCCACCGCCAACAAAAAAAAGCTATAAATGGTATAGATATAATACGAAAACGTATTACGAATACTGAAGTTATAATTTTGCCCATCACTAAACCACCCGCTAGCACCTCCCTCACCAAATCGATGTTGCCACAACTCATAAATATATCTTACCAATTGCAATTTTCTAACAACTTTTGGTAGAAAATTAAAATATAAATATTCTACTGCACTCTACGACTGGTTCCATCATGTATTATGGCTTACAGGGACGTTTTTATTCGGGCGTGCGTGGCACCAGGGCGCAAGCCGATTGCCCTTAAAAAAGGTCATTAAAGAACATCATGACTTGTCAAGATCCGTTTATGGACACTTAAATAGTCTACACTAATGTGTAGCGCCATATAAACTCCATCTTATCCTAGTGGTTCTTAAGAACAATAACTGTGACATACAAAGACAAACGGGCATAACAAATGCATAGGAGGTCGATTTTTGCCGTTTGACAAAATAGAACGAAGTATTATACTCTTTTTATTCGCATGAGTTCAGCAGACAGGCAGACGGCCCACCTGATGGAAAGCGGTTAGTATCTCCTATGGACATTTGTAACACCAAAAGTGCGACAAATGCGCTGCCGCTCTCTAAAGGGAGCCTGAAACCTGGCCACTAATTCCGGACCACAACTCAAGGTTGTTATAGCGGCATACACTAGACCAGGTGTAGTAGCCATCCAGACGGGGAAATACCCTACCATCTGACTGCAGGTTGGTTGGCCACCCGGCCGCATTAATCTAATTTAATTTTATAACATTGAAAAATTCTAAACATGCCGTGTGTACATTGAAGCTATTTAAAAAAAAATTGAAACAGGCTATAGAAACAATGGAGGTCATGAGGCATTTTTTTTAGATTTCTTGTCTGTTTATCTGTTTGTCGGTTTGTCTGTTCTTTCGGGATTCACGTAAAAACTACTGGGCCGATTTCGATGCGGTTTTCGCTGATCGACAGCAAATTCTTATACTTGAAATCTGCGCAACTTTTTATCCCGAGCATCCTGCGGGAATTATTTAAAACAGAGAGATTAAAAAAAAGAAAATTCTAATGTGATTTTTTCACTGATCGATAGCAAATTTTATGTAATAAAATGTGTAATATTTTTATCGCGGGAATAGCGCGGAAATTTTCCGGGGAGCGGTTTTAAGTTAACCATTATAAAATATCTTAATCCGGCGCAGTTTACACTTAAACGATGGCTTTCATTATTTTTTAAATGCTGTGGTATTTACTTTGTGTCCCGAGAATTTCAAATCAATCAATCGACAAAGTAGCGGACATATCCTAGTTTCATATATATATACTAGCTGACCCGGCGAACTTCGTACCGCCATATTTTCTGAATTCCTAAAAGACTTTTTTTCATGATACAAAAACAAAATCTCCAAAATCGCTCCAGGTGATTAGGAGGATTCTAGAACCCGATCTCAGCGCCACCTATCGTTTCCAATTGTGAATCTAAACCACCCGGGGACCCATTCAACACACGTACAGAAGAATTATATATATATATATATATATATATATATATATATATATATATATATCTTTATTTATTTATTTATGAGGGTTTTTTCAAAAAGAAAATGTCACCCATATATATATATATATATATATATATATACATGTATGTATTGTAATTACTTTAATTAAATAGCTGTCTAATAGTTTACTTATGGTATTATAAACGAACAACAAATTAATTACGTGAATATACGTGAAGCAAAACCAAATACCCCTTTTTACGAAAATTGCGCGGACGGAGGAGTATGAAATTTCGCACACTTATAGTTTATATAGAGAAGGAGTGCAGAATGCTAATTTTTTTTTTAAGCTATACATAAAAAATACATGAAATCAATAAAAAAACATTACACACGCTACCATGTATTTGACACGCCCACGCATATATACTCTTTTGTTTATTGTTAAAGTCAAATTAACAGTGTAGACTTGGCGAAATCTGTGATTATAGAAGTATAGTCTTTGACAACAGAACCTTAATAATGTTCAAACTTATAATTTAAATTAATTATGGTCGAATTTCGACCACTGGGCGACCACTAGTAATTAATTTAATAGCTACCTTCAAGTTTACTTATGGTATTGTGCACAAACAACGAATTAAAACACTCATCTCTAACACCAACAATTTAATTAATTATACTATTTATATATTATATTATTTATTTATTTATTCGTGAATATGTATGTTATTAAATTAAATTAAGGTATTTACAAACAAAAAAATTAGAAATTAAATAGTTAAATACTATTATAAACATATTTACAAGTAAAAGATGTACTCCAGATGCTATGCAGATGTAAATGCTGGCCGCATTCCCATGTTGTATGGCAACGTTTTATTTATTATATTATAAATTCTTAATAAAGGCTTTGGTCACAAGGACTGATACCTGTCAAAAATTCATTTAGTCTAGTCTAAATCTTTTTTAGTGTAAGTTTTATCTATGTCTCAACTCTATCTTAACTGTAATCCTTATTGAATCTCATACTGACTGTATAAGCAAAAAATGGTACGAATTAAAAATGTACAGCGACATCTAGTAACAGAGTCGTCTTTACACAGTGGCGCAAGGAGCACACGGGCGCAGGGATACAATATAACGCAATACAAATACTCTTTACTGTACACCAACATGACAGAAAATTAATACACAACAAACTTGAACTAGATAAGCTAGACTAAGATTAGATTTATAAAACTTATACGGTACTAGCTGATGCCCGCGACTTCGGTTCCGCGTGGTGCGGTTTTTTAACTATATGTTGACCGGGGATATAAGCTACCACCATACAAAATTTCATTTTTAATACCAGTTGGCGAGGTCCACGGATTCCGCGAATGACGCAGCGCGTGTCGTGAATAGTATCGTCCGCAAAGCTTTAATTAAGGTTAGTAACAACGCCAACGTTTTTAAGGGTTTTGCGGTACTGATTTTTCGGTCAATAATGGGGTTCCATAGACGCAGTCGTTTTTTAGATGCGTTATTATTTTATTGTGACTCAAATAAAGTAGTATTTTAAAAAATAAAATCATTAAATTATTTATTTTCGTTAATAAAGATGTAAATATCTCTTTATTCTTTTTGATAAAAATTACAGGAGTAAAGTTGTTTGGTGATAAAGTGATTTATTTTATTAACATAAAATAACTATATAGGAAGTTTTGTGAAAGACAATCCATTAATGTTTGATAAATATTGTTCCAACTTAGCCAAAATTCCGCGAAGCACGCCGACAAAAGTGAATTGCACACCTGCCGGCCATAAAGCACAGTTTATTACAGTTTTATTACCTGCCCGCCTTTGGAATTCTTTTGTATACTTTGTGTTTAAAATTTGTAATTATAAAAGCCGCCTATTGTGTCTTGTAATCCTTTATGATGGTCGTTAGCCAGGTGTAGTTTTTGGAAGATCCAGTCCACGCGGTCGGTTGTTGTATCGTATAGTTAGTATAAAACAATGTCCGAACGGAGGGTGAGGCACTCAAGCGACGATTACGATACGAGCAAGACGTGTGAACATTCGATGAGCTATATAGTGACGGACTTTGCGCGCGTTATTAAATCGTGCCGCTTATACTGGTCGTGTCCAGTTATATTTGTACCTATGTTATACGTGTTTGTATAGTTCTAATAAATTCTATAGTAATTCCAAACGGCATTTTAATTCGAGTCCCGTAACTCGTAACAATATTCTGATAGCGTTAGTTCTAGAGTAAAATTTAGAGATCCCACTAGACTGGTAACATCTAACTGCAACACTACGTTAAGACAAACAAACTGCCAAGCGATGATCACAAAAGTCTCTAATTCGATACCCATACCAAGAGAATTGCCAAAAAGAAAATTAAAATTACAATTACATTCATAGCTGATGAAAAACTGTTTTTATGTAAATGATTATATTTATATTTTTGCCCCTGACATCTAATCTATTCTATATTGTTGAAATTCTTTCATTTCTGTATTTAATATATAATTAATCAAACTGTGTTTATAAATTTAGAACTGTTATAATTTTTTAAATTGACATGTACCCAAATATTTGTATGACCATGTTTAGGTCAAATACAGTGTGATCAATTGACTTTGTTTACCATCTTTTGTACAACTATTACCTGTATTTCTACAAACAAAGATTCATTCATTCATTCATTCATTCATATAGAAAATTACGGGAAAACTACGTTACGTCTCATATCGTAAAGATTTATGTAAATTTTTTTGCGAAACTTTTGATCATTATATTATATTCTATATTAATTATTTCATCCGTGCAGGAACGGAGAAAGAATACAATTTCCTGCGGCCGGGCGGTCTGTTTTAAGAGGCGACAAAACAACGCACAGCCAAGTGTTAAGGTATTTGCCCGACTGGATGGCTACCACCCCTGGTCTAAAGTATGTCGCGATAACAACCTTGATTTGTGTTCCGGTGTTAGTGACCAGGTGCCAGTCTCCCTTAACAGAGTAGCAGCGCATTTGTACCACCTTTGGTGTTACAAAGGTCCACAGGCGATGGTAACCGCTTTCCATCAAGTGGGCCGTCTGCCTGCCTTTTTTTTATAGCCAGTAGCAGGCAAACAGGCCGACGGCCCACCTGATGCAAAGTGGTTACCGTCGCCTAGGAACGTTTGCAATACCAGGGGTGTCACCAACGCGTTGCCGACCTCTAAGAAATTTTATAGCGCCCTTTTGAAAGAACCCCGTGTCATAGCGCAAAGGGCAAACTGCGTCGGGAAGTTCCCTCCAGATCATTGTTGTACGCGGAATAAATGTTCTAGAGAACCGTTGCGTAGATGAGCGTGGGAGCTCAAGGAAATGGGGGTGAATATCCCGTCGCTGGCGAGCGGTGCGGTTGTAAAAGTGAGGTGTTGGCACCAGATCAAACAGTTCCTCGGAACACTTCCCGTTATACAGGCGGTAAAATACGCAGAGGGACGCAGTCTCTTCGAAGGCTAAGCGATTCTAAACCGCCTGTAAGTATGGGATCGTCGACGATACGAACGGCGCGACGCTGGATGGATTCGAGGGGGTCAGTCTGGTAAGCGGGTGCTCCGGCACATAGATGTGAGCAGTACTCCATTTGCGGTCTGATTTGCGCTTTGTATAGCGCAAGTCGTTGCCGCGGAGTGAAGTACTGCTTGGACCCGTTTAGCAGACCAAGCTTTTTAGAGGCAAGTTTAGCCTTGCCTTCCAGATGACCCCGAAACTGCACGTCATTCGTTATGTCGACGCCAAGGATCCCGATACTATTGGAGATAGTTATATGTGTTCCTTGGAACTGTGGCGCAGAGACAAATGGGGTCTTTTTGTGGGGTCTGCCTGCTGGACTACGGCGATAAAAAAAATTAAAAAAACAATAAATACTAACGAAAAGTTGTTTCGTTTGTATCCCACTTTCGACATTTTGCGGCAATAGGAGCCGTAACGTGTTGTTCGAGATCTGATTAATAACATCCCACATGACTACGTACATAAGAGGCCCAAATCTGCTATTTCAATATCTTAGCATTGCGAAGTTATTTAAAGTAAGATTCCATTGTAATAGTGTCAAAAATTCGTATTCTACTAAATCCATAATATCTTCTCGATATTATCGCGGTGGAATAATAGTAGATTTTTTTTGTATTACCCTGAGCAGAAATGACGTTAGCCGCAATGAACATTGAAAATCTATCAAATTTCTAAGCATTTGTTTCGCGAGTTTCCGCTTTATAAAGATAAAGTGGTGTGCCAAGAGCACGCCATTGGACTTAACAGAATACCAACATCAGGCAAACTTACGATTGAGACATGTTCCTGTCAAATTTAATTCGTATAAACCTAGATAGATAGATAGTATGAATTCTGAAAAATAATACTATCACATAAAAACAGATGGACGGGCTGACATGACGAATGCTTCGATAGTAGTAGTAGTAGTAGTATTCGCCACAAACAATGGCAGGCAAGGCTTCATAATGCTCAGCTAAGTTGTTTCCAAATGACGCTATTCAACGAAGTACTTGTAAAAACTCGAAAGGCCACATTTGACTACACAGTTCACATTTCAATATACAAAACACATAATTACTACTCAAAAACTATCAATATCCTGCTAATAGTTGTTCAGTATAGAGTAATTTTACATATTTTTAGACATTAAAACTTCACAGCACCTCGTCCCTATTCAGTTGCCGCCAAAAACTCTCACAAATGCTATGGCACAATGGGAACACCCATAGATAATACTTACATATATAAAAGGATCACCTCATGAGTATGCATACTCTTTCGAATAAAAAAATTTAAACCTACTTTCTAAAGTGGGTTAATTAAAATTGTTAAAAATCATCCAGAATGGTGCAGTATAGACAAAGTCTATTTATATAAACTATATATATCTATTACTGCTAAGTTGTAACGTAAGTACAAGTAAGTAGTAACGGAGTGAAGTGACCTTTTAGCTACAGTAGCGCTACCAATTTAAGTTTTGACGGATAATTTTCTAACACACAGAATACAAACTTGGACTAAGCTTGTATTGTTTGTGTACTAAAGATAGCGCGCTACGAGGGACGCTACGCTGCGTTTTTTTTTTAAGGCGGGGGATATGCATTTCGCACATACCGGGTCCTTTGCTAGGGATTAGACCGTTGTTGATCATGGAGGCTTTCCACTGAGGCAATCCAAACAATAATCAACCGGCTTGTGTGGAAACTCGACTAATCAATACCCCACTAAAACCACCCTCCTCCCATGTATTGCGCTTATGGCAGGAAAGGCGTGAATACAGATAGCGCTACGAGGGACGCTACGCTGCGTTACGCTAACGAGGGACGAGCGCATTAACTCTCTTTCACTCTAATTTATCTGTAACAGCCAGCAGCCCCTATTTGCGGCCACTTTTACAAAAGCAACTCTATTCCATCATACACAGAAAAAAATATGCTTTAATTTGATAATTAATTTATTTTCAAACAAGTTAATTAAATATTCCCAAAATATCAAAATAATATTATTCTAATTAAAAATCCTAGCGGCCACATTTTTATAGGCAAAACAAAATATAATTTTAGTAAACTAGATTTTAATTAATTATGACATGAATGTACATAAACTTGCAGCCGGATCTCGGTCTATTACTTCAGCCCTTCATTATTCATACTTTTAAAAAAATACAAATATATTACCTTCAAATATATATAATTAATTGCTAATATATAATAACTTAGTAAAGTTATAGAACACATAGATAACGGGTCTTACAAATCGTAAGAAACCAAATCCTTGCATGGTTTTTAGCAAATTTCAACAACAACAGTATCCGTCATCTACTAATGTCAAACAAGAAGTCTTTGGCGGGAATTGTAAGGGAACGTTGTACTTTAGTTAAAAATGTGTAAAATTACTCCAAAATGAACAATAGTTGTGGGATATTAATAGTTTTTGAGTAGTAATTATGTGTTTTTGTGGGAAATGTGAACTGTATAGTCAAATGTGGCCTTTCGAGTTTCGACAAGAACCCCGTTGACTGGCGTCAGTTGTAGCCTACAAATCAACTGTGCTAGCTATAGACTTGTACATCAGAATTGGCTGTATGGACTAAGATTCCCTTGCCTGCCTTTGTGGTGAATTTTAGTACTACTACATACAGTACAAATGTCAAACTGTCAAACAGATTATAAAATTAAAATAACCTAAAAATTACGGTTTTACAACATAATATCGCCAAATATTGATTTATTTTTATTTTTATAGACTATTAATTACTTTGCGCATACACTAAACTTATAGACAAGATATCTCATCAATTCTAAAATGAATGTTGCGAGGAAAATATGTATTATCAACCAAAATAACATAACCCGACAAGTCTATAGAACTTTTCGGATATCCTCTGTTAAACGCGAATCAACACAGGCTTCGCAGACTCAGATCCAAGAAGAGAAGTTCGAATTTGAAGATGTGAAGATCTACGAGCGTGCCGAGAGACGAAAAGCACAAATATCACCGTTCATGAAGGATGTGTTTCTATCTGTATTTAATCGTGATTTGCTAGCATTTCCTGAGATTATCAACAAAGAAGAGTTTGAAGACCTGGAAAGAAGACTGAAAGTTCTGGATACAACGTTCAATGACCCGGAAAAAACGAAAGAAGATCGTATAAATGCGTTGAAAAGTACGAAAATGTTCGCGGCACCCGTTCCTCTTACTAGAAACGGGTTGGCTATCAACAAGACTGAAGGATTAAGGTAAAGAAATGTATATTTTCACCAGCCTCACTTTTTTTGAATTTGGTACCTATTTCGGAAAAAACCATTTTGAAATTCAAATATCTCTGCACTTCTCTTTTTATATCATAGTTGTCTGTAATTCGCTAATACCTATAAGACTAGCGTTGAGTAGGACACATGATCCAGTCAGTACATTTGTCCCATACTAAATACATTTGTACCAGTATAGCTAAAAATGTGAAAATGTAAGACTTCAAAGTTTTGCTGCATCACTACTCATTCCTCAAATAATAAGGTGTAATGTAAGTAAGAAATGAAAGGTAAGGAAAAATGAGATGACCGAGGCCGATCACATCTAATTCATAATGAACATTCCCGAATTAGATGTTTTTGTTGTACCACATACATATAAATTGTGAGGAACGGGACAAATGAAGGAACAACACTCACCGCCTCACTGGCCTCATTGCTTCAAATTTACTGTTACAGTACAAACTTCCTCGACTCATTTGAAGTAGTACATTGTACTGGTTTAGTACAAAAAGTCATGTTACTCTTACAAACTCTTCTTCAATTATAATTGTGTCCTACTCAACACTATAGAAGACTACCTATTATATTTATTACTGTTAACTGTATCTTTTAATACACAAGGAATATTCATTCACAGTTATTTTTGCTTGTTAGTGGAATATTAATATTGTATAGTTATTGCTGTTGCTATACACATATATGTATATATTAGTATGTATATAATATTAATATGTGTTATTGTTTATTCTATATTTTATTTTTATTAGTTTTAGGTATAGGTATTGTGTGATATTTTATATATCCTATTTATATATTATATATGTATTTAATTTGCACACCACCGTCATACACTTGCGAATCTCCTATTCATAATATCCGTAGCCGGGTTGTCTGGAAGAGATCACTCTAAAGCGATAAGGCCGCCCATTGCTCCTACTTTTACTGTCTAATGTGACTACTGTAAATTGTTTATTTTATGTGTATGTGGTGAACTATAAAGTGTTTTCTATCTTCTATCTATCTATCTAATTAAAATTAAAAAGATGATTTGAAAAACAATATAGAAAGTTAATGTATAGAAAATTTGTTGCATCTAACAATTTGCATTACAGATTGATAGCTTTTGTAGAACCAGCTAAATAGCTGTTGTTCACATAATAGCCAGGACTAAATCCAGATTATCCATCCAGGAATGGTGAAAGAATACAAATTCCTGCAGTCTCTTGTAAGAAGCAACTAAACAACCCACAGCCAGGTGGTAGAATATTTGCCCATCTGGATGGCTGGTCACCCCGGTCTAGAGTAAGCTGTCATAACAACTTTGAGTTGTGTTCCAGCATTAGTGGCCAGGTTCCAGTCTTCCTTTAGAGAGCAACTGTACATTGGTAGCACCGTCAGTGTTGTAAATTTCCATAGATGATGGTAACCACTTTCCAATCACATAGGCCATCTGCCTGTCCTGAAATTGTGCAATCATAAAAAATCCCTGGATCAATAAACCAAAAAGTGATAAGAAAAGAATTTGTTTTATTTTTTTATTGTAATTAGAAGAATTCTAGGTAATACTAATATTTTAACACTAGCTGTGTCCGCATGGAATTTGTTTTCAAAATCCCCCAATTTTGAAACATTCATCATTGGTGCTCCCCTCTATTGGTCTTAGTGTGATGATGTATAGCCTATAATAGCCTTCTTCGATAAATGGGCTATCTAACACTGAAAGAATTTATCAAATCAGACCTGAGTTCCTGTGATTAGCACGTTCAATCAAGCAAACAAACTCTTCAGCTTTATATATTAGTATAAGATTCCGATACTGTAAGCATGTTATATTTCTCTCCTTTCAGGTACCTAGAAACTATAGCAAATGATTTTGACTTGGGCCAGTCGATTAGTGACCATTGGATTGGCCTTGAGGCACTAAAAGCTGGATTAACAGAAGAACAGTATGCTGCTGTGGTAGATGACCTAACTACAGGTGATAAGTTTCTCCAATCTAAATCTATCCATCTTTTATTGCGACATTTCATTTTTACATTCAGCTTCCTCCATTAAAGGAGAAAAAAAACTTTTTATTTCGTTTATTTATTATCTTTTTTATTCTTATATGTATTAGGGAAAGGATTGGATATCTTTTATTTATTTCTTTTCTTTTTTCATCTTTTTTCAAAATAATTATATTATATTACAAAGTTTGCTTATATCTATTGTTTATATTAATCTATGTTTACATGTGATAAAGTGAGATGGCTGTCAGAGGAAGTTTTAAAAAAGTAAATATAATAGTTGAACTTTGATTAAATCAATTATTAGAATAATAACTTATAATTAATGATCACAATGATCAGTGCTGACCGTACTCTACAGCGATTAGAGCCAATCTGTGTTGTCCATCGGTCGGCAGGGTGGCTCCGAGGCTTCCCAGAAAGCTCTCCACTCAGGACTTTCTCACACGCATGCATGAGTCACCCACAGGTGGCTTGAATGAGGTGTTTTCTTTGAAATTTGTTATGTGAGAAACAACAACAACAGTATTGCCTCGTATGTGTGGATTTCTACTATATTATTACTTACTTTTTACATTTTCTAACTTTTACAATTCTTATATATATTTATTTATACTGCTGTTTAATACATTTCTTTATATCTGTTTATTTGTCTATTTGTCTACACGAAACTTCTTATGGCTATACTATGACTATTATTATTTAATGCTATATTGCATCAACGCTAGGTATACGCCTGCAGCGTTATTGACAGATTGATTCTTATTGATTGCTTTTAAAATTTATTGTGATGTTGACATAGATAGGAGAGGGAGTAGGCTTTTGGAACTCTCACTTATTGTACAAAACATGACTAAGTCAAGACTATACATTTTACACAAATATTCTTTGATAGTGTGGTATCACCTCTATCAAGCCAGCTCAGCAAGATGTAATCAACATAATGATTCCAGCATGGCACATGGAACCCTTATTGTCTCACTCTGATGTATACACACATACATCAGAGTTTGTGTGTATGTGTGTGCTGGATATTTTAAATATAATAATAAATATATGCAATCACATTGTATGTATGTTACTTTTAACATAGCATTCTCAATATTTAACATTTAACTATTATACTCGACTTTGTAGCGGCCAGCAGGCTGCCTAAGCGGCATAATCGTGGCGAGTCGCCTTTACGTCATTCGCCGCCCGCGTCGCATTTGCGTCGCCCCTCTTCTTCCGACAGCTAAACGCTGTCGAGTTAGTCTGCTTCGGTCAGCGTGCGAGTGCAGTCTTGCCGCGGTTATCAAAAATGTCAGATAACTTTCACGCGCAGCGTTTGTGTTGTATAATGTACACTCTTTTAATACGTTGGGCGCCAGATGTGGTGTATGGTTGCCGGTTTGTGTAATGAAACTATACTTTTTGTAGCACATTTTATATTAAAAGAGTGTACATGATACAACACAAACGCTGCGCGTAAAAGTTATCTGACATTTTTAATAACCGCGGCAAGACTGCACTCGCGCGCTGACCGAAGCAGACTAACTCGACAGCGTTTAGCTGTCGAAAGAAGAGGGGCGACGCAAATGCGACGCGGGCGGCGAATAACGTAAAGGCGACTCGCCATGATTATGCCGCTTAGGCAGCCTGCTGGCCGCTACATCTTCCATATTCATGTAATTGTTACTTTTTTGTAGACTGAGTCAGGTGAATGTGTAAACATTCATTGTTGGTGGGGACATGTTCAATTTGAGATCTTAATCTTTAGAATTTATTAAAATTATTATAATACCCAATTATGGTACGGAATTAACTAATGTTAGTTTATGGTATTTTTTAATCTTAACAATACACATATTTCACATATCAATGCATTCCTGTCAGTCACAGATGTAATAGGTTACTTTTTCAGGTGACAGATTGATATCTCTGTGCATCAAAGAACTAGTAGCCGAGAGATTGCAGCAGGCTGACTTCAGGACCGTTGCAAAGTTGGATGAACAAGGTAATATCTCATCTGTATGACAAACATGTGTACATACTCATTCACTCACTCACTTGTTCAAACACACACACAGTACATATTCACACATACAACACATACTCATACACACAACACACTCACACATAATATAACTCACATTCATAATGTTTATTATGACAGAATGAAGTACAGAAAATTGAGTAAGTCCCGGCACGGCGTGTTAAATCTGTATTTGTCAAAATAACAAGAATATCTTTAAGATATATTTTTTCAAAATAAATATTTCACCTTAGAAATATTAATGTTTGAATTTGCGTCCCTATTTATGTCATTAACAATTTAATTTTTCTTTCAACCTGCACACACAAGGCAAGACGTATTATTTATTACTTGCAATATTACTACAACAAGAAAATAGTAAATTTGATTTCCACCAACTTCAAGATGGTGTAGAAAATATTTATTCGTTGCTTTTTAGTTACGTCTGAAGTCTGTTAATTTTTGACTAGAACAATTTTCGGTCTTAAAGTTCTTCCATAACACTAAAATCCGAGTACAGTCCTAAAAAACCCGTGAAAATTCTTAAAAATTACAGTTATTAAAAAAAAACGTTTTCTATGGTTTTTTTTTTTGCAATTTACTTGGACTTTTGAGGACTTATGGTACCCGGAGATCCGCGCACCCCATCTCACCTCGAGGTGAGTCCCAAGTCTGGTCTGGTCAAAAGTAAAAACCACTTTTTTTGTGAGCCAATGTAATTATTAACATAAGGTAACTCAGGTTCAAGTTTTTTTTCTTAAACTTGTAGCAGCGAGAGGTAGGTTAAATGATAGTTCACATGGCAGAGTGTAGTATTCACTGTCGAGTGTTGATGAGAACTGAAGTGAACTCATTTATTTTGGAAACGGTAAACTTATGTACAAACATTAACATGTTGTACAGCTAGTGCAATACATAGCACAATGCGTGAGCAGGAAGGATGATGTGCGAGCGAGATAGGGCAACTATTAATATCGGCGCTTCCGCGTTGCGCTCGCCTGTGCGCTTCGACAAGCATATTACTACAGTCCGAAATAGAGCGCGATTTGTGTTGGGTCGTCTAGCACCCATGATAGATAAACGAAGCAAAATGTCCCTCAGACACAAGCTTACCCTATATAAAACATGCATCCGCCCGATCATGACATACGCAAGTGTGATATTCGGCCAAGCCAAGCCTGCCCTTTTAAATAAACCGCTTATCGTGCAGAATAAATTTATGCGCAGAGCCGTCGGTGCTTCACTCTATATGCGTAACGTCGACCTCCACCGCGATCTGGAGCTGCCCTCCAACAAAAACTACATTACGTCGATCTCGCGCCGCACCATCGAAATCCGCTCGTCGTGTCCGCGTACAATTATAAGCCTCGGCGAAAGGCTCTCGTGCTACGACCGCGTAACATCCTCACGGACAAGGTCGACGGTATCACAAAACGGCTGGCCCGGATCAGCCCGCCTGCGGTTAGGACGGCAGGCTGGCAGGCACCGACAGACAGACACAGACGGCGGCTTCCCAGACGCCGCCAATCGCGATTTCTCCACGTCCCCGCGATGGATGCCAGGAGACATAGCCCTCCCATAGGATAGACTAGGCGTGTTGCTGGGAAATTTCTTTCGCCGTTTCTTCTCTTCCAGCCATAAGACGTTGCGAAACGGCAGTAAGATAGCGTAGGCAGCCGCGAACCGCTGATCCCGGTCCGCCCGGATCCTTCCCCTCGGGCTTTATATTACCCGTCGCCCGTTCTCAATTAGTTCATTGTGTCGCCCTATCGTGGGCATCATCAGATTCACCTCATGGCAACAGTCCAGCCGAGGTAAAGCTCCTTACCTCGCGAAGCGAAGTCGCTCGGCCCGTAAACCCCGGTAAAGTTGTGAGGTCTTCCAACCAACAACATAAAGTCAAGCCCAAAGCGCTAGCCAGTTGTTCACTGTATGCTGCGATGACTAGGTAGATGTATGCAGCTCCTATAAACTCTTTTACAGGTATATGGCGTATATCGGGCGAGAAGGTTTGCAAGTACACCTCGGGATATCTGTTAGTGCTCTGTGCGGTCGAAGCGTCGAGGCTGAAGGCGTTTCTGGTGCATCCACAAGTCGAAGGAGTCAGCTCTGATGGAAAGTTTGTCAAATTCTTCAATACACCAGGTAACCATTTTCGTTTTTAAGGTCTGATGACGGCCTCTGTAGTGGGGTGTGTTAGGCCGTTGCCGGCCTACCCCACTGCAACAAATAAGCACTTGGTTTCAATTCCCGGCATGTTAAAGGGCATTGCTTAGTTTGCTAGGAGTGTTGCGCTTCATATAAAATTGCACGAGCCTTAAAGAATCCTTCAGTATTTCGCAGAAAATTTTAATAATTATCGTATATATTAAAAATATTTAAATCCTTGAACCAGGTTTAAGATAATTTTTTCTAAAGCCATATTTCTTAGAAAAATATAAATTCAAAGTTACTATGTTCAAAACTAGGGTAATTGATTTTTCCAAAAACCAATGGTACCGTTTTAATTTTCATAAAAATCGGCCCCACAACTCCTTTGAGTGTTTTTCGGTATATCTTATACTTTTGGATTTGGCCGCAGAGGTGTATTTGAAAACTCACCTGTTTACTTCTAGCTACTTGGGGCCGAATTTTCAATCATCAGGTAAAAGTAATTCATAGAATAAGGTACAACATGGAAAAATTAAAAATGTTTTGTTATCTATACTAATATTATAAAGAGGAAAGATTTGATTGTTTGTTTGCATTGAATAGGCTCCGCAACTACTGAACTGATTTGAAAAATTCTTTCACTGTTGGCAAGCTACACTATCCCTGGGTGACATAGGCTATATTATATTTTCAAAAAATTAGGGAGCCTTACTAAAACTCTAATAATGTAACCCAAGGTGTAAAAAATTACCTAAAATCGCGTGCGCTGCGAAAACTATTGATGATAGTATAAAATAATGTACTATGACTTTACAGAACACATCATTACCTACAAAAGGTGTCGCGACAGCATATGTGTCACTATTATAGTTGTGCCACAATAAGTGTTCTTTCATTTTAAAAATTTAATTGAAATGCCGCCGCCAGAAAAGTCTCTTTATTTGTATCTTGGTATTCATCCTCATCAAAATAAATTACTTTATATTCAAGATTGCTTCAATACCTTTATGTAACTTTTTGAATTATTCAATTCGGACATTCCATTCGAAAGATATCACGAGTTTAAAAATGTAAGTATTAGAAAGAAGTTGCGTGGTCGCCACTCACCCTGCTCGGCTAGCTAGGCAGCACCTTATGCGATGTAGGCGTCACTAGGGTACGGGCCTTACGAGAGGAGAAATATTTTGAATTCGCTTTGTAGGTAATTAAACTCAACAAAAAAGTTATTTTTAGATACCCGTGCGAAGCCGGGGCGGACCGCTATTTATTATATGACGGATAAATTTTAACTGCTTCGTTTGAATTGACATTTCACAATTTTATTTATTTTATCTTAATTTTCATTTCAATTTAACTGTTTCTTTTAAAATTTCATTGACTTTTATCTATGTATATAAAACAAAGTCGTGTTAGTTACACCATTTATAACTCAATAACGGCTGGACAAATTTCTATAATTTTTGTGTTTTTGGAATTAACTTCGCCCGGAATAGGATAATAAGTATTAAAATGTGATATTCATCAATTAAAAAAACATCAGTCTAGCCATTCATTTGTTATGATCTTTCGAGGCCGATTTCGGCAATGGTGGCTGCGTTTAAACTCATTTTCATTTTGTCTGATTCAGGTGAATTATTTTTGTGTATGTTAAAGTGGGTCCCGGGATGGTTTAGATTCAAATTTGAACCAGGTAGATGGCGCTGCAATCGGGTTCCAGGATTTAGGTGAAATTATTTTTGTGTGTGTTCAAGTGGATCCCGGGATGGTTTAGATTCACGATTGGACCCGGTAGGCGGCGCCTCTGAACACATTTTTAACGGTAGGACAGATTTTGATGAAATGTTTTGTGTTTTTTCAAGTATATTCGAGAATGGTCTAGATTGACAATTGGTCCCGGTTGATGGCGCTGCAATCGGTTTCTAGATTTTTATTTTTTAAAGTCAAGGCAACGTCTGCCGGGTACAGCTAGTTATTACAAAAACAATAATTAATATTATTTTAATTTTTGTATAACTGAGGCAAAGCATTCTTTACCTTTGCCTCCATTTAAACATTTGTGCATCCCGGTGGGGTAAAACACGCTGTACTTATTCACCTTAATGTAATCTATGCTGTCACCGTGTTTTATACAAACAAAGATATTTGAATTTGTCAGTTGCATGAAATATATAGGCTACGTTCCATTTAACTTGCTTGCGGACTTTATAAAAAACTCCAGTGGAACGGATTATGGGGCGTTGATGTCACAAACGACGAAATATACAAATGTCATTGGTTGGTTTGAAAATCGCGCCTTTTTCAATGTCAATCGATAGAGAGAATTAATGCTCTGTGGACAATGCCCACTTTGACCCACCTCTTGACATGGATCGTTGTGATCGAAAATGATGACGTCATCGGTGACGTTTTCACCGCGACCACAACGACCGCGGTCGCCTTGTGGAACGGCTAACGGATATATATTGAAAATTCGGCCCTTAGATATGTAAATATAATTCCAGCTACACCCTTGGACAACGTGAAGGAGTCACATCTGGCCCAAATACTGGGAATTTCACGACTACACGCGGCGACCCTTTGCCGTTGTAGTCTCAAAAACGCCATACACACTGTAGTCGATTACGTCAAACCGAGGAGAATGGCTGGTAAGATGTATAGATAAATTAGCTTCGAGACTTGTTTGCGTTTGTAGTAAATGTACGGTCAGCACATAAATAAATAAATTAATACTTTTATATATTTTTATAGACAGGTACTTAATATGATACTAATAATATTAAACGATATTAAAATAATAAATATTAATATAATATTTTTATATAATTTATATAAAAATTCAAAAGGTTTTTTTATAAAGTTTATTTACATTTGACTAAAGTATGTAGGTGCCATTTTGTTGGATAACTTTTTGCCATCTTGTAGGTAGGGACGTGATCCCATTGCTATAAAAATTTTGGGGTTTCTGATCAAAAAACTGCGACAAGTGGTTTTGGCAGTCCTCTCGTGATTTTAACCTGACACTACCTAAGGAATTCTGCAGAGACCGAAACAGGTGAAAATCTGAAGGTGCAAGGTCAGGACTATACGGCGGATGCATTAACACCTTCCAGCCAAACTCTCGTAATTTTTACTGAGTGGCTAAAGATGTGCGAGGTCTAGCGTTATCAAGGTGAAAAACCACACCCCTTCTGTTGATTACTTCCGGCCGCTTTCTCTCAACTTTTTACATTTATCTCATCAGTTGTTCGCAGTACAGTTCAGAATCGATGGTCCCGCCTGGGGGTAACAGCTCATAATGAATAATGCCCTTCCAATCCCACCATACACACAGCATCAACTTGTTGCGAGTTAACCCGGGTTTCGCCACAGTCTGTGAAGCCTGACTGGCCTTTGACTACGATGTTTTTCGCAGTTCTTGTTATACGTGATCCACTTTTTATCACCAGTTATCAGTTTCTTCAAAAATGGTTCGGTTTCATTACGTCGTAATAAAGAATCACAAATGAGTACACGGTTCATTAGGTTTCTTTCAGTGAGCTCATGAGGCACACAAATATCGAGCTTTTTTGTGTACCCAGCTTTGTTCAAATGCGCCAAAACCGTTTTGTGGTCAATTCCCAGTTCTCCAGCTACATCGTAACTACTAATATGCCGATCTTGCTCCACTTTTTCAAAAATGACATCAATTTTGTACGTAACAGGGCGACCAGAGCGAAGTGCATCTTTGATATAAAAATTTCCGGATTGAAAACGCTTTAACCAAATTTGCGCTACTCTCACAGATACTGCATTAGGTCCATAAACATCACAAATTATATGTACGTGTTATTATTTAGATCATTTCCAAGGAACCTATGGATATCCTAGGTAGATTCAAATAGAGTGATTTGGGGTTATTTTGAAAATTACAACTTTCTATTATATCAGGCAATATTCTTAGCTGTTCAGAACTTGTGAGTAAAAAATACCGTGACGATTTTATCTATACTAATATTATAAAGAGGGAAGATTTGTATTTTTGTATGTCTGTAACGAATAAACTCAAAAACTACTGAACCGATTTCAAAAGTTCTTTTACCATTCGAATGCTAGATTATCCCTAATTAATATAGGCTATACAAAAATTAGGGATCCCTACTAAAACTTCAATAATGTAACCCATCAATCTAAACAAAATACTTGGCGTAGTAATTGGATTCTACCAATGTGATGAAATTTTCCTATTTGTTTGAGCGGATTCCAGGGTGGTTTAGATTCACAATTAGACCCGGTAGATGGCGCTAGAATCGGGTTCTAGATTTTTTTTTTTCAGGGCAGTACGTCTGCCGAGGCCGCTAGTTAGTTATAGTTTGAAAATGTGAATATAAACAAGATAAATGACTATATCTTGGTAATAATATAGTAAATGTAGTAAAGTCACACACAGCCAAACGCAGAGGCCCCGGGTTCGATTCGTGGCATGGTAAATTTTCGAAACGAATTTTCCGTTATTTGCTCTGGTCTGGGTGTCTGGGATCGGCCCAGGAGTAGTCCATTGTATTTTACCAATAAATAAACAAGTGTAACTTGCTTAATTTGGGAATATACAAATGTGTGTGTAAAGCACTGTAAACCTAGATACAATTAGATATATTAAAAAAAGTGTTAGGTACATGTAAGCCCTGTTTAAATGATACTAGTGGTTGCCCGTGGTCGAAATTCGACCATAATAATTAATTTAAATTACAAGTTTGAACATCATTAAGGTTCTGTTGTCAAAGACTATAGTTCTATAATCACGGATTTCGCCAAGGCTACACTGTTAATTTGACTTTAACAATAAACGAAAGAGTATATATGCGTGCGTGTGTGTGTGTGAAATACATGGTAGTGTGTGTAATGTTTTTTTATTGATTTAATATATTTTGCATAATTTAAAAAAAAATTAGCTTTCTACACTCCTCTATATAAACTAGAAGTGTGCGAAATTTCATACTCCTCTATCCGCGTAATATTCGTAAAAAGCGGTACAAAATTTTTGCTTCACGTATTAATATATAGATAATTATAAAAAACAAAACGGATTATTGGACAAATTTACATCAAAATAATATAATAAACATAATAGGTTGGGGAAAAATCTTTTCGCATATAGTATGTATGAACTTGTAATAAGATCTCTTTGGCTATACCATTTGTATATGGCTGGTTTTGGTATCATTAAAAAGTTTTAATTTTAAAGAAGACAAATTCAAATTAGGAAAATGTGCGATTTTCATTTGTTTTTCTTATTGTTAAAATGAGTGAATCTAATGAAGAAATTCGATACATTTTAAAATTTTACCATAAAAAAGGTAAAAATGCAACACAAGCCGCGAAAAAAATTTGTGATGTTTATGGACCTAATGCAGTATCTGTGAGAGTAGCGCAAATTTGGTTAAAGCGTTTTCAATCCGGAAATTTTGATATCAAAGATGCACTTCGCTCTGGTCGCCCTGTTACGAACAAAATTGATGTCATTTTTGAAAAAGTGGAGCAAGATCGGCATATTAGTAGTTACGATGTAGCTGGAGAACTGGGAATTGACCACAAAACGGTTTTGGCGCATTTGAACAAAGCTGGGTACACAAAAAAGCTCGATATTTGTGTGCCTCATGAGCTCACTGAAAGAAACCTAATGAACCGTGTACTCATTTGTGATTCTTTATTACGACGTAATGAAACCGAACCATTTTTGAAGAAACTGATAACTGGTGATAAGAAGTGGATCACGTATAACAAGAACTGCGAAAAACATCGTAGTCAAAGGCCAGTCAGGCTTCACAGACTGTGGCGAAACCCGGGTTAACTCGCAACAAGTTGATGCTGTGTGTATGGTGGGATTGGAAGGGCATTATTCATTATGAGCTGTTACCCCCAGGCGGGACCATCGATTCTGAACTGTACTGTGAACAACTGATGAGATAAAAGTAAAAAGTTGAGAGAAAGCGGCCGGAATTAATCAACAGAAGGGGTGTGGTTTTTCATCATGATAACGCTAGACCTCACACATCTTTAGCCACTCAGCAAAAATTACGAGAGTTTGGCTGGGAGGTGTTAATGCATCCGCCGTATAGTCCTGACCTTGCACCTTCAGATTTTCACCTGTTTCGGTCTCTGCAGAATTCCTTAGGTAGTGTCAGGTTAAAATCACGAGAGGACTGCCAAAACCACTTGTCGCAGTTTTTTGATCAGAAACCCCAAAATTTTTATAGCAATGGGATCACGTCCCTACCTACAAGATGGCAAAAAGTTATCCAACAAAAAGACACCTACATACTTTAGTCAAATGTGAATAAACTTTATAAAAAAACCTTTTGAATTTTTTATATAAAATGCGAAGAAACTTTTTCCCCAACCTAGTATATACAACAAGTAAACAAAATAAACAAGTTATTGTTAATATTATCGTATTAGTAAAATGGTCTTATAGCACTTGTATCATGTTTTAAGTTACATTGTGCGTTTTCGTGCTCACAAAGGATTTTCTTTAATCTGACCCTAAAAAGTGACACTGATGGGGCCTTTCTTATAGGTGGTGGAATGTAATTCCAGCACCTTGCTGCTGCATAACTGCAACTACCCCTGAATACAGCTCAAAACAGTATTACATTTTTTTTTTATCTTAGGCGGTAGTTTTATTTTACTTACAGAAAAACTTATATTTACTTAACTTATAGTCTTTGACAACAATTAATTATGGTCGAATTTCGACCAATGGGCGACCACTAGTGTAACTAAATCGATTTTATATTATTTATGTCGTATGAGTCTGTGACTCCATCTGCTGGTCCCAGCCGGAAGAACAGCGCTGGTCTTAGCGGATAGCATTGCGCTGAGTCTGGGACCAGATTTAGGACTTTGTTTCCTTAATTTTATTTTTCTCAGTATTGTTAAAGTGTTTATTTGTCCTAAATAAAACAATTCTTTCTTCCTTCTTTCTTTCTTCTTCTTTCTCCCTTCTTCTTTCTTCTTTTTTTTCAGGTAAACCACTATCAGAGTTATCTACCGTCAGAGCTGCGTTTGGAGACGCGTTATTAGACTTGTATGCGAGTGAAAGTGCTGAATATTTCACGGCTGGACTCATAGATGGATATATGGAGCCGGACGCAGAACTCGAGATGGCTATGTGCAGGTAACGATTTTAATGCTGTGCAGCAGACAGGACCTGATGGAAAGTGGACACCGTGGCCTATGGATATTTGTAACACTAGAGATATGTATAAAACAGCAATGAAAATATGTAATAATTAAGCAATTGGAAAAATTATTTTAAAAATTTAGAAGCACTAAGAAATTTTGTAAACCTTGTTTGAAAAGAAACAAGTATTAAAGAAAAAAATACAAAAAATATACAAATCCCAAAAAAGTTAAAAGCCCGAGTAATCTCCTCGTAGAGAGGAAATAAATATATATATATACATATAATAGATACTTAGATGATAAAAAAATATAAGAATTCCACCAAGGGGTTTCACATTACGAAAATAAACAAGCTGAAGCTTAGCTAGAGGCTGAATTTTTTTTAAGCTATAGGTTATATTAATTTTGTTTTTTTTTTAAATTTGGTTATAAAATTGATACAAGTTACAATAGAATAAATCTTACTCAATTAACAATAAGTCACCGAACTTCCTTGGAAGAGCTTTTGATCAATACATTTGTCTCACTTTAGTACTATAGAGAAAACTAGCTTCTGCCCGTGACTTCGTCCGCGTGGTGCGGTTTTTTAACTATCCTACGGGAACTCTTTAATTTTTCGGGATCAAAATTATCCTATATGTTGACCAAGGATATAAGCTACCACCATACAAAATTTCATTGAAATCGGTCCAGTCGTTTTGGAGATTAGCCGGTACAAAGAGACAGAGAAACAAAAAAAATAACAAAATCTAAATTACTTCTATTTAACTTCTTACATCCCCCTGACTCGGTTTTTAGCATTTTTTTTCATTGTACAGAAATTCGACCTCTACAGTTTTATTATATGTATAGATGAGACGAAATGAGTAGTTTTAATTTTCACCGCGCGCATGTGGCGCCATTTGCAAATGCGCGCTATTTTTATATTAGAAACTACAAAGATTGTTGTTACTTTCCGACTTATATTTATGTTTGTGTCATTACCTGTGTATGACACACGTGCGGTTGTTGGTTTTTACAAACTCGTGACAATGATCAGCCCTCGACTTCGTCTCGCGCTTACATTCGTCTACTCGTTTGTAATGTAAGAACCAACTTACCGCACTTGTATCATAAATAACTATAATTAACCAAAACGCCCTGACCAATTTTAACGTATACTAGGATATGCCCGGGGCTTCGTCCACTCTTGACTTGAAATTCCCGGGACACAAAGTACCACAGCTAATATTTTAGTGCAACTGTGTCGGAATAAGCTAATTTTTACGCACCCGAACAACTACAAACCGCTCCTGGGAAAATTCCCGCGGGATGCCCGGGTTGAATAAATATCACTCATTAAAATTGCTATCGATCAATAAATAAATCATATTGGAATTCATTTTCTTTTTAGTCTGTCCATTTTAAATCATTCTCAGAAAAATTCCCGCGGTATTCCCAGGATAAAAGGTAGCGCAGAGCTTAAGTCTAAGTATTAGCTGTCGATCAGCGAAAACCGCATTGAAATCGCCCTAGTAGTTTTTACGTAAATCCCGAACAAACAAACAAGAAATGTAAAAAAATGCATTGTGTTCTTCATCCCTATTAATATTATAAATGCGAAAGTAACTGTCTGTCTATCTGTCTGTTCCGTTTTCACGGGAAAGCTACTGGACCGATTTGGCTGAAACTCAGTATATATATATATATATATTCGATGCCGAGGATGGACATAGGATACTTTTTATCCCGAAAAATGGGATAGCTTCCGGGATAAAAATATATTTGTCTCTCTGTTTGTTATACTTTTATGGAAAGACCATTGGACCGATTTAGCTGAAACTCGGTTTACAATCTATTTACTATCTATCTCTGTCTTTTCCTTCCAGAATCTTCTACCTTTTTCTAAAAGTCTTGAGACCGGCTTTCGCTGCCAGAAAGTTCTGCCCTCGGTCGCCACACTATTATAGATATATTTTTGTTTTGTTCGTTTTACTTTAGGTTTTAATACAGGGGTGGTTTAAGTGACAAAAAAGAACCCTGTTAAATTACGCTTGTATTATTTCACTCATAAAATATTCATACCAGGGGCCTTAGATGAAAATCTATTCTAAAGGAGTTAATTCCAAAAATTAAAATCAACTTTTTTTGTCGTAGGAATTTCATGGCCAACCATGGCTTGAGTTCCGTACTCAAGCTCCTCTCAATACCTGGTTTGGATAAGGAGTTGGAGTGCAAAAGGAAGTTCGATGACATGAGACACTTGGCCTCAAGAGGAGAGAATTTGGACAGTGTCAAGATGTTCATAGGTATGTAAATACAACTCGGCTGTGTAATTTCAGAACCTAGCAAGTGCATTAGAAGAAAGGAGACGCATACGCTTTCATAAATTCTTGGCCCCAGATCGTAAGAGATGAGATGATTTCTTTACATTATGTTGATATCTTCTATCTATCTATATTATAAAAATCTAAACATGCCGTGTCTGTACATTTAAGCTAGAGCTAAGAAGCTATTTAAAAAACATCTGGAATAGACTATATAAACGAAGCAATGCAATTTTTTTACATTTCTCGTCTGTTTGTTCGGGATTCACGTAAAAACTACTAGGTCAATTTCGATTCAGTTTTCGCTGATCGACAGCTGATTCTTAGACTTAACTCTGCGCCACTTTTTGTCCTGGGAATCCCGCGGGGATTTTCCCGGGAGTGGTTCGAAGTTGTTCAGGTGCATAAAAATTAGCTAGTCCACAGTTTTTACTAAAACGATAGCTTGCATTCTTTTTTAAATGCTGCTACTTACACACAAAATTTAATTCGGTTTTTTTACATATAATAATAATAAAAAATCTAATCCCAAATAGTCTAGACAACTGCCTAACAAAACATAGAGGTGAGTCGAAGCCAACCTGATGTTGTTAATGACAACGTAGGTATTTGTTAGTGAATGGAAAAAAATGTTATTGCAGCGCCATCTATTTAGCTAATCCATTTATTTATTTAGGTTTATGGCTTCGCAGCTAGGCCTTTATGTCAGATCTTAGATTATAATGTAGTTTCTTCATTTTCTTAAGCCTATGTGTAGCACTGCTGAGCTGTAGGTTATCAGCTGGTGCCATTCAACGGAGTGCTTGTGACAACTCAAAAGGCCACATTCGACTATACAGTTCACATTCCTCACAAAACACATAATTACTACTCAAAAACTATCAATATCCTACAACTATTGTTCATTTTTGAGTAATTTTACACATTTTTAGAAAATAAAACTGCACAGCACAGCATCTCCTTTCAGTTCCCTCCAAAAACTCTTAGCTCATATATTCTATTGAAACGACATCATTTATCGGGGCAAAAGGTACCCGAAGTGTTGGTTCGGGATATAAGCCATCTTTCTGTCGAGTTTCGTACATATACGTTCTGTAGTTTTCAAAAAGGATGCGATCGCAGCGCCATCTTTTTCGATATTTTCGTCTATCCCGCGGAAACGACGTCATTTATCGGGATAAAAAATATCCCAAGTTACGCCCCGGGATATGAGTTTGCTCTTTGTCGAGTTTTCTTTAATTCCATTAACTAGTTTTCACGTGATACTCTAACAGGCAGACAAAAATTGAAAAAATTGCATTTTCGGAATCTCCTGCTCCGAATTACCCCCCTTGATTTTTTTCAAATTTCTACACGCATTTACAGATTTATTATAGATATTGATATGTGACGTCACGAAGACTCTGCCGCCCCTTGTCACACTCTGGCTACGCTCCAGAAAGAACTCACAACGACCAGGTTCACGACCGCGATTTTTCCCGTTCCACTTGCTTGCGGACGTTACAATTAACTAGTGGAACGGATTATGGGGCGTTGATGTCATTAACGACGAAATACACAAATGTCATTGGTTGATTTGAAAATCGCGCCTTTTTCAATGTCAATCGATAGAGAGAATTAATACTCTGTGGTCAACACCCACTTCGATCCACCTTGTTGTGAGCGCTTTGTGATCGAAAATCATGACGTCATTAGTGACGTTTTCGCCACGACCATAACGACCGCGGTCGCCATG
Source organism: Dendrolimus houi (assembly GCA_039645545.1). NCBI lineage: Eukaryota > Metazoa > Arthropoda > Insecta > Lepidoptera > Lasiocampidae > Dendrolimus > Dendrolimus houi. The sequence goes on from CM077145.1 coordinate 2,852,250, forward strand.
TGGAACGGCTGACGGAGCATTTTGGGCGTTGTGAGACACTAAAGGAACGCGTCCTTCGTCGACCCCCCTTAACGTGTAGATATTCCATATATATTCGCTATATAGTGTTTAGATTGTTTCTATGTGAATTACAGCATTGAATGGAATTCATCACGCTGGCAAAATGATGGCTCAGGAGATCAAACAAATGAGGAATCCATTGTTCAACCCGACATTTATTTTTAGGAAGGTTCTCGAAAACAGGCATCAGGTGAGTTTTCTACCATTTTCAGACTTCCATAGCTAGAGTCCGCGCCACCAAAGTCCCGCAGACGCGGCGCTGCAATCGCCATACTTAACCTTGCTAGAGTAATTATTTGTTAATCCCTAAATCGATGTTGGTGATTATTGAATAAAGCTGTAAATTTATTTCCTAGTGTAGTATAAACAGTCCGCCATCTTGTGCCGTCCACCATATTGTATTTAGAGTGAAGTCTTTTTTCGTATTCTTCTCAGCAAGACCTTTAATTGATAACTATATCATCGGAGGGCACAAAAATAACCAGTCCACCATCTTGTCCCGTCGGCCATATTGGATTTAGAGTGAAGTCTTTTTTTCGTATTCTTCTCAGCGAGGCCTTTAATTGATAACCATATCATGGGAGTGCACAAAAGAGAAATAGTCCGCCATATTGGATTTAGAATGACGTCACTTTGGTAACCATGCATTGTCATCCAAAGTAAATGTGTATACAAAATTTCATCTCTTCGAGGATAACTGCTTTAAAATTCAGATGCAAGATTTTTAGTGGATGCACTTACCACGTTTAGTTGTAGGTAGTTTTATATTATATTTTCTTAAAATATACCACGATCCTGGTTACCACACGCTCGGGTTTCCAACTCAATTATTTGCCTATACATTTCTTAGATTTAATTTCTTTACTATTAGAAACTATCGCAATAAATACAACTTGTATTTTAATCTAATTCTCATAAACAAAGTAGGTCAAGTTCAAGGTAAATTTTTTGGCATTTGGCTTTTGACGTTTGACAAGTGTGTTTACTATTCATGTTTAATAATAATTTCTAATCACAAAATAAATTATATATATAATTATCTATTTCAATTTTCTTATTTATTTAATTAAATTTGATTTATCAATTACATAATTATCTACTTTTGTTATGGTTAATCAATGCCTATATGCCTATGTTAGCCAGGACGTAAGGATAGGACTAACCAATGACAGATGTGTATAAAACTCCCTCTCATTGGTGGGAATTCAAAAATGTAAAAAAGACACGAGTTTTGAATTCAGTTAAGAGGAGACCATTTTGTACGACAAAAAGATACTAAAGTGTAAATAAAAAGTCAGTTTAAGATTGAAGTTATATTTATTCAAGAGCCTTACATTACAACTATAACATCATAGCACACGCTTCAGATTTGACCCGAACATCCATTGCAAGTTAAATGAAAGCTTGTAATAAAATATTCAAGGATTTATTTATAACACGATACTATAATTTTACGAACTTTACACATTCGTCGCACACAATATGACCTCGTCTATTTGCATAAATTACTGCATAGTAAATTGGACTCGTCTATTTATTAAATATCTTGGCCCTTCACACGAAACGTAATAAACGTGTATATAACAAAACATTCATCTTGGAAGTATGTAAAAACACATCATACTACAATCCGTTGACGAGAATGTGTCGTGTCTACAACGAACTCTTAAAGAACAAAAGGTTAGATATATTCAGGCCTTTTATTTTGTGGGGGCACCCAGTGACCTTAAAGGAAATTTCGAAAATATCGAAAAATTGCCCAAAAAACTGAAATAGTTTCAAAATATGAAAAAAAACAAAAATTTTCGTAATCTTTACAAAATTTCTAAGCTACAAATACAAAGTCTAATCTATCTTCCTTGAACAGATACCAACGTCGCCTCATTAGAAATGTGCGATGCTCTTCAATAGCTAAGTGAGATTAGATTTGCAAAATCGTGATATAAGCCTAATGAGTGCTAATCAGAAAATTGAAAATGGGGGGGGGGGGGTTAAAAAAATTATGGACTTAGAACATTCGAGAATTAGCGTGCCCTCAAAAAAGTAGTGACAAAAAAAGGATATGTTTAATGCAAAATCTTTTTTTCTTTTAAAAGAAAGGTAATTCCCATGCTGAAAGATCACAACTCTTCACATGTTTAGTAATCTGTTTAATGCTTTCTTTATCTTCGTCTATTATTCTTATCACTAAAACTCATGTCCTAGATTTAAGTATTTATTGAATCATTATTACTAACATTATTTTGTTTGCGAAAATATAATTTTACACTGATGTGTCAGCACCCTTGGATATCAATCTAGACGTAGTAATTTACAAACTATCCTTATTAATATTATAAATGCGAAAGTAATTCTGTCTGTCGGTTTCGTTTTCACGGAAAAACTACTGGACCGAATTGGCTGAAACTCAGTATAGATATATTTTCGATGCCGAGGATGAACATAGGATACTTTTATCCCAAAAAGAGATAGTTTCCGGGATAAAAATATATTTCTCTGTTTGATATCTTTTTATGGAAAGGCTATTGGACCGATTTCACTGAAACTCGGTACATATGTAATTTTAATACCGAGGGTGACCAAGGGATACTTTCATCCCGGATAATGGGATAGATTTGGTGATTTTGTCCATTTCGTCCACTTGGTCCACTGGGTTCACTTGGTCCATTTCGCCCATGTTGTCTAATTTGTAATTTTTGACAAGCTTTGTCATTTATGTAGTTTACATATAGATGGTATAGTTTGCGATATAAAATGAAGTAAATCTTCCGAGAGCTATATAATGTTTTAATATTTCTATTTAAGATTTATAGTTAGTTGTTTTTGCTATGTACTTTATAATACAATAGTAGATATCTTCTTTTTTAATCTAAAGGTAGACTTATGGAGAATATCAGATATTTCACATTTATTAAGAGATTTATATTTATGATATGTTTTCTATTATATTAGTATTGTTACATGCCGTCAAAGATAAGCCGCACAGCCTATTGTAAGCGCAGCTTATTGTCCTCCCGAATTAGGGAATTCTTTGTGTTTTGAATTTGTAACATGCTATTGTTTTCCTACTTGTTTTAAAATCATCATTAGCGTCGAACTAATCCCTATTGTTATTGTTTTCGACTTTGTGGACTTTCGCAGGTGTGCAAATTAATATTTCTTAGAAACTCAGTGTGCGCCTCCAATTTCTTTGTACTGTGTAGTTAGTATAAGACGATGCCCGAATGGAGGGGCGAACCAGTCAAGCGACGACTACGAGACGAGTAAGACGTTTGTAGTACTCTCGATTAGCGATATAGACGACAGACTTTACGCGTGTCGAATTGTATTGAATCGTGCAGTGTGAACTGATTGCATCCAGTTTTATTTGTATTTGTTTTTATACGTGTTTGTACAGCTCTAATAAATTCTATAGTAGTTCCAACGGCATTTTTAATTCGAGTCCTGTAGCTCGTAACAGTATATATTTAATGCACTTTAAACTTAACTCATTATCTGTGTATATATTTATTTAAGAAGTTAAATGAAAGCTATTGCTAGGGTCATTCATTCATAAGTTAATAAAGGCTGGAACCGAAAATCAGCGCTGCGTCATCTCTTGTGGCAGCATAACGCTGAGCTCTGGCCTAGTTGTTGTAAATGTAGTGTACGTTTTTCTTGTAATTATTATGTATTCATGCCTTAAATGTAAAATATATAATTATTTAATTATATTTTCCTTTCTGTGTGTACATACATTTGCGACAGTAAACATTTTCTTACTTTCTTTTTTTTACATAAAATTTTAGTACAATGTAACCTGTACCGACTGCTCTTTAGACAAGAGGTAAACTCTAGTATTAAATAAATAAATTACCGATTGTTATCGGTTGTGTTGTCCGAATGAATAAATAGTAGCTTTATGAATGTGTCTTTGCTTGTCTATCTACCTCAGGAGAAAGACGCTCCCAAGCTGACTTTGTACCTGGCGGAGCATCTTCATCCAACCCTCAAACAGCCAGCTGAGCAACTAGAATACTGTGTACTAAGGATGAAGTTTGCCTGTGAAACTTTAATGGCCCGACACGGAATTCACGTTTCTGAGGCTTACACGTGAGAATTTTTTTTATTTTTTTTATTTTATAAGTTCCACAAACAAAAACCTAAAACGTGCACCCATACCAGGGTCTCAAAATTGGGGAATGTTTTCTGGGAAAAAATGTTGACTAAGGGTGAGTCCAGACTTGTAACATTTCATCGCATAAGATTTTTTTTATGTTTATGACTTGGCAACCCGGCCTTTAAGCCAGGCGCAGTTGTACTGTAGGCAACAAGCGACGCCATTCAACGGAGTTCTTGTGAAAAGTCGAAAGGCCACATTTGGCTATACAGTTCAGATTTCTCACAAAACACAAATTACTACTCAAAAACTATCAATATCCTACAACTATTGTTCATTTTAGAGTAATTTTACACATTTTTAGAAAACAAAACTGCACAGCACAACATCTACTTTCAGTTCCAGAAAGACGTTCCGTATTCATTCCGGTTTATGCTTTTTTGGGCCCACAATATTTCCTTAATGCGATGTAATTCTATAAATTTTAAAACAGTTTCATGAACCCACTGCACTTTGAATAAAGACGGTAGTTACGTTAAAACAAACAAAAGAACCGTACAAGTACACAAGGCCAATGAGCGTATGAGTAAGCGAACGAGCGACGTTAAGGGGAGGGATAGCGGGCAAATACCCAAATGCGTGACATAAATACAAGTGTGGACGGATCCTAGACATGTTGAATTTAATTGGATCAGTGACGTCGGTGAACACCTCTATAACGGTGGGACCGATTTTGATGGATTTTTTTGTGTTTAATTCAAGTAGATTCGAGAATGTTTTATTATGAAGTAAAAATATTATTGGTCGGGAGTTTGTTGCGCTACTTCTTCTCCCTGTAATAGTGACTAAAATTGCTTTGGAAGCGTAGGGTAGTCTCATGACTTTCAATAAGTAGTCTGTAAGGGACGGATCGGAACGGATTTTACAATCTTTAAACGACATTAAATCGTGTACACAGTATTTAAATTCTATATCACCAAACGGCGCACAGCTTGATCGCGCGCGTCTTCCGTTCCGTTTTCAGTCGTCGTATCCCATCGGCTCCGTTCGCCTATCTTCGTATCCCATCGGCTCCGTTCGCCTATCTTCGTATCCTATCGGCTCCGTTCGCCTGTCGTCGTATCCTATCGGCTCCGTTCGCCTATCTTCCTAACCTATCCGCTCCGTTCGCCTGTCGTCGTAACCCATCGGCTCCGTTCGCCTATCTTCCTACCCTATCCGCTTCGTTCGCCTATCTTTGTATCCGTTCGGCTCCGTTTGCCTGTCGTCGTATCCCATCGGCTCCGTTCGCCTATCTTCCTATCCTATCCGCTTCGTTCGCCTATCTTTGTGCCCGATCGGCTCCGTTCGCCTATCTTAAGAAGAAAGAAAGAAAGAAAGAAAATATTTATTTCAAATTGCGACTCACACAATACAAACTGATAAGAAAATAACAATAAAAGAAAGCCGCAATCCGCATCTTCGTATCCTAACAACTCCGTTCGCCTGTCGCTGTATCCCATCGGCTCCGTTCGCTTATCTTAAGAAGAAAGAAAGAAAATATTTATTTCAAATTGCGACTCACACAATACAAACTGATAAGAAAATAACAATAAAAGAAAGCCGCAATCCGCATCTTCGTATCCTAACAACTCCGTTCGCCTATCTTCGTATCCTATCGGCTCCGTTCGCCTGTCGTCGTACCCAATCGGCTCCGTTCGCCTATCTTCGTATCCTATCGGCTCCGTTCGCCTGTCGTCGTACCCAATCGGCTCCATTCGCCTATCTTCGTATCCCATCAGCTCCGTTCGCCTGTCGTCGTATCCTTTCGGCCAACGTCGCGTATACTCCTTTAAATTAGAACACGTCATCACGATGGGAATGAAACTATTCGACTAGGCGCAGAAACGGGTACGTTCGCAAACGACGGCACGGAGCCGATCGTATGCGTCGGTATCGTATGGTCGTGAAATAAATACAATAATTTTCATTCACCAGGCTTTGCTTCCAACGGTATAGTGTAGTACTGTATTTATTTTCAGGGAACTGGAGAGGCTGGCTGAGGCAGCCACGGAGATATTGGTCATGACATCTGTGCTTTCCAGGGCTTCCAGGTAAATTACTTATTAGGTTAAAATAAACTATTACAAAACCAAATTGAATACTTAACGATAAAGTAAAAAAAAAAAAAATTTCTACATCTTGAAGTTGGTGCGAAGTAAAACATAAAAATTACTATGTTTTGTAAATTTGTTGTTTTTTATGTTTTATTTGGCAATGATTTCAAGATATTGTAGAAAATATTTTTTCTTTTTAGCTACTTTTGAAGGCGGTTCTGTTTTTTGTCAAAAAGTTTCTACTTTTTTTGTTACCTACGCAAATACATGAATAGTTTTAGAAAAAATATATTGAGACACGCTATACGTGCGTATAATATTCGAGGGTTGCTCTCGATTTCCCTGGGATTCACTCATCTGATCATGACTTGGTGACAATGGGACCACCGCAGAGTATGCTCTTTCTGGTTGTTTTGAAAATCGGTACACAATTGACGGAGAAACTTGACTTGCCCGTGACTTCTTTTTTCGCGAAACCCTAAAAAAGTAACCAAGTTACTCCTTATAACATCAGCTATCTGCCAGTGTAAGTTTCGTCAAAATCGTTCCAGCCGTTTTAGAGAATAGCTGGAACATCCAGACGGACAAAATTTTTAAAATTGCATTCGAAATCTCCTGGGCCGAATTATATTATTATAAAACACGATATTTGAAGTATTATCGAAAAACTTCAAAACATTTCCAACTATATCTGTATGAGCAACGAGTAGTGTTTAAATTATTAAATATAATGTATTCTATATCATTCTCTCGCAGGCTTAGTCCTATAGATTTATGTGTTTATCTCTTTTTAGTGTCGCTTTTTCGTTTCATCGAGTTTCAAATCACATGTTTCACTTCAAAAATGTATTGAATAATAAGAGGTTGATATTTTTTTATTTACTTTCTACGCTTTTATTGAAGTGAAACTTCTATATAGACGGGGGTCTTTGGATTTTTCTGTCACGAAAAAGCGTTACGGTCGCGTGGAGGAGCGGCATAGTTTTAGAGTAGACTATGGATGCGTTTTTTGGTTCCGGATAGAATTCAGTTTTTGGTTTGATAAAATAAAATATGTTTAAATAAAAAATACATTCATTAAAATATACCTAACCTAACCAAATCATAATTTGCAGTAAACCTGCGAACAATCGAAATGTGTGCTGGGACACATGGTAGAAGTGAAACTTCAACGGACAAGTGGCAAAAGGAATCGCAACAAAATTTCAACTTGAAGTTTTAAGGGCAGATTTTCAAATTGGACAAGTACATTAACAATCTGCCCGTAAAACTTTGTTTTTTAAAATTTTGTTGAGATTTGTTTTTCCACTTGTCCGTTGAAATTTCACTTCTACTATGTGTGTATATCACACATTTCGATATTTTTAAATCTACATATACATGTATAGATTTTTTTAATTTTTCTTACAGGGCTTATTGTATTGGCTTGAGGAACGCTGAAGTAGAGATGAAACTAGCGGCTTGTTTCGTTGATAAAACTAAGGACCTCGTCAAAAAGCTAATTTTGGAAATTGACGACGGAGAGTTTTTGAATTTGGATCACTTCAGGTGCAATTTTGGCAAGAAGGTCTTAGACACCAATACTGTGTTGGTAGAAAAGCCCACCGCTAGAACCTTTTGGTAGAAATTGAGCATATAATTAGTTTATCTACCAGTAATACTTTTGGTAGGTAAATCTAGCATCTAAAATTTGTTAGAACACCTACCAATAATTCTGTTATTCGGTTGAAATTCTACCACAATTTTTTTATATGTCGAATCTACCTGTGGTAGTTTCTTGAGATATTGATAGGATTTGGTGGAAAATCGACTATTAAAAGTGGTAGAAAGTTTACAGGACAGCTTTTTATTTGGTAGAATTTTTACCGATAAATATATCTTGTATTAAAATGTAAATAAAGGCTTTTGTTATTATTTTGTTTTTTTTTTATTACAAAATAATAATAATTTTATTGTTTTTAAATGTTTTATTTAAATAAAACAGATCATACTTATCTAATTAATATAAACAATCCTCCAAATCCTTCGCTTTGCTGGCTGTTTGCCTTTGGAACTCTTTGCCCGTAGATGTCAGAAAAGCTAAATCACTTGCCATATTTAAAAAAATCTCAAAAACCAATAAAATATATATTTTTCTATTCTTCTTAGCTTTGCTGTTTGCTGTCCACGTTGTGCTGTTCGTCTTTTTTTATTTAAACTAAACGGCAAGAAATTCTTACCATTATATGTTTATTTTTATTTATATTATTTAATTCTTCTTTTTAATTTAATTATACCTAGACATAAGTTGTTATAAGTGTCTTCTCAGGCAGGTTGCCTGGAAGAGATCGCTTTAAGCGATAAGGCCGCCATTTGTTTTGCCGTGAAAGTAATATAATTATTCATTCTGTAATTGTTCATTTTCTTGAACAATAAAGTGTTTTCTATTCTATAAACAATGCTGACATTAGACGTCTCAACCAAATTGAATCAATCGGTATTCAATGGCATTGAATTATTCAAGTTTATTCTACGTGCATAATGGTGAAGCTAATAAAAGCGTGTTAAAAGTGTAACCATCTATGGCATATACTCATTTGTAGGAAAAACACATGTAAGAAACTCCCAGGCATTTTGGCGACACGTTAAAAACTGTCAACCAAGGCTTTTAACAACCACTTTTGGGAGTAACTACTTTAAAGATGGTATCATGTAAGCCTGAATTAACCGGTTTATTTTGCAAGAAGAGGAAGTATCATTCTATAAAAAAGAAAGAAAGAAAGAAAATATCTATTTCCAATTGCAACACACGTATATTACATACAAAAAATGAATGCTTGTGCCCTCGGTGCTTTGTTGTGTCATAACACCCTAAGTGTATGGGTAACCTTAAACTATTACAAGAATTATACAATAATATACCCTAACAACACAATGAAATAAAAACATACCTATCCTAAAAAAGCACACTTTCTGTTAATATTATCATATTTAAACTATAACTCTGATGTAAGAACCTAGCTGCCAAGCCATAAACACAAAAAACGAAGAAAATAAAATAATCACTACTATAACATAGTTCACATAAATTACATAGCCTAAAATTCAACTTAACCTATTATAAAAGCATACTAATTGAAAAATAACATACACCGTATTGTCTAATTCATAATACTAATTTTGAGAGTAACTGTTTATGAATTTATACTGGAAACTATAAACGACTTTAAGATAACTCAAGTATTACTTGAACTTTCAAATCGTGGATATACAACATTATATATAAACTAATTACAAATGTCATTATACCTGTACCCAGGTAAGTAAGTTTTATCCGTGCAGGAACGGAGAAACAATTCAATTTTCTGCGTTGGGGCGCCCGTCGTAAGAGGCGACAAAACAATCCACAGCCAGGTGGTAGGGTATTTGCGCGACTGGATGGCTACCACCCCTAGAGTATGCCGCCATAACAACCTTGAGTTGTGTTCCGGCATTGGTGGTCAGGTTCCAGTCTCCCTTTAGAGAGCAGCAGCGCATTTGTTGGACCTTTTTGGTGTTGCAAATGTCCTTAGGCGATGGTAACCGCTATGCATTACCGTCTGCCTTCGCCTTTGCATACCGGTGGACCGTCTGCCTGTCTGCTGAACTCAAGCTATAAAGAAAGAAGTAAAATATGTTTCGCTTGTATAGAACATTGTCAAATAATCTATCTCTCTCAACATGTTTGTGTATGAGTGACAATTTGCTGTACCACATAGCTTTGGCGGTGTGCGACAAGAACCTTTTCAAACTTATTTATTCAACAATATCTGTTTAACGAAATTTTGTTAACAAAATTTAAATGCAACATTTCTTATTCAAAATCAGTTTCACTGGAGAACACTTTTTGAAGGTTTAAGTCAAAATTTAACTCTACTTCCTATTCTTTGTACACCGCTCCGCAACGTGTTAACGCAGTTTAAAGGAGAAGAAGCGACAAGAAACGCCCCAGAAATACGTCTAGCTAAAAAGATTGTTTCATCACAATTATTTATATGTTAATTCAGGATCTTATTTTTTTTTAATACATAAAGGTTTTAAAAACCGTTTAATTCAGCTTAAAGTGAGCACAAAACCGAAAAGAAAAGTTCCTATGTACTTGGCTGTTACCGGTTTGACTTTTTACCGGTTTCCAAGCCTTACTGTCAACTTCTGATAACACTTCAACCAGAGGTTTATTTTGCACACCGTGACGTCAAGCGAGACGCCATGACAGTATGACGCGTTTTTGTTACGAAATGTCAAAATGTTTATAAAACTGCTAAATAATACATGTTCATGTTGTTTTTTTACTGAAATATTAATATTTTGGCTAGAATAGACCATAAGGCACAATATGAACCTGTTTCTCAAAAATTGTCAACTACCCAATTGTAATAGATTTTTTTTAACTATTTCAATCATGATATTTTAAAAAGTATAATGACAACAAGGTATTTTATAATTCTATGAGCATAATTCTAGAATTTATTGTCAACTATCCAAATGGTAGGATAACAAATCGGTGTCAGTTAAACTTTGATAAATAATTCAATGTGTGTAAGAAAAAAGAAATATATTTTGTATGTTTGTCTTAAGTTTTAATGTGTATGTGTGAAGCTAGTAAAATCGTGTTAAGAGGGTAACCATTTATGGCGTATACTCATTCTTGGGAAAAACACTTATATAAGAAACTCCAGGCTTTTTGCCGACAGGCTTAAAACTATCCCCAAAAGTAACGTTCTTCTTCCCAACATCTCTTCTACGCAATTTTGAAACTTTAGACAGTTTTTCCTTGATATCAAATTTTCGTTTTTCGAGATTCAATTTTTTTGGTCCTTCGAAGCCGGATTTCTCGATAGTCGCGTCTATTGCTTGGACTTTGTTTCTTTCCTTCCTTTTGTAGTAGAATACTTCCCAGGCCAATGTTATCATCGCTAGACCCAGGCCGAAGAGTGTTGCTATGAAGACGCCACCTGATAAATTGAATCGAAGTCATTTAGGACTTCTAATTTGTGATTATTTTGAGTATAAAAATGTGTGGGTATGCAATTCACACGCAGTAGAAGTGAAACAAAGTGTGACAAGGGGTGGGAGGGATTCTAAATTTCGTGACTTCACATTTCATACATTATATCGTTATAGTATATTTAAGCTTTAAAACACGATATTTGAAGTATTATCGAAAAACTTCAAAATATTTCCAACTCTATCTGTATGAGCAGTGTTTAAATTATTAAATATAATGTATTCTATCTCTTTTTAGTGGCGCTTTTTCGTTTCACCGAGTTTCAAATCACAACGATTCTAAACATGTTTCACTTCAAAAATGTATTGAATAATAAGAAACTTGAAGTTTTACGGGCAAATTGTTAATGTCTTATCCAATTTTTATTTTTGAGTCAATATTGAAAATGTGCAAAATATAACCCTTCAACTGAATGTAATTTTTTTTATCCGTATTGCGTTTTATAAAGGAATTAAAAATTGTTAAAGATTGATGGATAGAAGTTGTAAAGGTATACCAATGAAAGATGGATGGACTGTGTGCAGGATGACATGGTGATTTGTGGTGTGACAGCGGACGTATGTCAGAATAGATGGGTAAGGAAGGAAAAGACATCGTCGTTACACCGCGAATACGCATTTTCCTAACTTTATTTTAAAAAAAACAGTTCAGATTCAGTCATCATTTAATTATATGATTCATATAATCTCTAATAGTCGTGCTAGAGCACGTGTCTCAAACTCAAAGCGTGCGGGTGTTCGATCCTAGCTGGAACGCATGCACCACTTAGGCAGTTTTCTGACCTAATGTGCATATTGTTACAATTACCACGTACTAACATCGGTGAAGGAAAACATCGTGATGCAACCAGCACATCGAGATAACCGATGTGTCAAATCTGCCTAGACGCCTTGGACAAGCGTGGCGGGTATACTGTCCGTTACCCTATAATGGGAGGCCCGAGCCCAGCACTGGGACATTTATGGGCTGTTATCATTTAATATTATTATATAATCTCTAATAAATGATGACTGAATTAAGAACTGGTTATTATTGTTCCATGCCGTCAAAGACGACTACAAGACTTTTGGAGTACTTTCGTCGTTTTAATCGTGTTTGTACAGCTCTAATAAATTGTATTCCAACGGATTTAGAGTCCGGTAATTCAATTTATAAAATTATATCGTGTTTTGTAAAGTTAATTTGTCCGATTCAACCCAAATGAGAGATGGGAGAAGGTGAAAGAAAAGAGAGATATTATGTATGAACCATTAAGTGCGTGTCCGATTCACACATGGCCACTAATTACTTCCATTATTGCATGATTAAAGATGAATTAACTCACCCAGACTTTCCAAAGTAATGCCCTCAGATTCGTCTGCATCTGGACATGCTTGCCTCGCAGTCTCGTTCCAATATCTAAAAATGAGGATAAGAGTTCTATGTATAAGTATACTTTTTTCTCTCTTTTGTTAGTAATTAATTATTATAGTTACTTTTATTATAGATACATAACTCCCTATTATACTGTTACGAGCTACAGGACTCGAATTAAAAATGCCGTTGGAACTACTATAGAATATATTAGAACTGTACAAATACGTATAAAACAAATGCAAATAAAACTGGATGCAACCAATTCACACTGCCCGATTCAATGCAATTTTCGACACGCGCAAAGACCGTCGTCTATATCGCTAATGGAGAGTACTACAAACGACTTACTCGTCTTGTAGTCGTCGCTTGACTGCTCACCCCTCCATTCGGGCATTGTTTATATCAACTACACAGTACAAAAAATTGGTCGCGCGCACTGAGTTTCCAAGAAATAGTAACTTGCACATCTACGAACGGCTAACGAAGTCGAAAACAATAACAATAAGGATTAGTTCGACGCTAGTGATGGTTATAAAACAAGTATAAAAACAATAGCATGTTTTTCTTAATTACAAATTCAAAACACAAAAGAAATCCTAAATCTGGGAAGACAATAAGCTGCGCTTACGACAGACAGCTGTGCGCTTATCTTTGACGGCATGTAACAATACACCAAACCCACAGGTCTATAAATAATGATAAATGATAAGCATACAAAGTGCATATAAGAACAAAAACAACATGTATATATACATATACATGTTGTATATAATAAAAACGTAGAAACCGATTTCAGCGCCAACTACCGGGTCTAATTGTGAATCTAAATCGAAACCATCTCGGGACCCACTCACACACACAAAATTTAATCAAAATTCTAGAACCCGATTCTATGAGTCAAGTATTTTGTTTAGATTGACATTTTGAAATTCGTAATATTGTTACATGCCGTCAAAGATAAGCGCACAGCTTTCTGTTGTAAGCGCAGTTTATTGTCTTATCGTATTTAAGAATTCTTTTGTGTTTTGAATTTTTAATCAAGAAAAACATGCTGTTGTTTTTCTACTTGTTTTGTAACCATCATGAGCGTTGAAGTAATCCTTATTATTATTGTTTTCGACTTTATGCCCGTTCGCAGGTGTGCAAATTACTATTTCTCAGAAACTCAGTGTGCGCGGCCAATTTCTTTGTACTGTATAGTGAGTATAAGACAATGCCCGAATGGGAGGGCGGGCAGTCAAGCGACGACTACGAGACGAGTAAGACGTTTTCGAGTACTCTCGATCAGCGATATAGACGACAGACTTTACGCGTGTCGAATTGTATTGAATCCTGCAGTGTGAACTGGTTGCATCCAGTTTTATTTGTATTTGTTTTACTCGTGTTTGTACAGTTCTAATAAATTGTATAGTAGTTTCAACGGCATTTTTAATTCGAGTCCTGTAGCACGTAACAATATCTTTTGAATGAAGTGTCCGATTTGAATAATGCAAAAAGTAATCTACAGGTATTGAAAGTCTTGAATACGAAATTATTTATTTAGATAAGGATTAATACAAAGGTAGGGATAATATGGTTTGATTTTGGTCGGCATTTGACAACTTTTAAAATGTAAAAAAGTAGTTATAGTAATATAACTATACATATATATATAGTTGGACATATGGTATCGGGGAGTTTTTTGTAGATATTGATGTGTTCTTTAATATTGCAGAACATTTTTTTGTTCAATTATCAATAGTTTCCGCAGCACATGCGATGAATGACATTTTATGGCTAATTTTTTTACACCTTCGATTACATTATTGAAGTTTAAGTAGGGATCCCTAATTTTTTTCTAGTATTAATTGTGGCCTATATTACACAAGGATAATGTAGCATTCTAATAGTGAAAGAATTTTTGAAATCGGTCAGTAGTATTTGAGTTTATTCGTTACATAGATTCCTTGAAAAAAAGTAAATAATAACATGTATAGGTAAATTAGCTTCGAGACGTTTTTGCGTTTGTAGTACTATTACTTGTATATTTACAAAACTTCTTAACTTGATTTTTTTTTATTGCAGGAGTTCTGCAGACAGGCATATGGCCCACTTGATGGAAAGTGGTTACCGTCGCCTATGGACATTTGCAACACCAAAGGTGCTACAAATGCGCTGCTGCTCTCTTAAGGGAGACTGGAACCTGGTCTCTGATGCCGGAACACAACACAAGGTTGTTATGGCGGCAAACTCTAGACCAGGGGTGGTCGCCATCCAGTCGAGCAAACACCCTACCACCTGGCTGTGGGCTGTTTAGTCGCCTCTTATGACAGGCCTCCCGGCCGCAGGACATTGTATTCTTTCTCCGTTCCTGCACGGATGAAATTTATATTTCCTTGAAACTTAATATCAAAAATTATGTTTAATGTTAATATTTATTATTTTAATATTATTAGTTTTCATGCTAAGTACCTGCCTATTAAAATATATAAAAAAAAGTATTAGTTTATTTATTTATGTGCTGACCGTACACTACTACAAACTCAAAAACGTCTGGTAGCTAATTTATCTGTAACTTCCTAAATAGACCCATTTTATAGCACAGAGGGAATACTTTTCTTACTTGGAAGCGAGCTGTTCGAGGAACCTCTCCTTCTGCAGCTGGAGGAGCGCTCTGGCCAGGTCCTCCTGTAGCCTGGAGCCTTGCTGAACTGCGATTGCATATGGCTGCTCTGCAAAGACCTCCCCAACTTCAGTTAAGTTACAATTGCGAGTAACTTCATATCTGAAAATATTTATCTATATAACAATTGTATGGATTGTCACATCTAAGGTTGTACATGGTAGAGCCATACTAGCGAATGTACCCATACTACGTGACCCATTTTTTACAATTTTAATATTCTACTCTATTTACATGGGTTTAGAAAGCTAGACATCCCGGCAGACGTCCTGCCCTGAAAAAATAACAATCTAGGACCAATCCCAGCGCCACCTACCGGTTCCTATTGTATATTTAAACCAACCGGGGAACCACTCTAACACACATGACAGAAAAACATCAAAATTGTTCCAGGAGACAGAAGATTCTAGAACCCGATTCCAGCGCCACCTACCGGTTCCAATTGTGCATCTAAATAATCCCAGGATCCAGTCAAGACAAAAAATGTCCTCAAAATCGCTAAAGTCGTTCTCAAGTTATTTGCGTACATACATTACTATGACTCATTTTTATACCATTTAAACCTTCCTTGGACTTCTACAAATATTTCAAAACCAAAATTAGGCAAATCGGTTCAGCCGTTCAGCAGTTTTTGTGAGACTAAAAAACGTCAATTCATTTAATATATATAGGTGACTTTATAAACTAATACAATAAAAGAAAACTTAGCTATATTGTATTCTACCCATAGTCCCTCAAGACTAAGTAGAATACTGAGCCTAGGTCACCGTCTTCTATCGTTAAGGTGCCCAAAAGGCTGGCTACGTTTCCTCGCTGTATCGCCATACTGATCCGATATTATATAATACTAGGATATACCGGCGACTTGGTCCCCGCTTGACTTGAAATTCCTGCGGGATTCCCGGGACACAAAGTACCGCAGCATTTAATAAAGAATGTAAGCTATCATTTTAGTGAAAACTGTGTCGGAATAAGCTAATTCTTATCCACTCGAACTACGAACCGCTCCCGGGAAAATTCCTGCGGGATTCCCGGGATAAAGAGTAACGCAGATTTTAACTGTAACATTTTGCTGTTGATCAGTGAAAATCGCATCGAAATTGGACCAGTAGTTTGTACTTAAATCCTGAAAAACAGACAAGAAATCTAAAAAAATTGCATCGTGTTTTCCATCGGTTATATAGTCTATTCCAGTTATTTTTTTTAATAGCTTCAATGTAGATGTAGACATGACATGTTTAAAATATTCATAATAATATTGTTACAACTTAGACTTCGACAAAGACAAACTCCACGTACAGATCTGTAAAAGCACATTTTATCATCTATCGGCATTTGAACTAATTGTAATCCTTTTATGATTGTCTTCTTTTGTTTACTTATTTATTGGCATACGTTTCTGGTGTTGTGAAGAACAGCCTGTTGTTTATTATTATTAGCCAGGTGTTCCGGATTATAAAGTACAAGCTGATTCTAGGAAATTTGGTCCACGTTGCCGGGCGCGCACATTTTACATTTGTGCAGTATAAAACGATGGTCTGAGGGAGAGAGGGAGGCAGTTGAGATAAGACTACGATACGGGCGTGACGTGTGTACATTCGGGAATCTAATAGAGACGGACTTTGTGCGTTTTGTTGAATTACGACCTTCTGCATTACGTTTGGATTTGATGTTCGGTTATATTTGTACCTGTGTTATATGTGTTTGTATAGTTCTAATAAACTCAATAATAATTCCAACGGCATTTTAATTCGAGTTCCGTAAACTTGTAATATTATAGATATCCATATTCTACTTAAAAATTATGTACTTACTTTATTTCGGCCGAGTCGTGTATGAACGCGAAGTCAGCATCGGTGTGCTCGTTGACTTGCTGGAAACCTGTTGCAGCATCAACCACAGGACCTGTAATGGAAAGCCAACTCTTTATTGTACCATGGAAGAAGAAAACTAGATTTCCCATCCGTGCAGGAACGGAGATTCTTACAACCGGGCGGCCTCTCGTGACAGGCGATTAAACAAGCCACAGGCAGGTGGTAGAACAATTGGGTTTTTAAATCGTATTTTTTTTTAATAAATAGAAACTACCTGTGTAAGTTTTATAAGACTTTATTTCGCTATAATTAAAAAGTTTGCTATTATACTAATGTTGGGGTTCGTTCGCAGGTGTTGTACACAATGAAACACCCCTAGTAGTGGACTGTATTTATTCATAGGTGCTACAACAACAGGTATGATCAGCACTACTGTACTAAACGGCACGTTCAAGGTCATTCAACACAGCACTAGAATCCGGATGTTCAACTGAACACAGATAGCACTAATTGTATCGAATACGAGTGGCACTAATCACAATACACTGATGTCGACAAGATCCACGAAAGTCACGCTAAGAGTCCAATGCTTCCTGTTCTTCCTGGTCTTCCTTGTGTGTGTTACTTGACCGACTATGATATGTGGGTATATACTTGAGCATGCCGAAGGCTCGCACCGCGATTACTAAGATACTACTTAAAAGCAGACACTTAGCAGCTAACCGAACGAGCTACATATTCGCGGTTGGCGGGGGGCGTAGGGCTACGGGATTTCCGAGGAGAGGTCATGATTCTGTCCGCAACAATTAAATTAAAAATAAATTTTTGAACCCGAAGTATTCGAAAACCGAAATCACGCCGACAATTCCCGAACAAACCCGAGCGCGCGTGTGGCGTCACTATGATAATTTCTAATAATATCCTATCTGCTGTAATCCATCAATAAAGTGGTGAAGAAAGAGGACTCCGGACTCCGAAGAGAAAATTCGATCCCAACCAGAATTTAACACTAGGATGATGTTGATGGTGTTTTATGATGATAAGAGATTTACCTGAGGCATTAATGGCCAGCAAAATATGGCCATATTGTTCCCTTATGGGGTAGTCCCAGACCCGATATTGGGCTTGATCTGATGTAGCATTAAGTGTTATCTCCTTCCATACCCTGCAAAAACAAAAATATACAAACAGTGCGGAAAATGCTAACTGACGACTATTTGGACTCATAATATTATTACATCGTATGCAATTATCATCAGGGGGCGCGAAACAAGACCTAAGACTATCCTACAATCGATTTGGGCTTTGACATAGGCTGCGTTCCACAAGAAGCTCACAACGAGCACGTTCACGACTGCAGTTTTCCCGTTCCACTTGCTTGCGGGCGTTACAATTATTACGTTACGCGATATCATCATGTTACGCGATTTCTCTGTCAATTGTGGACCAATTTTTGTTTCTTTATTCGTAAGTATGTATACTCCCGAGGCGGTTCCATGGTCACCACCTCAGGATCTGATGAGTGGATCCCAGAGAAATCGCGAGTATAAAAATTACTATATTTTGTAAATTTGTTGTTTTTCTTTTATGTTTTTCTTAGCCCCGACTTCAAGATGTTGTAGAAAGAAGTCGGTTAAAATTTTTGGCTTTTAGTGTAAACTCGGTTTTGTTTTTGTTAAAAAGAAATTAATTAAATTAATTTTAATCAACATTTTTTTCATAATCTTCAACTCCTTTGGTGACTAAACAAATTTAGTTTCAACTGATAGTTTTAACATGAAGAATAGGCCTTGATAGGCTTACCTATTTATTTCTGTTCATGGCTACCTAGCAAGCGGGTATGAACAGGTAAGTCAATATAGGCACTACAACGCTCTGGTTATTGGTTAACCAATAGAAATTGGTATTGTTACGAGCTACAGGACTCGAATTAAAAATGCCGTTGGCACTACTATAGCATTTGTCAGAACTGTACAAACACGTATAAAACAAATACAAAAAAGACTGGATGTAACCAGTTCACACTGCAGGATTCAATGCAATTCGACACGCGTAAAGACCGTCGTCTATATCGCTAATGGAGAGTACTACAAAAGTCTTACTCGTCTCGTAGTCGTCACTTGACTGCTCACCCCTCCATTCGGGCATTGTCTTATATCAACTACACAGTACAAAAAATTGGCCGCGCGCACTGAGTTTCTGAGAAATAGTAATTTGCACACCTGCGAACGGCTAACAAAGTCGAAAACAATAACAATAAGGATTAGTTCGACGCTAATGATGGTTATAAAACAAGTAGGAGAACAGTAGCATATTTTTCTTAATTACAAATTCAAAACACAAATGAATTCCTAAGACGCAGGGAGACAATAAACAGCGCTTACAACAGGCAGATGTGCGCTTATCTTTGACGGCATGTAACAGTATCATAAGAAAGATAATTTAATTACAAGAATAACCATATAGACTTGCCTGCAAAAAATCGTTCATGGAATATTGCCATGCTTTGACTTCAAAAATAGCCATGAACTCTTTTCGATTGGCAAATTATCGGCGTGTTTAAAAATCAATATAATTTGATAAAAAAATATGTCTCCTCTGGTTATAAGATGGGTGAAGCTCAATCTTCAGCGTCTCTTAGACTATATCACAATGATCATTGACTCCAGGCGCCACATGGCGGTAACCTCGTGAGCAAGGTCTTATACTTGATATTTACTTAGTGTTTTTCCCTTTCTTCACGAGGTTATCGTCATGACGTATACTGATGTCAACTGGCGTTGCTCGCGCAGATTGATCTACCTACAATGGTCCTGTCAGTGATAATATAACGGTCCCAGTAGAGCGTTTTCGAGAGCTGGCTTCGGCGAGTACAACGTACCTAATTAGGAGACATCTACCAACCTATACAAAGTATCTTCAGCGAATTTCATATTGATGAAGAACTGATGGATTGACGAGCCTTCAACCACAGTGTAGTTGATACGTGATTGTCTAGCGAGCTGTTCCAACGAAGAGACCGGAGTCTAGAACCAAATAATGCGGCTGTTACACTATACGTTATTTAGGGACATTTGCCCTAAAACAGGGTGGCTTTTACAATTATATTAATTTAAATAAATTAACAAATTTAACTAACAAACACGCATATTGTATATCCCCATTTTAAGCAAGTTACGCTTGTGTCATGGGTAATATACGACGGACTACTCTGGGGCCGAACCCTGACAACCAGAAAATCCCTATTAATTAATTAATATTATAATATTATAAATGCGAAAGTAACTCTGTCTGTCTGTTTGTCTGTCCGTCCGTCCGTCCGTCTCTCCGTCCGTCTATCCGTCTATCCGTCCGTCCGTCCGTCCGTCCGTCGGATGGATGAACATAGGATACTTTTTATTCCGAAAAATGGGATAGTTTCCGGGATAAAAATATATTTGTCTCTCTGTTTGTTATCCTTTTATGGATAATTGGACCGATTTAGCTGAAATTCGGTACATATGTAATTTTAGTATCGAGGGCGGCCAAGGGATACATTTCATCCCGGATAATGGGATAGATTTATGTAAAGGCTATTTCGGAAACTAAGATAGGTTTTGTGATTTTGTCCATTTCGCCCACTCGATTCACTCGGAGTCCACTTGGGGTCCATTCGGGGTCCACTCGGGGACCACTCGGGACCACTCGGGGTCCACTAGGGGTTCACTCGGGGTCCACTAGAAGTCTGCTCGGGGTCCACTCGAGGTTCAATCAGGGTCCACTCGGGGACCACTCGGGATCCGCTCGGCATCCACTCGGGGTCCACTGTCCACTCGGGCTCCACTCGGGATCCACTCTAGGTCCACTCGGGACCACTCGGCGTCCACTCGGGGTCCACTCGGGGTCCACCCGGGGTCCACCCGAGGTCCACCCGAGGTCCACTCGGGGTCCGGTCGGGGTTCACTTGGTCCACTTAGTCCATGTTGTCCATGTTGCGTATTTTGTCAAGTTTTGTCATTTATGTAGTTTACAGATAGACGGGGGATGGTATAGTTTGCGATATAAGAACCTAGGAGTCGTCATCGACAGAGAACTGTCTTGGCGACCTCATTTAACTGATATCAGTAGGAAACTTTTCGCGTCATCCGCTTCGCTCAGGAGGTTGAAGAATTTCCTACCTACTGCTACTAAGGTTATGCTTGCACAATCCTTGCTTCTCCCCCTACTTGATTATGCAGATGCCTGCTATCTAAACATAACCCAGGAACAACTAGATAAGCTAGAACGCCTTCAAAATGTTTGTATCCGGTTCATATTTGGTTTGCGTAATTTCGTGATAAGCTTAAATGATTACCTATTCGCTTTCGCTGGAATGTTCACTTACTCTCACTTTTGCACAATATCCTTTACAATCCCTGTACCCATAATCACATATTTAAAAGAAATTTTTTGTTTTCTCTATCAATCTCATTCCTGTAATTTGCGCTCAAATAAAAATCTTTTGTTAACAATACCTACACACACTTCTTCCTTCGTAGGAAATTCTTTTGCCGTACAGGCTGTTCGACCGTGGAATCCCCTCCCCTTACCAATCAGACAAGCTAAATCAATGATTACATTCAAACGTATGGTCACTGACCATTATTGGTCTATTAAATAAAATTGCTGCATTACATGAATGTATCTATTGTTCGAATGTATATATATCTAATTTATAATATCATCTTTATCTAATTATATATGTGTATATAGTAGTATATTTATATTGTATTTTATTTTTAATAATATTTAATTGTGATTTTATTACTTTTATTTTAGTTTAGTACACCACCAAAAATGTTTTGAAATTTCGTTTGAAATCTCCTTAGACACCGGGTTGCCTGGAAGAGATCGCTATAAGCGATAAGGCCGCCCATTGTTCTAATGCAAATGTATCCATATCAATTGTCTAGAATTAAGTTTATGATGAACAATAAAGAGTTTTCATTAATTCATTCATAAAATGAAGTGAATCTTTCGGGGGCAAATACATAAAAATTTAATAGAATGTAACTTGTACCGCCTGCTCTTTAAACAAGAGATGCGCATCGGGGGCTGACCCGCGGCGGAGCCGCGTAGTTAACTCTAGTAGTAAATAACGTAGAAAATTCGTTTTCCAAAATTTACCATACCAAGAATCTAACCCAGAGCCTCTACGTTGCAATGTGGTAGGCCGGCTAAGGCTTAGCCCGCTCAACCACAGGCCGTCAAGCTCAGATAAAATGACAATGTCACTTCGATGTAGAGATAGCTTAGAAAAATAAACATGTCAATAAGTTTGTCCTACAAATAAAACATATTGTTACGGGGTAGCTTCAGTTCATTTACGGTCATCCATTCGTACGTTATAATTAGTCTTAACAGTGGCGACCCCGACGTGATTTGAACACGCAACCTTCTAATTAGTCTTAAGAATATATATAAAAAATCAATTTACTTACAATAATTATATTCGACGGAGAAGAGGCGAGTACCGTGGGAGAGGAAAACGTCCCTCCTCCGCTCGCGTTCATTCAAACACACACATTGTAAAATGTATGGTCAATATTACATCGTTGGTTTCGTTTTCTCATATAACGATAAAACAAGAAACTCTGGATTTACCCCAAAAATCCGGAATATACTCCGCAATTTTGATTGATTGATCTGGTAACCTTAACCGGAATATTTAGCTATGCTCCGCCCACCCTCTATCCAGGATGTCTAAATTAATGTAATAGAGGCTTATTATATCCTAGGTCTTAGTTAAAATTTTGAATGTAACTTACTTGCATCCTTTCAACGGTGAGAAACGCAGCGAGATTTGCTGTGAAGGTGGCCAGCATAAGGACCACGAACAGCCAGTAAGCAGCGACTAGGGTCCGCCCGCTTAAAGCTTTCGGAGCTTCACCGCCACCTTGCGGCGTGAAGGAAGTGAGGACAAACCAGAAACTCTCTTTGAGAGTGAAATCCCTATAAGCAATTTTCAATTTGCTTACTTAATTGCATACGTACCACAGTCCTGCTTCTTCCTAATCTATCTATAATATTATAAAATTCTAAACATGTCGTGTCTGTACATTGGAGCTACTAAAAAAAACAACTGGAATACACTATATCAACGATAGAGAACACAATGCAATTTTTTTTTTTGATTTCTCGTCTGTTTGTTCGTGATTTACTTAAAAACTACTGGGCCGATCTTGATGGGGTTGTCGCTGATCGGCAGCTAATTCTTAGACTTAAAATCTGCGCTACTTTGTAGCCTGGGAATTTTACTGGGAATGATTTAAAATGGCCCGATTAAAAAAAATCGAATTCTAATGTGATTTTTTCACTGTTCGACAGCAAATTTTATGTAATAATAAAATCTGTGGTTTTTTTTTATTCCGGGAATCCCACGGTAATTTTCCCGGGAGCGGTTTGTAGTTGTTCGGGTGCATAAAAATAACCTTATTCTGATACAGCTTTCACTAAAACTATAGCATACATTCTTTTAAAATGATGTGGTATTCCGTGTCTCGGGAATCCCGTGGGAATTTCAAGTCAAGCGTGGACGAAGCCGCGGGCATATCCTAGTTATTATATATTATTTCTTTCCCCAAACAGTTTTGTTATTACGTAGCAGACAAACAGACAGACGGACCATCTGATCGAAAGTGGTTACCGTTTCCTACAGACGTTAGCAACACCAGGTGCGAAACCACGTGGTGCCAGCCTTTAGGATGAGTTATATATTTTTTCATGTAGAACCCGAATCTGTAATTAGATATTAAGAAACTCTCCCGCACAATCTGTGCTAATTAAATTAGTGTAAGATAAATGTAATAATTATAAGACTTTTTTTATAAGTATACTTGTGTAAATTCAGTGAGTGAATAAAGTGCAGAGTTTATATTTTATATGTTTGAAATTTGATAGCTACTAAAGCTTTTTTTCTTCTTTAAATTATAATTTTTCATACAACAAAATATCAAATTGCATGTAAAAGCCATTGAAAAGTTACATTTAGGGTTGCGTTTCTCAGAGGAAGCAATTTTATTTTTTTGAAGTGTAGGGGGTTAGTGTAAGCTTAAGTTCAAGTTTGTGGAGTCACCACCCTTGTCCCCCGGCCACCATCTTGGAAAAAGGGGTACAAAGAGTTTTCGCGCTGTATCTCGTAAACTAGCAAACCTACAGAAAATTTTACAAGACATTATTTATAGCAAATTAAATTGTCTACAGCTTTATTCTTAATATTTTCAAAATATCTGTATTCGGTTCATATTTGGCTTGCGCAAATATGACCACGTTTCCGAATATCGTAAGAAGCTTAAATGGTTACCTATTCGTCTTCGCCGGAATGTTCACTTGCTCTCTCTTTTGTATAACATCCTTTTTGATCTTCGTACTCCTCCTTATTTAAAGGAACGTTTTGATTTCCTACATCTTTCTCATTCCCGTTATTTGCGCTCTAGTAATAATCTCTCCTTAATGACACCTGTACACACTTCTCCCTTCGTTGATAACTCTTTCACGGTACAGGCTGTCCGTTTATGGAACTCACTGCCACTCAACATAAGACAAGCTAAGTCAGTATCCTCTTTTAAAATCATGCTTTCAAATTATTTTTGGTCCTCTCAGGTATAATAGTGCTGCTTATTCTGTATGTATTATGTATATATGTATGTATATACTGTGTTTATATAGTATATAATAAAGATTTTATTTTATTTTTAAACATTTACTTATTTCATATATTTTTCTTTTTATATTACTTATTGTCTACACCGCCACTGTCATATTTTAATATTTTCCTTAGTTTAAGGGGTTGCCTGGATGAGATCGCTTTAAGCGATAAGGTCGCCCTTTGTTCAATATTTATTGTAAGTATCTAGTTTTTAAGAAAGTAGTTTTAGTTTTGGTGAACAATAAAGTGTTGTCATTCATTCATTCATTTTTTGTCATTAAATGGAAAATAAAAAGGTTATAAACATATATAACTGAAATTTTTTGAACAAATTTTCTTTTGGGCGATATAACTTGTTTCATTTTACAATAAAATGACATCAGAGCAATGTTATAGAGGGTTTTTTAAAAGTAATTTTCTCTACAAATTTGTTTAATTTCACTAATATCTGGGTTTTACAGTGCTCCAAAGTTGAACGAACGGGTTCTCTTGAATATTCGTAAGAATACGATGAAAACGAATCATTAGGCTTAGTTTTCTATTATATATTTTTTTATTCATATAATTTATCGTTTTCTTAACATTCCTATGTTATTATTAATTTTCTATCACACCGATCAAACCAGCCCTAAAAATAAAGATAATTATTCCATCGTGGCTCTACCACGTTCGAACCACCCATTTCGTTATAAAAACTGTTTATTTAAAGTTCTTTTTCTTCTTCTTCAGCCAGTCTCTGTGCACTGCTGGCCGTAGGCCTCTCCAAGTTTGCGCCACATATCACGGTCTCCCGTCTTCCACATCCAGCCCCTGCCGGTGACCTTGCGCAGGTCGTCAGGCTATCGGGCTGGAGGGCGTCCTATGATACGTTTGCCGAGAACACGTTCTCCACTCCAGGACTCGTTTGCTCGTCATCACCTTCGGCCGTCGGTCATGCTATAGATGTAACCGGCCCACTGTCACTTCAACTTGCTAATCTTGCCAGTTATATCGGTTACCTTGGTTTTTGTTTTTATGTTTCTGGCCAAACTGCCAAGCAGATCACCTGGTGGTAGATGGCTACCGTTGCCCATGGATATCTGCAACACTAAGGGAGCCGGTGTGTTACCTACCTCGTTGAGACTTTAAGTATCTGTTCATGCCCTTTTTGAAGAGCCCCATATTGTAGCGCTCTGGGAAAACCGCGGGAGGGTTCATCCTATAACTTGGAGACATGTGGCATGAAGGAGCGTCCGCCACGTGCCGTGGAGGACTTCCAAGTGTCTAGGAAGTCTGGATGAAATCCTAATCGCCGGCGATTGGTGCGATGATATGGTAATGGCGACGTAGGCACCAAATCAAATAGCTCATCAGAGCACTCCCCGCGTTGTACAGACGGTAGAAACGCTTAGAGCGCCGACGTCTCTTCTATGGCTGAGAGACTCTAAACCGTCTGTAATTTCGGGATCGTCGCCAATCCAGACCGCTCGGCGCTGCAAGGAGTCAAGTGGGAGCAGATGATACTGAGGTGAACCAACCCAAAGATGGGAGCAGTACTTCACATGAGGACGGACTTGAGCTTGATATAATAAAAGCCTATGTCCCGGTGTGATTTCTGTTCTCTGTTCCTGGTTCTCTTATGGATGTCCTTATTTCTGATTCTATCCATAAAAGAAATACCTAATATAGCTCGCTCCATAGCTTGTTGAGCAACTTTAAATTTGTGGACCAGTCGCACTGTCAGTGTCCATGCCTCGACACTGACTGATGTATTTCAAATTATAAGATGTGTTGGTCTTTAATATATCAAAGAACTGACCTGCAAGGATAGGGATAAGATTCCGGACTGTTCCTTGCAGAGTATGGAGAGTATTTCTCCAGGAGCCATATCATGAACCCAGTCAGGATGAGAGCTGCCACGATGCTCAGCCAGACTTCTGTCCTTAACACCGTCATAAATTTGAAGAGGGAGGTCTTTCTTATAGGTTTTCTTAATACTGCGAAAGGTAATTTAATATAGATAGATAGATAGATAACAGTTTATTATACACCAATACAAAAATGAACTTAAAGACTAAAATTATATCTAGTTGTGTACAAAGGGCGGTCTTATCGCTAAAAAGCGATCTCTTCCAGACAACCCCATAATTTTAATTTTAAAATTAATATAATATGGATGCAACACCCGGTTAAAAAAGAAACTTCCTCATTTTTTTTATAGCTGGAGTACTGCAGACAAGGCGGCCGGCCCGGCTGATGGAAAGCGGTTACCGTCACCTATGGACGTTTGCAACACCAGAGATGTCACCAACGCGCTGCCAGCCTCGAAGAAATTTTATGACACCCTTTTTAAAAACCCCATATTGTAGCGCTGTGGATAAACCAGGGCTGAGAGCTCATTCCAAATCCTCACGGTGCGCAAGAGAAACGTTCTAGAGAACCGTTGCGTACAAGAGCGAAGCGGCTCTAGGAGTGGGGAATAAACGCCAAGCCGATGGCGTGCGGTGCGGTAGTAAAGAAAGACGAAGGCACCATTCTGAATAGCTCCTCAAAACACTCCCCATTGTTCAGTCGGTAGAATACGCAGAGAGACGCGAAGTCTCTCCGAAGGCCAAACGTATGTCAATCGTCTGTGAGTATGGGATCGTCGACAATGCGAACGGCTAGACGTTGAATACTTTCCAAGGGATTTAGTTGGTAGGTGGGTGCCCCGGCCCACAAGTGTCAACAGTACTCCATATGCGGCCTCACCTGGGCTTTGTAAAGCACAAGGCGTTGCCGCGAAGTAAAATACTGCTTGGACCGGCTTAGCACTCCCACCTTGGAGGCAAGTTTTGCCTTGCATTGAAGGTGACCTCTGATCTGTACATCATTTGCAATGCCGACACCAAGGCTCCCTATACTCTTAGAGGTGGTAAAGGGTATTCCTTAGAACTGAAGCGCATCTATGAATGGGGTTTTCATAGTAGAGAATACGCAGACCTGTGTCTTTGTGGGACTGAATTGGACAAGATTTTGTCTCCCCCAAACAGAGACTCTCTTTAAGGAGTTCTCTACCTCAGACTCAAGTCTTAACCGAATTCCCTCCACAAATGATCGTAGTTCTCCAGAGTACCTCAGACCCAAGTCTTTGTTGTCAAAATATGTGTTAATATCTTTTTTTTCAAAACGTGAATATTTTTTCTTGATG
Organism: Dendrolimus houi; assembly: GCA_039645545.1. Lineage (NCBI taxonomy): Eukaryota > Metazoa > Arthropoda > Insecta > Lepidoptera > Lasiocampidae > Dendrolimus > Dendrolimus houi. Next base: position 2,880,198 of record CM077145.1, read on the forward strand.
ACCATGTCTAAATTAAATTTGACAATACATTATATATAACTTGACAATTTTTATTATTAATTAATATTTCATTTTTGACATTGTATTTCTAAGGAATAACTCTGCACTTGACATATTATCTATAATTACTATATAATTCCAGAACAATAAAGTAATATTGATGTCTGTGGATTGAGTGGGTTACAATCTGTTTTTGCTAATTAGTTGATTTTCAACTTTTAATTACTATTTGCGTGCCTGAAAGGGCAAAACATACGAAACAAAATAACATATTGATATCTAATTTTTTTACTAACCATGTTTTTTAAGCAAATAAATGATTTGATTTGTGTTAATTTATTTATATATTAATAGTAATTTCACTGTTTATTTATAAAGTCTGTGCACATTTATAAACTTCTTAATTTATAAGACTGTCTTAATTTATAAATTCCCTTATTTATAAGGTCAGTGTCAATTTACAAACATCTTACCAATCAATATACCAGTTTGTTCAAAATATGGAGCAACGAAATCTATTACTTCTTCTCTTTCCGCAGTCATTGTTAAGGCCGCCACCGCCATATCTGTTTCCTAAAACATAATTGTTACATGAAAATAATTGCGACCTACAAACTACTGAGCACTGGACTCCCATTTATAGTGGGAATTAAAAATAATATTACTTTACTCACCCCACGCATTAAATCTCCAACCACCCCATTCCAACTTCCATTTGGCAATTTCTGACCAAATCCACCCGATTTTGGAGTTATTATTTCATAGTCGAATTGTAAACCCTAAAAAGATTACAAAATGATTTTACGAATAAACTAATCTTTTTTTTATTGCAGGAGTTCAGCAGACAGGCAGACGGCCCACTTGATGGAAAGTGGTTACCGTCGCCTATGGACATTTGCAACACCAAAGGCGCTACAAATGCGCTGCTGCGCTCTTAAAGTAGACTGGAACCTGGTCACTGATGCCGGAACACAACACAAGTTTGTTATGGCGGCATATTCTAGACCAGGGGTGGTCGCCATCCAGTCGAGCAAATACCCTACCACCTGGCTGTGGGTTGTTTAGTCGCCTCTTACGACAGACCGCCCCAACGCAGGAAATTGTATTCTTTCTCCGTTCCTGCACAGATAAAACGGATAATTTTCCAATATGCTTTTAATAATAATACTCTTTATTATACACCAACATAAAAACAGTAACACATTTTCATATCTTAAAATTAAAAAGTAGTAGTACAATGAATGGGCGGCCTTATTGCTTAAAGCAATCTCTTCCAGACGGCCTTTGGATGGACAAGGATCTTATTCACAATAATTTGTTGGCGTGCATCTTATGATTATACTAATGACAATATATATACATATATATATACACACACACACGCACACACACACACATAGAATAAAATAGAATAGAATAGAAAACACTTTATTGTTCACCAAATAAACAAGTACAGAATAAATAATTACAATACTTTAACGGCAAAACAAAAGGCGGCCTTATCGCTTAAAGCGATCTCTTCCAGGCAACCTGACTGAGAGGATACTTTTAACAACTTATGTCTAGGTATAATTAAATTAAAAAGAAGTAAAAAAAAGGAAGAACAGCACAATGTGGACAGTAAACAGCTAAGTTAAGAAGAATAGAAAAAAATATATATTTAATTATAAACTAAGGTAATGGTTTTTGACAGATTTTTTAAATATGGCAAGTGATTTAGCTTTTCTGACATCTACGGGTAAAGAGTTCCAAAGGAAAACAGCCTGCACAGCAAAGGATTTGGAGTAAAATGTTGAAGAATGTGCAGGTGCCTTTAACAGGAGGTTATTAGAGGAGCGCAAATCGAAGGTGTGTGATGTATGAAGGAAGTTGAAACATTCTTTAAGGTAAGGAGGAGTGTAGGGTATAAATAGTGTACGATATAATAAATGTAGAAGATGAGCATTCCGGCGAAGTGAGATTGGCAGCCACTTGAGTTTTTTGCGATATTCAGAAATGTGGTCATATTTTTTTAATTCAAATATGAATCTAATACAAACATTTTAAGACGCTCAAGTTTGATAAGTAGCTCTTGGGTAATGTTAAGATAACAGGCATCCGCATAGTCAAGGATGGGTAGTAAAATTGCTTGAACAAGCGAAATTTTGGTGGCGGTTGGAAGAATTTTTTTTAGTCTTCTGAGTGAGGCATAGGATGCAAAGATCCTGCGACTTAGCTCGATAATGTGGGGTCGCCAACACAGTTCCTTATCGATGATTACGCCGAGATTTTTGACTTGGTCACTAATAGGAATATACGAAAACACACACACACACACACACACACACACACACACACACACACACACACACACACACACACACACACACACACACACACACACACACACATATATATATATTGTTACGAGTTGCAGGACTCGAATTAAAATGCTGTCGGAATTATTATAGAGTTTATTAGAAAATATAACAGAACGCAACCAGTCCAAACGTAATGCCGAAGATCGTAATTCAATAACGCGCAAAGTCCGTCACTAAATAGATTACTGAATGTACACAAGTCTTGCTTCGCTCGTGGTTATCGCTCGACTGCTCTTCCTTAATCGGGTCCTTGCTTTATATCGCACAAATGCAACATGTCCGCCCGGCAGCGTAGACCGAATTTCCTGGAATCGTAATCCGCACACCTGGTTAATTATGCCTGCAAACGACCATAAACGAGTACAATAGGCTGTTCTCCACAAAAACCAATAAATAAGTAAACAAAAGAAGACAATCATAAAAGAATTACTATTAGTTCAAATGCCGACAGGTAATAATAAAGTATGTTTTTTATAGATATGCAGGTGGGTTTTGTTTTTGTTGGAACTTAAGTTGTAACAATATATATATATTTATATTATTACATATTATGCTTACATTCATATACATAAAAACATATTCCATTGTTACACAGAAACCTTATTGGGTTTATTCTTGTCCCAGTGAAACGAGTAGAATAGATTAGGTTATGATACATAGTGACATTTTAAAAAGGACTTTACACAATATTAATGTTATATCAAAAATAGGAGCAGAGGCGAGGAATTGTTATCATCATTCTAGTGTTTAGTACTGATTTGACAATAATAAGCGGATTTATCATCATACTAATATATGGTTCTCATTTAGTGCCAGTTCTGCACATGTCAGCCTGACAATCCGCTTGCGCAAACATTTACACAGGTATCATTGCATTAAAATGTCTATGCCCTATTCTCCCCTAGAAATATTTATCGTAATTTATCCAGGAAACTATTCCACTATCCGGGATGGAAAATATCCTATGGCATTTCTCGGTAATCAAACTATATATACAGGATGCGTTTTTCAAGCGGGCCTATGCGAAATAGGGATATACACTAAATAAAATAATAATAATAAATCGGCAAACAAACACACACACTGTATATCCCCAAACTAAGCAAGTTACGCTTGTGTTATGGGTAATATACCCAGACCATAGTAAATAACGGAGAAAAATACGTTTCCGAAACTTACTATACCAGGAATCGAAGCCGGAGCCTCTGCGTTGCAGTGAGATAAACCGGCAAAGGCTTAGCCCGCTCAACCACAGAGCCCGTCAAACACTGAAAGCCTTGAGGCTAATTTTAATGAAAAGTATAATTCAGAATCTGCCAGTGTGAATTAGCCCCTATTTTTTGTTCCCTTTTTTTCCCAACAAGCATACCCTACCTTTTAAACTACTACAACGTCAAACAACAGCTAACTTCTTTTTCATTGGGTTTCCGATACTTGAGGATAAGAAAGAAGACAACATGGGACTAAAGAACGCCAAAGAGCGTTTGTTAACCTCCGTTGATGGCCGTGCAGCCATTGATTACAGTCTCGAGGTAAAACATCACTCGCACCAAGACTGTTGAAACGGGGCGTGCAGGTGTTCCACGCGCGAGTTTCTCACTTTTAAAGTGAGATTAAGCTCATTTGCAATCCAGGCAACATGGGATTGTCTACTTACGAACCGACACCGCCAAGATGGTGGGTAGCCTATTCATCATCATCGTTCAAGCCTTAAATTCTGGTTTCATTTGGAGCGTTCACTTAAATGAGCGAAGTGCACTTTTATAATTTTTCTCCACTTTGTGCAATGTTTAATTTCCCTTACTTTGTCATCATTGGTACAATGGTAGCTAAACTTTTGTGTTGTGAGAGAAGAAACTTCTATACTGCTAGTTATTTGTCAGTATTAAGAACTTTGCAGAGTTATGCTGTTTACTGAACTATTGTCTTTCATAATATTCTTCTTTTATGATATTAGAACTTACCTCAGCAATCTTATCAATGAGATCTATGCAATAACCTTCATATACTGGCTGTCCATCTTCTGTGAACATTTGTTCTCCAGTATTGGGGTCTAGTTTGTGCATCGTCCAAGGTATAGCCTGAAAATGAAGCGCCATTTATACCTGTAGTGAGTCATTACTCACCTCTGAGCACCGCACGTGCACTAGGAGATAGTAATTGTAAAAATGATATGTCTTCTTGAACTCACAGCTGAAGTTCCGATTCTGAAGAACATCCTGAGAGGTTCCAGAGTCACACCAGGCAAGAGGGTATAATCCTCGTCGGCATTCCAACTTGCTATCTTCTCCAGACCCTGCTCTGGCTTGTAGATAGATAGAATGAAAAGGGATCTTAAGTACAAGGTTTGTCTGTAAAAGTAATGTACGTAAATTACTCAAGATTTCGAGATCCAAGTCGGTGAAAATAAATTACTTCATAATTATACCCAACATGACAATCTAGATGAAACAACAATTTCAACTGTCAGATAGAGTTGCCAGATGTCCGGTTTTCGACCGGACAGTCCGGTTTTCTTTGTGTTTATCCGGTCAAAAAGTCTTGATAAACCGGACAAGAAAAACAAATTCTTTCATTATCTAGCAAACTCGAAAGAATGTTCGAACGTTTCGTTCGAGACGCCGCCACCCCGAATTTTGCGTTTTATTTAATATTACTGTTTATTGCACTGAAGGAGAATCCGAAGAAGCCATCTCAGGCAACAAAATTTTATTAAAAGCAATGGCATCCAGTATGAAATATATGAAAAAATAGATTGGCTCTTAATTTAGCATTCGATTCAAATTTAAAAAGATAGTTTTCAGTCAATTTACATGTTAATAAAAAAAATGACCAGTTTTTTCGAACACATCTGGCAATCAGTACAGGTAGCGTTCCGGAGATCCTCGTTGCTAGTCTTTGAAGCTTTACGATGTAAGCGTTTCTATTTAAACATTGTGCTGATAATAGGGCCCCGAGGCAAAGCATTTCCAAATGGAATCAGAATGAGAATCTTTCCACGACTAGCATATGGTTAATAGTACCAATGATTAGGATATATAAATATGTCGTACGACCGGTCATGTTATACGGATCCGAATGTTGTACGACTAAAATGGTAGAGCACAAACGTCTCCACTCAGATGAGATGAGAATATTGAGATGTATGGGTGTTATGTTACAAGAATGGATAAGGTGAGGAATTAGTACATAAGGGGATCATTGAAAATTGCCCATGTGACTGTAAAATTGAGATGAAGAAGATTAAGATGAGGAGGAATGAAAATAATGGTAAACTACAAGATTGATGGCTACAAACGTAAAGGTAGACCAAAAAAGAGATGGATGGATTGTGTGAAGGATGGTATTGTGATTTATGGTGTGCCAGAGGACGTATGTCAGAATAGAGGAGTATAAAAGGAAAAGACGTATTGTGCTGACCCCAAATGATTGGGAGAAGATAAAAGAACTTTGAATTTTTCTTCCATGCAGAAACGGAAAAAAATACTAATTTCTGCGGCTGGGTGGCCTTTCGTAAGAGGCGACAAAGCAACTCAAAGCTAGGTGGTAGTGCATTTGTCCGACTGGATGGCTACCACCCCTGGTCTAGAGTATGCCGCCATAACAACCTTGTGTTGTGTTCCGTCATCGGTGACCAGGTTCCAGTTTCTCCTTTAATGCCGGTAGAAGATTGGCAGCACCGCTGCTATTGCTAATATCCATAGGCAACGGTAACCACTTTCCATCACTGAGCTTCAGCAATAAAAAAAGTGTGTGTATTGTGAATAAACGTGATATTTCAATTTGATTGAATCTGCTATCTACCTAACATTATGTATGTATACTCACCTATCCTCCTTCCAAAAGAAGAGGGTTTCGTTACTGCCCTCGCTATCTTCTGCAAACTGGTTATACATTACATCTTTCGTGCTATTCATATTATCACTGCTTTGAAGGTTATCGCAGTTAATTTTAATAGTGAAAGTTAAATCACTTGACAGTTTCAAATAAACTTCTGTTATGTATTGGAGTAGAGAGTTTAATAGTTCTTGAGTTCTCTGGAAAAAGAGAAAGAGGTAAAACTTTATTGCACACCAAAATATACAATTAAAAACAAACCACATTTACATATTTTCTAGGCACAACAATAGGCGGCCTTATCGCTCAAAGCGATCTCAAAGCACAAGTCTTTGATATTACTTAGACCGGCTTAACACACCAAGCTTATTAATTAAGCCACGCGCATACACTTGTTTTTTGTGCAAGATGATAATAACTACGGAGCGCGTCGCGACGTGCAATAATATTGTGGCGAACGAGAGTAGAACTTTTTGGCAGCGTAAGCCGCTCTCAAGACTTTTAGAAAAAGGTAAAAGATTCTGGAAGAAAAAACAAGGACAGATACATTTTAGAAAGGGATAGACGATGAACGAAAGTTCTAGAATAGAAGGTTCGGGAAGGAAAAGACGGACATAGATAGATGTTAGAAAGGGATAGATGATAAATGAAAGTTCTAGAATAGAAGGTTCAGGAACGAAAAGACAGAGACAGATAGATGTTTAGAAAAGGACACATAGTAAATAAAAGAATAACGCAAAGAAGAGCAAAATTACGGGTTCCAGAAGATTCTTCCGGGTATATAAGCAGCGTAAGGCACGCCTACCGGGCAGTTTATAGTTTAAGTTCAGTTGAAGATAGCGAAGCGACAAGTGCGATACAAGAGAGTTGGAAGAGAAGTTTAATAGAAGATAGTGGCAAGTTTAAAGAGTTGAAACAAGGGTTTAGTAGAAGATAGTGACGAGTTTAGTGGGCAGTTGAGTGAAGGGGGAGTGTAGCGTAGTTAAAAGTAGGTCCAGAAGCGAGCTACGCGTGATAAATTCGAGGGTGAATACCGCAGGAGCAGGAGGTGGTCTACACAATATCCGCGACGGTAAGTGAGACATCTTATCGTCGGGACAGAGCGTTATTAGTTGTGCGTGTAGGGGCAACCCTGCGGAGAAAACTCACGTACGGCTGTGTAAATGAACAAAATTGTTTAGTTAAAAACTGGTGTTTTCGTCCAATCCTAAGTGCGAACCCCCGCTAGCACGTAACAAAGCGTGTAGGCCGGGGTGAAGTGCGGTGCGGGCCGGGGGTGGAACAATACTGAAGCACGTTTGTCCACCTTTCTTTGAATCAGGGAAAAATGGTGGCCCAAACACATATGTATGTACCTGTAAATCTCCAGGGCATGAACACTCTTTGACTCCCATAATACGGCAACATTCTGAAGGATCGGCTAGCAATATTACTGTGGGTAGAACCAGTTGGGTCGTATCTATAGTACTGTAGTCTGTTAATACCAGATTCCATCTATAGCTTCGGCGTACTAGCTTCTCTTTAACTGCCTGTATTGATAGAAATATTGTCAATACTTATAATATAAACGCTTAATTTAAAACATCAATAATTTACAATTACAAAATTACATATAATCGAATACAATAAAAGAATTATTTGTATCGTATTCTACCCATAGTCCCTCAAGACTATAAGTAGTATACTGAGCCCAAATCACCGTCTTCTATGGGTAAGGTGCCCAGAAGGCTGGCTACGTTTCCTCGCTGGATCGCCATACTGATCCGTTGGCCGAAGTAAGCACCAGCCCTCTGATCACCTGAAGAGTCAATGAGTCGTTTAAATATCTACTTATAATATTAAATATATACTCTTATAGCGTGATATTAATTAACGGGCGCGGCAGACATTGTCCTGGCCTGAAAAAATAAAAATCTAGAACCCGATTGCAGCGCCACCTACCCAATTCTGCTACATCAATATCTTGACGTTGTGAAGATATTCAACGTACGATTCTATTGTGATAATGTCAAAAATTCATATTCTACTATCCACGTTATCTTCTCGATATCGTCCAACCAGAATAATAGTAGAAAAATTGGTATTACCTTTTCCAGAAATGGCGTTAACCGAAATTAATATTGATTAAAAAAAACATGTGCGTCTCGGGACGTCCGAAGAAGTGATAACTTAAACTAATCTAAGTTAAACTATTTAATATTGAAATTGTTTAACTTGAGAAAAGCTTAGGTTACTACTAAAATTGCTTACTTAAATTACTACTTAAATGAAACTAAACTTAAATGAAACTACCTTAATTTTATGTATATAGCGTGTGGGTTAGAGTGAGAGAGGAGGAGCCTGCCTACCGCTGCCGTATGCGTGAGAGAAAGGGCAGCCAGACAGACTGGCGCCGTAACGCGTTACATAACGAAGCGGTTTACCCATAAGAAGTTATCACTTCAAAAATTCTAAAAAAGAAAGAAACCGACTTCACGAGTAACCAAAAAAGCAAAAAAAAAATTCTCTACCCTTGAAGTCGGTGCCAAGTAAAACATAAAAATTACTACATTTTGCAATATTTTGTTGTTGTAACAACGTATATGTTAATTTTATGTTTTGCTTGATTTTGAGTCATTTTTTTGCTATATCTTCGGTATCCATGGTCTAGAAAGAGAGAAAGAAAAAAAATATTTGAAGAAATAGCGACAAACTTACATAGCTAACATGTACTTAAAGATAAAAACATATTTTGCCGACATAATATCCGACACAACGCTGATTTTCAATGCAAACCTTCCTTATGGCGTAATACTAAAACGACCCGAGCAGCAATTTAAAGAATTGTTATCATCATTTAAGTGTTTACTTCTGATTTGATAATGAAAAGAGCAGTTCACTTAATCTGCGGTATAGCCGAAAATTATTTGCGGAAGTATATGGCGGAGACAAATAACTTAGACAAAACTTGCTTTGATAATTATGGAAAAACTTGTTGGTAGGTCTGTTTTCCCTAATGCAGAGGAACATGTGAATGTGAAAAATCATGTTAACGATTTGTCAAGGCTCATTATTGAAAGATATTTGCGCGTTCGTCTTTTTTACGAGGCAAAAAAAGACAATGTAGTGAAAACAGCATTATCAAAGCGGCGATTGTTCAGGAAACAAATACAGTTTACAGGTATCTAAACTGATTATTTCGATATTAATTTGTTTATTTTTCTTAATATGGGGACTATTTGATAATAAATTTTTTTTACTTGATTGGTTTACTTTAGTTATAATTTAGACCCTATTTTGCATATGTGAGCCTGATGGTCCGCTTTGAGAATTAATATAGAATTGTGGGGGGTGACCCGTATAGGGTGGAGGAGCGAGATGGAATGCTCCTCCGTCTCAAAGGAAGCTCTTCCAGCGGGGCTAGTGTTGTTCCTCGCAGGCCTAGGCCCATCTGTTATTGTTGAAAATTTTGTATATATTGTTACGAGTTTGCGGGACTCGAATTAAAATGCCGTTAGAATTATTATAGAGTTTATTAGAAGTATACAAACACGTATAACACAGGTACAAATATAACCGAACACAACAAATCCAAACGTAATGCAAAAGGACGTAATTCAATAAAACGCGCAAAGTCCGTCCGTCAATATTAGATTCCCGATAAGGTACACACGTCACGCCTAGATCGTAGTTGTAGCTCAACTGGCTTGAGAGAGGGGCTCAATCAGGCCATTGTTTTATACTTCACAAATGCAAATGGCCCGCCCGGCAAGGTCGACATAATTTCCTAGAATTAGCTTGTACTTATAAGCGAAAACGAGTGTAAACGAGTACAATAGAACAATAGGCTGTTCTCCACTATAACTAGAATCGTATGCCAATAAATGAGTGAACAATAGAAGACGATCATAAAAGGATTACAATTAGTTCAAATCCCGACAGGTAATAAAATGTGCTTTTACAGATCTGTACGTGGAATTTGTCTTTGTTGGAGCCTAAGTTTTAACAATATTCTTTGTACGTTTTGGGAAACGTTTGAGACATCCATTATTGCACAGCGCCATCTATTTGTTTGTAAGTGTTCCACTACAGAATCTTTTCAGATTATATTTGGTTGATTTGCGTTTATGTACGTACATTGATTGCAGGTCCTCTGGGAGGTAATATACAATTATTGATGTTATATACTCTTCAAGCTCTGTCTCATATACATTGTTGTACATAAGTATACTATATTGTTACGAATTTGTAGGATATTAATTCGAAAATGCCGTTGTAATTGTCACAAAATTTATTAGAAGTACACATACGTAATTTACAGTTCTTACAAGTACAGCCGAATACAACAAAACTGTAGGGCGGAAAATCGTTATCACATAAATTGTGCAAAGTTCGTCGTTATAAGATTCTCGCTCCCAAAGCGCATTAGGTGACGCCTCGTTCGCAGTCAGAAAACGACTGATGCATTTCCCGACTGACCGACTCTCATCCATTTGTAAATTAGACATGGCCTCCTAGCAACATGCCGCTGGTTCTTTAAATCGTTAAATGGTCAGCTTAATGGCTCCCAAGAATTCGCATGAAATACCAACAGAGGAAAGAAGGTTTTATGACGTCTTACGGCGACGTGAACAAAGAGATTACCGCGAACAATAGATCGCTCAAATTCAAAGGGGTCATAAGACACCTGCAAAATATTAGTATCGGCTTGCAACAATATTTACATACGTCAAATCTCGGTCTCATGACTATAGTTTTTATTATAACAAATATAAATCTTTTACGAACAAGATCCGACTCGCACATGGCCACTAATCTTTAAATAACCTCTTACCCTTTTATATGTCTCCATAACAAACCCACTCTCTCCCACCAGCACATGGAAACTTGGTTCAGGTCGCATGCTCTTCAGCATCTTCGAAGAGTCGCGACTCAAGCCAGGGTTCACCCATATCCGAATGTTGGAATTACCAAGTAGTTTGTATAGGGTTTTGTCCACATCTGTGATCGAAGAAAACTACCTTTCAAACAAGTCACAGAACAGACTGTGTCATGGAAAATTCTGTTTAACTGTTTGACAATAAAGATTAAAATTATTTAGATCAAAGTTGTTTGATTTTCTATCCTATCTAAGAAAATTGTTTAGAGATGTAAAATCTTTATATCTATATACATATAATAAAATTGTAGAGATCAAATTTCTGTACAATGAAAAAAAAATGCTAAAAACCGAATCAGAGGGATGTAAGAAGTGAAATAGAACTAATTTAGATTTTTTAAATATGTTATGTTTCTCTGTTTGTCTGTATGTTTGTACCGGCTAATCTCTGAAACTGACTGGAACCGATTTAAATGAAATTTTGTATGGTGGTAGCTTATATCCCTGGTCAACATATAGGATATTTTTGATCCCGAAAAATTAAAGACTTCCCGTTGGGTAGTTAAAAAACCGCACCACGCGGACTAAGTCAAATACTGTATGTAAGACAATATATATATATATATATGCGTGTGTGCGTGTGTGTATATATATATATGTATATTTATTTCTTAAATTAGTTTGAGTATTTATGTATGTATTTATTGCCTTTTCCTGCACCACCTACATCGCCTGATTCCAATTTCTTTCATGTAGGTTGCCTGGAAGAGATCGCTTTGAGCGATAAGGCCGGCTATTGTATTGTAAATGTGGTCTGTTTTTGCAATTGTATATTTCTATCTATACCTGCTTCACTTTCAACGACTATGGCCGCGTCTGTAGCGTTCCTGGACTCCAAATAATCATCAATGGCCTTCACAAGCTGCTGGGAGCCCAACTCCGTACGAATAAGAGGCACACCTGATGATGTAACGTCAGAAGAAAGAAAGAAAATGATTATTATTTTATAATTGTTAACAAATTTAAAGCCAACAACAATCTTGTCCTAAAAGGGGCATCAGTCTCAGCATAAAGCTGGTGTGCGGCAGTGGCTGACCAACGCTAGTCAGCCGCTGATCGTCACACATTAATTACATCATTGCAAAGCATGAAAGTAGAATCTTAAAGCAATAATATTATACAATTCTAACCATGCCATATCTATACATTGCATCTATTAAAAAAAACAACTGGGATCTATCAAATATATAAAATTCTCGTGTCACAGTGTTCGTTACCATAGTCCTCCGGAACGGCTTCAGCGTTTTTATGAAATTTTGTATGCATATTCAGTAGGTCTGAGAATCGGCTACTATCTATTTTTCAAACCCCTAAGTGATAGGGGTTGTCCACCCCTAATATTTTCTTTTAATTTTTTTTTTTTTTTTTTTATTTTTAATAATGTTTCATTAAAATATACATACAACCCTAAATTTTCACCCTTATATCACCAACCCCTATTTTTTAATAGCGATATAAGTACTTTAATAATTTTCTACTTTGTTTGGTCAAGTTGATTCGAGTTTAGATTAACATTTGGTCGCGGTAGATGACGCTGTAATCGGGTTTTAGACAGATTTTTAAAGGCAGTACAACGTCTGTCGGGTATAGCTAGTACTTTATACATATAAAAGAAAGTCGTCTTAGTTACACCATCTATAACTCAAGAACGCGGCTGTACCGATTTGACTGAAAGTTAGTGGGGAGGTAGCTTAGAACCAGGAGACCATAGGATACTTTTTATCCTGATTTAACCGATTTGATGAAATTTGTATTGTGTGTTTGAATGGGGTCCCCATGGTTTCACGTGGACCGATTTTGGTGATTTTGTTTTTGTGTATTTGATTCACAATATCAACCGGTAGGTGGCGCTGAGATCGGGTTCTAGAATCCTCCTAATCACGTGTACCGATTTTGGTGATTTTGTTTTTGTGTATTTGAGTGGGTTCCCGGATGGTTTAGACTCACAATTGCAACCGGTAGGTGGCGCTGAGATCGGGTTCTAGAATCCTCCTAATAGTCTGAAGCAATTTTGGTGATTTTATTTTTGTGTCATAAAACAGTCTTTTAGGAATTCAGAAAATATGGCGGTACGAAGTTGGCAATCTTTTTAGATTTCTTGTCTGCTTGTTCGGGTTTTACGTAAAAACTACTGGGCCGATTGCGATGCGGTTTTCGCTGAACAACAGCTAATTCTTAGACTTAAAATCTATGCTACTTTTTATGCTGGGATTCCCACAAATAAATAAGTACGAATTCCAATGTGAATTTTATATAATAAAATGTGTGAAATTTTTTATCGCGAGAATTGTGTAGTTGTTCCGGTCCATATAAATCAGCTTATTCCTACACAGTTTTCACTAAAACGATAGCTTACATTCTTTTTTAACATCTGCGGTACTTTGTGTCCCAGGAATCCCGCAGGAATTTCAATCGTGGATGAAGTCGCGGGCCTAACCTAGTTGAAAATAAAACTACACAATTCAACATCGCCAAAAACTCTCATTTGCCTACCTGTTGCGAATGAAATTTCTTCGGCATAATGCCAAGAAGACCAGCTCAGGTCTACCATCATGGAGACACCTTTGAAGACCGAAGAACACACTGAAAGAACCGAATAAAGGTAAATAAACTAATCTCTCTTCATCATCATCATCCGAGCGTTAAATGCTGGTTGCGTTCGGAGCATTCACTCCGACGTCCAGGGTACGCTTTCCTACTTTTTCTACTACGTTTCGCGCGGTCAATCTATACAGGTTCGGCGGCAGAAACAGCAGAATCAGTCAAGCGGCGCAAATATGCAACCATCAGTGAGAGTTATATATTTGTGCCGTTTTCTGTAGAGACGCTTCGACCGTGAGGTCCTGAGGCCATGAGCCTCTTTCAAAATTTATCAAAATGACTCATTGACTCTTCAGGTGAACAGAGGGCTGGTTCTTACCTCGGCCAACGGATCAGTATGACGATCCAGCGAGGAAACGTAGCCAGCCTTCTGGGCGTCTTACCCATAGAAGACGCTGATCTAGGCGCAGTATTCTACTTATAGTCTTATGGGACTACGAGTAGAATACAATACAAATAAGTTTTCTTTTATTGTATTCGATTATATGTAATTTTATAATTGTAAATTATGTACATATTCTACTTATGTAATCTATCCATAAATGACATGGCGAATTATGGTTTTAAGTGTAGCGGCTGCCGCCCGACCTTCACAACCCGTACAGGGAAACCAGGAATGGTCAGTGGTATGTGGGAAGGAGTAAAGATGGAGGATACAAGTAGGAGTAGGGAGACACCACTGTCATGGAGCAAAAGAAAAGTAACAATGGCCGTGTGAAAGATCTCGGGCTTGCGTACTCGTGTGCACTATAAAATGCCGGACAGGCATTTAAAAGGAGGCACCCTCTGAAAGGAAATAAATTGATCTCCACTATCCCTATTAATATTGTTACGAGTTACGCGGGACTCGAATTAAAATGCCATTCGAGATTCATGTATTTTAATACAAATTTTATTATTAACAAAAAAGTATTTATGCGCGCTATTTAATTTGTTTGTTATTCCGACGTTTCGACCACTTTTCAGTAGCCGGGATCACGGAAAACAAACACGTTTGTCATTGAGTAATGACATATATATCATGACGACGGAATAGTATTTAAAAAAAGCCGAAATGAACATTTACAGTTAGAATTGTGTGCCACGGTCGGGCCATTGGAATTAACAGAATACCAAAATCAGGCAAACTCACGATTGAAGCGACAGTGACTAGTGTCCGGCGACTTTGACGAGAAAGTAATAGCAGAATTGGGCTCTTGGACTCCTGAACTCCACTGCTAACCTAAGTTACTTCATATTCAAGACTGCTTCAATACCTTTATATAACTTTTAAAATTATAAATACTGTTCGTATAGTTAGTATAAAACAATGCCCGAACGGAGGGGTGAGGCAGTCTAGCGAGAACCACGATCAAAGCAAGACGTGTACATTCGATAAGCGATATAGTGACGGACTTTGAGCGTGTTATTTAATTGTGCATTACATTTGGACTTATTGCGTCCGGTTATATTTGTACCTATGTTATACGTGTTTATATAGTTCTAATAAATTCTATAGTAATTCCAAACGGCATTTTAATTCGAGTCCCGTAACTCGTAACAATACAATTAAAAATAAACTAAGTTATAAATAGTACAAGCTATCATAGACTGTGTAACAAATCGCTGCCAGATGGGAGCGTGCCCAGAAGGCTGGCTGCATTGCCGCGCAGTATGGCGATGCTTATTTGTTGGGCGAAATATGAGCCAGCCTTCTGATCACGGGTGGCATCAAAGAGTTTCTTGCAAATCTCTTTGAAGAAACTCTTTGTCGATGGACCCCACGGACCTTATGTTTCAACTCCAAACGGCACAAATATGTAACCCCTTCCTAAGTTTCCATATTTGCGCCTTTTGAGAGCTTCAGTCAGCTCTAACTCAGTCATTGGATGATGTGACGGCGCTAGAGTGTCTACACATGTCGCGTCCCAAACAAGCGGTCGTCCCATCTTCCAAGAAATAAGTGACATACCATCGGCCTTATACTATAATAACCTAACTTATATTCTAATACAATTAAGGTTTAATCCCTTGGACGTCACCTCTCAAAAAAATGGGATATGAAAAGTCGCGGGCAAACTCTAGTATTAACCCAGTTTGTCTGTTTGTCTGTTTGTTTGTACCACGTAAAATCCCTCAGAGTGTTGAAATTATACTACATATGAAAAAGCAGCACGTAACAGAATCATACAGCGACATCTATTTACAAATTATGTAACAAATCGCTGCCAGAGGGAAGCGTACTCAGAAGGCTGGCTGCATTGACACGCTTTATGCGATGCAATGCTCGTTCGTTGCGTGAAATACCAACCAGCCTCCTGATTACGGGTGGCATCAAAGAGTTACTAACAAATTTCTATTAAAAACTTGTTTTCTTAACTCAAATAGAACAACGGGCGAGGTGGTTTCATCTTATGATTAAACTAGCGTTCCCCGAAGTCACGTCGCGTGAAAAACCTTCAAATACTAATATATATTATAACAAATATATTATAACGTGAAGCAAAAACTTTGTACCCCGTTTTACGAAAATTGCTCGCACGGAGGAGTATGAAATTTGGCACACTTATCTATACTAATATTATAAAGAGGTAAAGTTTGTGAGTTTATGACGTTGTAGGGGATAATCTCTGGATCTACTAAACCGATTTTGAAAATTCTTTCACCGCTGGAAAGCTACATTATTCGTGAGTGATATAGCATATATTTGACTGTGATTAATAATAAGTATTTTTTAATTTTTTCTGATGCCCTGTGAAGTGGGCACGGGTCAGCTAGTACTAAGTATAATAGATCTGAAAATGGTTCGAGTTTGTACATGGTGTTTAAAAATGTGAAAAAATCAGGGGAGCTAATTCGCACTATAGTTCGTTCGCGTTAAGAATGCAGTGAGTCATCATTGTTCGCCGGCCTAGCCCCGCCCCCTAACCAATCAAATCGTTTTAAATTACAAGGTCAAGTTCACAGTGACCAGTTGACGGCATAGCTTCGAACGCGACTGTTGTGTCCTATAATTGTGTTAACTGATTTATATTTTAAAAAATGAATACCTCACCAATTCGTAAAAATAAAAGTGGTTCGGTAATTCATAGTGGAGAGAGAAAAGTAATTTACAATGTTTTTAAGTATTTTAAACAGTCTGATTTAAATGTGATTGTAGACAGCATAGTACAAAAAACGGCAAATGCATGCGGTGTCCGAGAGAACAGTTATATTGCTGCCAACAATACAACTTTTAAGATGACTGACGTGAAAAAAATATTTTATGACGCAATTCGGTTAGTAGACGCTGATCGATGGAAGAAATGCTGCGACCACGTCTTACAAGAAGAAAATACCATGTGGGATTTAGATGACGTCATGGAACTCGCTGCAGAAAATTCTTTTATTATAAATACTAACGAGGATACTAGTGATAGTGATTAAAATATTAATGACTTAATTTTAATTATTAACTTTTAATTGTATTTTTTAAATTCATTAAACTTGATCTTTAAAAATAGAATTTGTTTGAATTTTAACACCACTGTGAATACACCTTTACACTGCAGTTGCACTGGTGACTCACTGCATTCTAAACGCGAACGAACTATAGCAGATTCGGAAAATACAATTTTTGTCTATCTATCTGTCTGTTAGAGCATCGCGTGAAAACTACTGAACGGCTTTTAATGAAACTAAACATAGAGTTATCTTATATCCCAGGACGTAACTTAGGACACTTTTTATCCCGATAAATGATTATTTCGATAAAAAATTCTTTCAGTGTTAGATAGCCCATTTATCAAGGAAGGCTATAGGCTATATATCATGCTAAGACCAATAGGAGTGGAGCACCAATGAAGAATGTTTCAAAATAGGGGGGTTTTTTAACTTACTTTTTTTTAAACTATTCCACGCGGACAAAGTCGCGGGCAGAAGCTAGTAACTAAATATAACTTAAACTACGAATGTATCCAATAACACGTTACCTATTATCCTTATTGAGGAGAAGACACTTTGCTCATGTCTTGTGTTCTTTAGTAATGTTTAGCACTTGGTACTACAGTTGATTATTATGATATATATTATAACACTAACTCAAATGATTTTGTTTTTAAAGTGAAACTTCTATATAGACGGGGGGGGGTCTTAGGATTTTTCTGTCACGAAAAAGCGTTACGGCAGCGTGGAGGAGCGGCATAAATTTAGACTAGACGTGGTGAGAGGCGGCATAATTTTAGAGTAGACTATGGATGCGTGTTTTGGTACAGGATCCAGTTTATTTTTGATAAAATAAAATATGTTTAAATAAAAATGCATTAATAAAATGTACATAACCTAACCAAATCATAGTTTGCAACAAACCTGCGAACAATCGAAATGTGTGCTGGAACACATAGTAGAAGTGAAACTTCAACGGACAAGTGGAAAAACGAATGACAATGTACATTAACAAACTTCCCGTAAAACTTCAAGTTAAAATTTTGTTGCGATTCGTTTTGCCACTTGTTCTACTTCCCAGCATACATTTCGATTTTTTTTAAATACTATTTTATTTTGTTCACATTAAAATAATATTGCATCTAAAAACGATCGCGTACGATAAATCAGTACCGAAAATTCCTCCAAGCATGTTGGCGTTGCTACAAGCCTTGAGAATTTAATGTATTTTCACCGGTTTTAAGGAACGAAAGTGCATTTATTTAAAAAATTATGCTCTAGTAAGAAGTTAAGCAATTTTGTAACTAGATGTCGCTCTGCGTTTCTGTCACATGCCGCTTTTTCATATATAGTATAAACTCAATACTCTGAGGAATTATACGTAATACAGACAGACAGAGTTACTAGGTTAATACTAGAGTTTACCCCGCGACTTTTTGATCGCGTATTTTTGAGAGGTTTTGTCCAAGAGAGAAAGCCTTAATAATTATATTTTCAATTTCAGCACAGGAGTAAGAGCCTTCAAGAGCCCAATTCTGCTGCTACTACGGTTTGCCTGATTTCGGTATTCTGTTACTTCCAATGGCGCGACTGTGGCACACCACTCGTAACTTTATAAGAGAAACATTTAAAATTTGGTAGCTCATTGGTAGTAACATGTCAACTCATTGATACACCGTGTTTGTCTTCCGTGATCACGGCTACTGAATAAACACCGAAACGTCGGAATAACAAACAAGTAAAATACCGCGCTTAAAAACGATTTTTTTACAAAAAAAATTTAGTATGCATATACATGAATCCCGGATATTCCCATAATAACTCGGGATAAGTAATCTTACTAAGGGCATACACAAGTACAAATGTTTTATTAAAGATCTTATCAATCGGTGAAAAATTATTAATAAACTAGAGTGGCCCCCGGAAGATTCACTTCATTGTATATCGCAAAATATACCATCTTCCGAGATGCCAAGTATCTATGCCCATTTTCGATATTAAAACTACATATGAGTATATACAAAATTACAGCAAAAGTTAATATATATATATGTGTGTGTGTGTGTGTGTGTGTGTGTGTGTGTGTGTGTGTGTGTGTGTGTGTGTGCGCAGTAATTTATTAAGGAATTAGTAGTCTTTTTATACGCACTACATTGGATCACTACCAACTGCATAACAACATCCAATTTTAGCACGCTAGCTCTGCAAATTGATAATACAATACCCGCTTAAGGTGCCTATTGCCGCAAAAGGACGAAAGTGGGGTGCAAAGGGTGTATATACTGATTAATAACTCACAAAAATAATAGCATAAATATTCACGTTATGACACGTAACGTGGTTTTTTCGTAATGTTTCTATAGTCATTTTAAGTTAGGAAAAATATCACCAAATTATTGACATGAAACAACGCCATCAATTGTTATCAAAACAGAATAAAAACATATCTGCATCTTCATAAGAGAAAGATAAATTATTTTATATTATTATTTTTTTAAATACTATACTCTATTTTATTCACAATAAAACAATAATGCTTCTGAAAATCGATTTTAACGTTTGTGGAATATCGCACGAAAAATTAATACCGTAAAATTCTCAAAGATGTAGGCGTTACTACAAGCCTTAAGAATATTTTGAATTTCAACCGATTTTATGCAACAAAAGTGCAATTATTGAAAAAAATTATTCTCTAGTAGGAAGTTAAGTACTTTTGTCACTAGATGTCGCTGTATGTTTCTGTTACATGCTACACTTTTATATACATTATAAGTTCAAGACTCTTTAAGGGATACTATATGGTACAGACAAACAGAACAGACGAACTAGAAAACTAGATTCGCTTCGTTTTATATCGCTTATTTTTGTGGGTGAAGTCTAAGAGACAAAAGCCTTTAAGTCAATATATCAGTTACTTCAGTTAGCAGTGAAGTCGAGCCAGTGGTTAAAGGTTACCAGGCTATTTTGGACTCTTAATTTCTATTAATAAATATTATTACAATTCTATGTTCTGTACTTAATTAATATATTTAAGTGCAACTATTTTTCTAGTAATTTAATATAATATTCTGATATAATTAGTATGTTTTGAACTTAATAAAAATTAAGTACTGTAACGACTAACCTCTTCATATATATTATGAAATATAATTATTCAAAATTGAAATTCGTAGAACGCGTCATAAAACAATCGACAAGAGAATTGTACCGGGCCGCGAGCGGTACACATGGTTGTAAAAGTCTCTTGATTGATAATATAAACTATATATTCTTGAAACCCAGTCTCTTGTTGAAGATCCCGGTCAGCTCGGAAACCGTTAGCCTTTACAGTACACTAACTTTATTTACAATACAATTATACAATTTATAATGAAATATTATTAATATCAGTGTATAGCATGAAAATATTTTAGAAACTTTTAAATACAATGTAATATTTAAGGTATAGAAGAGCGGGATCTTATGATACAAGTAAAATTTGCTCAAAAGAAGATTCCAGCAACTGACTACAAATTGTGCATATGTTTCTTAAGTTTTTTTTTATAATCCTCTCACAAACACACACACCGTATATCCCCAAATTAAACAAGTTACGCTTGTGTTATGGCTAATATACAACGGACCATTCTGGGGCCGATCCCAGACACCCAGACCATAGTAAATAGCAGAGAAAATAGTTTCCGAAATTTACTATACCAGTAATCGAACCCGGAGCCTCTGCGTTGCAGTGAGATAAGCTGGCAAAGGCTTAGCCCGCTCAACCACAGAGGCCGTCATTAAATTATATTTCCGTTCACTTTGACAAGTTTCTAAAGCCCATTCTGGCTATTTCTCGTGTTTGAGAGTTAATTTTTACTTATATGTACAATTGAAATTTAACGCTAGAATGATAATATGCAGAGATGGGCCGAAATTCATTTATATTCGGTTTGCCCGAATTTCGGCAGCTTGAGCCGAACTTCGGCATTGGGCCGATAGCTTTAAATGCCGAACATTCGGTGCAAGAAAAATGTAAAATACCTACTTGCACTATTTCGACTGAAATTAATAGAAATCATATCTATCAAAACCGTAAAATAAAATTACGCCTTTATATACTCATGGTCATTATTTTTTTATTAAAAACATTTAAATCTTAACTTGCAATGTGATAAAAATCAATATAAATTAATTCTTCCTAATTGATGCGTTGGGAAGAGGACATAAAACAAAGTAGCCGGCCTCAACTGCTATCAAATAGCCCAGGACAGAGACAGATGGGTGTCTTTGAAGGAGGGCCTTTAAACTAAGTCAACTAACAATAATAATATTAGCAATTAATTTAAACCTAACCAATTAACATGCTAAAGTGAATTGTACAGACTGAATCGGTTGACCGCGATGTACTTCACCATGATCAAATTGAAGATTTTTTGAAGAAAGGTCATGTGTTTTATAGCTGGAGTACAGCAATTAGGCTGACGGCCACTTGGTGGAAAACGATTACCGTCACCTATGGACGTTTGCAACATCAGAGATGTCACTCGAAGAAATTTTATGACACCCTTTTTGAAAAACTCCATATCGTAGCGCTGTGGGAAAACTTCGCCTGGGAGCTCATTCCAAATCCCCACGGTACGCAAGAGAAACGTTGTACAGAACCGTTGCCTATATGAGCGAAGCGGCTCGAGGAAGTGGGGGTGAACTCCCAACCGATGGCGAGCGGTGCGATGGTAGAAAGAGGACCAAGGCACCATTTTAAACAGTTCTTCGGTACACTCCCCGTTATACAGTCTGTAGAATACGCAGAGAAAAGCAAAGTCTCTCCTAAGGCCAAGTGTATCTAGACCATCTGTGAGTATGGGATCATCAACAACGCGCAATGTGAAAAGCACTTTAAATAAGCGTGTATGTATGAAGATATTAATGAAAGTTGATGAAGCGAAAAGTGTTTATCAGGGCAGTAGCAGGTAGGGAAATCCATCGTCTCAAACCCCTACCCCAATGGGAAACAGGCGTGACAATATGTATGTATTAACATACTAAAAATCAATACGTACTGTAAAAATTAAGTATTAAAAGGCTTTTTTATTTTTATTTATTTATTTTACAATTAAAGAAAGAAAGAAAGAAAAACTTTATTTGAAGAAATAGCGACGTAATTACATTCCTCAAAGAGCGTATTTTGAGAATTTGTACGTCGCATTTTCAGCAAACATAGTTTGCACTCAGCATAGCTGTGCCGGAATTAAATAATAAAGATTAAATCAAATTAAAGACTCTTATGAACTTTTATGCATCTAGCAACATTTCATGTAATTGTATCAACAAGACTCGCGTGTCAAAATCGCGCGACGAAATTAAACCGAACATCGGCTGAATTTCTTGTTTTAACCGAACCACATTCGGCCCATCCCTAATAGTATGATTTCTAGAATACTTACGCACGCCATAAGCATCTTCTTCGTTCTCTCTGTCCAATAATATAATGGAGTCTTTGAGTTTCAGTTGTGAGTTATTGTCCTCCGTCGCTTTTAGCGCTTTCCCGATTTTATGTGTCAAGTGTTTCTCGTGAACTTCTATTATGAACACTAAAAATTTAAAAAATCATGAACATATGTAATTTTTGTAATGCTGATGTTTTTGAGGCAGTGGCGTAGCTTGCCTTAGACAGGCCTTGTATCAAAATGCGTTTGGGGCCCAAAGGAAGGCCAAAGTGTTTTTTTTTAAAGAAACATATAAATACTCGAAAGTTATTACTTATACTTAATACTCGTAGAAGCTAAGTTAGACAAACAATTTAATACAAAGATACACTTTTCTCGCCTTTTTTCGGCAAACTTATTTATCAAATCATCCAAAACTGAAGAGGATTTTAGTTTTTCTAGATATGCCTTCTGCCTCTATAAACAATAATGACAAGCCTGATAGCCGTTCTTGTTGGCCCAGCAGTTGTTCTCAAAAATGTTATATTTGTAGCCTATCTATTATTTATTTATTATACACACACACACACAAATATATATATATATAATACGTATTACCAAACATTATATTTACGTAATATAATATTATATTGATTGTGCATTGGGAACGCACCGCCCGTCCACTGCTGCAACCAGTTTTGGTAAATATTATATGTATAGATAGAAAAATGCGCGGGCGTCGATTGCCCAGCGCGCGGCCAGCCAAAGCAGTCGGAATTTACACGACACGCGCGAAGCCCGCGTCGCTTGCCGTCCGGTCGCCTCGATCATCATCATCCATCTACCATTCATTCATTAATTCAGGATAAAGTGTTCAACATTAATTTAATTCTTATCAGAAATAAACATTAAATACTACATATTAATCTATAAAAATTGTGGATAACATTTTAGGAATTTTTGCTTACACACTTACGGGGCCTATGTAGCCTGGGGGCCCCGTATCATTGATACGACTGATACGGCGGTAGCTACGCCCCTGATCTAGTAAAAAGTAATTAATGTCGCCTATAGAAATTTTCAAAGTGAAACTTCTTTAGAATCATTGTGATTTTAAAAATCGAACAAACGAAAAAGTGACACTAAAAAGAGATAAACACATAAAATTCAACCTTATTTAAATCGGAATAAAACACATTTCTCTTTACCCGTTAGTATTAATTTTCAATTTAAATAAAACTTAAAAGATTTCAGATGAAGTTTAGCTCTATCTGTATATAATTAAGGCAGATATTCTTTTATACGTAGATCAAAGGGAATTATGCGTAACAGTGCACTGAATTTTAAACTTTATGTAAGGGACTTAAAGTGTAATTTAGATTGTATTTTTTGAATTATAATATGTTGACGGTTGTAGGTTAAAGGAATTATACTTATACTAATACTATGTTCGAGAAAAAGTTGTTAACAATTGTTGAAAAAGAAAGAAAGAAAACAAAAAAGAAAACATAAAAATAAAAAGACTCCCTTATTTATTCCTAGTTATTAAAAGAAAAGAAAAATCTCAATTATGACCTATAATGGAGAAGAAGGCGATTAAAAAAAACAATGGCAACATCGTCAAAAGTAAATTGAGTAAATTGATACTTACCAAACATTAAGCTTAATTCCGATACAACGCATCCCAAATTAATAATCAGAAATATAATGTACAAATTCATATCCATCTTGATAGGTTTCGTTTAATTAATTAATATTAATTTATACATTGTTCTTAGTATATAATTACACTAACAACATAACGGTTAAATTTATATTTCTTTATTTATATTTCTTTCATTTCATGTCAACCAGTACTTATTAGAACTCATAATCGTGTTTACTTTGATATGTCAATCGACCTCAATTGAATTTACACGTTCAGTGCGTATTATAACGCGTAATCTATATTTATTCCTGTATGCGATATAATCAACCTCATAAAACACAAGTTCAATTATCACGTTCAGTGCGTTGCGCTTTTCAACCAGTTCGAGAGCTATTAGAACTCGTAATCACAAATTTGAAAGTAACGTCGACAATGAAATTTAAGCAGGAATTAATTTTGTACTATTTCTGTTATATACATGGACAAGATAGACTTCCCGCATCAGAGTGAAGCTTTAGGCGTTGCGAAGAATAATAAAACACCTGTAAGAGGTCTTTTAGATCCCCAAAGTTCTTTAGTTTAATTACAAGACCTGCAATTATTGCTGGTCCGTATTTTGTTGATAAGGATTGCAGAAATATACTCCTGAAGTAAGTATGGAATTAATAAAGTGAGTAGAACGTAGAATAAAATTCGCAATTTTTCAAACATTGCCAGAGCATGTGTAGTTTTGTTTTTATAACCTGAAACAAAAAATATACTTAGGGCCCCAGATAAACGAATAAAAATATAGACAGAGCCTATATGAACAAAAGTTTCAAATGGAGAGAGCAATTAATTATTTATTGCATGAAAATAAAAATAATAATAAGCAGCAGGGGGCCTTTGTGGCGAAGTCTTAGGTGAGTAACAACCTGACTCCGGGGGCCAAGGCAAAGCCCCCACGTCCATGCTTGCCTTCGCCAGCCGGCACGGAGGGGAGATCGCTAGAGCTACGACTCAAGCTCCAGGGGTGGAAGTGATAAATGGCATAACGTCAGAAGTAGCTTCGTTGAACCTGCGGCCCACCTCTCGACACCCCTTAACCACTCACACCCATGTTGCGTGGCGAGTCACCGTCTGCCCATTTTATCCATGTTCCCCGAACATTGCGACGGGCAGAGGCCATAGTCCCCATATTCCCAGACCCCTAGTACCACTAGCAGTTCACCCCAACGGCCCGGTACATTTTGTTCTCATTTCCCACAATAGCCCTACACTGGCCGGGGCTTGTCCTTGGGTGCATTATTATATGGTGTAGTCAGGGAATATCGCCGGTCATTATTTACATGGTGTAGTTTCGCACATACCGGGTCCTTTGCTAGGGATTAGACATCATGGAGGCTTTCCAATATAATCGCCGGTCAGTGTCACGCCACCCATTTACATTAAACTTGTCAACCGATCCTAGGCCAAGTGCTTGAGAATGCCCCGGGAGAGGCAAACTCACTTCGTCAACAGGGGTGAGCCTTCCTTAGATGCTATGCACCCCAGGGAGGAGGTCATGCGCAAGCCTCTCGAGACGCATGCGCACTACCATCTCTCTCCCGTCTACTTGTTAGCCTTCCCATGACCCCACGCAAGCCCTCCAAAAGTGCGGGCCATTTTCATGGCCCGTGGTCTTCAAAGACATACAGTATTATCAGCAGACAAACACACATACTGTATATCCTCAAATTAAGCAAATTACGCTCGTGTTATGGGAAATATACAACGGACTACTCTGGGGCCGATCCCAGACACCCAGACCATAGTAAATAACGGAGAAAATACGTTTCCGAAATTTACTATACCAGGAATCGAACCCGGAGCCTCTGCTTTGCAGTGAGGTAGGCCGACAAAGGCTCACCGCTCAACCACAGAGGCCGTAAAATAAACAAAACATAAAAAAGCATTAGAAAGATGTATTTTTTTAACTTAATTATTATTGTTATTATTCTGAATTAATTTAAGTTTTTAATATTGATGTAACATTAGAGAGAGAGAGATAACACTTTATTGCACATCAAAATATACAATTACAAAAACAGACCATATTTACAATATTTATAGGCAATACAATAGGCGGCCTTATCGCTCAAAGCGATCTCTTCCAGGAAACCTAAATGAAAGAAATTTGAATCAAGCGATATAGGTGGTGCAGGAAAAAGGTAATAGATTCATAAATACTCAAAGTAATTTAAAAAATAAATATACAAATAGTGGAGACGCAATCACGCAATCTCCGCGGTTATGGGGATTATGCGTTCAATGTATGGCCACCCCTTATTCCCCAATTAAGAACTGGTGCCCAGAAAATATAGAACTTTGCACTTACCTCGCAGTCAGCCACCAGCCCACGACAGCGCTGGTTCAGGGGGTCTGCCGTTGCTTTCTCAGGTGGCGAAACAGGTGGCAAAGTCCTTCAACACGAGCCCTGGGGCGCAAGGGACGCAAATACACTGACCACTTAAATTTATTTAAGGTTCAGGCGAATGTCCTTGTAATTAACTACTGGACGCGAAAATCTTCGATAGCTAATTTTTGTATTTCTAAAGGCGGGTGCGATACCGATTGCGTGCGTCGCGGTAGCGTGGCGTTTGGCAACGTACTGACTCACGCGCAGCGCGAGCGGCGGCAACATGCGGGGTTGCAAGACGCTATAAACCCAAGACACAATTGATAATTGGGAACTAAGTGGCGGCAACAAATAGATACATATATACATAGTCATGTATATACACATATACAATAATATATTTCGAAATACAAAAGTTATCATAATAAATGTATTAGCATGATTATATTGTGTTAATCAAACATAGCTATTTGTGGACAAATAGTGTTTTCTGAGCCAATTTCTTAATGTTGGTAGGGATTTGGCATCATTACATTTTTGAAAAATCATTACCCTCATCACGAATCGAATCGGCTGTTTTTGAATAAATAAACATATTCTGTATTATTCTACCAAATCATAGCATAGCTTGTAAAGATCAATTTCTGTGACGCAATGTTAAAAGACAAACCTTAGGAAAGGGTTGTTCTTGAACAAAATGTTCTATTAACTCTTCAACGTTTGTTTTTGCTGAAAAATACAATCTAGATGTCTTCAAGTCTCGCGTGAACAGGTATCTTCTAGGTAAGCGTGCTCCACCTTGGACTGCATTTCCTCCTGATATCAGGCGCAATGGCAGCCAAACGCGAACCTATTCAATTAAAAAAAAAAACAAATCAGATCACCATTTATTGCATAAAACATGGTACATAAAATATGATATGATTATTCCATAAATTGAAATTCAAATTTCTTTGATTTAGGTTGCCTGGAAGAGTTTGCTTTGAGCAATAAGGCCGCCTATTGCATTGCCTAGAAAATATTGTAGATATGGTATGTTTTTGTAATCGTATATTTTGGTGTGCAATAAAGTGTTCTCTCTCTCTCTCTTTAAATCGGCCTCGAGACTCCTTTGAATGTTTTTGCTATTTCGTATTGATTCAAATTTTGTTCTGTAGTACAAATGTTATTTGTTTAATTTCAATTACATGCATTCGGATATAATGTGAATAGATTTTAAGTTAAATTTACAAAAGTACAAACTATACTATATAAAAAGTAAAACTAAATAAAAACGGGAAAAATATCAAAAGATAAGCTATTGGTCCCAAACCACTCCACTATCACTTACCGGGAACGTTCCCAAAAGGCTGGCGGCGTTTCCACGTTGTGTGGCAACGTTTAATCTGATCAAAATAGACGTCAGCCTTCTGGTCGCGTGTGACGTCTACTAAACGCTTGGCGACGTCACGGTAGACCTTTAGAGCGTTCTGTAGTTATTTCAATTGCGACTTTTAACTCCGCTCGCCTACTCGAGATGTATAAACCATATTTACCTTTATGCGCGATGCTATTTCAGCTGAAGAGGTAACCAGCATTGAATTAAACTAAGCTTCAAAATGGTGTAGTTATTAATCAAATTATATACAGCTAAATGTAAATAATGGTTAGTCATGTTAAACAAAGCGCTTGTTACGAAAGCACGGTTTTGAAGGATTGGACTGGTGCGTCGAAAATTGTTACTTTTTATTACTATAAAGTTTAGCAAAATCACATTTAGAATTTAGTGGAATGGGGTAGAATAGAGTAGAGTGGGATGGAGTGGAGTGGAGTAGAATAGAATTTGACAGCCTCTGGGGTTCAGTGGGCTAAGCCTTTGCCCACCTAGTACAAAGCAACGCATATATCCTGGCATAGTAAATCACATAAACGAACTTACAGTTATTTCTTACGGTCTGTGTATCTGGGTTCCGCCCCAGTATAATCTAATGTATAATATTACCTATAACTCAAGTAATAAGTAATTAAAACGGGAATATATACAATTTATTAGTATGCAAAAAAATAAAATGGATTGGAATACTATGTAGTGGAGTAGAAGTGCTATGCGTAGAGCTTTGTAGAACTATCGTTTCTGAAGTGAAACTTCTTTAGAATCGTTGTGATTTGAAACTCAATGAAACGAAAACCGAAATGAAAAAGCGACACTAAATTAGGTAGTTTTTTGTGATTTGCTATTTTTGTCATTTGGGTCATTTTGGTAGTTTTTTTTACCTTTTTATTGCGTAACTGACAAACAAGCAGACGACCCACCTAATGGAAGGTGGTTATCGTCGCCTATAGACGTTTGCGACACTAGGTTTTAAGACCGGATAGGAGAGATGGAATATAGGGTATAGGATCCAATAGGGGAGAACCATCTCCCCCATCTCTTTCTTACCACTTCCCCCTCCCCAATACCAATAGAGGAGGAGGAAGTAAACCATTGGAACTCTCACTCATCGTATGAAATACAATTACCTCAAGGCTCACTCACCGTTTCAGCGCCAATATTCTGTGAGAGTGTGGTATCACACCTGTGGCGAATAAAATGGCGTACAAAACCCTACACGCTCACTGGCCGATCGGCCAAGGAGATTGGCTTAGACAACTGACAAGACATTACCGAGAGATAAAGTTATGTAAACATATCCTAGAGTTCAATCTCAATTAATTTTATTATATAAAATATTTATTATTTCGATTATGTAAATACGAGATACTAAATGATAAAAATTTTATCCGTGCAGGAACGGAGAAAGAATACAATTTCCTGCGGCCGGGTGGCCTGTCATAAGAGACGACACAACAACCCACAGCCAGGTGGTAGAGTATTTGCCCCACTGGATAGCTACCACTCCTGGTCTAAAGCATGTCGCCGTAACAACCTTGAGTTGTGTTCCGGCATTAGTGACCAGGTTCCAGTGTCCCTTAAGAGAGCAGCAGCGCATTTGTAGCATCTTTGGTGTTGCAAATGTCCATAGACGATGGTAACCGCTTTCCATCAAGTGGGCCGTCTGCTTGTCTGCTGAACTACTGCTATAAAAATAAAAAAATATTGTTGGAATGAACGAGTCATTTTTATTCAATGAATAGCCCGTCACAGATCAAGCCGGCCCTAAGAGCTATGATCAAGATGATGACTCCGGCACGACTCAATCATAATTCTCAAAAGGCGCGGGTTCGAACAGATTTGACACTTGACAGTTTTTTGATTATGCATATTGTTACAATTACCACGTGCTAACAACGATGAAGGAAAACGTCGTGATGAAACCTGAACATCGAGATAACCGATGTGTCAAATCTGCCAAGACACCTTGGACAAGCGTGGCGGGTATACTGTCCGTCCCTCTATAAGGCGAGGCCCGAGCCCAACAGTGGAACGTTCATGGGCTGTCATTATATCAATTTTTATCGTTCCAAGGTTTTTCATCCACACTCGTAGTAATTTAAAAGAAAAAATGCGGACTGTTCTGTGACTAACTGTACGTCATAGAATATTAAATATGGTGTGGTCATGTAATGCGGTGATTTTATTATACTGGTGGTGAGATTCGAAGCACATGACGGCCAGACATGCAATGTTTTAGGGTTTTGACACACTGTGCTTG
Organism: Dendrolimus houi; assembly: GCA_039645545.1. Lineage (NCBI taxonomy): Eukaryota > Metazoa > Arthropoda > Insecta > Lepidoptera > Lasiocampidae > Dendrolimus > Dendrolimus houi. The sequence continues at coordinate 2,910,378 of CM077145.1, forward strand.
TTTTTTTTTTATATTTCTTTTTATTCTCTTTTTGGTGAAAGTGTTATTTTATTTTCATTCTTTTTCCTTTCTTTTATTTCTTATATCTTGTATTATACATATAATCTTAGGAACTATTACATTTAACAAATTTTTGAGAAATATCAAATATACCCTAAAAATTTTTGGCCAAATTCTTCTATTTTTTTTATTTATCTTATCTTGCCTTATCTTAGCGAGATACTTGTCTATTTATATATTCTTTCATTGCGCTTGTGTGGATAAATAAGGTAATAATGACCTAAACAATTGTGTACCTGGTAAAGTCGCGAGGGAATTATTAACTTGATTGAAACCCTTAGAGCCGGCTCATTAGGTGTGATACCACGCTCTCGATATCGGCGTGAAACGGTTAGCCTTCGCATGATCGTGTACGGTAACAAAGAACGGGTTGTCTCGAAGAGATCGCTTCTTAGCGATAAGACCGCCCATTGTGCACAATTATAATATTTTTAGGCTATAAGGTTTTCTGTAATGGTGTACAATTAAGTGCTATCTATCTATCTATCTATCTAAGAGTTGGAATAGCCCAATTCCTCCCCCTCCCTCTGTTCCAATCATAACCCTCCAGTCTGATCCTTCTATCATATTAATAAGCACCATCTAGTGTGAATTAGTCTTTGTGCTTATTCGGTCATCCAAGTGAGCGCTATTTTCTAGTGCATTTCGTTTATTAAACTAGTTCCCCTTAAGGGACCGAATACTAATTGACAATTTATTTATTTATATTAATTCATTACCAGAAATATAAATATTTATTTCTGAATATAAATATATAGTACATAAATCTCAAATTGTTATTTTTTATATTCAATTCGATTTATTTTATTGATACAATGCAAGAAAATTTAACTTATTCGTATTATATTCTACTCATAGTCCCTCAATACTATAAGTAGAATACTGAGCCCAGATCACCGTAAAAAAATACCAATCTCAAATAATTTTAAAAAGTCCATAATCACCATACCATACCAGTTTCCCGTCATCATTGAGAACTCCCCAATTTTACCAACGAAATTGGCGAGTTCTCAATGAATACGGGAAACTGGTTAATGTATGTCGAGAAATTAGAGATGTATTTTTATAACTAATTCTTTTGCAATGTCATTTCATTCGGTGAATAAAATGTGAAAATCCAAGTCGAGTTTATTTCAGAATATTACAAAAATAATTTAATTAAAATACGTTTTAACGGTTTTAAGCGCGGTATTCTAATTGATTTATATTCTGACGTGTGGACCACTTTTCAATAACCGTGATCATGGAAAACAAACACGTTGAGTGTCAATGAGTAATGCCATATACAGTGGTGTAGCGTAGTGGGGGCGGCAAGGGCGACACTCTTTAGGGGGGCGGCAAAATTTCACAATAAATATTTGAACCATTTCATATATTTATTGCAACTACAAATTCGGACCGATTGAAAAGAGCACGGAATTTTTCATTACTTACTCGCTCGGCTCAACATGGGCAGATTTTTCATTACCACTCCGCTCCTATTGGTCCTAACGTGATGCTATATAGCCTATAACATTCCTCAATATGTGGGCTTTCCAATACAAAAATAATTTTCGAAATCGGCTCAGTAGATCCAGAGATTACCCCCTACAACGTCACTTTCAACAAACACTTTACCTCTTTATAATATTAGTATACTTATAGTATGCATTAAATTTAAATACCTAAATAAAAGGGCGGCAAAATTGTCCTCCGCACCCGCGCTACGCCACTGCAAATATATTGAAAAATATATTTGCAGTGGCAGCCAATAATATACTGGCTGATTGATATGAATATTAAAAAACTACCAACATTGAAATGTTAACATTGACATGATTGACATAGCACATGACTCCTTGGAGCGCCCATCGGTCCGGATTGTCGACGATCCCGAACTTACAGACGGTTTAGAACAGTCTCAGAAGAGACGTTGGCGCTCTAAGCGCGTTCTACCGTCTGTACAATGGGGAGTGTTCTATGGAACTAGTTGGCCGGCGACTGGGAGTCCATCCACACTTCCTTGACACCTGGAAGTTATCCACTGTACATGGCGCTCGCTCCTTTATGCCATACGTGAGCAAGCTATGGTACGAGCTTCCCTCCCACGGTTTTACCACAGCGCTACAATATGGGTCTCTTCATAAAGGGCGTAAACAGATACTTAAAGTCTCAACGAGGTAGGCAACGCATCGGCTACCTTAGTGTTGATGTTGCAGATGTCCATGGGCGACGGTAGCCACTTGCCATCAAGTGGACCCGTTTGCCAGTTTGCCTACAAGCAAACATGAATTGATATTAATCAACGAGGTGGGGTCGGCACTGCGTTGTGCTGGAGGAAACTCCAACAGAGCTTTATGCTGAGTTGCCGACCTCATTTGTAGGAAATGCGGTGTACAACATATCAAATTTAATCATAAAAAAATAATCATAAATCATCATCTATGGGTAGAAATAGAATACAATACAAATAAGTTTTATTGTATTCGATTATATATAACTTTATAATTGTAAATTATGTAAATATACATTTTTTTTTTTTTAATCATAAAATGTATGTATAAATTATTTCTACATCCTTGTATTGTCTTTTTCCTAGCAAATAAATTCTTTCTTTCTTTCTAAATTAAAAAAATGTCACGCTTATAAATATATATATAAAGTTGCAGTGGTGTGTCACGGTGGCACCATAGGAATTAACAGAATACCAAAATCAGGCAAACCTATGATTGAAACGATAGTGATTAGTGCCCAGCGATTTTGACAAGATACGATTAACAAAATTGCACTTCTATCAGAGACAGTCCTAAGTAGTCTAGTTATCATTAACCACTAGATACTCTCCAGAGCTAAGTGACCGATTGACTCATAATATTATTAAGGCTCTGTCTATTCGACTTCACCTATCAAAAATATGCGAACTAAAGTCGCGGGCAATCGCTAGTATTAACAAATTTGTCTGTTTGTCTGTACTTTAGAAAGTCTCTCAAAGAGTCTTGAACTTATACTTTAAATGAAAAAGTGGCATGGAACAGAAACGTACAGCGACATCTAGTGACAAAAGTACTTAACTTCCTACTAGAGAATATTTTTTTTAATAATTGCGCTTTTGTTGGTTAAAATCGGTGAAAATTCATAATATTCTTAGGTTTCTAGTGACGCCAACGTCCTTAAGGATTTTTCGTACGATAATCCATAAATGCGATCGTGTTTAGATGCATTATTATTTTAATGTGAACAAAATAAAGCAGTATTTAAAATAAACTAAATTGTTTCTCCCCTTTATAAAGATGTAGATATTTTTGTGTCCTGTTGTGATAACAATTGTTGGAGCATTCATTCAATAATTAGGCGGTGATTTGGTGATTTTTTTTCTTAAGTTACAATATGTATAGAAAAAATTTAAAAAAAACACGTTACGTCTCATAACGTGAAGTTTTATGAATTACTTTTTTTTGTAAATTATTGATTGTTATATTTATCAATAAAAAGTTGTTTCGTTTGCACTTGCGCCCTTTTGCGGTCACAGTGACCTTAAGTAAACTGTAGGATTTTAATTTTAAATTAAGAGATGTGAGCTAGAACCATCAATCTGCAACCCACCAAGCTTTAGTGATTGGCTTACATACTGCTACTACTTAGTTGTAAAATATAATTATATTCTCATAGAAGCTACACGACGCTTCGCGTTCAGAACAACAACACATACAGGGCGATGTTGGGGCTGCCCGGTTACTTGAGCGCGTTTCTGGTGCGGCAGGTGCGGGCCAGTGTTAACGCCATCCGGGCGATAATTGTTGACACAGTAGAGTGAGTTTGCATTAGGCACTGCTGCGCAATGCGTAATAGTGTACCTAAGAAATAACTAGTGCATATATGTGAACATTTCATTGTTTTTTTTTTTCTAAGAATTATTTATTTCTTATAATCTAAAATACCTAATTTATCCGTGCAGGAACGGAGAAAGAATACAATTTCCTGCGGCCGAGCGGCCTGTCGTAAGAGGCGACAAAACAAACCACACCCAGGTGATAGGGTATTTGCCCGTCTAGATGGCTACCACCCATATTCTGGAGTATGCCGCCATAACAACCTTGAGTTGTGTTCCGGCACTAGTGGCCAAGTAACAGTCTCCCTTTAGAGAGCAGCAGTGCATTTATAGCACCATTGGTGTTGATGGTGTCCGTAGGCGAAGTACGGTACGTTCCATCAGGTAGGCCGTCTGCCTCTCTACTGAACTCATTCAATAAAAAAATAAAAACCTTTAGCTGAAGACGTCAAACAGCGCAAATATGAAGCCTGTTGAGAACTTTTTAGTTCATCACAGGCTGTTTTGTATTAAATAACTTAAATGTCACTATGTCAGTAAAACTGTACCTATTGCAACAAAATAAAATTATATATTCTTCTTTGTACAAACAAATCATTTCTCTTCAATCTTTACCACCAAAAGAGCCTTAGGTAAAGGTTACATATATGTGCGGTTTGGGGTTGAAACAGGCCTGTGGGATCCATCGGCAGTTTCTTTAAAGACATTTGTAAGTAACTCTTCGACACTACCCGTGATCAGAAGACTGGCTCATGTGTTTCTCAGAGAATTAGCATTGTTATATAACTGCTATATAGCAGCTATACTCTGCCCGGGGCCGCATAGGGTTGTAAGTGGCCTATTCGAGATACTAACAGTTGTACAATTACATTGGTAAGTTCTGATATTGCAAAAATCCGTAGATAACGGTAACCACTTTCCATTAGGTGGGTCGCGAGCCTCTTTTATACACTAGCAATAGATAAAAAAACACCAAAATAAATTAATGTTGTGGTCCTTAAAGATAGAGTATCTAAATAAATAAATCGGCAGACAAACACACACACTCTATGTCCCCAAATTAAGCAAGTTACGTTTGTTATGGGTAATATAAAATGGACTAGGGCCGATCCCAGACACCCAGTAAATAACGGAGAAAATACGTTTCTGAAATTTACTGTACCAGGAATCGAACCCGGAGCCTCTGCGTTGCAGTGCTATATCGCTGCTATATAGCGTAGCAATGCAACCAGCTTTATAGGCACGCAACCTGCTGGTAGTGATCTGGTACAATAATAAAGTCTGGTAAGTTACAAGTTTAGATTTAATAATAAAACCGTCAATTGTACTATTTTTACTATCTAAGTTATGTGCAATAAAGTATATATATAATATTCTACAATTTCAAATAAAAAACAGCACATTTTTAATTTTTTTTATTAACATAAATCCTTATATTTATTCGTTCTCATGCGTACGAAGTCGGGCGGCAGCATTGGTCACTCTGATGCTGAGCTGCTGCGCCCTCTGGACGATTGTGGCGCGCTTCTTGGCCGAAACGCCTTTAGCGATCTCCGCGCAGTACTTCCTGTTCTGCATCATCAAAATCTCCAATTCACGGACATTGTGGACCAGCACCTGAAAACAATATTGTTTACAATTTCACAGGGATTTGAACCAACTTCAAAAAGGAGGAGGTTTACAATTACACCATCACCATTGTTTACAATTACAATTCGACTATGTTCTTTAATTCCAATTTTCAAAGTTTTCATTCATTCATACCCCTGAAGAACTCCTATTGTCGCCAGGCACATACAACATGTTTCATTTATTTCTTTTTTCTAAAGCTATATTATTTAGGGTATTTGCCTGTCTGAATGACTACCACCCCTGGTCTATAGTATGCCGCCATAACAACCTCGAGTTTTGTTCCGGCGTTAGAGGCCAGGTTCCAGTCTGATTTAGAGAACGATATCATATTGGGCATATATTTGGTGTTACAAATGTCCATAGGTGGATGGTAACTACTTTTCATCAGGTGGGCCGTCTGCCTGTACGCTGCACTCACACAATAAAAAAAAACAATTTCAACTCTCAACCACTCTCGTTTATAAATGCAAGTTATTTACCACCATTTTATCATTTAAGCGACATTTGGACCAAGTATATTTTTTGTTGCAAAAGGTATTTTAAACTATTATTGTTTTAAGACTTTCAGTTTTAGTTAGATTAGACCCTAAAATCGAAAGTCTTAAAACAACAATGGAGATTCCTATATGAATTTCAATTAAGAGGGCTGCATCGCTAACCTTCTTGAAACCGTTTGGTAGCATGTGACGGGTCTTCTTGTTTGATCCATAACCAATGCTCGGCATCAAGTATTGACCCTTGAAACGTCTACGCACTCTGTTGTCAATACCTGTAATTTAAACAACATAAGATATGATAATAATAATTGATATAAGCATTGCACACAACTGTGATCTCATAAATGATGAAACTGATAAATTAATGAAAATACATAGACCACACAAGATTAACGACACATTGCATATAGAGTCAACAAACATCTCCCGACAGTGGTGCCTCAACCAACATCTAGAGGCAAATTCCATAAACTAACTTTCCATTATTTACTATGGTCTGCTCGGTGTCTGAAATAGAGCCCAGAATAGTCCATTGTATATTACTCATGGCACAAGTGTAATTTGCTTAGTTTGGGGAAAAACAATGCCTGTGTTTGTTGGTGGTTTATTTATTTATAATTATTGGTGTTTGCTGCTTTGTTCTCAGTAAAGCAGAGGTTCTCTCCATCCTACCAAAAACATGCTTATATATTTGAAAATGAAAAGAATTTTCTTGTGAAATCCAGTTTTCAATTCCAGTTGAAAGATCACAGTACTTTATTTCTGGTCATTTTTATAAGCCATATTCATTAATTACGTAAGGAGGATTTTGACGATTTTTGAGCTACACCCCCATGTAAGGATTCATAAGAATTCTCGAACCCACTCCTCCCTCTTCTTACGTAAAATTCAATCTCGTTTTTCTGAATAAAACATTGTTAGAAAAGGATCAGTTACACTAAAACTCATAGTTTCATTTTTTTTTTTTTTTTATTGAATAGGTTTGCATTTGACTGACATTACACCTGATGTCAGGTGGAAATGCAGTCTAAGGTTAATAGGATGTAAATCAAAGTGCACATTATAGAATGTAGGAAACCATTCAGCATCTGAAATAGATCTAAATTTGTTGTTGTAAAATATTAAGTAAGAATGGGTTTTAGCCCCCTCCCCCCAGATAAGGGCATTTATAGATTTTTCTAACCCATCCCTCTCTAGACCCTTACTTTTTTAATGAAACTCTACATAAAACAAAAACATACATTATATACCCCCAAGCTAAGCAAGTTACCTTTGAGCTATAGGTAATTATAACTGACAACTTTGGGCTGAAACTCAGACCATAGTAAGTAATAGAAAGTTTGCTTACAAAATTTACAATGCCATGTATCAAACCTATGACTTAGGGATTCCAGTGAACTACTTACACTACACTGGCAAAGATTTTATCTACTCAACCAGAAAGGTGGTCATACAACTACTACCATTGCACGTCACTGCTACCCTAGTACATAAATTACGAGGTAGACTTAATAACCCTTCACAGCAGCCATACTCAACCTTTTTCTTGTAAAGGCCACATAGATGTATTAGCTAAAGTGCTGCCGGCCACAACATTAATTAATTTTGGTGTTTTTTATTGTTAGAGTACAGCAAAGAGGTTTGTGGCTCACCTGATGGAAAGTGGTTCCTGTCATCTATGGACTTTGGCAAAAGCTATGCGGGCCACATGTGGCCGGGTTGAGTATTGCTGCTTTACAGTAAGTATGACTTTCAAATAATTTTCTTTGAAATAATTTCAGGCTTAACAAAATTGAAAAACTTATTATTAGTAGAGAATGTATCAACCAATATGACCAAATAGCTATAGAAGAGCTATTTAGAATAGGGTTTGGTTGATTTAATTTAGCAAGGTAACAAATTGTAATTAACAAATGGATTTTTGTAAACACAGAGTGCCCTTGCATATCAATTGTTTAAACATTCTCGTCTTTTGATATTTTGGATTCATAACTGCATTAATTAGTCTACAACATCAGCTTTTAACATCTAGACGAAATAAAAACTTTTTATAATATAGGGAAACGTAATAAACCACACATTATGTGAAATATCCAAGTCAGAGCATGTTTAAGACGGTAAATTGGTATCGTTCAAATAAATTATGAGAATACAGCCCTTAATGTGACAATGCGTGGATAACCTAGACCAATGTTTATTTCGAAGTTTTATTGACATTTTAACTAAAAATTAAATTGAATGGATTTATAAAGGGTTTAATGCTACGAATACTACAAAAGTCGGTGAGAATAAACATTGTAAAAGTTATTTTTATAGTACTGAACATCCTAACATAGAACTTACCTCTCGGCTTACGCCAGTTGCGCTTAAGTTTGTCATAGCGATCTGATTGATGGCGGATAAACCTTTTCGTCCTCTTTTTAACGATTGTAGGCCTGTACACAGGTCTGATTGCCATTTTGTATGTTTCTTTTGGAAACGCGGCGATGAACCACGCGGTGACACGGCCGCACGAAAAGGGAAAAGGAATAGACAACCGCAGACATTGCTAGACTTTTAAGTCTGTTGTCACTTGCAGCTACAATATTTATTGCTTATGATTTTTTAAAGCTATGCATACACAGTCTTTCAATTTTATTTGCCCATTGGAAGAGTAAAAATGAATTAATAAAAATAATGCTACCAAAAAATTGGTTAAATATATTTCTATGAGCTCAACAGACGATTCCTTTTGCATAACTTTTTCCAAAAATAAATAAGATTTTGTCGAGTTATTTTATGTATAATAAAGAAATCTTAATTAAAATAAAATATTAATTGTGGAATTGTTTTGAAGATGTGAGATAATTTAAATTACAACTTTTAAAAGATTCTTATCTGAATGAAAAAAACAGTGACACTATTGTATTTTCTTATTGTATTTTATTGTATTGTTCACCTCTACAAAACCCTTAATTACGCGTGAGCTGAGACATAACGCATGAAAAAATAACGAATGGACACAATAATATAATTTTAAAGGAGTTTCGTTCTTTTAATACATTAGTGGAGCCCTAAAACAAAAAAGTTACAATTTCATTTGTTTTAATCATCTTTTCTGTTTTACAAATGTTTCACTCGAAAATGAAGGCTTTATCAAGATTTACTCTTTTTGTTAATCTATGACAAACCAGAGACACGCTTAAATGACAGTTAATGCGTAGCGAGAACAAACCAATTTCTCTATGCCACAGACGCCAAATGTCGCCATCGATCAATGACATTTTGTGTAGTTGAATTTATTGATATAAAGCGTTCATGTAAATAATAAACAATTCCACCATAAAAATCGGCTTCCAGTCGATATGTATGCCAAGGGCAAAGGCTCTACGGTGCCTTCGGACGCTCAGGCTCGCGAGAAACTCGCGCTCTATGTGTACGAATATTTGCTACATGTCGGTGCAACTAAAGCGGCGCAGACTTTCCTCTCAGAAATACGATGGGAGAAGAATATAACACTGGGGGAGCCGCCCGGGTTCCTGCACTCGTGGTGGTGCGTATTTTGGGACCTATATTGCGCAGCGCCAGAGCGCCGAGACACTTGCGAACACTCATCAGAAGCCAAAGCTTTCCATGACTATGGCTTCGTTAATTCTGGGTACGGAGTCAATGGAATCGGTCACAACGCCGGCCCAGCGCCGCCTAACGATGGTACGTTGGTATAAACATTCTATTTTTGTGAAAAATGTCTTTTCATACGTCGTAAATGGACTAGTAGGCCACGGCGCGTCTTATCTCGTATTGTAAATAGTAGTTGCGTTTACACGTTTCTATACACATTTCGTGTGTATATTTGTGTGCTGATTATAGTTTATTGCTTTTAAACTGAGAAATTATTCAAGTTTTCCATGTAAAAGTGTTAAAACTGTCATAATTACTTTGTACTAGATATTTGGGTTACTTTCCATGGCTTTTGGCCTTGATTGAGTATACACAGACTTTGTATGGTATTTCATAATGGTATTTGTCCATGAATTTCTTCAATCAAGTAATGAAATTACAAATGAATGTAGAACCAATGTTGCAGTTAAAGAACAGGTATTATATTTTTGAGTAAGTTTTAAATTGATCAACTATAAACAATATTTCAATATGAAACTTTGTTTGTTTGTTCCTCCTTCACAGTTTTTGATGTAATTTAGTGCACATTTACCTCATTTTTAGAGTGATGGCTGGTGCCTATATTTTGCTATTCATCAGTTGAATTGTGACATTACTAGTATGGAGTTTATGCCAAATTTTAACTAATAGTTGAGCAAACTATTGGTCTATAAAGTATAGGAACGGACCATAATACTGAATATTATGGTAATTGCTCCATCTACTTAGCTGTGAAGAAGAAACAAATTAATGGTAAAGTTTTGTTGATGCTGGCTAAAGAATTATTGAATTTTTCATATACATGTAGTCCATATATGGTCTTGTATAGTGTAATTACAATATAAAAGTAGTCATAAGACAGTCATTTAGACAAAAAAATAATAAATAGTATTATTTTTAAATTTTTTATCCAAATATTATTATTTTAATAATTTTTTATTAAATATCCAGGTAATATTGTGGGAACCTTGACCATATGAGCTAACACATTAAATCAATTAGAAATTAGGATATGCCTGTGACTTCGTCCACGCTTGATCTGAAATCTCCATGGGATTCCCGGGATAAAAAGTAGTGCAGATTTTAAGTCTAAGAATTTGCTGTCAATCAGCAAAAACCACATTGAAATTGGCTCAGTAGTTTTTATGTGAATCCCAACGAAACAGATAAAACTTTTAAAGACCAGTGTTGTCCATCTTTACATAGTGTATTCTAATTGCTTTTTTTTAAATAGCTTCAATCTACAGACATGGCATTTTTAGAATTTATACAATATAGATTACAGGTAAAACCTAAATAATATACATCGTGGCCATAATGTCTAGAACAGGGATTGCAAGTGGTCGACATCTACCCCCTGGGGTCAAAAACGGTTTCCCAGGGTCGACATAAACAAAAGCTGATTTTGGGGGTCTACAAGGTCTAAATATTGACCCATGATAAACATAATTACATTCCTTATACATTATTATACCACAGTATATTTTGAGGATTTGTATGCCACATTTTCAGCAAACAAGGTTTGCACTCAGCATATTGCTGTGCTATAATGATATCTGACACAACACTGATTTACAGTGCAATTAACACAAGTTCTTATTTGAAACTTTCAAAATACTGTGTATGTTGTGTGGTATGTATTTTTTTAGAAAAAATAATTACCTACTTAAGTATTTTTATGGAATTTGTATTAATAAATATTAATTACACTTGGTATTTATTGAATTTTATGTCTATTTATTTTGTTAAATATTGATGAGAAAATGATGCCAAGTTTGCTCACTTAATCACACAAAGTTTTTAAATTGGTAAGTATTTTGTTTTTATATGAAAAAAACCAGAGGTAGGATTTTAAAAGTAATTTGGTTGTGGGGGTCTGAGGTATCAGTTCATTTTGGAAAAGGGGTCTCTTACCCAAAATAGTTTGGAAATCCCTCCTCTAGATGTGTTATTTTTTTTTGTTTTCTGACTATAATCTATCTTATCTGTAGTCAATGTCAAAGAATTGTAAGCAAACTGAATTTATCCATGCTATTTTAATTGTAACATTGATGGACTATTTTTTATTTAAGAATTGTCAAATTTGCTTAAAACTTACATTTGTAAATTATTTTCTTCTAGTTTTCATCTGCAGAAATATAACCTTATTTTAATTAAATTGCTTTAAGTCTCATAAGCCATGGTTGGTTAGTGTTTAACACACTCACTTCCTAAACATTTTTGGTACTCTTTAGGGGTCTACTATAATATAAAGTGTAGCAAAAAAGAAACGGGCGTGTGCTAGATATGTTTTATGGCACCCCTCAATAACCTTAAATTGATTTTCAACTAGTTTCAGCAAATATACAGGTTAAATATTTAAGGGGGCCTTTAGGCCCAATTATAAGCTCTATGAAATAATTTAAAACACTTGAAGGAGCCTCGTGAGCAATTTTGTCAGAAACTAAAATGGTATCATTAATTGAATGAATCCACTGACTTTGGAAAAAACACATATATTATTATACCACAACAGTGTAGCTTGTAAGGATCAATTTCTGTAAAGGAATGTTAAATCTTAAACTAAGGAAAACTTAGTCATGTTATGTCATAAATGTCATAAAAAAATTCTGAGGCATTCAAGGTATTAGAAATGTCTCTGGTGTTGAAAACATCTACAGGCAATGGTAACCACTTTCCATCAGGAGATGTGTTTGTGCTCGCCACCATTTAGTGTTAAAAAACAAATTAGAATTTAATAAAAAATCAAAGAAAATATTGCTAATAATAAATGTTTACAATTAAGTTTCCTAAGTATTTAGTTTTTAAAGTTTACCATATTGCTAGGTGATACACAGACCTCTTCCAGCTCTTTTCGTGTATCCCTCTCCCTCGCTAGTATTGGCCAAAAGGGACCTGCAAATTTTTTTAATACTTCATCCCATCTTTTGTGCTTTTTTTGCAATTTAATAACCATTGCCTACAATAATTTCAGGAATGGGAGGGGGCGGAATGCCCCCGGGGTTCTTCCCCAACTCCCCCCTCAGGCCGTCACCGCCGGCCCCGCATCCTGGGTCGCAGCCATCGCCACACGGGCCCCAACCACAGCTGATGGGTACAGGGCAGCCGTTCATAGGGCCGTGGTACTCGGGTGGTGGCCCGCGGGGTACAGTTAGGATGGGAATGGGCAATGACTTCAATGGACCTCCTGGTGAGTGAAAGATAATAGTTTAGAACATCTTTCCCAATCTGGGATCACATTATGTTACTAAAGGGGGTCACATTTGTTACTATTAGTAAAGCAATGTTTGTGTGAGAAGGCTTACTATATGACAAAAGATATTTTAGATGACAGCACCAAATGGGTATAATGCGATCACCATCATGCTTTTGCAGTAATCATTCTTATAAATTACTTTGTGAAACCTTTTATTAGTATAAAGTAAATATTAAAAGTCGTGGTAGTGTAATGGCTAGCGCACGCGTCCCAAACTCAAAGGGCGCGGCTTCGATCCTGGCCGAAACGCATGCACCGCTTAGGCAGTTTTCTGACCTAATGTGCATATTGTTACAATTACCACGTGCTAATAATGGTGAAGGAAAACATGGTGATGCAACCTGAACATCGAGATAACCGATGTGTCAAACCTGCCAAGCCACCTTGGACAAGCGTGGCGGGTATACTGTCCGTTCCCCTATAGTGGGAGGCCCGAGCCCAGCAGTGGGACATTTATGGGCTGCTATTATTATTATATTATAAATATTAAAAAAAAATGATTAATAATAATTTTTATGAAGTAAAAACATGTTGCTAGTAGGGAGTTTGTTGCGCCACTTCTTCTGCTTTAACAATAACTAAAATTGCTTTGGAAGCAGTAGTAGACTCATGACTTTCAATAAGTAATCTGTAAGATTCCATTTTGAAATAAATACATTCATTTTACTAAAGGGGTCACATTTGTTACTAAAGGGGGTCGCATTTGATATTAAAGGAGATCGCAGTCTGTTAAAAAAATGAGACCTATATACAAAACAAACATATAAATAAACTCTTAATTAAAATTTTATTACAATTTAAATGTCAAGGGGTCGCAAGACTTATTACTTAACTTATTGAAATTTTTCATGGGTCGCGACATAAAAATGATTGAGAAACAATGGTTTAGGAAAACTAGAAAGTATTCTTTATGGTCTGTTTCCATATCTTACTAATATCAGTATACATTTTTAGAACCGGGATTTCGGTATGTGTCATTGACAGAAACACAATCTCCCTGTTATTTCAATACTTTCAGGAGGAACTGAACGCTCAATGAACAAAGGAAACATATCCATATTATGTGACCCATTTACTCCAGTCTACTCGCCGCTTAGTGACTACCTGAATTCATAGGTCAAGTATAGGATATTGCTACAAGTTACATTCTATGGGATGTGTCAGCCATACTGTCATATTTGATTCATGTCTAGAAACCAGACCCCCTGGTATAGCTATAGAGGTATTTGAGTTGTGGTTGATTCGTTTTCAGGTCAAGGCATGATGTCAAACTCGATGGAGCGCGGCGGCGGTGCGGGCGGCGCGGGCGGACTGCTGGGCGGGCCGCGGATGACGCCGCCGCGGCCCGGCATGGGCCCCATGAGCCCCGGCGCGTACGCGGCCGGAATGCGCGGACCCCCGCCACAGGGGCCAGGTAACCATAGACTACCTTATTAACCATAGACTACCACTGACCATAGACTATGACCGACCATTAACTAACATAGACTACCACCATCCTTAGACTACTTTATTAACCATAGATAAACTTCTTGCTTAACTTTTTCACAATTGGTACCTGGTATGTGAGATGTCTATATCCCAAAAAACTGGAGACGGTTGGCAAGTGATTGCACTAAATTGTATATTCTGAATGTGGCATATGCCAAGGAGGCCACCTGACAGCTGTCTATGTGTTAAAAATGATAAAACAAATCAATGGAAATAGGGTTTATTTTTTATACCACTTCAAAGAAGGTGGAGGTTTTCGATTCCTCATTTAAATATTTTTATTATCTATATTTTAACCTTAACTTTTTTTCTTTCTGGACCGGTTTTGATGATTCTTTTTGCGTTGGATTCAACGTCAAAATGTTGAAATGGTCTCAAATAGATTTTATTACAATTGGACATTGGTTTCCGAAGATGCGGTAGAAAATTCATTAATTAATTAAAATAAAGAGTGAGACAGACTGAGATATGTAAATAATTAGTGAAAAAACAATTTTCACTAATTATTTACCTACCTCAATCTGTCTCAGACTCTTTATTTTAATACTTACAGATGTTATTATACAATTACTTTTTAAAGAATTTATGGAGTTGTTACCATTATAATAATAACAAGACATACTAAAAATTCATACTGCAACATATCTCCATAGATTCCTTACATGCTATGCAAAATATGAACTTTATACAGAAGATAGTATAAAAGGCTGGAGCGTGCTGCAGTTTCGTCATTTAAATTTTCTTCAATAGTATATTATCCCTTTTTAAGCAAGGCACTTTCAATTCAGCTTTAAATTTAACGAAGGTGAGATCCAACACTTCATTCTGAATCTTATTGAAAAAGCGTATATGAACCCCCAAGAAAGAAGAATTGTAATCCGAAAGATGGCAGTATCAGTCTATTATTATGCCAGGGGCTCAATTCTGCTATTACTATCTCCTCAAAATCGCCGGACGCTATCGTCTCAATCGTAGCTTTGCCCGACTTCGGTATTGTGTTGTAGTGGAACACTTGCAAGCCAATAGATGGCGCTGTGCAATAATTGATGTCACAAACGTTTATAATTGTGGTAGCTCTTCGATATCCATTTCGGCTGACGTTTTTTGAATGAATGAAAACTCTTTATTGTTCACTATAAACTTAAATCTAGACAATTGTTATGGATACATTTGCATTAGAACAATGGGCGGCCTTATTGCTTATAGCGATCTATTCTAGGCAACCCAGTGTCTAATGAGATTTTAAAGGAAATTTAAATATACGATTTTTGGTGGTGTACTAAACTATAATAAAAGTAATAAAATCACTATCAAATACTATTAAAAATAAAATAAAAAATAAATTGTATGTGGAGGGAGGGCTTCATAACAAAAGGGCGTACAGACAAAAGTGCAGTTTTACACAAGGGACAAAATTGTGAATAAAACAAAACTAGATGATTCTACCCTTCTATTTAGGTACACTTGCATACTGGTAAGACTTTCTAAATTGTAACATGCATAGATTTTAGTAAACAACAAAAAATGGCATTTTTGCGTATACGCCCATTTGTTATGAAAATATATAATTAGATATACGATGATATTATAAATTAGATATACAATGTAAACTCTATATAACGACACTGAAGGCCCTGTGCATTTTATGGCGTTATAGAGAGTTGTCGTTAAATGGAGAGAAGTCTGTTATTTTTTCTGACGTCTTTTGCAGCACCAGTAATTATGTTGTATTTTTTTACATATTTTATTCATATCTTGCGATATTGAGGCATCTTGGTGATAAAATAAGTACTTAGAAATTTCGGTATGCATGATGCCGACAGTCGAGTTTATTACGGGTTAGAATAATAAAGCAATAAAAGAACGTACACAGCTGCGCAATTTTACTAATTATGGCAACGTAAAAGGTACTTTTTATTACTTAATTGTTGTCATTATTGAGAGTGGGTGTAATGCTATATAGAGTGTATCATTGTATGGAAGACAAGCTAAACCAACCAAAGCTACATGGAGTTCACACTGTATACACATTCTAGCAATAGATTTTTTCGTGAGTTAGTGTTTTCTGCAGTCAGTTATATTCTACTATTATTCTGCCGCAACGTTATGGAAAAGATATTGTGGATTTAGTAGAATACGAATTTTTTACATTATCGCAATGGAATCGTACTTTGAGTATTTTCGCAACGCCAAATAGCAGAAGTGGGCCCCTGGTATACTTCTCGATTGCAAACGATATGTTGTATCCTTTGTAGTGATGAGTAGTACACGTGCGAGCCAGTACATTTGTTTCGTACAAAATACAGTTGTAATGATATAGCTCAACATTTGAAAATGTAAGACTTTAAATTCTTGTCGCGCTACTACTCACGCCTCAAACGTAGGAATGGAACGGAATGAGGCTTATGCGACAATGCGACAACAGTACAATAACGCCTCTACGGATATTCACATCACAGAGAGGGACAACATGATATGTCATAGTACGACTGCTAGTAAAACGAGGTGACCAAGGCCGATCTCATCCGAATTCTTAACGAACATTTCCGATCTAGATGTCTTGAACGAGATAAAGGAGGGAATGACGCTCACCGCCTCATCGACCTCGTCGCTTCAAATGTACTGCCTCGGTACGAACCGTACAAATCTCGCCTCATCTGAAGTGATACATTGTACTGGTTCAGTACAAAATGTCATGTTACTCTTACAAACTCATTTTAAAATCATGTCCTATCCAACACTAATCCTTTGCAAGGTATGCCGCCGATGGGCATGACGCCGAGGGGCGCGTGGGCGGGGGGCGGCGGAGGCGGCGGCGGGGGCTCGGCGCCGCTCAACTACAGCGGGGGGTCCCCCGGTGCGTACGGCCCCCCGCCGGGGTCGAACGGACCCCCCGGACCCCCTACACCGATCATGCCAAGCCCACAGGACTCGTCGAACTCTGGTAAGTTCCTTTTATCGTAAGACTATTTATTCATAAAAATTACTCAGTTAAACTTAGTATTAGTTAAAAACGAACGTTTATATATAACTAGAGTTTGCTTTCAACAAAACTTAATTCGGTTTTTTACACAATAATAACAAACAAACTAAGTCCATATATTATAGTCTACACAACTGCCCAGCAAAACACAGAGGCGAGTCGAAGCCAACCTAATTTGAAGTAATACAATGAATGACATGTTGTTTAGGACAACACTTAGTGAATTGAAAAAACGCGATTGCAGCGCCATCTATTTTGCAAATCCATCTATTATAAGGAAACGACTTCATTTATCGGGATAAAATGTATTCTAAGTGTTAACTCGGGTTTTAAGCCAGCACTTTGTCTAGTCTCATTTATATACGTTCAGTAGTTTTCAAAAAAGATGCGATCGCAGCGCCATCTTTTTCGCTATTTTCTTCTGTCCCACGAAAATGACTTTATTTGTCGGGATAAAAATAAATCGTCGGGATAAAAACTAAATCATAAATTACGCCCTCGTGATATATTATACTATGATTAATGATATTATACTCAGTTTTCAATAATCTGAGTTTTATTTTCAATGTGTCATTTAAATCCGTTCAGTAGTTTTCTTGATTTTGGTATTCTGCTAACTCTAATGGCGTGATGCTCGAAAAAATCGTTACATTTTTTGGTAGCAGACAGACTACTAATGGTAAAATTTTTGTCTAAATATCGTAATTTTTGCCGATTTAGTAGAATACATTTTCGTCAATCGCAACGGAGTCGTACTTTGTTTTGTACAAACGCCAATATATCAAACTCGGAATAAATGGCCCCAGATAAGTAGGGTGGCGCGGAGATTAAATTGTTCTTATAAACTACTTTTGTTAACCTACTCAAAGACGGAACCACCACAAATTTGTTGCCGAACTGTCACACACGACTAATTGGGAAGCACCACAAATTTATGGTCAAATACAGATAATTGTAACGAACGTTGAACTGATGCTTTCGCCCTCTAACTACATAGAATTTGTATTAGAATAAAAGAGACGATGTCATTCCCCTGGTTTTGGCGCGGCAATTTTGATGGCAGCTTTTGGAAAAAAATAATATTTTTGGTCCCCGTTTTAGGTTTAACTTAAAATCTACTTATTAGCCTAAACGATGAACAAGCTCTGCGTAGTCAGCACTTTCGTAAGCAAACGCAGGCCGGGCGATTGCCTAACTCCCCACTTTCACAAATTTGTCTAAACTCTAGCAACTCCAGTATTATGTCAAGAGTAATTTTGATACACGCTAGTAATTTTTTGTATTCCGTCAAACAACGTGCAAGTATCAAGTTGCTTTATTTGCGACGTACGCATTTTGTCAACATAACATATGATAATTATTTTAACAATAAGACTATAATTTTATAAGCAAGAGCTTTACTTAGGTGCAGTCAAACGGCGCAATTCAATGTTTAAATACGTGTAAAATAAATTTATTTTACATATACATTGTAAACTCCATCTAACGTCGCTCGATTTAACGACAAACTTCCTCAAGCGTCGAAATCACTTGGCTTTGGTTGGTTTAGCTTATCTACCATACAATGATACACTCTATATAGCGTTACACCCACTCTCAATAACGACAGCAATAAAATAATAAAAAGTACCTTTTAATTTGCCACAATTAGTAAAAGCAGCGCAGCTGTGTTACGTTCTTTTATCGCTTTATTATCCTGGCCCGTAATAAACTCGACTGTCGACATCATGCACACCGAAATTTCTAAGTACTTCCTTTATCATAAAGATGCCTCACTTTCGCAAGATATGAGTAAAATACTAATAAAATACAACAAAATTAATGTTCATCAAAATCTGACGGCTTCTGTGGTTGAGCGGTTAGTCTTTGCCGGCCCACCTCATTGCAACGCCGAGCCTCCTTTTTCGATTACTAATAATGACAAATTTTCGAAAAACAATTTTCTCCGTTATTTACTATGGTCTGGGTGCCTGAGATCGACCCCTCAGAGTATTTCGTTATATATTGACCGTAACACAAGCGTAACTCGCTTAATTCGGGGATATACAATATGTGTGGTTGTCTGTCGGTTTATTTATTAAAATCGGCCACGTATTTTCCATTATTTCCTATAGTCTGGGATTTGGTCGTGATAGTCCATATTTTTTTATAATTATGGCTACAACGCCTTTGGCATTGATTTTGCCAATTTACAAAGTAAGAAAAGATAGGTGCTTAATTCAATGCAAATCAACAAATAAGATTTTAATAGGTGATTTGTAGAGTTTTTGCAAATCTTTGAACAATACAAACAAAGTCAAATTAACTACATTAAACATAGATGTTGTTAAGCATTAAAAACTTACACAGGACATACACAAGATTACTATGAACTAAGGTTAGTAAAAAGATTACATTGATGGGTCGGGGGTAGTTGTCAGGAAGGATGTCATGTAAGGATGTGGCGGATTCGATACTATCCTACTATTGGATGGATGGAAAATGTAGAATACTAAATAAATGATTTACAAATCTTCAAACTCGTTTATTATTTAAAACATCAACTTCCAAGGACATAAAATTAAACGTACTTAGAGAATATCCTATCATTACAAATAAAATAAAACACAATCTAGACTAACATATAAACAAACAAACTCTTCTACTCATTCAACTAAAAAAGGTTGTCATATAAGGGAATGGAAAATTTCTGACAGATAGCCCACTTAAAGAACTCTCCACCGGATAGATTTTCCAAATGTCACTAAAAGCAAATAGTTTCATCCCTCGATAGGTGTGAAATTCACCCCAAATCCAATAAGTGGCTCTATGTGCATTGGATCTTAAAGAAATAACATTATACTTAAAAAAAATAGTTTTAACGTAATATGGTGTTAGTATGCTTTGTTTTGTGTTAATATAATTTACCTTACATTCGATTTTTATTCATTAGATAAAAGTTATCCCTCAACTAAATTATAACTCAACTGAATACAAAGGTCGAACGATTAAGGCCATCATTATTCATACAACCGTCACTTTTATTAAGTTGTAGTTCTTTGAATAACTTTGATCTAGTGATTGAAAGATCTGCCCTTAAACATTCAACTGTCATAACTATGGCACCTGGTATTGTACTAACATTCATTAAACACATCTGTGTACAATGTTGAAATTATTCATGATATATTGTGTGTGTTGTCTTGACAGTAACAGTTATAGGGCAAAGCTATAATTTACTCAAAACATTAAGAATTTTTTAAATTTTGTACATAAACAAACTACAAAATAAAAATATTATGATTTCTTAATATCATGAATAAATTGATTGGGTGCCAATCATTGGGTGGGGTGCCAACAATGTCATTGGGTGGAGTGCCAACAATGTCATTGGGTGGGGTGCCAACAATGTCATTGGGTGGGGTGCCAACAATATCATTGGGTGGGGTGCCAACAATATTATTGGGTGGGGTAACAATAATGGTATGGTTTACATTAACTGGTATTGATTCATAATGTCTTAAGTTTCGTAAGTGTTCTTATACTTTTGCTTTAGATCTGATACTTTTAGAGTAATTTCGAGTATTATAAGTCTTACAGGGGCCCAAATCTGCTACTTCAAGATCTTGGTGTTACAAAGATATTCAAAGTACGTTTATACTGTGATAGTGCCAAAAAATGGTATTTCTGATGATAGCTTTTCGATATCATCGCGGCGTAATAATAATTACCAAATAAGTTACCAAAATTGTAGACATTTATTTCGCGAGTTTTCGTTTATAAAGATAGAGTAGCGTGCCGGGCATGCCATTGGAATTAACAGAATATTACAATCAGGCAAACCTACGATTGAGACGAGAGTGTCCGGTGATTTTGACGAGATATTAATGGCAGAATTGAGCCCCTGGACTTGTATCATCCCCCCTAGTATCCCCGAGACAGTTCTACATGGCAATTTAGGTACGAGGTGAGTTGTGCATGGCGTTACCACCCGCACAGCCACACATCGCCCACGACTCATCATCTGCGTTTATCGATTTCAGTTTTGCTCACGTTTTATTCCTTGTATTTATTTATTTAAAGTTACCAACAGCTTTTTACATAACCAAGTACAATAATAGGCTTACA
Source organism: Dendrolimus houi (assembly GCA_039645545.1). Lineage (NCBI taxonomy): Eukaryota > Metazoa > Arthropoda > Insecta > Lepidoptera > Lasiocampidae > Dendrolimus > Dendrolimus houi. Next base: position 2,931,851 of record CM077145.1, read on the forward strand.
ATTAAGGATTAACATTGCAATGCAAAATCTAGTTACTCGGCCATTGAAAATTACTTCGGCTGCCTCGTGTTAAAAAAATCATTCTCAAGCACGAGAACTAGTCCCGAAAAATATTTGAAAGACGTGACATTGAATAGAAAAATAATAGTTATAAATATCCTGCTACACAGACATTGAAACTTAAAGGATGTTTTTGAAAATATTACTTTAAGGCAGTAATAATTTTACTGGTATTTTATTTTAGTGTACAAAAAAATATATTGATATCGAATACCTGGTATGTGACATTATATCACTAGAAAATTGTCATGTTGACCTGTCGCCAACTATATATTCCGATTTATATCATCTTTTTTTGAATGTGTTCTTAAATTATGTTCTGTTTGCTTCTCTGTTCACGTTCACGCTTTGTGGGTCTTCGTTCTCTATCACGCCTGTTTATGTTCACTTTGTCAATTTTATGTTATTGTTATCTATGACTTACGTTAAATGTGGGTTGATTTCATATAATTAAACCTATATATCGAAGTTTCGAGCCAGTCCTCTTTAGTTAGAGCCAAAAAACTCGCTCAAGCCAGACGGCGTTGACTTAATCCAACAACTAGACAATTTTCGCTTGTACAAAATAATATTGCCTCAATCCAAAACAACTTCCATACGAGAGATGGTATTCGTTACAGCTAAACCTAAATGTGTAATAAATAACTTTCACCAAGCGAAATATCATTAGCTTAATCCAGAAACTCGAGCAAAATGGTATTGTCCCAAACCCGACAACTTTTGCTCGAGCGAAGTCTTAAGAAGGTTGGAATTTGTTAAAGCTAAATCATAAATATGATGCGACTTATGCACGCGTCTTTAACTCTGCTGTTGCTCGAACAAAATAGCAGTCTTTTTGCTTTGTTTAATTCGAGCCTCAACTACTTATTTTATTTTAGATTAATTATATTTATTAATGACTTTGTTCCAAGTTCAATATATAGTTATTTTTGCATTACATCTAAGAAGATTAAAAGAAATTACTTATACTGACACAATATTTCGATACGGCTAATCTATTTATTATCTTATCAATAATTTATATTATAACATGATTATGATATTACGCGTTTTTTTTTATAAAAGCGTAAACAAATATCTTATGAAAGGCTATTTTAGTGTTAAGATCTAGTATTATCTCGCTTATTTCGCTGTCTAAAGAAAGCATACCGCCTTATGAATCTGATCTATAGTAGTAATGTTTACTCCTCTCTTTCCTTACTCTTCATTTCTGGCATCCTCTATCGCACCACTAACTTTGATGTTTCGTTCATTTATATTATTCTCTTTTTTGGCTACCTTTTATTTTATGTCCATCAATCTTCTTTTTATCCTCACTATATGCCGATATTACCTTAATCAATTTTTTATGAGGCACGCAAATTTTAAAGATCCCTGAACGTGTTTATTTCACACCTTGTCCATTTCTGCAACATCAAACATTCATCTCATCATTCTCATTTGGGCTAAAGGGAGAAGTATTTGATCTATTACTTTAGCGACTTGTTAACATGAAGGGCCTTAATACATATTAATGCTTATTTACTTTGAATAACTTTAATTTCTCACACGTTGCACCAGTTATTTGATATTCTACATTTATTCTTTTCGTAACACCTTTGTTCATAAAACTGTCACTATGCAGCAGCGAATTTAAGTTACTGTATTCAGGGTTAACTCCAGATTCAGATGCCAAGTGCTAGACGCAACAGATATACCGCTTTGGTTCAGCTGATTTTCAAGCCGAACATTCTCCATTTTCTTCTGGCGTTTTGTTGGCGTGCCATCCTTTTGACCCCTTTGTTCTTTTATTGCGAATGACACTTCATGGAGCGCCTCATCATTTATCTCTGCGGTCAATGTATCTATGACTAGCAGGAATAAGTAAGGGCTTAAAGTGGACTCTTGTGCAGAGCTACTTTAATAGAAACCACCCGTTGTACTGAAATAGGTAGGTCTGTGTATAAGGATGATGATTGTTTTCTTTGTGATATAAACACGCCGGATATGCAGGCGGTGACAGTATGTACACCCTGATGAAGCCGGTCGGCGCCGGAGCCCTAGGGGCTGAGTTCCCACTCTCAGGGGATCACGGGCCTTCGTCGCAGCACCTGCCGCAGCCGCCGCCCACCGAAGGTGCGAATCTAAATTAAAAAATGAAAAGAAAATAAAGTACGAAACGGTTTAAACGACTTGGCACCTCGTTTTACGCGAAAATTTGCAATTTAGTTTAAAAATCGTTTTGCTAACACATACTACGTAAAGTACGATATGTAACAGTTTCAAATGCTTTTGCCAGTTCGGTGTGTTTTTTTATTGAACGTTTATTATTTGATTTACTTTCTATTCTTAACGGTTAAAATATTATCGGTGCGGCGGCGGCGGTGCGGTATTACCCTCAAATATTTTCTACAGAACCGTTCATTTGTCGGTGCCCATATAATCTATGCATAAATTATTAGTGTATATATCTATATATTATTTGAAAGGTTATACGATTGTTTAGAAATATGCATGTATTTCATATTTTTAGTTTAAATAACACATGGAGTGAATACCTCACGTGGACTTGAAAAGGCTAGTGAGGTGCCAAGTCTTGGAAACCGTGTCGGTACCGCTCGAGAAATAAACGTACAGTCTTCCCTCTCACTGTCGCACTCATAGTCTTTTAATGGTCGATTAATGTTAATTAAACAAACTAGACTTTCTGAACATTATTTACAATAATTTAACACATGAATGAATGAAGAAGTTATACAATGAAAAGGTATTTTTGATATTTTTAGTTTAACTTTTTTTATTGCGAAGCTGGCAATTACGCTGACTGTCTATCTAATAAAAAGTGATTTCTGTCACTTGTAGACTTTTGGAATATCAGGAGCAAAACCAACGTATACCTTAAGGATGCGCTAAAAGGGATTGGATCAGACAGTAGAAATAGGATAGAGGGGATAGGATAGGTAGGCCATCGGAACTCAATTAAGATGTAATGTTATAACAAACCATATTGAACCGTAAAACAACGCTGTTTAAGCTTGATTTAAAAAAGCAATTGATGAAGAAGTTATTGTCATATACAAAATTATAGTCAAAAAAACTTTGTTGTGTACATTTCTTCAATGTTTACCAATTGTATCATGTCCCCTTCATCCACTGAACTCTTCGATTTTAATATACGAAAATGGCAAATTCTTTATTATTAAATTAACGCTAAAAAATGTAATTGTCCATTAGGATCTCTGAGTATGGCAGTAAATTATTTACAATAGTAGTTGTAATATCAAAGTCTCAGACTAATGAAAGAGTAGTACGGAGTCTACGTGAACAAAAGCGTCAAATTAAGTGAAGCATTTTTCTTAAACTCGTAGTATACACGTGGTTTGCGTCCGTATCCCCTGGAAACTATATCACCTTTATCCGTATTAATTCGTATTATTTAAAGTTTTTTTTAATAGGATGGTATGGTAGGAATTTCATAAATAGAGAAATAAACATTGTGATTCTAAGTATAAAATTATTATTGAATAATAACAAGATTAAATATATTTTTATATAAATATTTATTTCGTAGGAAAGTGTACGATAACGCTACAAATTACGTTTTATGGATGTGTCATCCATACCGTCCTATTTGAAACAGACTTTAAAAGTTCTTGTCACGCACTGCGCACGGCGCGATCAGATTTCTTTAGGCGGCTTCACTCTGAGAGCTCAAAACTCAATTTACCTATTTTATTCGTCTGAGAGTCAAACGTAGTTTTTAATTTCATAGGATAATGAAGCAAATAGAACATAAATAAGTACTGATTTGATATACCTATTATATTTTAAAGAATATCTAGTTACGAGGTCTGCAAATAGTGTTAAGTGGAATCTGGTTACTGTTAAAAATATTGAGATCCACAAAAAAGATGATAATGATAGGTATTGCACTATTTTATACTTTACTTTCAAATTAAGTTATTATATATAATTAATGCGAGAAATTACGACATTTTTGATCCAGCTTTTTATAGTTTGGTTTACGAAGGTAACAGCAAATGCGAAGTGTCTTCAAGAGTATATATATATAGGTTTAATAATACTTGGCGGTTTGAGGTTCGACCTTCCGCGGTCCAGATATGACCACTTTCGCCTATTACTAACCGCGGGTCTAGTACTTTATTAGAATGCAAACACTATAACCTCTTTTATTATATATATAAATAATATGATTATAGTTGAATAACTAAAAAATCACGTTTTAATAATAGTACAAAGTAAAGACTAAACAAGTTAAACAAGAAATTTGGGACAATTATACTATTGTTGGCACTCCGGTTTGATTGGCACGCTAATATTTTCTTCAAAACGTTAAGATTTTTTTTTCTTTTGTCGTACAATGGTTTTTTTTTAATTATTTATAAGAAAATCAAATAGATGCAATACATATTTTATACATAATGTTAAGTATACTTCTATAATATGTTATTAATATTGTGTCCAACAACACTTTAACATGTTATTTAAGGACGTACTGAAAACATAATAATAACAATATTATATGGCTACAAAATTGAGAATATGGAGATTTTTTAATATCCTGAATAAATTGACTGGGTGCCAATTATTGGGTGGGGTGCCAACAGTGTCATTGGGTGGGGTGCCAACACTGGTATAGTTTATCCTATTTTTATGTTTAAAAACGCGTTATTTGTTTCATATTAAATGTAAGATTATATTAAAAATGTAATAGAACCATCCACGGCTTTTTTATATTAAGTGGTAGTTGTAATTTGCTAACTCGCTCGCGGACTACCACATTTTCAAAGATATAAATTCTGTATTCTACGCATGTATCATAGAAAATTTACTTTGATTTCGCATAAATATCTTTCATTAAATACTGACGCTGTTGAAATATCTTAGTAATTCGTTGTTAATAACTTAATTTTGACGTAAATGTTTTATATAAATGGAATAAATTAAATATATGGCAATGACATTTGTTTCTGAAATAAAGTTATTATTATTATTATATACATTTCTATATATATAAAACAAGACTAAAGATATTAATAGATAAATCATATTATTCCACAAACGAATTCCATAATGACAAATTTGAAACAATATCAATATATAGTTAATAATAATATTTTAATTAAATACATTAAATAATCGACATACACAGATTGAAATAATAATTTTAAAAACATATCTATATATATAATAAATAAAGGTGATAAATATTAGGTTGGGGAAAAAGTTTCTTCACATTTTATATAAAAATTCAAAAGGTTTTTTTGTAAAGGTTATTTACATTTGACTAAAGTATGTAGGTGCCATTTTGTTGGATAACTTTTTGCCATCTTGTAGGTAGGGGCGTGATTCCATCGCTATAAAAATTTTGGGGCTTTTAATCAAAAAACTGCGATCAGTGGTTTTGGCAGTCCTCTCGTGATGTTAACCTGACACTGCCTAAGGAATTCTGCAGAGACCGAAACAGGTGAAAATCTGAAGGTGCAAGGTCAGGACTATACGGCGGATGCATGAACACCTCCCAGCCAAACTCTCGTAATTTTTGCTGAGTGGCTAAAGATGTGCGAGGTCTCGTGTTATCATGGTGAACAACCACACTCCTACTGTTGATTAATTCCGGCCGCTTTCTCTCAACTTTTTGCTTTAATCTCATTAGTTGTTCGCAGTACAGTTCAGAATCGATGGTCCTGCCTGGCGGTAACAGCTCATAATTAATAATGCCCTTCCAATCTCACCATACACACAGCATCACCTTGTTGCGAGTTAACCCCGGTATCGCTACAGTCTGTGAAGCCTGACCGGCCTTTGACCACGATCTTTTTCGCACGTTCTTGTCGTACGTGATCCACTTTTCATCAACAGTTATCAGCTTCTTCAAAAATAGTTCGGTTTCATTACGTCGTAATAAAGAATCACAAATGAGAACACGGTTCATTAGGTTTCTTTCAGTGAGCTCATGAGGCACCCAAATATCGAGCTTTTTTGTGTACCCAGCTTTTTTCAAATGCGCCAAAACCGTTTTGTGGTCAATTCCCAATTCTCCAGCTACACCGTAACTACTAATATGCGGATCTTGCTCCACTTTTAAAAAAATGGCATCAATTTTGTCCGTAACAAGGCGACCAGAGCGACGTGCATCTTTGATATCAAAATTTCCGGATTGAAAACGCTTAAACCAAATTTGCGCTACTCTCACAGATACTGCATTAGGTTCATAAACATCACAAATTTTTTTCGTGGCTTTTGTTGCATTTTTAGCTTTTTTGTAGTAAAATTTTAAAATGTATCGAATTTTCTTATTAGGTTCACTCATTTTAACAATAAGAAAAACAAATGAAAATCACACATTTTCCTAATTTGAATTTGGAATTGTCTTCTTTAAAATTAAAACTTTTTAATGATACCAAAACCAGCCAGATACAAATGGTATAGCCAAAGAGATCTTATTACAAGTTCATACATACTATATGCGAAAAGACTTTTTCCCCAACCTATTATTATCCAAGTTACATAAAAGGTACTTAATGAAATAAATAGGAACTAACAATTTAAATAATGACGATTAAGATCCTGCTTACTTGCACACCATTGAAACTGGTAAAATGTACTGAACCATGTATTTCTAGGAATAACACATATATACAACTACATTTATCCAAGAATAAATATTTCCTTAAGTTTTCGCGACTTGTATACATATTAAAACTACACTTTAACGGTTTTAAGCGCGGTAATTTATGTGATTTTTGTTATTCCGACGTTTCGGTCACTTTTCAGTGGCAGTGGCAGTCAGTTTTCGGAATAACAAAAATCAAATAAATTACCGCGCTTAAAACCGTTAAAACGTAGTTTTATTAATAAATATTTTATTAAAAAAACATCTGTGTTTTTTAAAACGTATGAAACCTTGTCTTCATCAGAGATTGCATTTAGGCTTTAACCGGTTTCCAAGCCCTAGCTCGTGCGGCTACATAGACTACAGGGCCTAAGTAAAATTCTTCAACCAACTCCTAAACAAAGCGTAAACGGGTAAAAATGTCGACCTGGTTACAGCCTAATTACATAGGAACTGTTCGTTTCGGTTTAAGCTCAATCAACCGGTTTTTGGTTACAAAATGTCGTGAATATTACAAAATGTGCTGAATAAATCGGTTTCGAACAGTTTTTGGCGCACACTTCAATGCGCAGCAAGATTTCACTCGCACACGAACACATGTTGAGAGAGATAGAATGGTACTTCCTCTTCTAGCGGAGTAAACCGGTTAATTCAAGTTTATATAAGGGCGCGTCCCTTAATTACGTGAGGCAGTCAAGGCTGGTGGGCGTCAAGCCGAATATCATCTAATTTTACATTAGGGAAAGAGGGGTCTTGGCGAATGTCACGTAATTTTTTTCCGCAAGAAATGTGTCGAACTGCGAGGAAATCGCGAGTCTTAAATAAAAATATTAAGCAATTGATGTACTTTTTTTATGTAATTGAATGCCTTTACATTAGAAACACGCTTTGAAATATCTCACGTGAGATCGGGTGGGGGAAGAGTCGAATAGCCAAAAACGCCTCACGTGATTAATAGATGCCCGCTGTTGTACTTTAAGGTTTACACTCCGAACGAAACAGCAGACTAGACCCGGTTAACCGGCCTTGTCATAAATCAAATGAAAACTATGGGAGCGTTAGTTATAATTAGTTAATAGGGCTTATGCCGCAGGGTTAGGCGGCGTCGACGGGATGAAGTCGTCTCCGGGCGGCGTCGGGGGGGGAGGGCCCGGGACGCCCCGGGAAGACTCCGGATCGGGCATGGGCGACTACAATTTAAGTGAGTATATATACATGTTTATTTATTTACATCTTTGCAGCTGGCAACACCGGCGAGTTCGCCACGGAGGGCGTAATTTGACATAGTATAACCGTGCTATCTCGTAACAATGTCTTTTATTGTGAAACCGTCCTCGGGCCTGGGGGAGACTTTACACAGGGGGATGTGTGGGACTCTTGAACAGCCGTATGCCCAACGTGATCTCCGAGCGAAGGCAAACGGGGATGTCGACCATCATACTACCCGTTAAACCTAAACCTGCGCTCCTGTCTCACGCGCTTTTACGGGACGCCTCCTGCTCTGTCCTGAAGGAAGTCTGCGGGATGCTACATCCCATCTCCCTTCTCATTTTTTATATAGCGCAGGAGAATTGCCTGTACACCAGCCTCGAGCTCATCGGAGGAAGGATCGAAATGCAGGCATAACGCCTGCGTCGAGGGTGTTTGGGACTCAGCGACCGGTTCTCCACGCGCGCTTCTAAAACGAAGCTGTCGCGAGAAACGGCCGCCGAACTACCCACTAAACCTATCTTGTCAAAAATGTCAGACTATCGTCTTAATGTGGGTTTGCCTGATTTCGGTTACTCTCCGTGCAGGAACGGAAAAATAATACAATTTCCAGCGTTGCGGCGGCATGTCGTAAGAGGCGACAGCCCACAGCCAGGTGGTAAGGGTATTTGATCGTCTGGATGGCTACCACCTCTCATCTAGCGTATGCCGCCATGCCAACCTTGAGTTGTGTTCCGGCATCAGTGGCCAGGTTCCAGTTTCTCCTTCAAGGCCGTTACTGCACCGTGACGTCTCTACGCACTGTAAATGGGCCATCGCTAGTAGCAGAGTGACCCACTTCGTACAGCACGGGTGGAGTTCGCTGTCACGTCCGTGACAGTGGCCCCCTGTGACGGTAACTATGGGAGGAACGGATGCCAGTCCGCGTACTCGTCCTCCCCCCTCGCTCTTTCAGCGGCCTCCTGCAACATGACGGATTCGCCAAAGGAGGAAACCGCAATCCAGGAATGTTGACCCATCCTCCCTATTCCACCCCTTTTAAGCCATCCCCTCAGACCACCCTAAAAGCTGACAACGCGTTGGCATCACCCATGGTGTTGCACACATTTATAGACACCGGTAAAGACTTTCCATTATACCCTTTCTAAGCATTTGTTTTACCTTTGACAGCTCGATGACGGATCAATTAGTAATGTCCTAAAAATAATCCATTTAAAATGGCACTTATAATAATTGCGCTATTATTTTTCTTTAAAGTAGAACATTTTTTATTTTCAAATCGGTTACTTCGATTTATTTATGTATAGTGTTGATGATTTAATAGTAGTCTGTGTGTTTTATGACTCACAGAACATCACTATTACGTCATCCACAACAATAAAGTACGACAATTATGTCATTTGTTTCGTATGGGCTTTTCTGTCAAGAAATATGTAACTTGATAGACTTGCAAATGTCCAAAGTAAAATAAACGCTTGGAAACAGTAGGTTGCGCCATATTGATCGACTCTTGAACTATTATTTTACTCCCGATACTGGCTACGAGTGTCAGTTTAACCTCTTTATTAGATGTTATTTCTTACCTACAGTATACATAGTTTCTGACTTCATCTGTAAACACCGTTTTATCTAACGTGTTATAATTTGTTTCAACAATTTACAGTTGATGTATGTGGTGAATGTTATTTACTTTAAATGTATATAATAATTTTATAATTACTTATAACAATTTCTTGAGATAAACATATTATGAATAAGTAGAAAAAAATCGAGAGTAACTATATAATTAGTTATAGTTTTCAGGAGTAACCGTATAATTAGTTTCAGTTTTTGGGAAAAACTATATAATTAGTTTCAGTTTTTGGGAAAAACTATATAATTAGATACAGTTTTTGAGAGTAACTATATACTTGACAATTTTCGGGATTAAATATATAATTGGACATTTATCATAACTATATAAGTATTCACAGTTTTCGAGCTTAACTGTATAATTATTAATTTCACCTCTTGCTTAATGAGGGATAAATTCTACATTCGGGTTTTTTTTCTTATACTTCCAGATCATCATGGAAGCCACTCCAGCATTGAAGATTTTTTAATATAAACCTTTTAAAGATTAGAAAAAACGTTATGACGAGTATGTCATCATCTTATAAATTTATTTCATATTTATAATTCAAAAGAACTATAAGGATATTTTATATTTATCAATAGTTAAAACTATGCATAAAGTATTTTATTGTTTATACAGCATGTTGTGGGGGATATATTCGATGGTACTAAAGGGTTGATTATTCAGTTGAAGTTAAATTATACAGCGTGTTCATATAGTATCATAAAGTTGGCTAGTTTAAATGCTTGACGCGTCTTATTATGATTTTACATAAATAGTTGTGTTACTACAACTGCTTCACAAAGATGGCGTTCTAAGTTTGAAAGTTGTATATTTTTCTACGCGCGAAGATCAATGCGAGCAAGTGGAACATCTGATGGCAAGTGGTCACTGCCAGCTGTGGATGTTTGCAACACCAGGAGCGTTGCCAACGCGTTACCGACCCTGAAAAACCCTATGACGCCCTATGATAAATGACCCCATGTCGTTGTGTACAGTGGATACCTGGGACGCCATCTATTCTTGTAGAGCTAGGAGCTATTCAGAGTTACGTTGTTTTTAGTATGCTGTTGTTATTCCTACATAATACTTATACACAAAAGAGTGCTAAATACTCTCTGGAGATACCCTCTGTTGGTATCGTATCGTCTTAGCAGACGATACGATACGAGTGGCGCGTGTCATTAGACAAACTTAGCGTCATCATAATTATTTTCACTAAAAACCTACAATTCATTGATTTGAGTATAACGCCATCTATGTGACGAAGTCAGTGAAATCGTTTTTATAATTATGAGTAGCAGTCGCGAAAGCTAATAAATTTTTATTTTCATCTCACTGGTTTAAAATCGCGTCATGTTTGCTTAAAATCTATTATAAACGAGTTCATTTTTCTCACTCGATGAAGAAATATTTTGAATTTATAACGCTGTTAACGGTAATTTCTCATTTCATTGGTTCACTAATTCGTGTACTGGAACATTTTATATTTTTGAACTAATTTTATTTACATATACTGTTTTTTCTCATTATCTTTTTCACAAGTGAGGTGAAGATACATAATGGGTGCGTTCCTCTTGTAGCTCATAACACAAAATTACTTCATAATTTTCGATCACGTGGCGCTCACAACAACCCATGTCAAGAGGTGGGTCGAAGTGGGCGTTGACCACAGAGCATTAATTCTCTCTATGACTTGACATTGAAAAAGGCGCGATTTTCAAATCAACCAATGACATTTGTGTATTTCGTCGTTAATGACATCAACGCTCCATAATCCGTTCCACTTGGGTTTATGATTGTAATGCCCGCAAACTGGAACGAGAAAAATTACAGTCGTGAGCGTTGTTGTGAGCGGCAAGAGGAACGCAGCCAATATGTCACGTGATTGCAAAATTTCACTCGCTTCGCTCTGAATTCTAAATTTGTATTTCGATCGTAGCGAACGATTCGATTATATAATGCCACCTATGCTCACTCGAGATTTAAAATAAAAAGTTTTTTTTTAATATGATTGTTCAAACTTAAGCTTGTTCGGAATTCAAATTAAAAACAGATATCAAAGTGATGTCATTCACTGTGTTCAAAATTATAATTTTGAACTACGATTTCGCTAATAAAATGCTAACATAGCTACGTTTACTCCGGTTTTAAATAAAAAAACAATTATTTGTTTTTTTTAGGTTTCGGCGGCCCGGGAGGTGATCAGAATGACCAGACAGAGTCTGCGGCCATCTTGAAAATAAAAGAGAGCATGCAAGAGGAAGCGAAACGGTTCGAGAAGGATCCAGACCATCCGGATTACTTTATGCAGTGAACCATTTTTATTTATTAATATTATATTATTTTTTTATTTCACATATATTTTATTCTGTCCCGGAAATGTGTAACCAACTTGCCAAAAAAATACATGTTGACAGTAAGCTAGTTTTTTTTAAAGAAATTATGGTACTGGCAAAGTAGCCCTTTGCAATTGATACATGGACATAATGGTTTCCAATGAAGATTTTAATCAATTTTTGCCATTTCTTTATCTTATTTTTAAAGCATTCATTACTTATTATACACATCTCACGAGTTCGCTTCTTAAAATAATATTTTATTACAATGATCTCAGTAAGAAAACTTTTTTGGTAAGTTGGTGCCCCTGCGTTTTTTGCGTTCCAACGATCTGATGGCTAATAAAATGGTTTATGACAATCAGTTTTTGTAAACAAATGCATGTCTTATTTTCATGTTGGCTAATTTATAAATTTGATCGGTATCTCATTAAGAATATTTGTTTACAAATCTTTTTTGTGTTTATATTAAAAATCTATAGCAATTATTATTTTTAATTACCGATAATTGTTTTATTCGACTCCTCAAAAACGGGCTGACCATAGACACAAAAAGACCTAGAACAGCACTTCACAAAGAACGTGAAAATAGTTTTAAATTTACAAATTAATGAATAATCTGTGTATTATGTTTTTTCTCTAGTTTTTATTATGCTTTATTTTTAGTAACGAACTTAGCGATGGTATACATATACATTTTTAATTAATTATTCGAATGTATTATTTTGATATGTATTCAATAGATACATAGTTTTTTTTTTATTACTGACTTAATAAAAATAAAGCAGCATTCACACTAGGGCTGCACATTATAAAATGTAATATTTTACTATTCTACTTATGATTGATTTTTATGTTCGAAATTAACTTTACTTGAGTACAGTTGTCCTTATTCAGAAACTCGAATCAAAACTTTATTCTAATGTTGGGGAAATAATTGTTATGTCACTTAAAGATAACACCTATGTGGCATAGATGGCGTTGTTTGCTCACTGATATAAAAAAATGCTGAAGTTTTTTTTCAATATGCTTAAATTCATACATAAAATATTATATTTGACTGCGGCCCAGAAACCTGTTCGGTGTGTTTGTGCCGTAGACAATCTAAATAAATGCTTACAACATGTATTTACTGTAACTATATTCAACAAAATATGTTTATATTAAAAGTATAATAGTAGTAAAAATATCACTTCCAACTTTCACAAAAGAATGCGTCTTCCTCATTTTAAAACCTTTAACTGACAATTTTTAACTTTATTTTCAAAATTTTCTTATAAAAAAAATTTGCCCTATATGGTACAAAAAATCGATTTGTATATAAAATATATTTTATAGAATTTTTTTTATGATAAAAAGCATGAAGTTATTATATATTGAATATTTGAAACATTTATGAGTTACTAAGTTTTAATTGGGCGCAGGAATGTGGCTGCTAGTTTGTTCCCCGCCTAACTTACGAAAGCATCCTAGTGTGTCTGGCGCTTTAAAGATTTTATTTCTGACAATACACTGTTTTGTGTTGATTTTATTCATGTTACAATTGTGACACTCTAGCCGTTTCGGTAGGTAGCCAATCAACCAGGCTCGAACGATCTTGATACTTTTAGTATTGGTGACGAGCAAATTCATATTCTTTTCCAATATACTCATATGTCTATACTAAGTATATTACAAACTATTTTTTTGACGTAGAGAGCTGTGCCCATTTAAATAGTACATACATACATTTTGTCACACCTGTTTCCCATTGGGGTACGAAGAGACGTTTGATCTCCACTTGCTACGATTTAACACTTTTCGCTTCATCTATTTACATTAATATCTTTCATACTTACAAGTTCATTCAAAGTACTTTTTGCCTGAACTTTCTTCAAAATGTCTTCAATTTGATCATAGTGACTATGTCGCGGTCTATCGTATATTAGTTAATTTATTTAAATAAATATTAGTATTACAATTCAGATTAGCATACATAATACTGACATTAATTAATTTACAAGTCTGGAAGACAGGTGATGAAATTTTTCATCCATATGTGAGTTTCAATTTTAGTTTTTAATAGGTATGTCATTTTATGAAATTTTGAAATATGTTATTTCTCATTTTATCCGTTGACAGAATATATAAGAAAATAATATAACATTTACTAATGGCGTTTAGTATTCACTTTTTTTCTTCTTTAATGGCTTCCGCGGTTAGCGTTGAGTCACCAACAAACCTTGATCATCTTGAAGAACTTATTCAACGTATTCAGTATCATCATACAGAAAACAGGGTTTTTATTTTTACTATAGAATTAAAACGAGGAAACTTTTATGTAAATACAAATAAACCGCGTAAACAAAGGAATTTGGAAAAGGAGACGTTCAGAGAAGGAACTGCAAAGAATAATGATGAATATAGTATTCACTTTAAGACCATGAAATAATGCCGTGAAAATAGCAGCTCGGCTGAGCCGAAAGTATCAAAATCGTTAAGTCGCCCTATTACACAAATCATGTATATTATTTGCAATATAATTATTATAATTAATTAATAAATAATATTTAAAATTAAATCTTCCACAATCAATATTATTTCGTCATAATTTAATTTAGGTATATTTTTAAAGTAAGATCTTAATGTTCCTAGCTTTGTATGTTTTGTGTATATTTAATTTTCATTTTTTCTGGATTCGAAATTTTTTCCCATTTTTTGATTTTGGTGAATTACTTGTAAATACGTCGTTCCTGTTCTTGTATCGTGTGTGAATTTTCCTAATTAAATATCTTAAGCAGATAGAAGGATCATATCTGTCATTCAATCTGTATGTCAACCAAAGTGAACATAAATCTGAATATATGAATGTCATCGAGTGCCGCGTATCATTTCAGTACTGTGCGTTTCAACCAAGTTGAATCAATTTGATTGATTCCCATTAATGGACACTGTCTTGTAACTTTACAAAAAATTAAAGAGCATTTCACAAATTTTCGCTACGTTCAAAGATATAATTTTATAATATATCGAATTTCATCAATGTAGACTTCTGATTTTTTAATCGAGTATTGTCATAACTGTGTATTATAAACAAAAGTGATTCATCAATATCAATATTGTGTGCTATTATGGAAGAAGAATACTTAGGAACGAGAATTGCCTACTAGAAAAGGTAATTTTGCAAAAGTTCCTAAATTCTGCACAAATAGTTCGCATTATAACGTTTTATTATAATTTGAAAGATATTTTGTTAGACCATATTGTGGGATTAGATAAGACTCCCGACTAATGAAAGTAAAGATTGAGAAATCGCGGCTCTAAAAATTTCAGTATGGCAACTCCAAATTACCATAGAGTATTTATACAATACGTGAACAATCTTGTTTTTCTTTGAATTAACTGTCATTCTTGTGTTGCTTTTTCTTGATATTGAAAACCATGCAAAACAATAACTTCGTACTTCACTTATAATGGTCTTTTTCTTGTTTTAATCCTAATAAAATACAAACGAAAATATAGTGCTCTCAACTTATCTGTGAAATGAAGAGCTTCGCTGTGCTCGCTTCGGTGTTGCCAATCTACGAATAATCAGCAAAGAAATTTGAATATATCACCTTAATCCAAGATAAGCATATTTCAAATTCAAATTCAAAACTTTTTATTCCAAAAAGTTCCACTGGAGAACACTTTTTGAAGGTCATATATATATAGGTTAAAATTTCACCGCTTCGCAACATGTTATTGCTGTTAAGGAGAAGATATGTTATAATGCATACATATACATATATAATGCATATGGATACATCTGGGATAATGTTATAGTTATTGACTATGGCGAAATGAGTTTTATTTATAGCGTTAAATATAACGCCGTAAACAAATAAACATTTTTTTTTAAACTGACAGCTCTAATTTGTATAAAATTTTAACATGGTGGCTGTAGTTCCATTTGTCGCCATTTCACAGATAAGTTCGGCGGGCTACAACAATAATGACAACAACGTTTTGGTATCATGACATTGACATTTGTATTAGTGTTGCCATGTAAAAAGTTTGCAAATAATTCGGGTATCTATTTTCATTAACCAAACTAGGAGCTTTTCCGAGTCACGTCTTTTTACAGGCTTTTTGTCCTTCAGTATTCTACTTTCATGGTACTAGTAAAATTGTATAATTCCGACCGGCGACAGATTTTTACAAAAATTAAATTAAAACAAATTGAAGCGAAAAAATCCTCTCCGTGTCGGATTACGCATTTATTTAAATTTTAATTGAATTATTGCGATTCTTTTTATTATTTTTGAAATATATTCATGCTTTGTAGGAAAAGAAACAAATTTCAAATGAGTTCTTGAATATTTTAATAATAAATAAGAAAAATATTTTTGAACTTGCCCTCGTATTGAAAATAAGATTTAAGATTGTTTTTTTTTTAACTAGTATTGCTTTAACAACACCTGTGTTGTAAATACCGGCATAAATTTCGTAAACCAACTTTCCGTTTACTCTGGTCTGGGTGTTTAGGATCGGCCCCATAATTGTCTGTTGTATATTTCTCATAAGCATAACTTGCTTAGCATATATGTGTAAATTATTCTATAAATTTCTTAAAAATTGATAATCTTGTTTGTTAGTTTTTCTAAAGTTTAGTTGATATCAAGACTTTTGCATTGTAAAAAATTACATTCTTGGCCCATTTTTTTTAATTACCATAATCAGCAGTTTTATTTATATTAGATACTTTTAATTTTTTTTATTTATGGCTTGTTTATCAGTACTTGTACGTAAATTATTATAGTAAAATTCATGGACAAATATTTTTATTTCTTTTTCTAAAAAACATGAATAAATATTATTATTTTATAATGAAATCAATTTTAAAATACCGTGAAGTGTAGTTTGTTTTATTTCTTTTAATTTAAAATAATTACAAAAATAGGCAGAATGCATTAAACTTGGTATTGTAACGTATTTAAGATATTTTTTTAATTATTATTATTTTTTCTCTCGGGGTGTATGGAAATCTTGTATAAATTAGATTTTTTTATTATTATTATTATTATATAATTAATGATATAGAGATTTTTTTGTGGAGCGGTAGAGTTTTAAGTTATTTTCAAGAGCGTTGTTGCTCTGACGGTAATTATTTTTGCAAATTGGGTTCATTTAGTGAGGTTATTTTTGAAGAGTTTTATCGGCGTAGTGGATTGAACTGTAATACCTCAAAATTAGATTTTTGTAACTTCGTAAATTGAAAATGTTTTTGTATTTGAAAGTAGAATTTGTAAATATTTAAACGTAAATTCGAAAGTGTTTTTTTTTATTATTTATCTTTTTTTCATAACGTAGTTTCGTGTCAAGAATTAAATATACTTTTTAAACATTAAAATAAATTTAATAACGTGTAAATAGAAATGCATGAGTATTTCATGTGTTTTTGTTTTTTTTTTTCTAAGTAGTTGATCTCGAAAAATAAAATAATAAACAATTAGTGATGTAGCATGATCCTTTATAGTCGACTATACACGACATAAATAATCGATTGTGTTTAATCACAAATTTTACAGGATCTATAGACGATATGATTTCATCAGCCTGGTTAATTATATCATACTACGCCTAAATTAAAAAAAAACAATTCTATGCTGTAATAGATATATTTCTATGCAAGTAAAACCACGTCAGGGGAGGCTAGGAATAAAAAAAAACTGCTTCGAGCTGAAGATGCTGCGCAGCATTAAACCGTCTGTTGCCCAACAATCTGTTACCAACCGCCAACTTACATAAGGTTAACTATAAAAATATAGACCATAGATAATTCGGTATTTATTTAATCATAAATCATGTCGTTTGTAGATGCTTTATAGCGAAAATATACAAGAAAAAATACACTAAACGGACCCAAACATTGTAAAAAAAACAGCAAATGTTTAAGAAAAGATAACTTAGATATTAAGTATAAAAAAAACTTAGTGTTAAACCATAGAGTGGTAACAATGCAAAAACAAACTTTTTTAAAAGTTATATATTTGATTAATTTAAATTGGTTAATAATTTGTAAGTGAATAATTAAAAAAAATAATACGTGTAGTGTGAGGTTGTATGATTTTAAGTTGATTTCTTTTAATTCTTAATTTGATATGCGAGCTTTTTGTACCGAGATGTCCTCTATACTGTAAAAAAAAATATTGTCTATGGCTCAAAGAAATGACGAGGCTGTATTGTAATGAAATCCTTGCCGGTTTTAGTAAAGTATAAAGAACATGTATAATATTTATTGTCTATGAGCGTGATTGCCAACGCAATATGAAAATTCATATTTAAGTTTTCCGTAGGTTTTTTTTTATATTATATAGGTTTGCGTTTGACCACGATCACGTCCAATGCCGGGCGATGATGCGGTCAAAGCTGGAGCACGCTTACCTAGATAGTACCTATTCACACGAGACTTGAAGATACCCCGATTGTACTTTTCGGGAAACACGGACTCTGGTAGTGCATTCCACAATTCTACCATACGTAGAAGGAACGTGGAGGCGAAACGTTTAGTACGCACTGGTAGCGTTTCCACTGTGAAACGATGGCGTTGACCAGAGCGCCTTGTGGTCCGATGATGGAATGGTGTAGGGGGAATCAGGTTGAACAGTTCAACTGCACACTCTCCGAAATGCATCCTATAAAAAACCGATAAACTAGGAACTCTAGGCTTTGAAGCCTTGTATTGACTAGCTGGTCGCTACCAATCAACCTCTTGGCTCTTTTCTCAATTGACTCTAGCGCTTCAAGCTGGTATTTGGCTGAGCCGTCCCAAAGGTGAGAACAGTACTCTGTGCATGATCTTACTTGAGCACAGTAAAGATTAAATAGTTGCTCTGCAAGCGTCTCACCTTTGAAAGTATACTTAGCTTTTTAGCAGCCAGCTGAGCTACACTTTCAATATAGGAGACGAAATTGAGAGTGGATGTTAAAGAAATGCCAAGAAGTTGAAGTTGGTCGGTTATCGGCATACATACATACATACACCTCGAAAAATAGGATTTAATTCAAACTGACTTTTTTTCGCCGTAAACAGACATGCCTGGGTTTTAGCTGTGTTAAATTTGACCAGATTAGCATCGCCCCAATCGGATACTGCTTTCAGGGTCAAATTCAATCTTTCAACCATGTCCGTGATGTTGTACCGTATGTAGGCTATGAAATACTTGTTATCATTACAATAATTAGAAGGCTGTATTGTAATCGACACTTTTGCCTATTTTAGTACAGAGCTTGTGTAATATTTATTGTCTATGAGCGGTAAAGTAATAGGAAAATTCATATTTAGGTTTTCCCGTAACTAATGAAATACTTGTCAGCATTACAGTTACGTTGCTTTATTACTTTAAAAATTCAAAAAATAAATACAGACAACTACCTTGTATTACTATTCTTGAACGCGGGAGTAGCGGCTTACTAAAAAGTTACTTATGTCAGTATCTATATTAATTCCACAGACTGCCGCAAGTGGCGCTTTAAATTGACACAGAATTATGCTTGTCATTCATATCAGTCTTGTGCTTACTCGGTCATCGAAGGGACCGCTCCTTCTAGTACAATTCCACCTCTGAACTAGTTCATCTTTTCAGTAGATACTAATAGGTCATTGGAATTTTTCGATCTTTGTTAGCAATCGAATCATGGTCTTTAATAGTTCATGAACTACATAAGACTGTCCGATCTCTGATTGGCATTCTGAGCGCTGACCGAGTGAACTAATAGACCGATTAATGTTTGCTAATGTGAAACATTTCTTTTAGTACAGTGTATGGAATAGGTTCCTAATAGTTCATCGTTCATGAACTACACAAGACTGTCGGATCTCTGATTGGCACTCTGAGCGCTGACCGAGTGAACTAATGGACCGATTAACGTTTGCTAACGTGAAACCTTGAATGTGAAACATTTCTTTTAGTACAGTGCAGGGAATAGATTCCTAATAGTTAATCGTTCATGAACTACATAAGACTGGCGGATCTCTGATTGGCACTCTGAGCGCTGACCGAGTGAACTAAAAGACCGGTTAGCGTTTGGAAATATGAAACGTTTTTTTTATTACAGTGTAGGGAACCGTTTCCTAATAGTTCATTGTTCATAAACTACAAAAGACAGTCCCATCGATGACTAGCGCGCTAAGCACTCACCGAGTGAGTTAATAGAACGATTAACGTTTGACAATGTGAATCATTTCTTTTAGAACTATATGAGGAATCGGTTCCTATTAGTTCATCGTCTATGAACACAACACATATTGCAGCAGCCAGTCGAGGTGTGATCGAGCCTTTACCGCCATCTTATCGTAAGCGACATTTCGACCTAATTATATTTTTTTGTTGTAAAAGCTATTATAAACTAGAACTTTGTTTTAACACTTTCAATTTTAGCTAGATTAGACCCTACTGAATCAAAAATTGTCAATTTTAGAACAAAATAATCTTTTATAATATCTTTTGCAACGAATTTTGCACTTAGGTGCAAATGTCGCTTACAATAAAATGGCGGTAAAGGCTCGATATTTTGTGTTGCAAAAGTTATTTTAAACTATCATTTGATTTAATATGGTCTAATCTAACTAAAACTGAAAGTCTTAAAACGAAATAATAGTTTAAAAAACCCTTTGCATCAAAAAATATGTCCGAATGTTGATTACAATAAAATGGCGGTAAAGGCTCGTTACAATAGAGCACATGTCGGTATAAATGGTTCTATATTATTTCCGTAATAGGAATTCAAAACACTGTCTATTTTTAGTGGAATATTCCTTCGTTACATTTTGGTTAGTTAACATTTCATTATTTGGTTATTAAATTACTCAATTAAAAAAAAAAAACTTGTTTAAGTGCACCTTTGTGAATGACTCGCAAGATTTTTTAACCTAGTTTGTCTTTATCTCATCTCTTGTTTTCGACAGATGGCGTTTGTATGCTATCTATATTATTAGAAAATTGTGAAACTGTAGTCTTTTGTTTTTCCATTTTTTGCATTTGACTGCTTGTTCGGGGTTGACGTAAAAATTACTTGGCCGATTTCGATGCGGTTTTCGCTGGGCGATAGTAAATTCCCGGCCTTAATCTGCGTTACTTTATATCCCGAGAATCCTACGGGAATTTGCTTGGGAGGGTTTTAAAGTGGCCAGGTCGAAAGAAATAGATTCCGATGCGAAATTTTCACTGATCGATTTAATCTTTAGTAAAATAATTGTAGTTGTGTATGACTTTAGTAACATTACATATCCCGATTTTTTACGGGGATTTCCGGGATTCATGTATTTTCATACTAAAAAATCCAATTACCTCGCTGAAAATAACATTTGACTTTATATTTAGCATAATAACTGTAATTTTTGTTACTTGTCCAACATGGACAAAGCCGCGGGCAAATGCTATTATTTCTATATTTGTTTACAAGACGTTAGTTGTGTGTTATCTAGTAAAATGTACCACAAACATGTACAGATCGTGAGATAATAATGTTAGGGCGAGAGAAGCAAGCCCTGATTTCCGAACATTACAAACATGGCTAGCATGTACTGTGAAATCCTTGTAACGCGGTAGCTATCCCATTTTGCGGGATGAAAGGTATCCCATGTTCATATCCTTTATGAAACTTATGTATACATCAAATTATTTGACATAAGACCACAAAGAAATTCTAGCGTACTATTTTTCCATTGTAATACAATTATTAATATTTGTAAAAAAAAAAACCACTGAAAATAGGTCGTGTTTTGCCGTTTATGTAAGGTTTGTTTGTGTGGATACGCTTATTTTGACATTGTCCTGTATTTTTTTTAATTTACCACAACGATAGAAGGGCCTTAGTCCATACAGCCTTGTCAGATTGTTTTAATCATATATCTGAAGTTCACATTTGTAGTTTGATTGATTGACCCAAAGGCTACGTTCCATTAGAGACTCGCTACGTCCGCGATTTTTCCCGTTCCACTTGCTTGCCGGCGTTACAATGGAAACCCAAGTGGAACGGTTATTCGACCAACCTCTTGACATGGGTCGCTGTGAGCGTTGTGTGATCGAAAATGATGACGTCATTAGTGACGTTTTCGCCACGACCACAGCGACCGCAGTCGCCTTGTCGAACTGCTAACAGAGCATTTTGGGCGTTGTGACGTACTACTGGAACGCGCTTGTAAGTTATTAGACATTATTGGCATGTGCCAGGGAAACTTTAAATACAAATACAAAATAGCTTTATTAGGCCTTTTAAGGAAAAAGAAAGTACAAAAGACAAGAATAAAAACACATTTTAGAGGACAAACACACTATACAAAATTTTAAGTTGTCTCTGACTCTTAAACTAGGAGCCTGTAAGAGCCAATCAGAAGTTCCTCACGCCAGTTGCTAGTATTAAAAATAACTTCGTTTGCGTTAGCCTGACGACGAAAATAACGCGACTGCAGCGACATTTTTTGTTATAGTCTATCCCGCGGAATGACGTCATTTATCGGGATAAAAAGCATCCTTAATGTTGGTCCAGGATGTAATCTAGCTCTGTGTTGAGTTTATTCAAAACATATCGGTAGTTTTCACGTGAACAGACAGACAACAATTGTAAAACTTGTATCTTCAAAATCTGCTGATGCCAGCCCTCCTGTTTTCTTTTTCTCTTTACTTTAATTAATTGTACAAATAGGGTTTTCTTAAGTCTTCGCGACTAGTAGACGCGCCCATAAAGTAAATAATAACCAAAAACAAAAAAATTAATTCAATAATTAAAATGAACAATTTGGTGTTGGGCTTAATAATAACTAACATTACTCA
Source organism: Dendrolimus houi (assembly GCA_039645545.1). NCBI lineage: Eukaryota > Metazoa > Arthropoda > Insecta > Lepidoptera > Lasiocampidae > Dendrolimus > Dendrolimus houi. The sequence goes on from CM077145.1 coordinate 2,954,486, forward strand.
TTGACACTTGACATCTTTGCCTTCCGTGACCACTGCTACACGAAACCTGGCTGAAACGACGGAATAAAAATAAAAATCAAATAAAATTCCGCGCTTAAAACCGTTAAAACGTAGTTTTAATAACAAACTCGACTCTAAAAAGGTATTGCATTATGGACATTAAATATTCACTCAAAAACACTAAAAACTAAGTATCATATTTACTACCAATGCATTATAACAATTTTATTATAATAACCGTATCTATACAATATAACCTAAAACAGACATTAATTGCGCACGGTATACTAAAATCTTATTTCTCATAGAAACAATGTACTGTGCTCAGTTATAATGTTTTTTTTAAAATAATTATTGTAATTTTACGTCCTTTTATTTGATTTGTGAGTTAGATAAAGATGAATTATTTTTTTCTCGTCGATGTAATGTTTATACTTACATAAATAGTTATTATATATTATGTGAGTTGTTTTATTTTACCTATTCCTCATATTCCTAAAGTTACTGTAGTAGACTTTAGCAAAATAGAGCAACTCGAATATTATATCGAGAGTAATCTTGATACTTGTAATTTCTAGTATTATCTAAAACACCATGCAAGTATCAACTTGTTTTATTTACGATATACAACGTGGTAAAATAAAGTAGAGAGTGATAGGGACGCTACTTTCGCAAATTTATCTAAACGCTAGCAACTCCAATATTATGTCGAGAGTAATCTTGATACTTGTAATTTCTAGTATTATCTAAAACACCATGCAAGTATCAACTTGTTTTATTTACGATATACAACGTGGTAAAATAAAGTAGAAAGTGATAGGGACGCTACTTTCGCAAATTTATCTAAACGCTAGCAACTCCAATATTATGTCAAGAGTAATTGTGATACTAGTAATTTCTAGTATTATGTAAAACATCGTGCAAGTATCAACTTGTTTTATTAATGACTAGCTGCGCCCCGCGGTTTCACTCGCATGGTGATAGAAAATCGTTATATTTTGTATAATTCACACTATACATTTATAAATTATAGCCTAATGTTATTCTGATGTGTAAGGTATATTATTGTTAGTATTAGTTTAATCAAAATCCATTCAGTAGTTGTGCGTGAAAGAGTAACAAACATACAACCATACATTCTTACAAACTTTTGCGTTTATAATATTAGTAGGAAATAGGATATACAGGTGGTAAAATAAAGTAGATAGGGGCGCTACTTGCAAATTTGTCTAAATGCTAGCAAGTCCAATATTGTATCAAGAATAATTGTGATACTAGTAATTTCTAGTATTACGTAAAACATTGTGCAAGTATCAAGTTACTGTATTTATGAGATCACATTTTGTCAACATAACCTATAATGTTTGACGATAATAACTTTGTTAGCAACAGCTTTAATGTCTTATGATAAATAACAGCATAATTATTTGATTAAAAGAAGTCATACGAACCATTACAAACTTGTTATTTCAGAAGTTCTTTGGTAAATATCGTCAAATTCTGTCGAAAAGATTTTTGCTTTAAATTCCGCTAGTCGTCCTTGAAAACTTTAAAAATCACTGCTCGTGTGAAATTATTATATCCATATTTAGTTATTTGGAGTGGAGTTTAGACTTGGATCAACATGTGTTTATTATTTAATGGTTTTCATGTCATCTTACCGCCATCTCTTGTTCTACCTACTACACAATCTTGAAACATATATATTCCTTCTCTTTTTGTATAATAGTATGTGTGTATATCTATCTCTGTCCCAACAATTTTGCCTTGGGTCATGAAAGACGTCGCCATTTTGTCGTCGGATTTGTTTGTGGTGTTATAAAGACGGACATGTAAGAAATAATAAGATTTTTGGCAAGTGCAGTGAGTTGTTGAAACAATCTAAATGGCGGTCTCTCTAAAAAGTGATTGCTATTGTTTGAATGATTGGTTAAAGGATTTTCAATTTCCGTGCATGTATGATATCTACTTCTGAAGCCAAGGCGGATTCTTAATCGACGAGGGTTTGGGTGAGTCTATCTAATTAATGTAATTATTTATTATTATTCGACAAACATTTACACAATAACTGAAGGCAACAAAATTAGACTATTATCTTCAGCGGCTTCGTGTCTACAGAATATCCGAGGTTTTTTTTTAACTTTCGGCATAACATTCTGCACACACACATTTTGACCCCGCGCAAACTAGCAAACAAATGCGCTTCGTTTATATGTATGTAATTCACAAATATAGACTGCAGATAAGATGGAATATTAAAATAAGGCAAAATAATTAGTTCATGTTCAAGATCTTATGGCCAAATAATATGATTAAAAAAGTTCTCCAGTGGAACTTAGTTTGAATAAAAAAATGTGAATTTGAATATTATTTTTCATGGTATAGTTCAGACAGAGCCGCGTCTTATAGCTAGTACATCCGGTAAAAGAGCACCGGCCTGCGTGTTCGGTAATCGCGTGATTTCAAATAATAAATTCTAGCTATTGCCCAATCGATGTCAAAAAGGACGGCAGTATACAACAAAAAACTACAGTATCTTTACAGAAATTAATCCTGACAAGCTACACTATGTGTTGGTGTAATATTACAATATGACTATTTTTGGATAAGAATTACCCCTTAAGAATCGATTTTCATAAAATATAAAGCACCGATATGAAAACTTTATGAGGAATAAAATAATATAAGCGTTCACTCAAATGGGTTTCATACTTTTTATTATACAATTTTAAACTTTAATTCAAGGAAATAAGTTCTAAAACACTACCGATCAGTGTAAGATACGATTTTCTCAAATTAGAAGGTCTGGTAACCATAGCCCACGTCACACACACACACGTACAGTACAGGGTGTACAATTGTATATGTACAAGTACAATATAAAGAACAGGTAGTCAACGCAAAATACCTGACAAACAAAAATGAGAAAAACAGACAGATTACATAGATGCTTTCAGTATTATAAGAGATGATTTTTTTCTAAATAAGCCAAATCGAATCCTGACTAAGGTAATTAATTTTTCAAAAATCTAATGACGCCGTTTTCATTTTGACGCTGACGGCTTCTGTGGTTCAGGGGGCTAATCCTTTGTCGGCCTACCTCACTAACGCAGAGGCTTTGGGTTCCATTCGTGGTATAGTAAATTTCGGAAAAGTATTTTCTCCGTTATTTACTGTGGTCTGGGATCGGCCCCAGAGTAGTCCGTTGTATATTACCCATAACACAAGTGTGACTTGCTTAATTTTGGGATATACAATATGTGTGTTTGTCTGCTGATTATTATTATTTTCATCCGAATCGGTCCCGAGACACAATCGATTATTTTTCGGTAGTTTGTATAACTTAAGATCTGTCCTTGGAGACCAAATCCTAAACTATACGAACTAGTGAAACGAACGGACTTGAAAAATTCACTCTGTTTTCATAAATGAGTCTCTTCTGTATAAACCGGCCCGATGAAGCAGATAATCGGCGAAATGTTCGGATATGATATTATTTTTTACGATACACGCTTGCGACGGTACCAAGTACGGCTTGTTAACTATACAGGCTGATGTATTGCAAACACTAATTCATATTCTAGTTTTTATTAAAACCAAGTGCCAAATAGAATCTTTCGGTAGTCTGAGTCCTGGTACTTTGAACAACGAATTAATATAGTATAGACGTTTCCTCTATACTATAGAGCATCCTTTCCCAAAGTGGGCGACAACGCCCCCCTGTGGGCGGTAAAAGACCCAGAAACCCGTTTCAATAATCATTCTCATTGGCAGGTGTAGCCCGTAAGAGTTAACTTGAGACCTCAGCGCCTTTGTGTACTACCTACTGCGCTTAGGTCTCAAGTTAACTCTTGCGGGCTATAGTAAGTCTCGTTTAGAATGAATGTTGAATCTCCGCTAATATAGCTCACAATAATCAACTAATTTAATTTGACGTTATAGTGGTTTTTAAGTAGGTGAAAAAATGGGGCGCTAAAAATAATTCATTCTCAAAGTGGGCACTATAGAAAATAAGTTTGGGAACCACTGCTATAGAGGATACATAGTCAATTCTAGGTAATTTATTCATAGAAGACGATGAGGGATTACTTGTAGTATACAATATAACTAATATAATTAATGTTAAATTTTCTTTTTTTGTATTTTTATAGTCAATTGAATTTATTTCCATAAGGTGCTTGATAGGCATATAGATCTATTATTATACACAAGTCTAACTATTGATATATAAAAACAGCAACAGAACAAATTATACATTGTGGAGATGTATACCTACTATATCTAAGGAGTAGGAATTTTACTTTATGTATGAGAAAAGTCTTCAGTTGAACTTTTCTAATAAAAACTTGTGAATTTGAATTTATATCAGCCTGTATACGCTATGATGTGTTTACTCCAAAAACTACTTACTACAAATGTCAAATGAAAATTTGCATGCAGTTGTATCTTAACATTTACCAAGGAGAAGTGCCATCTGGTGGCCAGGTAAGTTACTTTTTTATAATCTAATCTGCCTTCCTAAGTTCCTCCAATACCACATATTCCACTGAATAAATGGCGCCTTAAGGCTTAGGAACAATTAGTTTTAAAAATATTTAATTTTGATTTTATATTTATTGACTGGCTTTGTAGTTGAGTAGGCTAAGCCTTCGCTGGCCTACCTCACTGCACGATTCCTGGTATAGTTAAATTCGTAAACTAATTTGTCGTTCTTTACTACGGTCTGGGTGTACGGAATCGGCCCCAAAGTGTTCCGTTACATATTATCCATAACACAAGCGTAAGTTACTTATCTTGAGGATATATAATGTCTGGATGAAACCCGCAGACGCCGTTTATACGTTCAGTGCATTGCAATCTTCAAAGAACTTTCAGTTAATACGTTTGACACCTATTAGACTTCGCAATTGACCGTGCTCGACTTCGTACGAGACCTTATCAGCCCCATTAACACGATTTTGAAAAAAGGTCAAACTTACAAGTGGGAAGCGTATGTGTAATTGTGTATACCTGATTTTGTTGTCAGAAAGGACGGGACAATATTGGTTTTTACTAATTTCGGCAACTTAAAAGGTACTTTTTATTACATAATTGTTATCGTTATTAAGAGTGGGCTTAATGCTATATAGAGTGTATCATTGTATGGAAGAAAAGCTAAACCAATCAAAGCCAAGTAATTTCGACGCATAAGGGAAGTTGTCGTTAAATCGAGCGACATTACATGGAATTTACACTGTACTTATTCAAGTTTATGTTTACATGGATCACTTGAGTTCATTTATCTCAGGGATTCCCAAAGTGGTCGAAATCGATCCCCCGTGGTCGAAATCGGTTTCTCAGGGGTCGACATAAACGAAAACTGATTATGGGGTCGACAAGGTCTAAAAATCAATCCCTACTAATTGACACAAGTTCTTATTTGAAACTTTCAAGATACTGTATATGTAGTTGTGTTACGTCTACCAACTCGTTATAAGAATGACTAATATTTTAGTAGAAAATATAATTACTGTACTTTTAAAAAACTCACAAAGTCGATAAGCGTGCACAAGTTCGTATATTTACTGAATTTTATGTCTATTTCTTTGGTTAAATTTTGATGAGAAAATGATGTCAAGTTTACTCACTTAAGCAACCGCAAAGTGTTTAAATTGATAAGTATTTTATATAAATACGAAAAAAAATTGAGATATTTTAAAGTATTTGTCTATGGGGGTCTGAGGTATCAGTTCATTTTGGAAAAGGGGTCCCTTGCCCAAAATAGTTTGGGAATCCCTGATTTACCTAAATTGATACACCGAAATTCACCTCGGTCTTTCAATCAGAATGAAGCAACCAAAGTGATTAATGTAAACAAAAAAAAAATATTGTTCAATGTTATTAAATGTCATCGTTTTCATACATTTTTGCACCTTTCAAGCAAATTAATTCAATTTGGTTGAACCGTGTGATATCAGCTTTACGATGTTAGCCGAAATGTTCTCAGATACGAGATTAATGTCCTGAAATGTCCTTGAGGATGCTCCATCATGGCCAGAAGCTGTCTCGGACACCATATTCCGTTCGTTTCACTGGAGATGACTTGAAATATAAATCACTTGTAAGTACAAAATTACAAGCTTTTTCCTTGTAGTATTTTTATAATAGCTAAGTTATATCTTACGATGCCCACTCCCACGGCAGCAAGGAGGAAAGTAACGAGTGAAGTGGGCAGTGTAAGTAACAAATGTTTCTAGACGTTTATACCTTATTATTTCTTACAAGATAATTTCTTGGATAAAATTGTGATTAAATTGTATGTTTAGGTGATTAATATTTAACACTTTCTACGCTAATATCTAACTTTAGATGTGGCTTAAATTGTCTAGACGTTTAAACATAACTAATTAAAGACTTGTGCCGCGACGATGGCAAGGGACCCGATGGTATGTCATTGGTGCCCTAGAGGATGGGTCACCCTTTAGTATGGGACACGTCTTGCGTCGATGCTCTGGCGGCGTCCCATCTTCCAGTCACTAGCATGTCTGCTATTACAGCTGCTGCACAGCAGGAGGCCCTGAAATGCCGCAAATATTCCGCCATCGGAAATGATTACATGGGGGCCTGAGGCGCACAAACTTTATCGAGACATAGCGAAACGCCTGGTAGTCGTCTCACGTGACCAAAAGACTGGTCCGTACCTCGGACAACGCATTAGCGTTGCGATACAGGAGGTAATGTGGCCAGTCTTTTGGGCACGTTTCCAACTGACAGCGGTCTGGCACTAGATTTTATAATTTATTTTTAATTTGTATATATACTTATTTATAATTTAGTTTAGTTTTTATTTAATTATTAATAGATTCTGTATTGTCTATATGCTTCGGAAGCTGTGCTGATTGAGGATTCAGTTAAGTCGGTTCTAGAAATTAATTAGTGTAATTCATTGCAAAAATCCTATTTGTAGTTTACGAAAATGATCTTTTAAGAAAAACAGCGTATACTATCCATGCAGAGAAATAATACTAATTTCTACGACCGGCCGGCCTGTCGTAAGAAGCTACAAAACAACCCACAGCCAGTTGGTTAGGAATTTGTACCGTCTTATGGCCTAACTATACCACCCTTGTTCTAGAGTTCTAGAGTATGCCATCATAACTATCTTGTGTTGTGTTTCCGCATTAGTAGTCAGGCTTCAGTCCCCCTTTTGAGGCCGTCGTCACATTGGTAGCATCTTGGCTGTCGCAAATTGTAGTAAAAGTTAGTGATATGTATCAAATTACCGCGTAAATTGCGATAAGTGGGATGACGAAAGAATTATATCGTAATTCTTTTCTAGGACACATCAGAATCAAGTCTCCCGAACTATGCTGGTCCTCAATCTTACCCGGGACAAGACTCCGGCGCCCCGAGTCCTGACTCCTGCCATTTTCAACCAGCAGCGCAGAGATTCAAGTTGAATGAGCAAAGTGAGCTAATAATAACAGCGCTTTCTAAAATCAACTATTCACTCACTCACTCACTCACTTCATTTACTCACTCCACTCACTCTGCCCACTCAGTTGTCTCATACAGTAGCTAAGACTATGAACACTAGGTATGACAATCGTCGCATAAAAAACAACTCTGAAAAGCTCCTAAACCCTACATGGTATAAAAAAAGAGGAAATCGGACTACAGGCTTCGAAGTGGATGTTAGTCACACCAGCTGGATTGGTGGTGAATCTATGGACATTTCGGATGTCGAAACGTTTTATATTTTCAAACATATGAGGAATTTATGGAGGTATGATGCACTGTGAATTTTTAGTGTCTTGTACATTAATTATAAGGACGTATTTTTTTCCTTTGTTATGTACTGCTTGCTAGTTGGTCAGCTATTTAATCATACTTCTGTACTTAAAAAATGCCTGAGATAAGTAGATAAATGCTTATGATGCATCAGCATTGTCATCCAACGTGCAAAAAATGCGGCCAGCATTTTGGGTCCGCTCCCCGCCGACAACAATTTGTAGTAAATTTTTTACTTATAGATTAATGTTATGTTGTAAATATAGTTTTATTTATAGTATGGCTTAGTTTATTTTTATATTTAATTATATTTTTTAGGTTAGCGTTTGTTTAAAATACGAGAAATTTAAATACTTTGAATAAATTATTAGGGCAGTCACTGAGAGGGGTGCCAATAATAGTATAGTAGCGTCGTCTTTTGAAATAAAAGCATTTTTAGTTAGACGTGTTTCTGGGGGGCTTTTTGACGCCTTTTCTCCTTGAACAAAGATAACATGTTACGAAGCGGTGTACATAGAATAGAAAGTAGACATCAATTTTAACTTATATGTATGACCTTCAAAAATGTTTTCCATTGAAACTTAGATTGAATAAAAACTTTGATTTTGAAAAATTTGAAAGAGCTTGGTTTTGAAACGGACGAATGATAATGGTAAAGCCGCAAGCTGTCACTGTAGAAGTAACTCTATTTTATATTTCAGGAATCAAACTCCTAACCTCAATAAATCAAATCGTCCAACAACGCGCTGATCTTGAATCTAACAGAATTACATTGTCAAATCTTCTAGAAGAACTAAAAAGGAAACTTAAGAGGAGAATAGAAGAATGTCATTTTGAGAAGAAGGAGAAAATGAAGGTAAATTTAGAAGAAGCAACAAACAATTTAGAGGTGTCAGATTATCCCTACTAATTCGATTATTTAATATCGTAAGTTCTCGTAACACACTCCGGTGCGTTCGACTTTTTATTCCAAAATAGTTTTCTTTTAGTCGGCTTCACTCTGAAACCTTGGAGCAAGGTTTACCTATTTTGTTCGTCTGAAAATAAAATACATTTATTATTTCAGGCTCTGAAACAAGCAAATCTTCGACTTGAGAAGGAAAAGTTTGGGATCATGTCAGAAATAGAACATCTGAAGCGACATCTTGAGAATGAAGAAGCACACCACATCCAGCATGCAAGGACTGCTGTTGCACAAGTAACATATTCTTTTTATTAAATACGGCTTTGCATGATACATGTATCTAACCAATGTCAGCACTACAATATGAATTCGAACTGTAAACCCGGCTTTGATCTAGTTCATAGTTGCTTGAAAATTATTATTTTTTAAACTTAACACATAAATATTTACACTGTCTCAATAAACAAATCGAGTGTAGCCATATTTAAAAAAGAAATACACAAAATTGATGAACTTCATAATATTAGGACAGTTTTGATACCTATAATTCGAGACTTTTGTTATGTAATAAAAATAACACATACCTCACAGGCTATACAAGGAGTAGTGACCAAAGTACCACCGCCTGAGCATCTCTTTAATAACTGCTCAGTGGCAGATCTTCCGAATATTGTCAGCAGGAATGTTGCGAAGAACGCGCCATCTAGAGTTGTAAGTATTCTTTAGGATTCCGTAGCATTTTGCGAAAGGCGGAATCTTTATGCAATTGTCATCTTTGTCCATCCGCCTGTCTCTTTGTCATTCGGTTTTGAAGTCGTATTAAAGAACATTACCATCTTTAATGTTTAAATTTTTAAAAGTACTTTAAAAAAAATTGATTTCAACAAGATCCGTTGTACTCGTATAGTCATATTTTACTCTGGCTAGATACATAAATCGTGCAAAGTCATACTTAAAAAAGAAGACGTTTTCCTATATTTTAGGCCGATAACAAGCTGGCTGCTGCGCGGTTGATGCGCAACATCGCAGAGCTGAGGCAACGTGTCGCTCAAGTGGAGGCGAGGCTTGCCAACGAACTGAAGGTATTAGAATAGCTAAAGAATGAGATTGATGACCAGTTCCTATATCTTACTATTTATTCACTTGCTTTACCATTTGGTTGAATGTTGACTTTACTTATATAACGGTTGTGAAGATAATATAGGAATGGGCCATAAAACGATAAATTGTTAAGCTATCAGTCACTTAATGAAGTTGATCCTTAGAACAATACATAAATGCGATTAAAATTTATGGAAATAATCCATCAGTGCATTTCCAGCGTAAGCGGCAGGCTGAGCTCGACATTATTCGACTGAGGAAAGAGTTGTCGGCGACTAAAAGTTGCGTCGCCTCGCTGAGACTTGCTCCGCCGCCGCTCAGGAAGCAATGCTCGAAATTTGTTTAAGCTTTTTCTTAATCAAATATATGGCGACAGAAGAAAATAATTGTTTTAAATTAGACGCCATATTATTGTTGTAACAGATTTTATTGGAAAGAAATTATTTATTTATTTTAAATAAAGGTTATGAATTCTACTATGTATTTTGATTTTATTTGCCGAAACCAAAATTTACTATTTCTTTTCGATTTAGTACAGGAAATGCCATATAAAATATAATAAAAATAATATTAATAATGAAATCGGAGAACCGAATAGCCCACGAATCACTATAGGATAATACGTTTTATACATAGGACGCGTTCCGGCAGTAGCTCACAGCGCCTAAAATGCTCCGTCAGCCGTTCCACATAGCAACCACGGTCGTCGTGGTTGTGGCGAAAACGTCACTAATGACGTCATCATTTTCGATCACACAGTGCTTATAACAACCCATGTCAAAAACTGGTTCACAGTGGGCGTTGATTACAGAGTATTAATTCTCTCTGACTACGTTCCACAGGAGACTCGCAACGACCACGTTCACGACTGCGATTTTTCCCGTTCCACTTGCTTGCCGGTGTCACAATTGTAAACTCAAGTAGAACGGTTATTCGACCCACCTCTTGACATGGGTGGTTGTGAGCGAAAATCATGACGTCATTAGTGACGTTTTCGCCACGACCATAACGACCGTGGTCGCTATGTGGAACGGCAGACGGAGCATTTTGAGCGCTATGAGATTCTGCAGGAACGCACCCTCTATCGATTGACATTGAAAAAGGCGTGATTTTCAAATCAACCAATGATATTTGTATATTTCATCGGTAATGACATCAACGCTCCATAATCCGTTCCACCAAAGTTTATGATTGTAACGTCAAGTTGAAACGGGAAAAATTGCGGTCGTGAACGTGGTCGTTGTAAGCCTCTTGTGGAACGTAGCCATATTGTAGTATCTATGATACTACGTATGAAGAGCCCTAGCTGCATGTTAATACGTATAAGTTTTTTCAAACCTCCAATTTAACGAATTTGCAACATTACGACCTGGCCATAGACTTGACGTTATAAGTTGAAGTCGACGCCCGAAAAACAAAAGTATGAAGGTGTGTGAAACATGCCACGACTCAAACCGTTCACTCTTAATCTTCATTGCGTCCCATCGCTTTAAAGTTGGGTAGGACATAATTTTAAAATGAGTTTGTAAGGATAACATGACATTTTGTACTGAACCAGTACAATGTACCACTTCAAATGAGGCGAGGAGATTTGTATGGTTTGTACCATGGCAGTACATTTGAAGCAATGAGGCCGGTGAGGTAGTAAGCGCCATTCCCTCATTTGTCCCGTACAAAATTTCTAGTTCCGAAATGTTCGTTAGGAATTTGATGTGATTGACCTCAGTCACCTCATTTTACTAGCAGTCGTACATGTTATGTTGTCCATCTTTTTCGTGGTAATATCCGTAGAGGCGTTATTGTACTGTTGTCCTCGTTCCGTCCTTCCTCTTACATTTAACGCGTGGAGTAGTAGCGGAAGAAATTTTTTGAAGTACTAGCTACAAATTTAAATTTTGAGCCGTATCAGTACAAATCTATTTTGCACGGGAGAAATGTACTGCCTCACACGTCGCTTAGCTCAAGGTCGTGGCCAGACCTTCATAGTTGTATTTATTATCGCTAAATAAATAAATATTCGAAACCAGGCCATAAACTGTAAAAAATGTATTGATTTATGTGACAATCTTATTGACACTGACACTGACGCTAATGAAAATTGAATCATTTATTTTCTTTTTAGTTTCATTTTTCATAGTTCACGTCTCACGTCTTTTTCAATTTCAATATACGTGTTTATCAACAGTTTTATTTATTTGAATCCAAGAAAATTGAACTCATAGAAAGAAAAACCAATGTTTAAGCCACGTTCATAATTATAATTCAAATAACCTTCTACAAACATGGGGAAAGCTGAGAAAGGTACACCCAAATATATCGCGAACAAAATCAAAGCTAAGGGTCTCCAAAAGTTAAGATGGTACTGCCAGATGTGCCAGAAGCAATGTAGAGACGAAAATGGGTTCAAATGCCACACGATGTCGGAATCCCACCAGCGGCAGCTGCTGTTATTCGCTGACAACGCTTCAAAATATATTGACGAGTTCTCCAAAGAATTTGCTGATGGTTACGTCGAGTTGTTGCGTCGCCAGTTCGGTACTAAACGTGTGAACGCTAATAAGGTTTACCAGGACTACATCTCTAATCGGTGAGTTCTAGATGAATAGATAAAATAAGTAATGATTTTTCCAGTACTTATAAAATTACTCTGTGCTACATTACATTTAAATGATGGTTACAAATCGATTGTGACACTCGCTGACCTGAGGTTACATTTACAAAAACATTAATATCTTTAGGACTATACCTGTTCTTGACAGGGGGTTGCAGAAGGGGTCAGGGGTGCGGTATAGTTATAGGGCACATTTATTGGATGTGGTATAATTATTTATTATTTATTATTTCAGATTTATATATGATACAGATAGATATATGGCACATTTATTTATTATTTCAGATATAAAATTAAGTTTGGGTGGTTATACAAAAAGTAACCACGAACCACAGTGTTGTGAGGAAGTCCATGTGCAGTGTGTGCCTTATGTCTATACCTATATATATTATCCTAACTAGTGCCATGTATGTTGTTTTTTCCTTTCTGTGTCTGGGTTATTAATTTTTAGGCTCTTTGTGTGTCTTGGTTTGTTTATGAAGTGTGAGTGTAATCCAATGCAGTGGTAGTGCGGGTTGGTGTGAGTATGTGTGTAACTTTTGTTGTTAGTTGTGTGTTTGTGACTTTGTGTGGTGTTATAATTTATTGTTTAATTGTTGTGACAATGTGATGACTGAGAATTGTTGTTGAAAAATTTTCAGTTGATGTTAGTGATGATGGATGGTTTAGGAGGGGGATTATTAGACGTCAGACCACCATATTGTCTCCCATGCCATTAGTATTAGCAGTATTAGCCATTTAAACAACACTGTGTGGCATATCTAAATATAGCTTGGAAAAGTGTGAGATTTCCCTAGAGCATATTGATTATATGATGAAAACCAAAAATTCCTACTCCTGTAACAAATTCTTTTTACAATTTCTTTCCTTTATGTTTAACTATATTTATTGCACTTGACATATGCATAACACATGTACCACTTAATCAGGTTTCTGACCTAATATGCATATTGTTACAATTACCATGTGCTAACAACAATGAAGGATAACACCATGATGCAACCTGCACATCAGGATAACCAATGTGTCAAACCTGCCAAGCCACCTTGGACAAGCGTGACGGGCATGCTGTCCATTCCCCCTAAAATGGGGGGCCCGAGCCCAGCAGTGGGACATTTATAAGCTGATATTATAATATATGCATAATATTGACATTAATTAATTAAATTATTAATATATTGATGACATTTGAATTGAAAATGCTGTGCACCCCTTTAATGGGTCCACACATCAGAACTTTCATATTAAAGGATTTGTAATGTAACATAATAATGAGTGTGCTGTTGGTGTGACTTAAATAAATAAATAAACCAAGCATGGTATTCTAGACCTTTCCCCCTGAATGGGTCACATAGTATGGATATGTTCCCTAATGTGATTATCATAGCAGATGTAGTCTAGTGTAGTATACACATACACACTTGATCTGTGTTGCAAAGAAAGCAAGGTTTATAGACCATGCAGAATTTGACTCATCATCAACTAACAACATAAAGATTTTTGCTAAAAATATTTTTAAACACTAGTAGTGCATTTGTGACTTATTACTAACTACTCGTAACTCAATATGAATAAGACCGTAAAGATATAACTCCATTTTCATACTAAACAACTATGAATATTTTTTCTGCAGAGACCATTTGCACATGAACGCAACCCAATGGGAGACATTAACAGAGTTTGTAAAGTGGCTCGGGAAGGAGAGCAAATGTGTTGTAGATGAAACAGAGAAGGGATGGTTTGTGACTTATATCGACCGGGACCCTGCCGCTGTAGCCGCGCAGGAGGCGAAAGCCAAGAAGGAGAAGATGGACAAAGATGACCAGGTGAGATATGCAACTAATGTTTTTGGAACTGTCGCATGTTACTAAGCTAAAACAAGTTTAACAGAAACCAAAGAAATGAAATGTGTGCTAGGACACATAGTAGAAGTGAAATTTCAATGTACAAGTGGCAAAACGAATCGCAACAAAATTTGGATGCAATACGTTTTGCCACTTATCCGTTGCCATTCCTATTTCCACTTGTCCGTTTAAGTTTCCCTTCTACTATGTGTCCCAGCACACATTTCGATTTTTCACAGGTTTACTGCAATTTATGATTTGATTTGCAATTTTATTTAAATGTACCTAACCTATTTAGGTACATTTAAATGAATGCACTTTTTATTTATACATATTATATTTTATCAAAAAAAAAAACTGAATTCCATCAATCCTAAGGCCCCCCCTCTACCTATTTAGAAGTTTCACTTCAAAATGCTGACCATTGTGTGTTATTATACAATTTTGAACTTTAATACAATGAAGTAAGATCTAAAATAATATGAATTTTTGCTATTTTGAAAATAGAAGGTACTTTAACTGCCATTGTTATTAGGCGGCAATATGCCAGGTGGTAGGGTATTTGCCCGACTGGATGGCTGCCACCCCTGGTCTAGAGTATGCCACCATAGCAACCTTGAGTTGTGTTCCGCCATTAGTGTCCAGGTTCCAGTCTGGCTTAAGAGAGCAGCAGCGCATTTGTAGCACCTTTGGTGTTACAAATGTTCATAGGCGATGGTAACCGCTTTTAATTAAGTGGGCTGTCTGCCTGTCTGCTGAACTCAAGCAATAAAAAAAATATAAAAAAGTAAATTTTATATAATTTCTGGTTTTTCATGGACTTGCAAAAGGAGAAGGTTCTCAATTCTCAAAATAATATTTTTAATTTCCAGTTAATTTAATTTTGAGTGTTTACAATATTTATCATATTTTGATACAATTTGTATGTTTATGTATTTCTATACATAGTCAAGTTTGGAGCGAAGGGAATAAAGCAAAGATAAGAAAGTGTCCGAGTTTGTAGGATGTTTAATACAGAACTAAAGTTAAGATCACATTTAGACTTAAAGATGTTCAATAAAAAAAGAAATGTATAATAAAAATAATCTTTGAATAACAACTCCTATGCTATCCGCTTGCCCGGGTGGTCGCCGCCCAGGTGGCTCTTATCATCTAGTGATTAGTAGTACAGTATGAGCCAGTTCATTTGTCCCATACAAAATACCTTTGTACTGATACAGCTCAAAATTTGAAATGTAAGTGTTGTGGAGAATCACCCCTATGACCTCTCCTACAGAACTCCTGTACCCCCACGCCCTGCTTACCGCGAATATGAAGCTCGCTCGATTAGCAGCTAAGCGTCTGCTTAAAAGTAGTACCTTAGTCAAGTATAAACCAGTTTCCGAATCAAGTTATACACACTTGAGAAGAAAAGGAAGACCATGAATACCAGGAAGCATTCGGAAGACTACAGCCGTTTGGACTCTCACAGTGACTTATGGATCTTATGAAGACCAGTGTGTTTGATTACTGCAACTAGTATTGTTCGGTGAAATCCATTATAATTAGTGCTATCAGTGTTCAGAGGAACATCTGGGTTCTAGTGCTACCGAAAACAACTCAAGTGGTTGCCAATTCGATTTCGTCGGATTACTCGCATCCTTTCTTTTCTCTATAGTATTTTATTTGTCCCAAGTACTCCTGACTTCTTTAAACAACGTTTTGAATTTCCTTCGTGCTCTCATAATTTACGCCCTTCTACTAAACTTAAATTAAACACTCCTGCGCATAACTCAACTTTTTACAACAATTCTTTTACTGTTAAGGCTATACAGCTTTGGAATACGCTTCCTGTTACTATCAGACAAGCAAAATCACTAGGATATTTAAAACCATGATCAAAAAATACTACCTGTCGTTGGAATATGATATTTAAATTAATTTATAAACATTTATATATTCTGTAGATATGTATTTGGTATGGTATGTATATTAAGTATATATCTATGTAATATATAAAATATCTACATATATATTTCATTTATGTATTTATTATTTAAATGTAAGTAGTTCGTACTATATGTTATGTATACCACCATCGCCATTATCATCTCAATTCATTCCTGGGGTTATCTGGAAGAGATCGCTTTTTAGCGATAAGACCGCCCTTTGTACACAACTAGATATAATTTTAGTCTTTAAGTTCATTTTTGTATTTGTGTATAATAAAGTGTTATCTATCTATCTACCTTGTGTTGATTGACTTGAACGTGCCTTTTAGTACAATAGTGCTTAATCATACCTATTGCTGTTGTAAGCGCCTATATTAAATACAGTCCATATTTAAGGGGTGTTCCGTTGAGTACACCACCTGCACTGTACAGGAAGACTTCACCATCTTTGTCGTGCGTACTAGGAACGAGGCTCATGATACAAGAATACAATAATCCCTCTACGAATATTCACATGACAAAAAAGAAACAACATGTCATAGTACGAGTGTTAGTAAAATGAGGTGACCGAGGCCGATCACATCCGATTCTTAACGAACATTTCCGAACTAGGGAGTTTTTAATGGGACGAACGAGTGAACGACGCTCGCCGCCTCACCGGCCTCGTCGCTTCGAATGTACTGTTGCGCTAAATGTCATGTTACTCTTACAAACTCATTTTAAAATCATGTTCTGCCTAAATTACCAATCAATGGGTATGCGTAAGCATTCCGGCGTTATGGCTCAGCGTAGCGAAACATAACTACATACAATTTTTTGATAAAATTTGTTTTTGTTTTCTTCGATGGTTATCAAAAGTTTTTGATACTTATTAGCAATTTGTGCGACATTTTTGAGTTTTTTTAAGAACGTTTAAGAATTTTTAATGTAAGGTAAAGTAAAGCTGACATATTGTTTCTAAAATACTATGTCAGCTTTACATTTTTTGTTGAATTTATATGATTACAGGAGCGAATTTTAGAATGAATTTATATGGATGGTTACAGGAGTGAATGTTAGAATGAATTTATATGCTTACAGGAGTGAATGCTAGAATGAATTTATATGGTTACAGGAGCGACTGTTAGAATGAATTTATATGCATGGTTACAGGAGTGAATGTTAGAATGAATTTATATGGTTACAGGAGTGAATTTATATGGTTACAGGAGCGAATGTTAGAATTCATAAACAAACAAGTGGAGAGAGACAAGAAAAGTGGTCCTTCAACACAGGAGGCCACCTACATAGAGTTCAAGAGGGAGAGCAGCCAAGAAAGAATCACCTTGAGTTTGAAAAGAAAAACTGATGGTAACTATTGCCACTTGGAGTTTTAGATAAATGTGCGGGGTGCGGTATAGTTATAAAGCGCATTTACTTATTATTTGAGATATAAAGTGAATTTTGGGTGGTTATAAAAAAATAACCACCTTCTAACCTATATTAAAACAGTTCGGATCTGGCCATAATAAATAAATGCGTATTAACGTATTAACAGTTAATATTAACAAAGTTAGTATTGTAACGAAGTTAGTATTAACAGTTAATATTAACAAAGTTAGTATTAGCAAAGTTAGTATTGTAACGAAGTTAGTATTAGCAAAGTTAGTATTGTAACGAAGTTAGTATTATATTAACAAAGTTAGTATTGTAATGAAATTAGTATTAGCAAAATTAGTATTGTAACGAAGTTAGTATTAACAGTTAATATTAACAAAGTTAGTATTAGCAAAGTTAGTATTGTAACGAAGTTAGTATTAGCAAAGTTAGTATTGTAACGAAGTTAGTATTATATTAACAAAGTTAGTATTGTAATGAAATTAGTATTAGCAAAGTTAGTATTGTAAGGAAGTTAGTATTAGAAAAATTAGTATTGTAACGAAGTTAGTATTATATTAACAAAGTTAGTATTGTAATGAAGTTAGTATTAGCAAAGTTAGTATTGTAACGAAGTTAGTATTAACAGTTAATATTAACAAAGTTAGTATCGTAACGAAGTTAGTATTAACAGTTCGTACCAGGCAGTAGTTACGTAATTTGACCATCAGAGGACGTTTTAAAAAACCACTTTATATTTTAATTAATTACAATTATATTAATACTGAATATTTAATACTTTTTGTCTGGGCTTCTCCGCGATGGAGCTCCAAAAAACGACGCTGGTACGTCGCGAGGATCCTTATATGAGTTTTCTCCATGTTTCAACATCATGTCATCTTCTTGGAAGGTTATTGAGTTGTGTCTTGTGAAGAAAGTTAGGGGTTCATCCACACGGACACGTAACACACAATACTAATGTTTTTAGTGTGGTCACATTTGTTTGATTTCAGCGAAGAAACCCGAATTGTCATCGTCGGCATTAAAATTGAAGAGTAAAGAGGAGTCTTCTAGCAAGAAGCAGAAGACGGAGGATAAAAGCAAGCAGTCTGCTCTAGATGAGATTATCAAGTTAGAAGAACGCGCCAAGGAGAAGGCTAACAGGTATGTGTTAGGACACACCTGCCGAAGTTTCGGCATCGCCAACCGAATGATCGGTTGAAATGACAAGTAATTAAACAAATTTAAGACAGAGTGCCCCGATTGGGGGTATTTGACCCCATTTTGGGGTAAAATACCTGACGCGTAGGCCTATCAGGGTATTTTTGTTCTTTTTATATATTTTTTTATTTTCTTTTATTTCTTTTCTTTTTCTTCTTAATTGCCAAATTTAGTTCTGTTTCATATATTTTATTAAAATTTTGGGTCTAAACATTCTACTACTTGCCAGGTGGTAGGGCATTTGCTCGACTGGATGGCTACCACCCCTGGCCTAGACTATGCCGCCATAACAACTTTGAGTTGTGTTCCGGCATTAGTGACCAGGTTCCAGTCTCCCTTAAGAGAGCAGCAGCGCATTTGTAGCACCTTTGGTGTTGCAAATGTCCATAGGCGATGGTAACCGTTTTCCATCAAATGTGCCGTCTGTCTGTCTACTGAACTTACGTAATAAAAATAAAAAATATATTTTTTTTAAATTTATTTATATATAATATAAAATTTACATTACAAATAGAAGTAAGGCACCACTTAAACCTATGAGGTTTGCGTGTGATGCAACACACCCTCGCAATTTCAGGAAAATCTTATACATCCATATACACATAATCACATCATACTCGTATGTGCAGGTAACATATATGTAGTCACGAACGCTCATACACACAGGCTGTCATTGCAATTTTTCTAAATAATAGTTTTTTTTTTGTAATATAAAGATTTCGTTAGTGTAGCGGGCAATTGATTGATTAATTTTGGTATTATGTAGTTAGTAGTATACTTGCCATAGTGGCTATTGTGGGGTGGGATGGTTGATGTCTGTTTTGAGATTGATCTTGTGTGTGTTTTATGTTGTTTTCTTATTTGTAATTCTTGGTTTTTAAAGTAGTTTTCTTTAAGTATCATATATTCCGTTTTAGTTTGTATTGGTAGGACTCCACAGTGTCGGATTAGTAAACTCTCTTGGTTCCGGTATCGAACTTTGATGTTATGTGGCAGGATGACTTTTAGTATTCGGAGTTTAAGAGCGTAAATATTATTTATGTATGTTTTGAATGTCCTTCCGTAACTGCTTAGCCCATATGACACTATGGAGTCTACCAAGTCTAAAAACTTATTTACTATTTTATATAATGCTTCTTTTTATAGTACTAAATTTCTTGTACTCTACTTCTATTGTATTTCTTTATTTACTTATGTATCTATTTATTCTAGTATACTTATATATCTATTTATTTGTCTTTTACGCCATCATATTTTGCTACAGTGGTACTTGCTTTAACATCTCTAGTGCATTTTTGTACATAGTGTTACATGCCGTCAAAGATGCCTATTGTAAGCGCGGTTCATTGTCTTCCCGGATTAAGGAACTCTTTTGTCTTTTGAATTTGTAATTAAGGAAAACATGCTATTGTTTTGAAATTTGGGTATATTTATTACACGATATAGTATTAAGAAGTCGTGGTAGCGTAATGGCTAGCGCACGCGTCCCAAACACAAAGGGCGCGGGTTCGATCCTGGCCGGAACGGATGCACCACTTAGTCAGTTTTCTGACCTAATGTGCATATTGTTACAATTACCACGTGCTAATAACGGTGAAGGAAAACGTCGTGATGCAAACTGCACATCGAGATAACCGATGTGTCAAACCTGCCAAGGCGCCTTGGACAAGCGTGGCGGGTATACTGTCCGTTCCGCTATAGTGAGAGGCCCGAGCCCAGCAGTGGGAGATTTATGGGCTGCTGTTATATATATAATATTATAGTATTGTTACATGCCCTCAAAGATAAGCGCACAGCTGTCTGTCGTAAGCGCAGTTTATTGTCTTCCGGATTTAGGAATTCTTTTGTGTTTTGAATTTGTAATTAAGAAAAACATGCTATTGTTTTTCTACTTGTTTTATAACCATCATTAGCGTCGAACTAATCCTTATCGTTATTGTCTTCGACTTTATGCCCGTTCGCAGGTGTGCAAATTACTATTTCCCAGAAACTCAGTGTGCGCGGCCAATTTCTTTGTACTGTGTAGGGAGTATAAGACAATGCCCGAATGGAGGGGCGGGCAGTCAAGCGACGACTACGAGACGAATAAGACGTTTGTAGTCCTCTCGATTAGCGATATAGACGACGGACTTTACGCGTGTCGAATTGCATTGAATCGTGCAGTGTGAACTGGTTGCATCCAGTTTTATTTGTATTTGTTTTATACGTGTTTGTACAGTTCTAATAAATTCTATAATAGTTCCAACGGCATTTTTAATTCGAGTCCTGTAGTTCGAAACAATATAATAGTGTCTTTCATTTATTATCCAGCAGCCAGTCCAGTGGTAATAGAGATAAGTATATTGAACAGGTGGTTTATTTTTTCAGAAAGGACTACTGGCTAACAGAGGGCATCGTAGTGAAGATAGTAACAAAAGCTTTGGGTGACAAGTTTTATAAGAGGAAAGCTGTTGTTGAGAAAGTTCTAGACAAATACGGAGCTCAAGTTAAGCTGGTCGACGAGAATGTCAAGCTGAAATTGGACCAGGTATTTGGGTCATTATGATTTTATTAGGGTACCATAGACAAATGACAAATTATTTATTTAGGTTTATGGCTTGGCAGCTACGCCTTTAAGCCAGATCTTAGTTTTAATGTACTTTCTTCATTTTCTTAAGTCTATGTTTAGCACAGCTGAACCGTAGGTTATCAGCCGGTGCCACTCAACGGAGTTCTTGTGACAACTCAAAAGGCCACATTTGACAATACAGTTCACATTTCTCACAAAACACATAATTACTACTCAAAAACTATCAATATCCTACAACTATTGTTCATTTTAGAGTGATCTTACACATTTTAGAAAATAAAACTGCACAGCACGACATCTCACTTCAGTTCCCGCCAAAAACTCCATTTCACTCAACAAATGACAAAATCGAAATATGGAGTGTAGAGAAGGAGGACAATTTCCATTACAAAAGTTCTTTATACCCTTTCCAAGCATTTATTTTACATTTGACAGCTCGATAACGGATCAATTAGTAATTTCATTCATAAATAAAGTTTAAAAAATATTTTTCTTTAAAGTATAACATTTTTTTTTCTAGTCGATTACTTTAGATTTACTTACGTATAGTGTCGATGGTTTAATAGTCTGTGCGTTACATGACTCACGTAACATCACTATTACGACACCCACACCAATAAAGTACGACAATTATCTCATTTGTTTCATATCGTTTTTGCTGTCAAGAAATATGTAACTTGATAGAGGTGCAACAGTCAAAAGCAAAATAAACGCTAGGAACCAGTATAGGCCACGTTCCATTGGAGACTCACAACAGCGACTTTTCCCGTTATAGTTGCTTGCCGACGTTACAATCGTAAACCCAAGTGGAAAGGATATTCGACCCACCTCTTGACATGGGTCGTTGTGAGCGTTGTGATCGAAAATGATGACGTCATTGGTGACGTTTCCGCCACGACCACAACGACCTCGGTCGCCATGTGGAACGGCTAACGGAGCATTTTGGGCGTTGTGAGCTACCAATGGAACGCGCTGATAGTAATTTGTATGAATAATTAATGAAAGAGTTTGGTAGTGTTCGTATTAATCCTATATGATGTGGTCATCTACAAAATCTCTCGTTGAATGATAAGCCTTCTTGTACAACGTTGCCTTACTAATTACTGAAAGTGTTTGAACATGTACTGGGATTCAACGACCTCTATGGTTGAACGGTGTAAGCCTTTACCGGCTCAGTGCAACGCAGAGACTCCGGGTTCCATTCTTGGTATGGTAAATTAATTTTCGCCCTTATTTACTCTGGTCTGGGTGGCTGGGATTGGCCCCGGAGTAGTCCGTTGTAATTTTGTAGATCGATGGGACTCGTCACTGCTACGTAAATGGTTGCAACTGTACACTTGAAGTCATTTTGGTACACATGTCCCTTTGACGCCGTGGAGTAGAAACAATGATAATTTAATAATTATAGTGAAGCTGGTGTAATGCCCTAGTATTTGTCTTATTAATTCATTGTTGTGCCGTGAATTCATTTGAACTTTGATAACATTGAAATAATGTTATAATATGGAAATGTGACATTTTCTAAAAAAAATAATTATTATCTATATTATATATATTAATACGTGAAACAAAAACTTGTACCCGTTTTTACGATAATTGCAGAATGCTAATATTTTTATTTTTTAATTATGCATAATAAATACATTAAATCAATAAAAAAAATATTACACACTCTACCATGTATTTGACACACACACGCATATATACTGTTTTGTTTATTGTTAAAGTCAAATTAACAGTGTAGCCTTGGCGAAATCTGTGATTATAGAAGTATAGTCTTCGACAACAGAACCTTAATAAAGTTCAAACATATAATTTAAATTAATTATGGTCGAATTTCGACCACTGGGCGACCACAAGTTATTATTATTACCCATAACACAAGTGTAAAACTTGCTTAATTTGGGGATATACAATATGTGTTTGTCTGCCGATTTTGCTATACGAAATTATTGTAAACTTTTATTGACGTCTGTCTGTTTGTTATTTGTAGAACCATGTGGAGACGGTGATTCCGTCCCATGGGAGACTGGTGAGGGTCGTCAATGGTGCCTACAGGGGGGGAACGGCTGTACTCAAGGATATCGACACCAACAACTATTGCTGTGATATCGAGGTGAGGACATTTTCGAGTATACGTTCAGGACGTAGGCCGTAGTAGCTTAGTGGTCAACGCAGGTGTGCTTAACTCAAAGGACGCGGGTTCGTCGGTTATCTCGATGTGCAGGTTTCATCACGATGTTTTCCTTCACCGTTGTTAGCACGTGGTATTGTAACAATATGCATAATTAGGTCAGCAAACTGCCTAAGTGCTGCGCATGTTCCGGCCTGGATTCGAACCCGCGCCTTTTGAGTTCGAGACCCGTGCTCTAACCGTTAACCTACCACGGCTTACTAACTCGCCTTACTATCGGTTAGAATTTGACATAAGCTCCATACAACTATAGTCTTTCCAAGCATTTATTTATATTTGACAGCTCGATGACGATGAGTAACGTCTCTAATACGTTACCAACTCGATTTGTAATAAAAATCGACTTCATTTCTAAATAAGTTTTAATCAATTTAACTTAGCCTATTTATTTTTCTAACAATACTGTTACGAGCTACAGGACTCGGAATTAAAAATGCCGTTGGAACTACTATAGAATTTATTAGAACTCTACAAACACGTATAAAACAAATACAAATAAAACTGGATGTAAACAGTTCACACTGCATGATTCAATGTAATTCGACACGCGTAAAGTCCGTCGTTTATATCGCTAATCGAGAGTATTACATACCTCTTACTCGTCTCGTAGTCGTCGCTTGACTGCCCGCCCCTCCATTCGGGCATTGTCTTATACTAACTACACAGTACAAACAAATTGGCCGCGCACACTGAGTTTCTGAGAAATAGTAATTTGCACACCTGCGAACGGCCACAAAGTCGAAAACAATAACAATAAGGATTAGTTCGACGCTAAGGATGGTTATAAAACAAGTAGAAAGACAATAGCATGTTTTTCTTAATTACAAATTCAAAACACAAAAGAATTCCTAAATCCGGAAGACAATAAACTGCGCTTACGACAGACAGCTGTGCGCTTATCTTTGACGGCATGTAACAATACTATAATATTATATATATAACAGCAGCCCATAAATGTCCCACTGCTGGGCTCGGGCCTCTCACTATAGCGGAACGGACAGTATACCCGCCACGCTTGTCCAAGGCGCCTTGGCAGGTTTGACACATCGGTTATCTCGATGTGCAGTTTGCATCACGATGTTTTCCTTCACCGTTATTAGCACGTGGTAATTGTAACAATATGCACATTAGGTCAGAAAACTGACTAAGTGGTGCATCCCTTCCGGTGAGGATCGAACCCGCGCCCTTTGTGTTTGGGACGCGTGCGCTAGCCATTACGCTACCACGACTTCTTAATACTATATATCGTGTAATAAATATACCCAAATTTCAATTAACATACTTTACATATTGTTACGACCTAAGTGTCGACAAAGACAGATTCACACCTGCAGCCCTGTAGAAATACATTTTATTACCTTTTCGGCATTTGGACTTCTTTTGTGTACTTTGTGATTAAAAAAGCAGCCCATGGTGTATTGTAATCTTTTACGCCCTATTGTTGTATTGTGATCAGTGCCAGGTGTCTCGGATTTAAAAGTACAAACTGATTCGAAGAAATTCGGTTCACGCGGTCAGGCAGACATATTGCATCTATGCAGTATAAAGCAATGCCCCAATGGAGAGATCAGCAGTCGAGCGATAACCACGAGCGAAGCAAGACTTCTGTACATTCGGTAATCTATTTAGTGACGGACTTTAATAAAGCGTGTCCATTTGTATTACGATCTCAAATGTCACATTACGTTTAGACTTATTACGTTCGGTTATATTTGTACCTGTGTTATACGTGTTTGTATAGTTCTAATAAACTCTATAATAATTCCAACAGCATTTTAATTCGAGTCCTGCAACTCGTAACAATATATATTAAGTAAACCATTTTTGTAATAAAGTATTTTTTTTATATTTTAAAATGTACTTATAAAAGTACGTGAATAAATCAAGTTTGAATTTAGATAACTAAATTCAAACTTTTGATTTATTGACATAGTATCGATGTTTTAATGGTCTGTGCGTAGTCTAACGTACATAAATCAGAGAACATCACTATTACGTCAACCACAACAATAAAGTTGGCTTTACTGTCAAGTAATATGTAACTTTGATAGATGTGCAAACGTCAGAAGTAAAATAAACGCTTGGAAACAAGTATAAGTACATATATTTTTATTATTAATCTTAGAACAAAAATATTTTTTCTTACTAATATTGTTTGTTTGTATGTATTTAAATTATATAGTAACTAGCTGTGCCCGCGACGTCGTCCGCGTGGAATTTGTTTTTAAAACCCCCCGATTTTGAAATATTCTTCATTGGTGCTCCGCTCCTATTGGTTTTAGCGTGATAATGTATAGCCTATAGCCTTCCTCGACAAATGGGCTATCTAACACTGAAAGAATTTTTCAAATCAGACCAGTAGTTCCTGAGATTAGCGCGTTCAAACAAACAAACTCTTCAGCTTTCTAAGTTAGTATAAGATTTAAGTATGTGTATTTAATTTATTAAATATATAGTTTAAGTATGTTTGTTTATGATCTACCTAGGTTAAAGGTGTTAGGTTAAACTATTCCTTAAGTTGGGTTGCCTGGAAGAGATTGCTTTAAGCGATAAGGCCGCCAATTCTTTCTACCATGACAATATTGTAATTGTGCATGTTTGAAATTGTATCTTTGGTGTGTAATAAGGTGTTATCTATCTAAAATGTCTACATTTTTTATATTTTCAGATATCGGAGGGCCCCCTAACAGGAAGGCTAGTGAAAGGTGTACAATATGAAGATATTAGTAAATTAGCAACGTGATATTAGAATATTTTATTATTTTTCTTCGTAGTTTGATTTCTCGCTTTGGAGCGATCCACAAATTACTTCACCGAATTTCATGATTTTTGACCCCTCCCCCATCCTTGTCACAGCTGGTCAGACTCGTGTGACTCCTCCCACCCTAATGTGACGTCACTTATTTTGAAAGTTTACATCAAGACATTTAACAATCTAAATATCACATGAAAGACATAACAAATGTGCGATATTAGAAAATTATTGTTTGTGCTTCTACTAGCTCCAAAATTAGTATTAATTTTATCTTTAGAGCTACTAGTGTTCTCTGCTGCATTGTCTACTTACACAATAACAAAGTTAGTGCTTACTAAACATGTGCAAATTTAAACAGCACTTCCATAATTAGTTTTATTCCCATTTAAATTATTTTTTTTCATAATTCAAACACTTCTCATATAGAGTTGGAAATATTTTGAACACGAAATAGTTCAAATTTCGTGATTTAAAGTTCAAACTCTTGAGTTCTAGACCGTCACTTTAAAGATCAAGCATTAATAGAGGTTAAAATGTACGAAATTTTTATATTAGTGCGCTATTTACCCCAAAAGATTCACTTCATTTTATATCGCAAACTATCCCATCTCGGTTTTAAAACTACATACATAATTGTCCAAAGAAAAACCGATCCAGTGGTCCTAGTAGTTTTTCCGCGAACGCTTAAAAGACAGACAAATCTAGTTATTATTTATAGACGATTAATTTGATATCTATATAAACTTGAGAAGTTATTAGTCTCCCATACAAACCTTCATCCTATATTTCAACCCGTTCTAGTTTCATTATATTCTATAATCTACAAAATGACTAAACTGAAAAATGACCAAAATATCCAAAGACGAAAGTGGTAAATCACGAAAAAACAAAACCTATCTTACTTTCTGGGATAACCTTTACATAAATCTGTCCCATTATCCGGGATATAAAGTATCCCCTTATGTATCCTCGAAATCAAAATTACATATATACCAAATTTCAGCCAAATCGGTCCAGTACTTTTTTCATGCGTAACGAACAAAGGGACAAATATATTTTTATCCCGAAAACTATCCCACTTTTCGGGATAAAAAGTATCCTATGTTCATCCTCGGCATCGAAAATATATATATACTGAGTTTCAGCCAAATCGGCCCAGTAGTTTTTCCGTGAAAGCGAGACAGACAGAGTTACTTATAATATTGATAGGGATTATGTATAATTACGTTGTAAATGTGTCGGTGCGACACCCTGACAAAGAGGTTTTTCAATAAAACTTCGTTCTACAAAGTAAGTTCTTTATATCTTGAAAAAAAATTAACAATAATTTACTTTTCAATAATTCATTATTACGTTATTAAAAATATAATAATAACATTAAAATCGGCTATGGCTACAAAGGTCTTAAAAATTAAGTTATTTAAAACATTCTCTTTACAAAATACTGAAGTAATCTCAGGATGTGAGGCTTTTAAAAACTGGGGCGAGTTTCAAGAACAGTGTAAAAGATAATTCAGAAACCTTTCAAATTAATGCTTATAGGGGAAACCACATCATTGTTGATACCCTGTTAATTTATTCAAGATATAGGACATCTTAAGATTTTCTATTTCGTGTAAAAAATACATTAAAATTTCTTAATGTTTTGAATAAACCAACTGTATGACGACATTTGCCTGCAAGAAACAAAAAGTGGTCTGTACTTTCAAATACGAATCTGGGGTCAGTTTGGTCCAATTTTGAGGGTGTAGGGACCAAACTGACGGATGCAACGCATCGAAATACATACGAAACAGACCACTTTGCTTTTTGTACACCTGTGCAATAATTTAGTATGTCAATAATAACGTAGTTCACCATACCTAGAATTTCGCAACTGATCTTGTTATATTAACGGCCGGTTCCTACATCTTACCGATCGTTCATTTGCCTTACTAACGGTTAAAATTAGACGTAAGCTTCACATGTCTAATGTCAAAATTCAACCGATGTTAGCGCAAGTAAATGAATAAGTAATACAGTGTAAACTCCATATAACGTCACTCGATTTAACAACAAACTCCCTTAAGCGCCGAAATCACTTGGCTTTGGTTGGTTTAGCTTGTCTTCCATACAATGATACACTCTATGCTATAGCATTACACCCACTCTCAATAACGACAACAATTAAGTAATAAAAAGTACCTTTTAAGTTGCCAGAATTAGTAAAAAGTGCGCAGCTGTGTACGTTCTTTTATCGCTTTACTATCCAAGCTCGTAATAAACTCTACTTTCGGCATCATGCATAGCGAAATTTCTAAGAAATACCGAAAATTCTAAGTACTCTTCCTTTATCACCAAGATACCTCAATATCGCAAGATATGAATAAAATAAGTAAAAACAACAAAATTACTGGTGCAGCAAAAGATGTCAGACAAAAATAACAGACTTCTCTCCATTTAACAACTCTCTATAACGCCATAAAATACAGTCCCTTCAGTATCGTTATATGGAGTTTACATTGCTTATAGGACACTGCCATAAGTTTTCACGACTCTAATCGTTAATTAAAACACTCATAGGATTTTATTTATTTGGTAAGGGCTATACCAGAAAACATACTAAAAAAATCTCGGTCTCCCAAAAAGTCGGGTGGTGTAAACTGCCCTTTCAAATCCAAAAGGATAGGGCGGTTCCTATATCTTACTATACACTCATTTACCTTACTGGTTAAACTTTCACCTGAACTCCACATAAGTAATACTAATCAAGTTTCCACCAATGGTAATTTAAAAGAAGGAATACTAAGATATAAAAACCCGTTTTTATTAACTTCCAAAATTGACAGTAAATAAATCAGAAGTCAATCGATCGACACAGTTCTTAAAAACCGTACAGTAGTTACATAAAAGGAAACTAAATGATTAAAATAAAATAATATCGTGTAAAATGCACTAAACATGTGTAATTAATGAAGAAAAAATTATTTACAAAATAGAAAATGTAGAAAACTAAAAGACCAATTTTGATACACTATCCAGCATAGCAAAAAAATACTAAAAAATAACAAGCCCAGAAAGAAAAACTTGTCATTTTTTGCGTTTTGATATAAAACAATATAACTCAACATTCAAACATTAATTTTATTAATTTGACCGAAGATTGTCTAAAAATATTTTATATTTCGTGTTCAATAACCTTGTGACATTTTGTTATATCAAATTGCAAGAGAAAATTACTTGTAAAGCCTAAGATTCTCGCCATAAAACAAGTCCCACAGATTTGTTTCTTCTCAGAATTCAAACAAATGGCGAAGTTGTCACTGTCACTTTAATTTAAAAAAATTAAAGTGACAGTGATAACTTGCCATTCTTTGATTATTTTTCATAATGTTGCCAGAGACTAAATTAACGGGGAATGTTTATCAGCAGACGACTTACAGTGCTAGCATTATATACGGCGATCGCAGCGCCGCGTCCGCGGGACTTTTTCATGACGCCTACAGACTAATACAGGATTTCTAAGTTTTTACGTTTTGACTGGGCAACGGTTGTTCCTAGTATTTTTCTTTACTGTCGCATAAATGCGATCGTAGCCTTTTCCTAATCCCGTCATATTTTGTTAGTGTTTCTATTATGACACTGATTCCGTCGGCTTTACTATATTGCGAGCAAAATTTTGGCGTCCTTAAAATTCGAACACATAGTGCAATTCACGAAATACGTACAGAGCTGATAGAAGTGTTGCGCTCTCGCTCGGCAGCTATCCGGATTCGTATACTATCTCTTTCGCACAACATTATCAGGTGTTATATACGTTAATACTTGACTCGACTCACGCAACTCTCGCAGCTAACTTCAGTTGAGAAGTTATATAAGTTTTACGCGTATTATACAGTAATATTTGTGTTTACTTTATTAATAACATAAACATCCCAGGAAACAAGTGCACAGAAATATAAGAATTTATAAGAAACAAAACGTTTCCATGTAATACCGACCGCTTACAAAATATACGTAGAGATTTATCTGTTCAAGTAGATACTGTCATTTCTCCACACGATTTTGCGATAGTCACACAGCGTGTGGGTTATAATATAAAGGTCAAGTGCGTGTCGGTTCACACTCATTGAGGTTTCGTTTTCGATATATCGCTTCGAAACCCAAAAAGTATTTAATGAAAAGTACTTCATGCCCCATCACAGTTGAAAAATTAGAGAAGACGTATAGAACACACGTGTCTATTGACAAAAAAAAATAACTATATACCCATTATGTAATTTCCTGATAAATATGGCTGTGACATACACACACGGAGGACAGGCCAGACATGACAACTTTATTACTGGATCTATATTAAAAAAAATATCTTCGGAATCCTAAAACAATAACGCATACATAGCCATATCACTAAAAAAATGAATACATTTCTCAAATACCCGACACGCTAAAAAATTACCATCAACGTATTTTCATCAATTAAACAAAACCAATCAAATAGACTAGTGATTTATAGTAATAAAAAAATGTTAAAAACGAAAGTCCTTGGCTTTCTTTGGTTTTGTCGTGAAAATGAAAATTATTAGACATATTGAAAAGATCAAAGAGTTAGGCAGTTTTGTTGGAGCGCAATATTTCATAACTTTACAATAGTCATACTTGTTTTTTTGCCTCTTTAGATATCTCATAGTATAGCGTATACAGTCCGGTAGGCATAATACGTGTTACCGCTCCGAACGTCGACAGCAAAATGACGGAGTCGGCTAAACTGCCTGCCCCTCTCTCGCGTCTCACCGCGCTGTTACCTATAGCGCGGTGTAGCAAGTACCCACATTATATGAAATATTGCGCTTAACAAATCACAATAGCTAATAAAAAAATTGTTAAGGGTAAGTAGGTTTTTAAGTAGAAACAATCTTTATTATAGACGGTTATTTGTAATCTTTTCACTGAAAAATTTACTTACATTTAATATAAGGAGGGCACTGTTAATCTGTAGATATTTCTCACTTCTTAATAAAAACTTAATTATTAGTGAAAAATAATATCGTTGCCTACATATGTATGCAACACACTGAACTAAGTATTTCCTCTATGATAAAATATATAATAATAAATCTTGTCGTTCTGTACATGCAAAAATATCGATTTCATTCTAGTTTCAATTATTAAACCTTAACATTAAAACTATCTACAAAAGTCAGTCAAAAATAATAGCTGACTAAGAATTTCACAAAATCACACGTTTTTAATGTACTTTCTTCATATTTTCATTATAATCTGTACAAAATATACATATTACATAAACATGGTATGACTAATTCTTGTTTAGTCAGAGCATGCAAGATTTAGTCAGAATTTTTATTCTTGTTGTAATATGTGTGCAATAAAGAATACCCTATTCAAGAATATCTTAGGATCTATTTCCAATTGTCCTATTAGAAGCAATAATTTTAGTTCTTATATTTTAATTTCAGAATTGATATAATAATTTGAACAAAAACTAATCAGAACTTCAAAGGTTCTGACAAAATCTTGTACTCTCTGAATTATGTAGTTATTGGTAAGGTGTAGACCACACTAGCTAGAACCTGTATTTTTAAACTACCTTTCCTACAATTAAAATATCAACTACAAGTTGACTATGTTACTAGTGAAGCGATTTTGATAATTTCGGAAATAGTAGATTGTTATTTTGAAAATTTCTGTTCGTAAGGAACTGCTCGTATAATTAGAAACACAGCATATTAGTATTCTATTATTTGAAAGTGTAGCATATTTACTAATATACATTTTACTTTTTTTCAAATTGGCAACAAACAAATGCAACGGGCAACTCCGGGGCCGATCCCAAACACCCAGACCGGAGTAAATAATGACAAGTTCGTTGACGAAATTTATCTCGCCTGGTATCGACCCGGGCCCCCGTTTGTAATGGGCCAACAATTAGAACACTCAACCACAGAGGCTTTTTGAGTAAGAGAACATATTTTATTAAATTCATTGTTTTGAGTATAAATCTTCATAGCTTGCACATAAAAGTTGCACATTGTAATATAATAAGAATTGGAAAATTAATTATATCCTTGGTAAATAAATTTAGTCACAAGAATTAGAATACTATGACAAATCTGAGATAACCTACCCTTAATGAATTTAAACAACCTAAGTATCTATCTGCACACACTTTAGGCCAATATTAAACTTATACACATTAAAAATTTCAGTAATTCCTTTTAACGTCTTATCTCAAAAAGCACATCTTAGTAAGCACCAATATAAAAAATATGGTGTTTACATTCTATTCTTTTTGGAGTTTTTTAAAATATTACCTTGTGCCAGTATACTATACTTGCATACATCCCCCTTATTTGTCTAAAAATGGGAGCAGGGAAGTAAGATGGATGTTATATCAATGATTTAAGCCAGTGATTCTAAAAATAGTATATCAACCCCTAACCAGAAAGTTTGAAACTACAATGGGGGGCATTAAATACCAATACGTAATGTAAGAACTGTATTAGAGTGAATCTCTCTTCTTAAGAATTAATACATCATCCGCAATTTAATATCATTTGACAATAAAAAGGCTCGAAAACGAAAGTTTTAGACAGTCGAGTCTAATATAACACGAGTCCAAAACTCGATCGAGGACATGCATTCAGCTGTTTTTATTGCCTAATGCATACTAATGTACCAATAAAGAAGAGAAACATCGAAAAGCAATCTGCATTTAATATTATAATAGTAATTTGTGAAATCCGCTAATTCACTCTGAAAACGCGTTGCAGGTACACTATTTGTTCTAATAAAATATACATTCTCTCTTTCAAGGAAATACGATATTGCGATAAGGACATTTAAGGCTGATATTATAGTACCTATTAATTTAATAGACATATGAAAAATAACATGAATACAACAATACTTCTTAAAAAAGGACAAAAGGATAGGGGTTTAATAGACGGCGAACTTTGAGAATAACTGGCATAGATACACCAGTATCAAAAATGGATACTTCTGAGGCCCGAAGTACACTGGCTTTAAGATATCATTTCAAAAACTTCCAACCTTATTTATTTCACACATTACAAAAGCACCCCATCTTAATTAAAATACGCAGTTTACCTAGTCAATTCCATATAAGACATTTACGCTTTATAAAACAGATTCTCACGTAAACATTTAAAATTAACTCAACTTCATAAGGGATTATTTACATTCGTCCGGATGGACAATAAACTGTGGCAAAGGACAACGAGTCTCATATCAAATACATGAAAGATGAATATGTACTTGATAGAAATGACAAGCAACTGCTGAAAATGTATATCTGAAAAAACCCCTGGATCAACAAAACATTATTGTTGTACCTTGTGGCGTTGTCTACAAATGGAAGATTTGGAAGCTTTTCCAGAGATATATTTTTGCTGGGCGATTGTTAGAAATCTTCTTCCATCCAATAAGACAAAAAGCAGTCTGCTAACTCAATGTTAGGGACTCGACTTGATTGTATAAGACATAGGCGCACACATGTTATCGTTTAAGAGTGAAATCCCATTATTAATAAAACAATGTCTTTATAAAAATAAAGACCTCTTTCTGCAGACTTTTAAGTTGCAATCTTTCAAAATTATGGCAAGTTTTATTTTACATACATGAAGACAGGTTGTATGATTGTGGTTTTAATTGGCTTTTCATTGTATTAATACACTTTTTATATTTTTGACCAATTTAAAAATAGGAAGGGATTTAGAAAAGGTAACAGAGGTACTTTCGCATTTATATATTAGTCAGTATTAAGGGGTACACTTGCATAATGATCACTATCCCCGTTCCTTTACAAAAAGCAAATAAATTTTTAATAAAATAATATTAATGTATGATATACCACGTTAAATGATTTATAGCGTTGTATATTAACACTAAAACCAATCGTGTGTACAAATACTAAAATAACGCCGTGAGATTGGATCGAGTTGTAGAATCGGGCTTTATTATATACGAGACATTAATGTTAACGTGAAAATCTGTGCTCTCCTTAAGACAATTTTGACCATTACAAAAGCCAATCACAATGTTGCCATATTAGCTAAAAAATTTCGCTACAATCAAGCTAAAAATATGCATCCAAATACCTATTATCTAAATTTTAAACTTCTAATTTTGAAGCGCCTCCTAACAGTTTTAAGTAGTTATATACTGGTATAAGTTTTTGGCACTTTAATTAGGATATTTTTGCAAATGGAACCGCCTTTAATATTTTTGTTTTTTAATTTATAGCAGCCTTGTATCACTTAAGGAGCTACTTAAATGAAGTTCAATATCTCGTTGGCGCATTACCATATTTCTGAAGATACATTGTTATAATAAATTGATAGAATTTACTTTCCACGAATTTTAACACAAACATTTCTAATGTTTCATAAAATCATTTTGATGTAAACAAGGTTTCATACATAAAAAATGTCTTTCACAAGAATTAATTTTGATATAGCGTCCCGGTTTACTGCAATAACTCATTAACTGCCATATTATGTACAATATATGGATATACAAGTGTATATGAAATTGTAAAACAAATTTCTGCGAAACATTCATAAGGTTGTTGTTAAGATTTGTAGAATACGGATTTGTCGTATGTAAATTATGACAATTTATCTTCAGAAATGTGATAGTGCACGCGAGTGAGATAGATAGATAGTAAGAAAGAAAAAAATTGTATTCATATGTGACAAAACAAAAGAACACAACTAGACAAATAAATAAAATTAAAGTGTCTGTTTGTAATGTCAAAATAAAAATGTGAAAAATATCAGAGGGGATAATTCAGAACAGGAGATTCTGAAAATGCAATTTTTCAATTTTTTTGTCTGTCTGTCTGGATGTTCTGGCTAACGTCTAAACCGAGTGGATCGATTTTGACAGGACTTTCATTGGCAGATAACTAATGTTATAATATAAGTTATTATTACTTAAGCTCTCATTGTTTTAAATTTACTTCATAAATGTTAATGGGAGAGAACTTATACATATTTTGGGTGACTTATGATTTGATGGGGGCTGGAACTATAATAATCAGCGCTGTGTCAGTTCTTGACAGAGCATAGTGGTGAGTTACCAGCCTCATTGCCATAAATGTTATGAAAATTTTTCCCCTAAATAATTTATATGTTTTATTAAATATTTGTCTTTGTTTTGCAAGTAAGTCCTAGTTTAACGCTTTTTAGTTTTATGTGCATTCATTCTCTACAATAAATATTTTTCTTTCAGAGCGCAAACTCCATTTAGGTAGCCCCTTATCGTAACCGCGCACGCAGTTTATAAAACACCGCCATCTGTCGGCTGATATTGACAAAGTATTGCTTCAACGTTAATTTCCATTAGACTAGACAAGAAGGTCATAACAACAACTTTTACAGCCGTTAATCGATCTAGGCAAAAAACTAGGCTTATATTACATTTTAGTTATTTATTTTTTAGGTCTGTTTTATGTATAAACCAGCTATACTCAACCTTTTTTAAAAGAGACCACACAGATGCCGCTGGTTTATAACACTATTTTATTTAGGTGTTTTCTTACCACAAGAATACATAGCAAGTAGCATGTAAATCCATTTTATTACACAAGTATGTAGTATTACAGGCAGGCAGTAGGTTGAGTATATCGGGTCTTGAGGTTCATACGCTGTATGCGGGTAGCCGCAGTCCGACTTGGCCACAAGTATAGTTTATGTAAAACTGATTTTCATACACAACGCTGCAACTACCTGCTGACAAACCGCATGGATACTATACGCAAAATGCGCTTCACTTCGCGGTTAGTTTCTCAACTTCGTGGTGCGGTTGCGGCTGACCGTCCGGTTAGCCGCAGTTTACGTAAAACTGATTTTTTACACGCACAACGCTGTGCCTGTCCGCTGACAACCCGCACGATTATTACACGCACTATGCGGTTCAGTTCGCGATTAGTTTTTAAATTGCGTATTGCGGTTACGGCTGACCGTCCGGCTAGCCGCAACCGCATATGAGACGTAAGTTCTAGATTTACTTGCAGCAGTAAATCCTTACAGGCCGAAAGCGGCGTGACTTAGACATGGATGAAGGCAGACTTGCTTTCTGTCTGCCCTTTAGGTAATGCTAGTCGTAGTGACTGGATGCTAGACTCGTTCTGGAGGAGTGGAGCGTCGAGCTGTGCTGCGGCATTGTTGGGGGAGGTGGGGGTAACCTCGCATTTGCAGCCAGCCTCTCCTGTTCTTCGAGTTGTGCTGAGAATTCTTCATCTAAAGCCTGTTGATATATGAAATATTTGGTTAATATTTTTTATTGAATATAGAAGACAGACCTGATGGATAATGATTACCGTTGTTTATGGTAGAGATGCCACGAATTATGGTTTGACCGAATATTTGGCCACGCTCTTGACGGAAGCGTTGGTTATTCGGCTGCAAAATGTTCAGTGTAAGACATGTGCATTTTGCGGTAACAGGATTTTTTGATGCTGCCATTTTAAAAACTAGCCGAAATGTAAGATTTAACTATCAGAAAGAAAGAAAAAATATTTATTTATGACAAGATACAAAAAGTCTTACATGATAATATATCTAACAATTAATTGCGGTGTCCTAAAAAAGGCTCTTGCTCAGCATAATGCTTTGTGATTAAAATACATTTTGTGCGGTTTTTACAATTGTCATAAAAAAATACATACACAATGTACTAATTAAATCATATTTATATTAAAAAATTCCTCTATCGAGTAGAGCGTCTGCTCGATAACTTTTTAATCTTTTCTTAAAAAAAACAAGACTTATGGATTCTTTTATTTTGAGTGGTAGTCTGTTGTAGATTAAAGGGTCCATTACATACACCGCCTTGCTCATCTTAGAGAGCGAGTAGTAGTAGATTCGGTATTA
This sequence comes from Dendrolimus houi, assembly GCA_039645545.1. NCBI lineage: Eukaryota > Metazoa > Arthropoda > Insecta > Lepidoptera > Lasiocampidae > Dendrolimus > Dendrolimus houi. The sequence goes on from CM077145.1 coordinate 2,991,637, forward strand.
GGTCGAATACCGGATACCAGCCAAATATTCGTGACATCCCTAGTTTATGGACATAATATTATAAATAAATTGCAGGAGCCCTTAGTAAAAGAACTTTTTCAAAATCTGTATAATTTATTAGTTGATTTTGGAATATTGTATAAATTTTCTTTAAAATGGACAGTAGATGAATTATATTAAGGGTATAACCTAAATGAAGTCCGCTCTCTCGCATTGCGACTAGAAGATATAAATTTCCAGAATTTACTTACGACAAATGCGTATTACTTACTCAAATCTCAACAATCATATTATGTTTCACAGAAATTTGAATTCATATACATTTCTGTATATAAAAATCAATTCTTGTAAAAAAATTATTAAATATTATGTTATTGTTGAAATTTGTGTAATATGGGATGGAGCGAGGAAACGTAGCCAGCCTTCTGGGCACCTTACCTATAGAAGACGGTGATCTAGTATTCTACTTATAGTCTTGAGGGACTATGAATAGAATACAATACAAATAAGTTGTTTTATTTTATTGTATTGTACTAGCTTATAATTTATGTAATAAATATTAAAATAGAGATGTGTCGTAAGTAGTAGCAAAATGGTGGTAATGCTCGAGCGAGATAGCGAACTATTTCTGTAGCTCCTCTATTTGCAATAAAATTGACTATGTGCCCTGTATGAGTTATATGTGTCTCATTTGTAAAAATTGAATATTCATAAATATTTACAAAAATCGTGCGAAATCCTATGTAAAAAGAAATTACAATCGGGTTAAAAATAAACATTCGTAAACCTAAATTAAAAAAATTGAATAATAAGGAAACCACATACCATGCATGCTGCTGGGTCCGTGTTAGCTCCACACCTCGCCGTTAGTAAGCTCATGCAACACCTATATACATGCTTGGCGGCAAACGAAGAGCATAGGAATGATGGTCGCCGAAAAAATAATCCTAAGCCCTACATAACAGATGGCGCCACTAGGCCTCTCTCGCTTTTAACATTTCATTATTTGAAATATATTTGTAACAGTCGAACATGGGCTAGTATTCATAAATAAAAACACATTTGAACGGTTTTAAACACAGCATTTATTTTTCATTTTTATTTCGAGATTTCGGTCACTTGTTAGTATGCCTGATCATGGAAGACAATGAGTAATAGTAAATTTATTATTTATTAAGCCTACACCAACTTGTTCATTTTAACTATTTTTTTTTAATTATATTTGAAAAAAAATAATCAATAACTTGGGGGTGCTCAATAATAACTTGAGCATTACTCATTGACGCTTGACACCTTTGTCTTCCATGATCACGGCTATCGAATTGGTTGAAACTTCAAAATACGAAACAAATAAAATGTCGCGCTTAAAACCGTTAAAACGTAGTTTTAATTATATCAATATCAGTTTACTAAAACAATAATTGCTTTTTAGACGAGGACTTGAAATGTGATGCGAAGTTTTATTTTCTAAAATGTGTAATATCATTTAAGAATGAACAATAATTATAAGTTGTTGATTGTTTATAACTAAGAATTGTGTGCCTTTCGAGTTACCATAACAATCCCGTTGTTTGACGTCAATCAGATTTGACTGCTGTCAGTCAAATCTACAATTTGTGAGGATTTTACTGGAAGACTTTCTAAAACCTCAGACGAGCAAAATAAGTAGACCGAGCCAATTTTACATACACTACACAATTATTCGTGTTATTTAAGAGATTTAAGTTATCTAAACAAAAATTACTGCAGTTTTGTTTGTCTCTAATGCCCCTGCTTCACCTGTTAATGTTAGTGATTATAGCCAAATACGTCTTGTTTAGCTAGAACATGTCGAGCGCACGGATCAGTTTAAGTACTTGGGATCTGTACTTAGCGCGTCCGGGGATATCGACCATAGCGTCAAGGCCCGTATCTCAGCAGTTTGGGCCAAGTGACGTGAGGTGACAGCTGTCGTTTGTGACACCACACAAATCCATCATTAGACTTGTCTGTACTGGAGCGACACAAACAAGAACTGCGTGTCATGGAGATGAATATGTTGCGATGGATGTGTGGAGTGACGCGGAAAGGTCGCGGCAGTCTTCATGTCCGTGAACATAGCAGACAAACTGCAAGACAGTCGCTTACGCCGGTACAGCCACGTTCTACAGAGACCGCCTAATTATATCGAGAATAAATATCTAGCCATGCCGCCTCCGCCAGGTACCGGTCGAAGAGGAAGGACCAAGAAATTCTGGCTTAACGTTGTGGAGTATGACATGTATACCAATGGTTTCAAAACGGGGGATGCTGAAGACCGCGTGATGAAGTAGAAAAGTAGGAAAACGGACCCTGGACGTCAGAGTCAAACGCTCCGATAGCAAACGGGATTTAACGCTCGGATGATGATGATGATGATAAATGTATATACATGACTTATTTGTCAATGTTTAACGTCATTGACAATGTCGCATATCAAAAAACGCATTTGGCTTCATCACTACTACTTCATCCCAAATGTAACAGGGACATAAGCTAGAGGGATATACTACTATTTATTATTATGCATGTATTCTTTCTATATTCATGCTCTGTATAACAATGTAAAGACAGTCAAAGTAACAAAAAAAAGGGGCTGGGGTTGGTGGCTAATTCAAGCAAAACTGATGAAGTAAGTTCAAAACTTCAAAGCATTAATACAATGTTTCCAATCAAATTAGTCTTGTCTCAGAACAATAAAGCCATAGAAATCGTGATAAAATAAAAGCTAATTAACAGCTCTTCCATTCACACAAAGTAATACGCGTGTGAGTGAGACGAAACAACGACTTGGATTTCTATTGCTTCGACGGAGGCACAAGTACGAATGAACACATTCTGAATTTCAAATTCTGTTGGATTGTGATTCTAAATTAAAAATACGTACTGTGTATAATCTTCATTTCTAAAGTGAGACCAACTTAATAATATGAATTGTTTAAAACAAATGATAAATTTTTTACTCTAAACAAGTTGCCTCCTTGTGAATATCGAATGCACAAAATTATATGCATCTCTTTCCAACGCACACTCAATTCCATAATTGAAAATATTTCGGATGTATATGTAGTTATTTTAATACGGTTTCTATAGCTTTAGTTATTATTCTAAAAGTTTTACTAAGCTCTCACATACCCTTCACCGAAAAATTTATACAAAAGAAAAAACAATATATCAACAACAGCTTTATTTACATTTCTCAAAAATGTATATACATGGTGTTTCAGAAACAAGACAATGAATGCACAAACATTTATTTAAAAATAATGTCAGTGACTATGTTTTAAACACACACATACCGTTGTTCTGTTATATTATATACACAATTTATTTATAAACTTCGTTTAGATAAGTCAAATACGTTTTCTGGGACACCATGTATATATTATAAATAATACATAACAGTTGTATTATTTATAACTCTGTTAAGTATATACGACTGCTTTTTCTATATAATTAAGTATACCTTTCAACGGGTTTGAAACGCGAATTGAAACACCACATTTTCGTGAAAAACTTTTCAACAATTTTTTCTTAAATAAAAATCTATGAAAGTTCAACTAAATTATCAACAGGAAATGAAAAGTATATAAGTCGAACTTTAATTGTTTAAAAAGTAAATTTAAAAATTATAATATACCTTAATATATTACAGTGACACTTTTCAAGTTTTATATCGGCTTTTATATAAGTAGGATAGCACACCAGCGCCCTTTAGTGTAACACTAATTATATAAGTATTCTGTAATCTAAATACATCCATCCATCCGTTGGCTTTAATCAACAACTCGTAAAAATATATTAAAAAACAATTTAATATCGGGTGCCTATTTTTATTGCAATGAAGTGTACATTGACTATAAGTAGATTTTATTTGACAATTAAAATATATTATATAACATAAAACAAGAATACTAGAGGAATGACAATAGCCCAATAACAAAAGTAACTTTCAAAAACTTAACAAATCGACACGTCCTAGATGGCGCCACAGGTCATATTTAACTCTCTTAAAAACAATTAAATATCGGGTGCCTATTTATATTGCAATGAAGTGTTTGTTTCACATTGACTATTATAAGTAGATTTTATTTGACAATTAAAATAAAACATAAAACAAGATTTTTATTGCAGGAGTACAGCAGACAGGCAGACGGCCCACTTGATGGAAAGCGGGTACCATCGCCTATGGACATTTGCAACATCAAAGGTGCTACAAATGCGCTGCTGCTCTCTTAAGACAGACTGGAACCTGGTCACTAATGCCGGAACACAACTCAAGGTGCTATGGCGACATACTTTAAACCAGAGGTGGTAGCCATCCAGTCGGGAAAATGCCCTACCACCTGGCAAAATACTAGAGGAATGACAGTAGTCCAATAAAAAAGAGTAACTTTCAAAAAACTTATCAAAATCGACACGTCCTAAATGGCGCCACCGATCATATTGAGCTCCCTTATCGATGTTTTATTATTTAAAATATTTGTGATTTCAAATCGACAATTTTATTTTTTGACTCTCAAAAAGTATTAAAAAGCGAGAGATGAATGAACCTAAGCAGACTTTTTATTATAATAGCCCACGTGAATGAAAGAAGTTACCATCGCTTATAAGAGTTTGCAACACCAGGGGTTAGAAGCCAACACGTTGCCAGCCTTTTTAGCAAGGGATAGGAATGGATGCAAGAAAAAAACACTATATCAACAACAAGGAACACCCGAGGGGTTTCGGTGGTTATCAGTGGCGCGGGGTGGACTTTCGGCTAGGCTGAGCCCGTTGAAAAACATACCATAGTTATAATGCAAGCCCCGACTACACCGCTGTAGAAGAAATGTCTAACTCGCGATGTATTTTCTTATAAAAATTTGTATTGTTAATTTCAATCTAGTCGCATATTTTGAAACAAAAGCCGGTGCCCGATCGGGGTATGAGTTGCTAAAAAGCCGCCGAGCACAAGAGATAGTAATACAGTAATCCTATATGCACGAATAAAAAAACTTAAGCACCAATAAATAGATGGATGGTGCTTTCGACCTTGTGGTCGCTAGTTAATTTATAGAGCCTAGTAATAATATGATTCAACAAACGCGCAAAACGCCAATGAATGGGTATGCCTAACTCGGGTGTTAATAGTGCTTCTTTGGGGATACTAGAGCTACCTTAACATCGCAAATACTAAACGCCCCCGCCGCGTTCCCCCCGCGACAATAAGGCCTCAATCAGATTCCCCTCGTAAACAAAACAATACATAGACGAATTGACAACCTCCTCCTTTGGGAAATCGGTTAAAAAAAAGGAGGGATAGGATCTGAGAAGCTGCAATAAGTTAATGGAAGAGGATTTATAGGCTTTTCAGTTAGGTTTTATATTTGGATATTGTCATCCCTGATTATGTTAATTATTACTTAATTAATATCTAGAACCAAAATAGTCAAAATTACACTCGTAATTAAAATAACAAATTAATATAGGTTGTACAACATTAACAATGGGAAAAAACAACGGTACATTTTAATAAGGGCTTTTTAATCAAACAAGTACTTACTTACATCGCAAAGACACGACTAATGAAAGGAGAACACTAAAGCGTATGCCAGAATAGAGGATTGTGAAAAGAAAAGACATGTTGTGCAGACCCCAAATGATTGGGAGAAGTCGAGTGACAAAGAGTAGCTCTAAGGAAAACTCAAATCCAATGACTAGACAGGTCATTTTCTCCTCTCGCTTTTTCATAGTTTTATTAATCAGTGCTGTGTCGCACCACGTTTCGGTACAACAAAGTACTGAGTCCAACCCCATTCCTGAAATTGTGGCATAAAATGTTTGTATAATACTATAGCGTAACGATGTGTCATTTCCATACATTTTCTATTCTATTCGTCTTGTGCTAATGCCACTTGTCTACAGGGCTTGTGGTGTAAAATTTGGGAATCTCTCTCGAACTACGCTTTTTACTGGACTTTTGGGCATTTTTAGCATTCTTCTTACATGTCCATTGCTCATATGAAAATCGACGCTTAAATATGTTGTACGACTAAATCGAAGAGTATTCTCAAATGCATATGACTCTGTAGGTTCGAAGTGCTGTTAAATTTTGATGAATTATATCACAATTGTCGATTTTTATAGGAGTATCGTTCTATTATACGGGTTTAAAGTACAATCACATGCAAAAATATTGGGCATCCATTCATATTATTTAACAGATAAAGATTTTTTGGTTATTTTATAGTATTTATTTATTTATAATATGTAATAAATAAATAAGATTATAATTTATACTCTAGTTTTAATAATATATGGACTGATTTTTCATTCATTAGATAAAAGTTATAAGATAAAATACATCCTAAACAAAAATACAGTTATGCTAAGAGAATAGTTTAACTATTACACTTTTATATTCAGTTAAATCATAATTTAATCGATAGGTGACTTTAATCTGATGATTGAAAAACTCGTCCTAAACAATAATATAGTGTCTTAATTTTATATAAAATGTCGTATAAATGTAAGAATAACTTAATAATAACTTAAAATGGAATACAGTGTGGAATGTTTGGTCATTTATAAAAAATACTTGAGACGGCATATAATATTATTTCTACAAAATAACTATATAAATAGTTATCTGAGCAAAAAAACAACAACGGCTAATGGCCATTTAGGACCAATTTCAACTACTCCCCTCAAAAATGTCATAATCGTCACAACACTGAATAAGATGCGCTTATCCCTAGAATTCGTTACAAAATTTATTACACGCACTACATAGCTGGGCTGGAGTCTGCCCATTTCCAAGGACACTGACGGCATTTGCAATGCTAATTGGCAAGAGATATACATTGTTTTCTTTCAACTTTAGCACATGGTAAATCTATATATACTATAATTTTGTGGTATATTTATCTCGGAAAAAATTGCTTTTAGCAATGTCGCCTATTATACATATAGTATTTAAGATAATAAAGTACAGACAAATTAGCTTCGAAACGTTTTTGCGTTTGTAGTAGTGTACTGTCAGCACATAATTAAATTAATACTTTTATAGGCAGGTACTTAATATGAAACTAATAATATTAAACGATATTAAACATAATTTTTAATACTAAATTTCATTTTTAGTAGTCCTGTAAATATACAAATACTACTACAAACGCAAAACGTCACGAAACTAATTTACCTGTATGTGTTTGCTTTTTTATTATGTTGGTGTACGATAAAGAGTATTTGTTATATTGCATTTATACACTAGACCAGAACACTACGTAAGCGATACAACAGTTGATAAGATTCAGACCCACGTGGACATTCCAAAGTTTAGTTTAGTAAAACCATTTGTTCAATTACTAATTTTGAAAGCTACCCGCATAATGCCTCTACGTGCATACTCTAACAGCTTTGTAAACGAAGAAACTCGAAGCATGTCTTAACTATATCCGCCCCTTTCGGAATCTATTGCTTAATGCAGTAACTAATTTGAAGTTTATTTTTTACAGTTTTACTTATTTGTTTAGGGCGGTCACTTTTTATAGCTGTTAGTGTTCAAAAATCTGAAGGTACATGTGCCAGTCATAAAACATACAATTTTATATTTCACATAAGTAATATTTCCACAACACGCAGACGTTATAGGAAGTTGATAAGATATTAGGTTTAAAATAATTTATTGATGTTGCATTCCATTTTAATGGGTTAAAATGGAATGCAACATCAATAAATGATAACTGCCACCTACGTAACAAAAATACTAATGTTTTTGGAAGCGAATCTACAATTTGGCTATTCGGAAGCATAGTTTATAATATTAAGGCAAGGATTTGTGACCGATTTCATATGCAATTATTTAATAATTAGCAACTAATCTAGAGTACACCTTTAACTTAGTCTCGGTATGAAGGGTAGGTCAAAAACGAATCGCCATAGAGCTTGTTACGTGATGGCATTATAGTAAATAAGTAATAATCTAAAACATTACATTTTCTACTACACAGAATATATATTCGTGTGTGAGTGCAATGAATTCGAATCACTGAAAACACTGCCGAAGTGATTTATTTTTTGCTTCACAACTCGCATAAACTTGTCGGCGTCAGTGTAGGACCTTGTAACTAAATTTTTTGACGTTATTTTTTTTTCAAAATTATGATGTATGTACTATGTTACAATTTTGACGATATAATAAATAATGTAAAAAAAGGCAGTTACAAGGTCCTCCAATGAGGCCGACGATATGTGTGACAACAAAGAGGATACTCCACATATAGTAGGGGAGGCCAAGCGGGGATTTTGGGATTTACTCGAGCGTGGCAGAATAACATAAGGTGAGAAACTTTGCACCCTATTATGTACCCCCACCATATATTAACCCTTCATATAGGGTGGAGGTATGAATTATTCCTCATATTTTTTTCAAACCGTCTGATTAAGGAAATTCCTCCACAATTGTCAGATTATGGGTCACGTCACGTCACGGGCAAGACAAGGACATCAAGCTGAACCGTCTGTGTATTAATCTGACGCGCTCGGGTATTTCTATGTTACGTTTCTTTTTTGCATTTTCAAAAATCGGCCATGACTTTTGGTCGCTTCCAAATCGTCAGTCTTTTGAATAGGAGTTTCTTTAGTGTTTACTTAACATCCCTTTTGAATATCTGACGCGCTTGAGTATTTCTGTGCGACTCTTTTTTTTTTTTAAACCTGTACACGCTCTACCCGCCAGTAAAAGGTAAACCATACATCATACAACCTTTTTTCTCTTTATCATCTAATATTCACAACCCAAAAGGTCCCCGCGACGCTCGAGTAACTCCACATTTAGCATCTTGGGCTCCCCTACTAATAGAGCTGTTTCCAAGCATTAACAAGGTTTGAACAACTGGTGAATAACAATAATTAATTAAAACAAAGAAAACATAGATGATTGTTGTTTGTAGACGATTAAATGTGATTTCATTTCAAGTTATCATTTACATTCTTGATATATAAAAGCTCATGGTAATGTCCCAATTCATTGCACTCAATTGTAAGATTGTATTGTGAAATGTCATTATAAATCTACAAAAGGCAACTCAATGTCTTTTGTATATGGACACAATAATTATGGAAGTCAATTTCAGCCATCAAACTATTTGTTCAACAATTTTCAGTTACCATGTTGGTAGAAGCTTATTCGCTTAATGCAGGATTTTTTAATCGTGTAATATTTAAGTAGGTGGCCTGATAATCTTGACTATCAAGGGGCGAGGATTAGATTTTTTTTAAATAACTAGTTCAATCTAATGCTACCGATTTAACATAGTTTTTAAATTGTGGCAAGAAATTTTTTATAGAGATTTCTCTCCTTTTACTTTTAGAATTTACGAAGCTCAGGGCAAAATAATTTTCTAATCAAATATTTAATGTATGTGGGACTATTTGATATTTGCATCAAGTCTTAACTAAACCAAACAATTAAAAACACATCTTTAACTTTTAACTAAGCCAGACGTTTGTTTAATTTTAATCTGACGTTTCACAGAATGACTCAAACGTCAATGAATTTCGTTCTTTTTGACTCCTTTTTTATTATTTTTCGGAATATTTAGTACTAATAACACTCAATGGAGTCCTAATGAATTTTCTACCATATCACATTGATTAAATTTATTAAATAATCGATGCCCTTAGTAATCAATAAAGTTTAAACTATTCTACGGTAGCGAAAACTGAAGAAAATAAACACCAAACAAATATTGGTCAGAATTTCAATGCCGCGTATTAAAAAAAATCTCTGATTTATTTATAAAAAACCGTACATTAAACTAAGAAGCGCATAATGTTTGTCTAGATAGCATAAGCTGAACTCAAGCTAACGAATCAGCTGGTCCATCTTTAGCAGTCACTATCGTCTTCTTCAAATTTATAGTAGACAATTGGCTTACTGGTATATCACCAGAGTTCGAATAGCTATTCGAACCTCGAACCGCTCCCCATCTACTGAAATGTGTAGTGGTCCCATCTAAATCTTCACTGCCTTGGGAATCGCTATATGTACTGTTGCTTTTCATTGTACCGTATTTATTGTCCAGAGATGGCAAATCTATCATAACGGCCTCCATAGCTATGTCTTGCTTCAAACTCTGCTGTGATATACTCCTCTTCATCGATGGCAAGCTTAGTTCCGCTGATTTAAACAGTTGCTCCGACATGCTCTGCCTGTTTAACTTCTTGTCTACTGGCTTTGTACGTCCAAGCCTTCTCGGTTCTTCTTCTATCTGCTTCGTTTCTTCGAACGCCATTATCGGTTCGCGTTTCCATTCCTCGGTGCTGTTGAACACTGAAAATCCAGATATCTTCTCGGATACAAGTTTCAAGTTCGACGTAGACGCGTATCGACTCGCTGCAGTTAGTTTTCCGCGTTTGGTAGTATTGTTCGCGCTGGTGACGGCCGATTTAGAAATGCGAGAATTGATAGGGCTTATACTGCGTCTTCTGTCCATATTTGGAGTGTTTGCAGCCGAGAGGAAGTTTAGACTTGTCCTAGAACGACTCAGGGAGCCGATAAACGATGTTCTCTGATAGTAAGCGCTTAGAACGTGTTGTAAAACGTTTTGGGGCCACGGAGCATCCAGATACACGCCCCGATTTGGTATGGGCTTGCCGAATTTCTTCTCGTGATCGTCAAGTTGTTTTTCGAACGTCTCATTCAGGCGCTGTCGTGGAGATAATGGTTTCTTTTAATGTGACTTTTGTAACGACGATTTGGACGACACAATTACACTAATCTTCGGACGGTGGACGAACATTTACCCACTAAGGAACTTCTTATACCCGCTGCACATCTTAGGCCAAGATGTTATGCCTGAATATTGGGCCAACGTGTACTACTGTCCCACTTGGTTTATTTTACTTGTTGACGACCAACACTGGCCGGTTTTAGCTGCACATATTATATGGTCTTGGTGTAGTGCACCCAAAAGCGTTCCAATATCGGCTTGATATCTTTGGGGGGTCAACACTTTGGCCCGACGTGTACAGCGGACTTTTTACACATATATGTCTACATTTTAAAATGGGCTGATTACGTGTTAGATATTATTTTAGAAGCATTATAGGGAAGGAAGGTAAAGCTTATTTAAAGCAACGCCTATTACTGTGTCATTATGGGAAAGAAAATATACATTAGAAAATTTTTAATCAAGCCATTTCAAAATTGACTCCCTAATTCGAGACTGTACACCTCTAACCCCCCACCGTTACTTATTATTGTTATTTGTTGTATTTTTAATTCTGAAGCCTATTATACAAACATGCAACATACAAACACACATGCCAGTCCCATTTTATACAAACAACGAAATACGAAAACAACAAGTCAGAACTTGAGCTTAATTTTTAAGCAATATATGCTATCAGCAAAATTTCTAAATACATTTTATTTGTTATTTTCAAAAACACTATGTATGAGACAATATCATGACAATTTGTGATAAAAATTAAGTTTTAGTTCTCTAAACATTTGTATATCACACAAAGAAACAATTTATAAACAAAATTAGTAACCCGTCAAAGCCAACAATTAAGTTGAATTCTTCTATAAAGAATAGTGTTACGACTGGATTGAACTGCCTCTTACTCTTTAGTATAGAGATAAATTTTCTATTTCCTAATAAACCCAAATCTAATCTATTTCTCCAATGGTCGGCTCTTACATCTTACTGTTCATTCATTTGCCCTATGAATTTTGACATTACCTGTACGGAGCTTGTGTCAAATTTTAACCGATAGTAAGGCAAATGAACAGTCGATAAGGTAACCAACCACAAAACGATAGTCTTTTTTCATTTACTCTCAACATGACCTCTAAATATTACTAATTTCTTAGACAAAATAAATGCCTGACGAGTTACTAAGTGATCATATCAACTATAAAACAATCGATTGTACCAAATTCACCCATTTTAGTCAGCCACGAAAGAACTGGTAACTTTATCCTTGTCGATTCTTAGAATAAAGACTTGCGGTTAGTGAATTCTGTCAAAATATATTTTAAATCCGTTTAAATGTACATGATGTATTATTTATTATTTGTGTTACATTGTACTCCGCGACTTCACTTGCTGGTCCCAGGCGGAAGAACAGCACTGGTCTTAATGGGCCAGCATGTGCTGAGACTGGGTCCAATTTTGGGACTCATTATTTTTCTACTGTTTTACTATTTAATAATAATAATAATAATAATCGGAAGACAAACACACATATTGTATATCCCCGAATTAAGCAAGTTACGCTTGTGTTACGGGTAATATACAACGTACCGCTTTGGGGCCGATCCCAGACACCCAGACCATAGAAATAACGGAGAAAATACGTTTCCGAAATTTACTATACCAGGAATCGAACCCGGAGCCTCTGCGTTACAGTGAGGTAGGCCGGTAACGGCTTAGCCCGCTCAACTACAGAGGCCGTCTAACTATTTGATAAAGCTCTGTATTGTTTTTGTCCTGAATAGAATATTTCTTTATTACAATTGAAATTGTTTGTCATATTGTGTTGCACTAACAGACGGACACAATGCGTTGTATTTTCATAATCCGCTGAACTGAATGAACTAAACACCTTGACATTTTTTTGTCATTCTTAAATTCATTATACAAACTCTAAAGCCTAAAGCGGTCGACTTTTGACGCGATACTTTAGTACCTCACGACGCCCAAAATGCTCTAACTAATGACGTCATTATTTTCGATCCCACAGCACTCACAACGACCCATGTCAAGAGGTGGGTCGAAATGGGTGTTTACCACAGAGCATTTATTCTCTCTATCTCTTGACATTGAAAAATGCGCGATTTTCAAATCAACCAATGACATTTGTGTATTTCGTCTTTTATGACATCAACGCCCCATAATCCGTTCCACTAGAGTTTATGATTGCGACGTCCGCAAGCAAGTGGAACGGGGAAAATCGCGGTCGTTGTGAGTCCCTTTAAGAGTCGCTTAGTGAGATTGACGCATGTCTAGATATACTGCTAGTTGTAAGACATAGCATAAAGTTCTGTTTGTACTTGTCATGTTCATCATATGATACTGCGAAAACGACCGGTTTAGGCCCTTCAATTTATTACATTACAGATTATGGTTCAATTTGTTTTTAACTTGTGTTTTTTGTATCTGAAAGCGGTTCCATATTGCTCTTAAACAATATAACCAAACGAGATGGTATTGTAAGTGGATTATTTTATATAATATATATATTTAATAGCGAAAACGTAAATAAAATTCGCTTCTGTGTAGAATACATATATTTCGAAGAATTTACCTTTCAAGTGACACAGAACAAAAAATAATATCATGACATTATATATTTAAAATTTTGAAAATGAAGACGTTCTAGAAAGTTTTAACAGGTATATTAATACAATCGATTGTCAAAATGCCATTCTATCATGTCCATGCATCATTCTGCAAACGCTTAAAACTACAATCCAAGAACCAGAGAGCAAGTGACGAGTGTATAGAAGAAAGAGAGAGTAGAGAGACACTTGAAGTACAATTTGCACAATGTTTAGTGGGCATCATAATTAGATTTTTAAATATTTTATTCAGAGTATTTATTTATTTTAAGGATAAGCCATGCATTTAACTTTACCGTCCATAGCGAAATCAAATGTTCCCTCCACTACTGGCAGATCTTTTTAAAATCTTCATCAGAAAGAGGCTAATTGTAATTCACGATAGACTGCAATTAATGTTTATGAGGCAAAATCATTTATCTTACTACTGTTTCTTATTACTATTTTAAATGCGAAAATGTGTATGGATGTTTGTTGCTCAAATCACCCCAGAACGGCTGAACTGATCTGGATGAAACTTGGCACTAGAAATACATCATAGTCTGAAATAACACATAAGGAGACTTTTATCCCCGAAAAATGTACGATTCCCGTGGGATGTTTGTTTTTCACAAAGAGCCTGCGGTACTCCCAGAGGCCGTTCCTCCACCGTCTACAAAATTTACAATAATTCGAATGAAGCCGCAGGCCAAAACTAATACGTGTGCATATATGCATGCCAAACTGACTAAAACATGTCTCTTATATCGTATTAATCTATCATAACACCGGTATAAATCTTGTTTTAAGTAAATAAATGACTTGAATTAAAACTCTTCACTTCTCTCTCTCTTCTGTCTCTTTTCCCGCTCCCAGATACGAGTGCTTAAGTCTACCACTCACCATCTTCCTGTCCCCGAGGGTGGCCCTCCACTCCTTGAGCTCGAGCGAGTACCTCTCCTCGAGGGACTTCATCTTGTTGCTCTCGTGGTTCATCAGCGCCTTCCGCTTCTCGTTCTGGAACTGCTCCAGTTCACGGAGTAACGCCTAAGGATAATTTAACAATTGATTATAATAATGTTGCGATAATTGTAAAGATGTCAAGTGTCAACGAGTATTGTTAAAGTTTTATTTAGCCAACCGCCAACTTGTTCATTTTAATTATTCAGTTTTAATTTTGTTTATGGTTATTATTTACTCCATGGGAGCCTAATCTAATTTACCACCGCTTCGTAACACGTTTTGGCTTGAAGAGAGCATTATTTATTTTGTTTAAATTATCTGTAACACTTTTTTATGATTCTATTAACTGTTCACTGTCATTTGTTCGGGCTAATTCTCTAATTCTCCCCTCTGTCTTTATTGCCGACCGTCGAGTCAAAGACATGCGAGAATTCGAATGAACGGTGTGCATGTTGTCGGGAGGGTTTGTCTATTTTGCGAATATATATGGTCGGCCCGTTGAGGCAGAGTTAGTTGAGTTTCAACTGCGATCGAAGCATTACCAACTGCCGTTTCAGAAGGGGAATCTTACGGACTTTGCGCGGTTAAGTTATTACGATCTTCTGCTTTACGATTTGAACTTGTTGGATTTGTAGGAAACATGCGACGATATTAAAAAAAACGGCGTTGTGGCGGGGCTCATGCAGGGTGAACTAGTCTACTACTTCCAACTGAAGGTCTAGATACAGATGATGCCAGCTCTTCCGAACACGATCTGCATATTAAGAAGGTTTCTGTCTATGGAGCATTAGCCACATGTAAAGGGTAAGTAAATCAAGTGCTATATAAATTATTTTGATAATATCTCCTACCTCATCAGCCCTATCCAATACCCTCCCTCTAGCATATATCTCGTAAGTTAACATCCCCCCAAAAACATCTATTGGCAACGATAACCACATACGTCAGATGGGCCGTCTGTCTGTCTGTCTTCTAGCTACAGGAAATAAAAATAAATCTCACCTCTCCGGCAGCCTTGAGCTCCTCCCTCGCTTTCGCGTGCTTGGTGGCGAGCCTCTGCTGCTCCGCTCTGTACCTCCTCTTCTCGTTCTCTTGAAACTGTTAAGAAATAACCATATCTTAAAAACTTTTAAGACTTTTATACTTTGCTGATTTTACTAATGTACAATCGCGGTATGAAAAAGTTCGCCAGTTTTCAAATTGATTTAAATAACGTTCCGCTGAACACAATTCACTTCTTCTCACTCTATCGTAAGCTTTCTCCAAATCTATGAATCTATCTATCAAAATACACGTTTTGACTTTTGGCCAAAAACTTTTCATTTACGCATCGTAAGATAAAGATTTGGTCCACACATCCCGTTTCCTTGTAAAAACCTTATACACCCCATACTTTCTCTTCTGTTACTTTCAATACCCGTTTAATCAACACTTTAGCATATATTTTCCCGACAACGCTTGGAAGGCTAATGCTCTGATAATTTTTGCAGTCCTGTTGTGACCCTTTTCCTTTGTAGAGTAGTACAATAATGGCTTTGCACCAATTTTTTGGTACACAGCCTTTCTTCCAGGGTATGTCAAGAAGGCGATACATAAGACTTGCGACCAGACCTTGTCCAGCCTTTAAGCATTTCTATGGTTATCCTATCATACCCATCAGCCTTTCCTAATTTCATACTATTCAATGTCTTCACAATTTCATCCATAACTGTACTATCGCCACTGTCTTCTCCATTGTCCTCTTCATCAGCCATACTATTCACATCTACTATGTCTGTTTCAAACAATCCCTCCAAATATTATTTTCAGTGGTTCAATATGCAATATAATCTTGGCTCCGATTCTGCGTCCTGGTGACGTCTCCCTTTCTTCTTTTTGATCTTTTTCTTCTTTTCAGTTATTGTATAGCATTATTTTTCTCTCTTTCTCTCTTTTATTCTTACTTACGGTAGCCAGTATATTTTCAATTTCGCCAGGTGGCAGGGCATTTGTCCGACTGGATGGCTACCACCCCTGGTCTAAAGTATGTCGCCATAATAACTTTGAGTTGTGTTCCGGCATTAGTGACCAGGTTCCAGTCTGCTTTAAGAGAGCAGCAGCGCATTTGTAGCACCTTTGGTGTTGCCAATGTCCATAGGCGATAGTAACCGCTTCCCACCAGTGGACTGTCTGCCTGTCTGCTGAACTCATTTCAATAAAAATAAAAAAAATATTCAATATGTGGTATACGACGTTGGTGTTTCTATCAATTCAAACTACTTATGTATAAGACTCATAATACTAAATTCTGTAAAATACAGTTTTTTTGTCCAATAAATTTAAGAAAAATCAATTACACTAATCAAGAATCAAAAAGACTGATTTTGAAAAAAAAACAATGTATTACTACACTAAGCTATAGTTGCATCAATTTCTGCGAAGGAATATCAAATGTAAAGCTATGATAAAAGGTCGTGGCCCTCACCTTCTTGAGCCTCTCTCTGTCGTCCTCGTGGCTAATCGGCTGCGCGCTGATCCTGAGCGACTCCCTGAACATCATCTCCCTGGCCTTCTGCTCGGCCCTGATCCTCTTCGGCAGGGACCTCTTCTCCAGCGCCTGGCACTTCGCCAGCTCCTCCTCTTTGCGGGCGTTTTTCCTGAGAACACAATCAGGTTAAAGAAGTATGGAATAACGACAATAACTGTCTTCCCCTGTTGCAGACGGTGAAGAACGGGTCGCAGGCGTCGCTTTGCCCATCTCCTCCCGACAACGTAGGGGGATGTCCATACGCAATGGTAACCGCTTTCCATCAGGTGGGCCGTCTGTCTCGCTGATGAGCTCATGCAATAAACAAAATGTACTTCTAGCTTTATATCTACCATGTCCTACTAACCTCTTGATCTGCTCCAACTCCTTGTCGTGCCTGACGAGCATCTGGTGCCGCCGCAGCAGGAACTCGTCCTTGAGCTGCCTCTTCGCCAGCTGATGCCGCTCGTGGATCTGCTTCTCCTCCAGCTCCCACAGCGCCGCTTCGCGCGTTCGCATTATCTGCGAGAGAAAACAAGATTCATTGCCTTTCACACATCCAAATATCCATTATACATCCACACATCCAATCATCTATATACTTATACATCCAATATCACCAACCATCTACAACAAATCTGTTTTATGATTTATGCATACATGGTTTAGATGTCTGTAATCGGCAACAGAGTGGTCCGTTGAATATTACTTGCTTAACTTGTAGATGTACAATGTCTATTAGTCTGTCGATTATTTATACAACCATACATCGACTTATCTAACATGTCCATTATCCAACTATCTATAGATGTATCTGACCATCCTCCACACCGTGCAATCATCCAACCATCCGCTCGAACATCCACCCGCATCGTGCCCCATAGGTACACGTACCTGATGCCTCTGCTGCAGGTACTGCCTGTCGGCCAGCGCCTGCCTCTCGCGGTGGTTCTCGTGTATCCGCCGCAGCACCGCGTCGTTGGAGTCGGCGAGCCCCGCGACGAACGCGCGCTCGCGCTCCGTGTGCTCGGCGTCGAGGCGCACGCGCCGCTGCTTGTACGCCTCCTTGCGGCGGTCCTTCGCAACTAGCTCCACTTCCTGGGACAAAAAAATGGTATTCTTGAATAGTCTGAGTCACTTTTATAGAGTAATTTTATGTTGAGTAAAGGGATAATCGTCGGTTAAAACTTTCAAAGCTAATATCTTCCCGCCTACTGATCACTATGTGGAAAGGTGACACGACAATCGAGACATTGGGAGAAGGTGAGCATAGAGGCGCCTTTGACCTCTCCTCCCCCTTGTTTTTCCGTAATCACGGCTACTGAAAGGTGGCTGAAACGTCAAAATAAAAATTCGAATAAAAAAAACCGTTCAACCATATTTTTCATTGTGTGTACTAGGTATCCACAAATTACGTCACACGAATTTCGTGATTATTTAGCCCTCCCTAGTGTGACATTAAATATGCATGCATAAAGAAATTGTTAAATTAAAACAACAGTTCCATAATTATTTTTATTTCCATTAATTAATTTTTTAATAATTTAAACACTGCTCATACAGATAGAATTGTAAATATTTATGTGACGTCACAAAATTTCACAACGTCACACTGTAGACCCCCCCGTTAACGGGTGACGTAATTTATGTATGGGCCCCTAGTCACGAAGTCATGACAGCACCAAGGCCTACCTGCTTGAGCAGCCTCTGCTCCTGTTTCAGCGTGTCCCTAAAGTGCCTGAGGTCCCTCTCGTGCTCGGCCCGCAGCCTCTTGGCGGCGGCCCGCAGTTCCGTCTCCAGCTGCTGCTCGGCCCTCTCGGCGGCGGCGCGCTGCGCCCGCGCCAGGGTGTCCAGGTCGGTCTCGTGGGCGCGGGACAACGACGCCAGCTCCGCCTCGAATCTAGTCCAAGCACACTTCAATCATACACAGTACTTTTCACGCCAGCATATCTTAAAACAAGTCCGAAGGTAGAACAGAATATTCTTTATTGCACACAAGCACAAGTGAACAGTTCACATCAGAATTGACAATATTTCAACTAGTATAATCCGAGGTCTTATCAGTAATACTGGGTCGGTAATGAAAATTGAAAAAATGTATCTGTGCAGGAACGGAAAAATAATACAAATTGCTGCGACCAGGCGACCTGTCCTAATTACCATTTGCCCGTCTGGATGGCTACCACCCCTGGTCTAAAGTATGTCATCATAACAACCTTGAGTTGTGTTTTCCGGCATTAGGTACCAGGTTCCAGTCTCCTTTTAGAGAACTGCAGAGCATTTGCAGCACCTTTGGACCTTTGGTGCTGTAAGTGTCCATATGCGATTGGAACTGCTTTCCTGATCAGGTGGACCACCCGGCTGTCTGCTAAGCTTGCGCCAAAAAAATACATTCAAATATACATAAACTTACATGCACATACAAACATATTTTTTTTTCCAATTTAGATGAATTTAAATAATTTTTGAAAAAATATAGCACAAGTGAGAACGAAGGCAATGGACCATAAGAAAAATAAAATAGAAAGGGGCACAGTAAAAACAGAACAAAAATAGGCCAACTGACAGATGAGACAAAGCCATACTATTATTAGCGTGACCCCTTCTTCTCTATTCTAAACTTCCTGTCTGATCAGTCTATCTCATCCCTCCTATGGCATGCATTCCTCTTCAGCCGTGGCATTGCAACGTCTATGGGCGCGTTCCTTTAATATCTCACAACGCCCAAAATGCTCCGTCTGCCGTTCCACATGGCGACCAGTGGTTATGGTCGTGGCGAAAACGTCACTAATGACGTCACGGTTTTCACTCACTTCAACCCATGTCCAGAGGTGGGTCGAATAATCGTTCCACTTGAGTTTACGATTGTGACGACGGCAAGCAAGTCGAACGGGAAAAATTGCAGTCGTGTACGTGATCGTTATGAGTCTCTTGTAAAACTTAGCCTATAGACGACGATTACTTCTTTCAGTTAGGTGCACCGTCTATCTGTTTACCAGCTTTGCAAAGAAAAAGATCCCACGACAGTGGAAAAGAATTGAGGTCGGGGGACCACCCTTCTTCTAGGACTTTATTGTGGAGGAGGAGGCTGAAAGGCTTAGGGAGGAGGAGATAGGCCCTTAGAAGATAGAGCCCCTTCAAAATCAAAATAATTGATTCCAGCATAGTTCTATACCACATCGCTGCTGCAGATCTTGGGCGAGGGATAAAAACCTATACTATAGAGAAAAGGAATGGTTATATATGTAAGGTGTCTCACTTCTTATCCTGCTGCTCCCTGAGCTGCGTCTCCTTGGCGTTGAGGTCCTGAAACTGCTTCTGTTCCTGCTTCTGCAGCATCTTGATCTCGCGCAGCTCTTGCTTGCGCAGCGCGTGGTCGTCCCACGTGCGCCCGCTCTCCTCGTCGCCCCATATCACCTGCACAAAAATGAATGAATGAAAGACTCAATTAATGGATCGAACGGTTTCAATAGCGATACTACGAATTATCGGATTTTTCACCATTCGGAATATTCGGCAGAGCCGAATGAATTGTGGGAAGGATGACACGATAATTTGTAGTGTGACAGATATCTGCTAGAGTAGAGAAGTATGGAAGGAGAGATGTTGTGTCGACCACAAACGATTGGGGTAAACTGAAAGTAAAGAGTAAATCCAAAATGTTGATGAAAATCTTTGTCTGTACTAATATTATAAAGAGGAAATATTTGTATTCTTGTATGCTTTGCAATGAATAAACTCAAAAACCACTGGACCTATCTCAATAATTCTTTCACCGTTCGAATGCTATATTAACCCTGATTATTATAGGCCAATTAAAAATAGGGATCCCTACTAAAACTTCAATAATGTAACCCATCAATCAAACAAAATACTTGGCGCTGGAATTGGGTTCTAGATTTTTATTTCTTCAGGTCAGCACAACGTCTGCCGCGAGCGCTAGTTTGCTAATAAACTAAATCCATAAGGCGTTCAAAGCCATATTAGAAAAACAGTAAACTTGTTTACCTTGGAAGTGGTCGTAGTAACAATGACGCCGTCAATCTCGAACTTTCTCGTTCTTTTCCGCGTCTTCTTCTTCAAATTCGCCATATGGATGTCCTCTTTTGACCTTGTGAAGAGAACAATAATGTTTAATGGAATACTTATTGATATATTTATATTAATATAAAGCTGAAGAGTTTGTTTGTTTGCTTGCTTGAAAGCGCTAATCTCAGGGAACTACTGGTCTGATTTGAAACATTATTTCAGTGTAAGATAGCCCATTTATCGAGGAAGGCTACATATAGGTTATATATCATCACGCTAAGACCAATAGGAGCGGAGCACCAATGAAGAATGTTTCAAAATCGGGGGGGTTTATTTTCCTTTTGAGAGCTTCCACTGCGTAAACGGTCAAAGTTTCGCAAAAATCATAGGTGACAGAATTGTTACCCTTTAAAAGTTCTAAAACAAGTCCGCAACACTATAACCAAATTTGTTCTAAAATAATGCATTATTTGCGAAGGTGTTTTTATAAACATGATATTAATCCTTATCCAAATAAATACGTTATTCATCACAAATATTTAATTTAAAACAAAATTGCCATTTACATCATTCGATTACAATGAATCAGTTTTAAAATAACATCGCAGCAAAATAATGATTAAGTAGTGCGCGCGCATTTACGATGTGCAAGGCTGGCGGGCAGTCATCAGGGGGAAGGGCGGTGGGGCACCTTCTACGTAAACAAAGTCGAGGGTTAAAGTTAGCGTTAGCCCAAAGTAACTATTCCACGCGGACTGAAGCTAGTATAATATGTGTATATCTATGTATGTTGTTGTATATACACAACAGCGCGACATCCAGCACCTGTTGCCTGGTATAAGCTGAACTGCACCTATTTGGTACCATCGGGAGACTTTTTTTGGTATATACCTACATTGTTTAATTCATCATCATGTGTCTCGCTATGTGAAAGCCAAATAACGGTTTTTGAAGGGTAAACCGCTTCGGTTCGTAACGCGTTATGGTGCCAGTCTGTCTGGCCTCCCTTTCTCTCACGCATCGGCAGCGGTAGGCAGGCTCCTCATCTCTCACTCTAACCCACGCGCTATATACATAAAATTTAAGTAATAACCTAAGCTTTTCTCAAGTTAAATTAAATAGTTCAACTTAGATTAGTTTAAGCTATCACTTCTGCTGGGCATCCGGAGACGCACATGTGTTTTCTTTCTTTCTAATAGAATAGTTACACATCTCACTCCATGACTGTTCTGCAACTAAAATACATTTATTGCCTGTTTCTATATATTACCGACCATTTATTTGCCTATCGGTTAAAATGTTACATAAGCTACACACGAGTAATGTCATAATTCAACCGATGGTAAAGCAAGTGATTGAATAGTAAGATTAGAAACCAGCCATGAAGATTAGTTTACCAAGAGTAGGATATGTCCGCGGCTTCGTCCACGCTCGACTTGAAATTCAAGATTTAAACCATGCCCAGAAAAATTCCCGCAGGATTCCCGACACAAAAAGTAGCGCATATATTAAGTCTAAGAATTTGCTGTCGATCCGCGAATACTGCGTCGAAATCGGACCAGTAGGTTTCACCTAAATCCCGGACAAAAAGACAAGAAATCTAAAAAAATCGCATTGTGTACTCTAGCGTTTATATAGTCTATTTAATAGAGATTTTTTTAAACAGCTTCAATATAAAGACACGGCATTTTCATAATATTATACATATAAAAATCGGCCATCAATTGATTTATGGCCTCAATTATCACAGAGTTTTGCACGTTGGCGACAAAAAGCGCCATAACCTTTCGCGCTGGTTCTACCTACATCAGGCACATACCTTTGTATCCTGTTAACGGCTTGGCCTTCAGGCTGCTTCCGCCTCAACACCACCTGGTCTCCGTTTTCCAGACCTTGACTATCTGTGTTCACTCTGCAAGTAAAAGATTTAATATGCAGTACGCGCAAAACTTATATGCGCTCCGAGTGAAGTTAGTTCCGTGAGTTTGCGCAGGTCCAGTCAAATGTTAACGTTTATTACATTTTACGGCGTGTTGGGCGCGAGAGATGACTGCGAGTACGGAAAACGGGCCAGCGGGATCGCAACACTCTCCCCTCTCAGCTCCGTCCGACTGTGTACTATGCAATGACGTGTACGAACTTCAGACACGCATTTATATTTTGATGGTCCGATTACTGATGTATGTAAGGAGAAAAATAAAAAATGTAGCGTGGCTGAAATGGGGCCAGATAACTAGTGTGACATGTGGCAAACTAATGCCGCTTAAACTAAAATGTCAGATATATAAGTCTGTAATATGATTGGTCATTTTACACGAGCCCGAATATTGGGCCACTGAAGTGATATACCTACAATGTCTCCACTCGGCTGAGATGAGAATGTTGAGATGGACATGTGGTGTTACAAGAATGGATAAGGCGAGAAACTAGTACATAAAGATTGAAAGTTGCAACTGTGACTGAAAAATTGAGAGGAAGAAGATTAAGATGATATGGGCATGTAATGTTAAACTGCAAGATTGATTTGTACAAATGTAAAAGTAGACCAAAAAAGAGATGGATGCATTGTGTGAAGATTCCAGGTTAGAGGAGTATGGATGGAAGACATATTGGACCGACTCCAAACAATTAGTAGAAGGTTAAGAAAAGAGAAGAGGTACTATAACAGTTTACAAAATAATAATAATAACAGCCTAAAAACGTACCACTGCTAGGCTCGTGCCTCCTACTTTAGGGGGAACGAACAGTACACCCGCCACGCTTGTCCAAGGTGGCTTGGTAGGTTTGGCACATCGGTTATCACGATGTTTTCCTTCACCGTTGTTAGCACGTGGTAATTGTAACAATATGCACATTAGGTCAGAGAGCTGCCTAAGTTTCGAACACGCGCCCTTTGAGCTTGGGTTACTGTACCTGGCACCGCCGTTGTGGTGATGGCTCTCGTCGTGGCCGAGGGTGGCGGAGGCCGCGAGCGAGTCCGTCTCGGCGGCCAAGCGGGACGACGACGACGCCACCGAACCGCTATCCGATTGCGATCTTCTGGAACGAAACCAATTACACTTCAAGTGTTGCGGACACAACGTTCAAATGTGCGAAGGGGAACAAGAACAAGGCTTTTGAATCAAATCCAGGAACATTTTAATTTCCTACATCTTTCTCATTCCTGTTATTTGAGCTCTAATGACAATCTCTCTTTAATGATACCCGTACACACTTCTTCCTTCGTTAATAACTCCTTCACAGTACAGGCTGTCCATTTATGGTATTCACTGCCACTCAACATCAGACAAGCTAAGTCAGTATCCTCTTTAAAATCATGGTTTTTAATTATTTTTGGTTCTCTCAGGTATAATAGTGCTGTTTATTCTGCATGTATTATGATATGTTTATATAGTATATAATAAAGATTTTTATTTACTTATTTCATATATTTTGTTCTAAGTTATTTATTGTCTACACCACCACTGTCATGTTTTAATATTTTCCTTAGTTTAGGGGGTTGCCTGGAAGAGATTGCTTTAAGCTATAAGGCCGCCCTTTGTTCAACATTTATTGTATTTAGTTTTTAAGAATGTAGCTTTAATTTTGGTGAACAATAAAGTGTTTTCAGTCATTCATTAATTCAAATCAAGATGCTGGAATAATATCCCTCCACCTATTCGAAACATACCTTCAATTTCATTGTTTAGGATCAAAGTTAAGAAATTTCATAATGCTCATCAAAACGCATAATACGATCTTAGGCATGACATAAGTGCCATATGACTTTTGGAATTTATTTATTATAATTTGAATATTTTTTTTAAATGCAGGAGTTCAGCACACAGGCAGACGGCCTACTTAATGGAAATTGGTTACCATCACCTACAGGCATTTGCAACACCAAAGGTGCTACAAATGCGCTGCTGTTCTCTTAAGGGAGACTAGAACCTAGGATTAGTGGCCAAGTTCCCTCCTTTTAGAGAGTGGCAGCACATTTTTAGCACCTTTAGTGTTGCAAATGTTCACCACTTTCCATCATTTAGGCTGTCACAGCCCATCCGCTTGAATTCCAGCAATAAAAAAATTAGAAATTTTTGTTCTTCACATAACTTGGCCAGTTTTCGTAATAGGTAGCCATTCTAGCAAGCGAGACTCTTGACTAAGTACAAAAACTAACCTGTCAAAACTGTCTGGACTTAATCTGGTGCTGACCGAACCCAGGGCTATGTGAGTGGCAGCCGAGTCGCGAACTCTCACCTCCTCGTTGCCGACAGTCACCACGGACACATGCGATGTATCCTGGAAAGAGAAAAAAATATACACTACTTGTCCTTGCCTAGTATAAAGTAGATAGAATTTCACTCGCAACAATTTTACTGTCTACCCTCTTTCTGTGTGAGGCGACGGTCAACGCACAGCACGGTAAGGGCAGCCATTTTAGACAAGCCGAGGCAGACAGACATATTACTGCCAGCGTTTGACAAAAAAAAAACCACACTCCGGGACATGCATTTATCCTTTTCTATTTATCAACATCTGGTGATCACTGGCCGTGCCAAGAGCTTTTATCACACTGAAAACGTACACAAAGTGTTGGCTCTTTTACTGTTGCTCTCCTGTATTTCTTGCAAAATTCAAAGTGGCTTAGCCGAGGGTTCTGTCCATCACATTTTTTCGTGAATGTCCCAAAATTGTTTCTACCCTCTTCAGTATCTTACACAAAGATTTTCCTTGACGGGTCAATGTGGACTTTCTTCTTACCCTAGCTGATAGTCGGCATGTACATACATTATTAAAGTTTTTAACAATAAATAACATCTTTTTCATTTTTATTGCACGAGTTCAGCAGACAGGCAGACGGCCCACTTGATGGAAAGTGGTTACCGTCGCCTATAGACATTTGCAACACCAAAGGTGCTACAAATGCGCTGCTGCTCTCTTAAAGGAGACTGGAACCTGGCCACTAATGCCGGAACACAACTCAAGGTTGTTATGGCGGCATACTCTACATCACCATCCAGCCGGGCAAATGCCCTACCACCTGGCTGCGGATTGTTTTGTCGCCTCTTACGACAGGCCGCTCCAACGCAGGAAATTGTATTCTTTCTCCGTTCCTACATGGATAATATCTCATCCTTATTATAATATTATAAATGCGAAAGTAACTCTGCCTGTCTGTTTGTCTCTTCCGTTTTCACGGAAAAACTACAGGACCGATTTGGCCGAAACTAAGTATAAAGAAACTATCCCGAAAAATGGGATAGTTGCTGGGAAAAATATATATAGTCTATATTTATATATATATATATATATATATATATATATATATATATATATATATATATATATATATATATATATATATATATATATATATATCTTCTAAATATGTTTGTATGTATTAAATTTATAAAGTAATTTAAGTATGTGTATTAAATTTAAAAAATATGTTTGTTTAAAATCTACCTAATCGCCTATCGCACCACCTACATCGCCAGATTAAGTTAAATTATCCCTCAAGTTAGGTTGCCTGGAAGAGATTGCTTTAAGCGTTAAGGGCCGCCTATTGTTTTCACCATGACAATATTGGAATCGTGCATTTTTGAAATTGTATATTTGGTGAGCAGTAAAGTGTTACCTATCTTCAAAGGTGCAACTTACCAAATTTAGTCCATTCGTTGCGCTGTCGTCGAAGACGCCCGAATCCGTCCCCGGAGCGGTCGGACTCAGTATGAGGACTTCGCTGCTGTCCAAACGGCGGCCGCGGCTCTTCTCTACAACACGAATAGAGTATTGACTCATTATATATTAGAAACAAGCGTTTCGTTTCCATATATTTTAACTAGGATACGCCCGCGACTTCGTCCACGCTTGACTTGAAATTCCTGGGGCACAAAGTACCGTAGCATTTAAAAATGAATGTAAGCTGTCGTGTCGGTGAATACTGTGTCGGAATAAGCTGATTTCTATGCGCCCGAACATCTTCAAACCGCTCCCGGGAAAATTCCCGGGACAAAAAATATCACACATTTCATTACGTAAAATTTGCTTTCGATCAGTGAAAAAATCGCATTGGAATTCGATTTGTTTTTTCAATCTGGGAATTTTAAATCATTCCCGGAAAAATTCTCGCGGGATTCCCCTGATAAAAAGTAGCGCAGATTTTAAGTCTAGGAATTTGGTGTCGATCAACGAAAACCGCATCGAAATCGGTTCAGTAGTTTTTACGTAAATCTCGAACAAACAGACAAATAGACAAATCTAAGAAAAAATTGCATCATTCTCTGTTGTTTATATAGTGTATTTCAGTTGTTTTTATAAATAGCTTCAAAGTACAGACACGGCATGTTTAGAATTTTATAATATTATAGACATTCTCTACATTCCTCGTTAGTGTTAAAAGGTATAATAATATTATAAATGTGAAAGTAACTCTGTCCGACTCTTTGTTTCGCTTTCACGGAAGAACTATTGGACCGATTTGGCTGAAGCTCAGTGTATATATATTTTCGATGCCGAGGATGAACATAGAATACTTTTATGCCGAAAAATGGGATGGGTTTTGGGGATAAAAAATTTTTTGTCTCTCTGTTTGTTATGCTTTTATGGAAAGACTATTGGACCGATTTGGCTGAAACTCGGTACATATGTAATTTTAA
The DNA here is from genome assembly GCA_039645545.1 of Dendrolimus houi. Lineage (NCBI taxonomy): Eukaryota > Metazoa > Arthropoda > Insecta > Lepidoptera > Lasiocampidae > Dendrolimus > Dendrolimus houi. The sequence continues at coordinate 3,019,109 of CM077145.1, forward strand.
TACCGAGGATGGCCAGGGGCTACTTTTCATCCCGGATAATGAGATAGATTTATGTTAAAGTCATCCCGGAAAGTAGAATAGGTTTTATCTATTTCGTCCATTTCTTGTCGAGTTTTATCATTTATGTACTTTACAGATAGACGAGGGATGGTAAAGTTTGCGATATAAAATAAAGTGAATCTTCCGGGGGCATATACACAAAAATTTAATACAATGTAATCTGTACCGCCTGCTCTTCAAACAAGAGGTACGCATAGGGGTTGACTCTAGTATTTCCTATATTTATTACTAACAAACGTAATACTTGTACTCACCACTATAGGAGTTGGTGCAATCCAAGCTATCCAAAGACGACGGCGCGAAGCAATCGTCGTCCGATGAGGAGCCCGCACCGACGATGACAACTTCATCGGCGATAGGCGGAGTGGTGGATATCGTCACCGCATTCGGTGGGAGCTGGAAAATGGAAATTCAAACATAGGTCAACAACAGTGAAGTGGATTATAGAAATAGTGAAAACGCTAACATACGACCTGATGGAAAGTGGTCTAATAAATCTTGTGGCTATACATCAGTAATACGTGCATAGATTATCGTCAACGATGACTGACAATATTAAGTGAAAATCCTAACATCTGATCTGATGGAAAGTGACTAAGTCCTCGTTTTACTCAATGTTGTTGAATGCAGTGTTGAGACATGATAAGAGCGTGATAGTGACACAAGTGAAATATAATGTTCAACCTGATGGAAACTGGCATAATCGGAATATACATCAGTTTAACTACTTCGTTTATTATCAACGACAATGACTAACAGTATAGTAAGTGAAACACCTAACATCCGACCTGATGCAAAGTGACTAACCCTACATTCCACATTGGCGCTAGAGTACTGAGCACTGATGGGCACGTGATAGTGACATAATTAACAATATGTGAAAACTAACATCCGCCTTGGTGGAAAGTGGCCTAATCGACTTATACATTGCTGTAACTGGATAGATTATTATCAATAAGAACGATTAACAATAGTAAGCGATAACCCTAATATCCGACCTGATGGAAAGTGACAAAATCTTCGCTCTACTCACCGGCGCAGCAGTGTTGAACCCTGACGGGGGTAGGGTGATAGTGAAATGATTAGCAATAGTGAAAACTAACATACGACCTGGTGGGAAGTAACGAAATCCTGGTTCTACTCACCGGCGCTGCTGTGTTGAGCACTGGCGGGTGCGTTGTGGTGACAGTCACCAGTCCAGCTGGTGCGACCGCCGCCAAAGAGTTGGGTTCGACCACAACCACGTTGTCCGAGACTGCCACCACTCGCACCACTTGCTGGCTGACGGACGCCGGTGGAGGGGGCGCCGGCGGTTTCGTCGACTCTCGTGGTGGGGATACGTCTTTTGGCTATGAATGAAAAAATATCATGATTACTCAATACCATGGAAGGTTTCACTAGACAATTGGCAATAGTTTTGCTCGCTGAATCGATCAACACTCAATTTTCGATTAAAAAAAAACTAACAAAGTCTTTATATGTAATTACAAATAGAAACTCACTGTAATGGGCCTAATCTCAACCAAATTCTGCTGCGATCTCCTCTCCTCTTTCCGCCTCTCCAATCTCTCCCTCTCTTCCACTGAGCTCGACCTGGAGAAATTCTTCTCCAATCTACTCACTTCTGCTGAAACTCTATTAAACTCCACTAAAGGCCTGTCTTCTGAACTCGATCGTGAGGACTTCTGCAAACGAATTTCTACTTCGAAACTACTTCTGGAACTTCTCTTGCTCACTTCTTCTATTGAACTAGACCTCTCTCTTACGCTATCTTCTGATGTTGAACGTGAATATGACTTCTGTTTTATGATTTCTGGACTCTTCACTCTCAGTCTAGCTTCTGGACTGTCTGATACTCTAACTCTTGCTTCAGGGCTTTCATTGACTCTAACTATTGCTTCAGGGCTTTCATTGACTCTAACTCTTGCTTCGGGGCTATCAGAAACCCTAACTCTAGATTCTGGACTGTCGTTGACTCTTATCCGTTCTTCCGTTCTTAATTCTGTGGTTCTAGATAATTCTTTGGGTTCGGGCGTAATTGTTACGCGATTTTGTTGTCTAATATCGTTTGTTGGTGTAGATTTGATCTCGACTGCTTTCTCAGCGTCGCGGCACACCTGCAAAATACAATTATGAATGTATCTATGAATCAATTATGTGAAGCGTGGCCTGTACTTGAGCTACACAAAACAACAGCTGCGTGTCATCAAGATGAATATGTGGCGACGGATGTATGGAGACACGCAGAAGAACCGCGTCTTCATGTCCGTGACATTGCAGACAAGCTGTAAGAGCGTTGCTTACGCTGGTACGGTCACGTTCTACGGAGATCGGCTAATTATGTGGGGAACAAATGTCCAGGCATGCCGCCTCCACCAGGTCCCGGTCGAATGGGAAGGCCCAAGAAATGTTGGCTTGACGTTGTGAAGGATGACATGTGTACCAATGGTCTCAAAACGGGGGGTGCTGAAGACCGCGCTAATTAGAAAAAGTAGGAAAGCGGACCCTGGGCGTCGGAGTGGGTGAAAGCTCCGAACGCAACCGGGATATAACGCTCGGATGATGAGGCTGCGCGCACACACGTGTGTGGCGAGTCCCTATAAAATGTACGAAAAAGCGTGTACACAACCGTTTGTCGCTGACCACCAGTGGCTGTGATCGGTGGACCGTTTGCGCCCAGCCTAAGGCGCTTTCCGAGCGGACATACTATAAGACATTGTTTCTCAACGATTTTTATGTCGCGACCCACGAAAAAGTAAAGTCTTACGACCCCTTCACTACAATATAATAATAATATTTTAATTAATAGTTTATTTATATGTTTGACTAAATTGAATCTTTTGTATATAGGTTGTTGTGTCACGTTTCTTCCACCAATTTATTAATGTATAATTTAGCACAATTCAAGACTATTGGTCAATGCATGAACATGATGCTAAGTAAATGCAGATACCACAATCGATATAGCTGTTAGAGTTGCCGATAAGATTGCGCATCTGTCTGTATCAGTGAAAATGCCCAATCTCATAAATGTGTAAATATAATATTCAATATTGATTAGAATACCGGTGTGCACATCGCGTAAACGATGAGGTTTGTGTATATATGTCTAAGTTAAGGTTTATGTATATATAGTTGTAAGTTAAATTAGGAATAATAAAGTTGAATGACGTGATTGTCATTTCGGGGTCACCACTTGTGACCTTGTGATGTGTGTGTGTCACATCTTATTTTTTTAACAGACTTGCGATCCCAGTTTGGGAAACGATGGCATAACCAATATTTTCTTAAGTTTTCGCGACTTGTATACATAATAAAACTACGTTTTAAAGGTTTTGAGCGCGGTAATTTATTTGGATTTCGGTACACAAACCAACTTGACTAATAATTTCTTTTATTTTTCCTTCGACCCATTTTAATATTATATAAAATTATTAGAGCTAGGCATGTTTGCTGAAGAGTTTCTTGCGCCGCTTCTTCTCTTCAAGCCACAACATGTTGCGAAGCGGTGGTAAATTAGATTAGGCTCCCATAGAGTAAATAATAACCATAAACAAAATTAAAACTAAATAATTAAAATGAACAAGTTGGCGGTAGGCTAAATAAAACTTTAACAATACTCACGGCCATTTTTCAGTGGCCGAAACGTCGGAATAATAAAAATCAAATAAATTACCGTGCTTAAAACCGTTAAAACGTAGATGGCATAAGTCTTGAATATTTCTACATTTGTATTCATACAGTCGCATTAAACTTTCATTATTTATCTATGGCAGGTCAAAATGAATAGATTACCTGGAGTTTTTGGCGGGAACTGAAAGGAGATGTTGTGCTGTGCAGTTTTATTTTCTAAAAATGTGTAAAATTACTCTAAAATGAACAATAGTTGTAGGATATTGATAGTTTTTGAGTAGTAATTATCTGTTTTGTGAGAAATGTGAACTGTATAGACAAATGTGGCCTTTTGAGTTGTCACAAGAACTCCGTTGAATGGCACCAGCTGATAACCTGCAGTTCAGCTGTGCTACACATAGGCTTAAGAAAATGAAGAAACTACATTAAAATCTAAGATCTGGCTTAAAGGCCTAGCTGCCAAGCCATAAACCTAAATAAATAATAATAGCTTACCTGATCGACGATCTGTTTACCGGCGGCCGCTGTATCTGTGACAGCCGCCGCGACGACTGTTGTCGTCGGTATCGCCGGCGGCGGTGGGGCGGGGTGTTTCCGTGCTGGTGCCGATGTCGGTGTCGATGTCGATGATGTTGGTGTCGATGTTGTTGTTGATGTCGGTGTCGATGTTGTTGATATCGATATTGATGTTGTTGATGTCGGTGTTGATGTTGCGGTGGTGGGAGTGCGCAATGGCGACGCGGGCGGCGTCGCTGAAGGCGGCGGTGGAGCCGGGCCCTTCTCTTTCTTTGGAGCCTTTAAAATAATATGCAACATTCTAATTTTTGTCTGCTTGAATGGTCGAGTAGTCTAATGGCCGGTTTCTATATTACTATTTATTAACTTACCTTACCATCGCTAGAAATTTGTTATTATTTGTAAAGAGCGTATGTCTAATTTTAAACTTTTTTTTTATTGCGTGAATTCACCCGATGGAAAGCGGTTACCATCGCCTATGGACTTTTGTAACCCCAAACGTGCTTGCTACCTATGTGCTGCCGCTCTCTAAAGGGAGACTGGAACCTGGCCGCTGATGCCGGAACACAAGTCGAGGTTGTTATGGCGGCATACCCTAGACCAGGGGGTGGTGGCCATCCAGACAAGCCACCTAGCACCACGAGTTAGTACTTTTTCTCGTTTCCTGCAGGGATACCAGATTGGAATACTACAAAGCAGTATCACTGCATTTGCGAACTTCTCGACAAACTAAAATTCGCTGCACCACGAGCTGGAAGCCGTTTGCACAATCGTAGGACATTCGCTCTACCAGCATGTCGCACTGTGTACTGTCAACACTCAACACTCTACCGCCTTTGTACTGCCTACAATAATACCTGCCACGAGCTCGCTATTTTCAATGCATCGGTTAAGCACATCAAGAAATTTCACACTCTTTGTTAATTATTTATTTATTTAAGCACAAAACAGGTTACAATCATTAGTAATGTAACAATAACAATGTAATTAATATACAGGGCCAGATTTTAATCCAAACTATCTGCTAATTAAACGAACGACAAAGTGAATATTCTATACAAAGTTGTTCATATTTATTTTACAAATAATATAAAATAAAGAAATAGTATTAGTGAAAAATCGACAATAGATATTAATCCCAGTTGTGTGAGAGCATGGTTTTGCATTTATTCATAAACTTAAATTGACTAGAATTAAAAATATCAATGTTCGCATTTAATTTGGTGAGTTTAAGCTGCTGGTTTTCTACATCGATCATTGTTAAGTTAAGTTAAGTAAAGACATTAAATAGGGTGAATCAATACGTCCATGTAAAATTTTGTGAAGAGAGACAAGGTCTGAAATGCTTCTATGATTTTCTAAGGATGTCAGAGAGTAATATTTCAGTCGGTCATGGTACGTTTTAAGAGTTCGAATTAAATTATATCTATATAAAACTATTCGCAATGCTGTCTTTTGTACACGCTCAATGCGATCGATGTGTAATGCATAATGAGGATACCACATAGTAGAATTATGTTCCAACACACTTCTAAGTAGCGTGCAGTATAAATGAATGAAGCTCGTAGGTTTCTTAAAGCCAAAAGTAGACCTACATATAAATCCTAAAAGACTGGATCCTATTTATTGTAAGTTCATTATATATTTATTTCTTTTCTCTTTGCTTATATTATTACGTACACGATGTCTATTTATAATCCATGCTATGTTCGCATCAAAAAGGCCATTCAGTTCTAGGTTTGTTTAAAAGTACGTAAGCTAAAACAACGTGTGCGTCTCGGGACGCCCAACAGAAGTGATAACTTAAACTAATCTAAGTTGAACTATTTAATATTCTGTCCGAAATACAGCTAGCGCTGTGGGTTAGAGAGAGAGAGAGGAGGAGCCTGACTATTGCTGCCGTATGCGTGAGAGAAAGGGAAGCCACACAGACTGGCGCCGTAACGCGTTACGCAACGAAGTTGTTTACCCTCCCATAAGAAGTTATCGCTTTGAAAATATATAAATTGTACTCACTGGTGCCTTCTTGTCAGCGGGCTGGTGGTCGTCGTGCGGCCTCTTCGCCGCGGCGGGGGCTGCGGGGGGCGGGGGCGTAGGGGGCGCGGGCGCAGCCGGGGCGGCGACGGGGGCGGCGCCGCGGCGGCCGCGGGGGGCACGGGGGTCGCGCCACGCGGGGGGTCCGGCTCCGACACTGCCAATTTAAAAAATAACATTGTTAACCGACTTCAAAACATACAATGCAGTTCCACTACTAAAACCCTATGCCGCGTGTTACACCCCTTCTTCGTTAAGAATGTGATTGATGCTCAGGCACACTCCGGCTTAACCCCTCGCTACTAGCAGCTCGAAAATAGTACTCAGGCAAAGTATAGCACAATTGCAGCATACAAAAATTGAAACATACAAACAATACAAATTGAATAAGCTCATAAAGTCATTTATTTATGCCTACGTCCCACGTCAGGGTTATATATGTATTATTAAAGAGTAAAAGAGACAAAAAAATATTCAGGCATGACTAAGCAGTGTAATTTACGACGATACCGAAAGTGTACTAAAACTCACTGTCTGAATAGTATGATACAATAATGTGTAGACACGCACACGCACGCGCACACACACACACACACACAGACACGATGCGCGCTGTGGCTATAAACATCAACGTTGATCTTCAAAGTACAGGCTTCCCCTAATTTGGGACCAGTAGGTAACATGAATAATGTAAATTTGACTTTTCAACAATAAAGATTATTTTTATTAAATTTTCATTCATTCGCATTTACATAATTTGTCATAAATTTTAATAATCCATGAATTCCTTCAAGCCGTAGAAGGTGAAAGGAATAATAAATACAACACCACTGTACTGTAGCAACTCAATTATAATTTGATGAACTTAAATAAAAAAAATTATGGGTTGACCATAGATACAACGACCACGGTATATTATGACCGTGGCGTCACAAACGACAATTATTTGGTCAGCATTCTTTAACACTCTACACTTTCTTTCTGCTTTCTAATATTACACTGAATTCTTCGTACGGATCGACATAAACGAACGACCGAAGGTGTCTGAGAGTAATGTCACAATGAATGAAACAATATTAAAAAAAAACTCACTCTTCGCGTCTGGAGTCTCTCCGGACCGGACCGACGTGGAGTCATCTTCCATCTCCATTGGCATGTGGGAGCTGCGAGGCTCCTGGAAATTCACAAAGCAAACAAATTAAATTTGAATAGAATATACTTTATTCATTTATTTAATTTCTTTGGGAAACATACAATAATTAATATTCTTAAATATAAAACACAAAATTAATACATAATATATCAATCAAGTTACCACTAAAAATGTATGTTTTTTAGTGATATATAAAAATGAAAATATGCTCAAACTGTTAGCTACAAAAATAAATATATTACAATTATACGAAACTTACTAATAAGTATATATCTATTTAATATATAGAACATCCGTATATACTGCATTTATATATTGATTACTAGAATGTAAGAAATTGTACTATGTATTATGTGTACCACCATCATCATTGTATTCTCAATTCATTCCTGGGGTTGTCTGGAAGAGATCGCTTTTTAGCGATAAGACCTCCCTCTGTGCTTAATGAGACATACCTAGTATTAGTCTGTAAGTTCTTTTTTGTAATATTTTCTTAAGTTTTCGCGACTTGTATACATAATAAAACTACGTTTTAACGGTTTTAAGAGCGGTAATTTATTTATTTTTTGTTATTCCAACGTTTCGGCCACTTTTCAGTGGCCGTGATCACGGAAGACAAAGATGTCAAGTGTCAACGAGTATTGTTAAAGTTTTATTTAGCCTACCGCCAACTTGTTCATTTTAATTATTTAATTTTAATTTTGATTATGGTTATTATTTACTCTTTGGGAGCCTAATCTAATTTACCACCGCTTCGCAACGTGTTGTGGCTTGAAGAGAAGAAGCGGCGCAAGAAACTCTCCAGCAAACATGCCTAGCTCTAATAATTTTATATAATATAAAAGAAATTATCAGTCAAAAATGAAAGTATAAAAAAGTTTGTCATTATTCTAAAATAATTGGATCATTCTAAATTACAACATTTTTACTTGGGTTTTAAATTGATAAAGTTACCTATGAAAGGATCTACATTAGTAAACAGTGCATTGTATTGCTGACAATTGCGGTATAAAAACGTGTTTTTTGTATAGTTACTTTTTAGAAGTGGTACTGAGAATAGGAATTTATCACGTGAGACCAAATGGGGACATACGTAACTTTATTCTACAAACAAATTAATAATGTTGCGAACCGACAATAGTCCTGTGGGAACACGTGTTTTATTATTATATATATATTAACCCCTTGAAATTTAAATTATCTGTAATTCTTTTAATGATTGTCTTAATTGTTCACTGTCAACTGTTTGCGTTAATTTTTTAAGTATTAAAATGTAACCGACAATTGTCAATGGCTAATTAATCCCTTTGTGTTCGCTTCCAGTAAGACATCATAAACTATTTTTATTGTTTAAATTACGCCGCCGATTCTTAGAAGCCATATTATCGGATTAAGCTTACAAGTTCACAATTTCCAATGAATTCTGTGCATTTTGCTGGAGGGTTTATGTATATTATGCAAATATATATGGTCGGTCTGTTGAGGCAGAGTTATTTGAGTTTCAACTGCGGTTGAGCCGTTACAATATCGACAGGCTTCGCGTTTTATATTATTACGATTTTCTGCCTTACCGTTTGGACTAGTATCCGCTTGTTTTGTGAATTACGTGCGTGTACTTCTAATAAAGTTTGTGTTCTAGCGAAACATGTAACAATAACAATAGACAAAAATGGCTTAGAAATGTGTACAAATGGCGGCCTTATCGCTAATAGCGAACTCTTCCAAACAACCCTGAGATGAAGAGATTATAATATTTATTTATTGCACACAGCAGAACAAAACTATAAACTCATATTAATATTTTTAGTTCTGTAACGTAATTTTAGACTCAAAATGGTATTCCTAAGCGTATGAACTCAGTGCATTTGAAATACAAATATAGCGTTGTGTAAATAATATACCATATAATACTTTAAATTATATAACAATTGAGGTGACGATATGAAGTATAAAGAATATAAAAATGGCGTTTGTTTATATTAATCGACAGTAAAAAAAATTGTTATCAATTAGTATTTATCTTCAATTATTTTTTTACTTTAGTTAATGTTAAATATTATTTATTATCAATTAAAATTAATATCCCACATTTATTGCAAACGATTTGCAATTTACATATCTCTGACTATTTGTAAAGCTGGGAATAAATTACGTGATAATAGTGGTTGCATCTGTGACTCAAAAATTGAGAGGAATACGATTAAGGTGGTAGTGACATGACAAAAAGAATGTTAAACTACAAGATGAATGTGTACAAATGTAAAGATAGACCAAAAAAGTAATGGATGGATTTTGTGAGGGATGATATGATTTTTTGTGATGTGACAGAAGATAAATATCAGAATAGAGGAGTGTGGAAGGAAAAGAGATATTGTGCCGACCCCAATTAATTGGGATATGGTGAAGGAATAGAGAGTGGTAATATGTCTAGAATCTAGGGCCTTTGTACCTTCGACGCTGGCAGACGGTCTTGCGGCTGGCCATCAGATTCGCATGCAATTTCAATGAAAAAAACGAAGAACATTAACGTACGCAGGGCTTGGAAACCGGAAACAAAAATCAAACCGGTCACAACCAAATGCATAGAAGCTTTTTATTCGGTCTTCCTCTGACTCTAACCTCGAACGGTTTTTAGCAACAAAAGTTCGTTATGTTACATGCCGTCAAAGATAAGCCGCACAGCTGCCTATTGTAAGCGCAGCTTATTGTCCTCCCGGATTAGGGATTCTTTGTGTTTTGAATTTGCAATTAAGAAAAACATACTATTTTTCTTCTACTTGTTTTATAACCATCATTAGCGTCGAACTAATCCTTATTGTTATTGTTTTCGACTTTGTTAGCCGTTCGCAGGTGTGCAAATTAATATTTCTTAGAAACTCAGTGTGCGCGGCCAATTTCTTTGTACTGTGTAGTTGGTATAAGACGATGCCCGAATTGAGGGGCGGGCAGTCAAGCGACGACTACGAAACGAGTAAGACGTTCTCTAGTACTCTCGATTTGCGATATAAACGACGGACTTTGCGTGTTCGAATTGTATTGAATAGTGCAGTGTGAACTGGTTGCATCCAGTTTTATTTGTATTTGTTTTATACGTGTTTGTACAGTTCTAATAAATTCTGTAGTAGTTCCAACGGCATTTTTAATTCGAGTCCTGTAGCTCGTAACAATATAGAAAAAATAGAACTAGAAACTCTCTTTAAGGTTTACACTCAACCAAATAGTTGACTGAAAACTGGTTATAACTGATCAAAAGCGATTGATTTCAAACCGTTACCAAGCCCTGAGAACATAGTGCCGTGTATGGTACACAGTATGACGAGGTGACGTAACTAGCTGTGGATACGCATTCAACGGTCAAGTAGCTTTGGATATTTGATTTCAAAAATCACATCTATCTTATTCAAAAAATGGTGTAAATGTCCGTAGACGATGTTAACCGCTTTCCATCAGGTGGATCGTCTGTCTGTCTGTTGAACACGTGCAATAAAAAATATAAAAATAATACAGATAATTAAAAATCCGAGTAGGTGTATACATATTTTAGCCAACAATAATTAAGCTCTTATTATTGTTGCTTATATATATAGGTTGAGTTTTTCAAAATGGTCAAATCTAAAACCACAAGATATAAGGAGAGTCGGGCAAGATTTTGATGGAAACTAAAGTGGTATATCAAATACTTTTGTCTGGAATCGAATCGGCTGATTTTGTAAAAAAAAACATATACTGTATTGTTGTACCAAACTGAAACTGACAACTGAAAATCGGCGTTGTGTCGGATATTATGCCGGCACAGCAATAAGCTGAGTGCAAACCCTGTTTGCACATAGCAATGAGCTGAGTGAAAACCTTGTTCGCACACAGCAATAAGCTGAGCGCAAACCTTGTTTGCACATAGCAATAAGCTGAGTGCAAACCTTGTTTTCACATAGCAATGAGCTGAGTGCAAACCTTGTTTGCACATAATAATGAGCCGAGTGAAAATCTTGTTCGCACACAGTACTTAGCTGAGTGCAAACCTTGTTTGCACACAGCAATGAGCTGAGTGAAAATCTTGTTTGCACACAATAATAAGCTGAGTGAAAACCTTGTTTGCACACAGCAAATACCTGAGTGCAAACCTTGTTTGCACATAGCAATGAGCTGAGTGCAAACCTTGTTTGGAGATAGCAATGAACTGAGTGAAAATCTTGTTTGCACACAGCAATAAGCTGAGTGAAAACCTTGATTGAACAGAGCAAATAGCTGAGTGCAAACCTTGTTTGCACATAGCAAAGAGCTGAGTGAAAATCTTGTTTGCACACAGTAATTAATAAGCTGAGTAAAAACCTTGTTTGCACACAGCAATAAGCAGAGTGCAAACCTTGTTTGCACATAGCAATGAGCTGAGTGAAAACCTTATTTGCACACAGCAATAAGCTGAGAGAAAACCTTGTTTGCTGAAAACGCGGTGTACAAATTCTCAAAAAAGGTTTATTTTTTTAAATACATGTAAGTAATGTAAGTATAGGCCGCGCGCAGGTTTGCCGATGACTACTTACTATTATTGCATACTAACTGCGCCACGCGCGGTTTCACCCGCGTGGTGATGAAAAATCGTTATATTTTGGATAATTAACACTATACCTTTATAAATTATAGCCTATGTGTTATTGTGATGTGTAAGCTATATTACTGTCAAGTTTCATCAAAATCCATTCAGAGTAGTCTTTGCATGAAAGAGTAGCAAACATACATCCATATATTCTTACAAACTTTCGCGTTTATAATATTAGTAGGATACTTATGTAAATTATATACAATAATAAATTTTTACAGCAACTATTTATGTAACCTTTTCTGTCAACCCTACTGACCATCGACGCGTGACATCATGAGACTATCGGCAAACCTTCTGCACACGGGTAGTATTTCTTTAAATATTTTTTCTTTCTTTCTTTCAAACCATAGTGTGGCTTGTAAAGATTAATTTCTGTGAAGTAATATCAAAGGGCAAACTTATGGAAAGGGTTGGTCTTAACAAAATGCTCTATTTTCCTTACATCAATTAAACATTAAATTGCGCTGGTCATTTGACCGCACCTAATTTTATCCATTATGGAAATTTTCCATTCGCCTTAGTAATGGTTAAAACACTAACTCCATACAAGTCAATTCATACAAATTCTATAAATGCATGTAAAGAAATGTACATAGTAAGCCATAATAAACCGACTTTAGTACGGTATGAACACATATACATTAAAATATTACTCATATGACGAAAAACACATGCAAAGCAAGGTGCGTTAGCCAGTTTATATACTAACCAATTCTCTGATACTGCTCCTTGTTAGGTTTTTGTCTGCACCTCCTCAATTTCGACTAGCGTCGATTCAGGGTTAGTAAGCGTGCGAGAAAAAGCGGTTTACACAACGTGTTAGTTTAGTCTATAATTAATTATTAAAAAGTACATTTAATATAGGCCTGTAATTCATTCATTTATGTTGAAATATAATTTGGATAATATTGGAAAACACAGACTATCAACATTCCGCTTCTTTGAGATGCTTTTTATAAAACTAAATAAAAAAACGCTTCTAATATATAATTTGGATATTGTAATAGTGTTGGGTAGGACTTGTCCCGTTTAAAACTTCTAGTTCGGCAATGTTCGTTAAGAATCGGATGTGATCGGCCTCCACCACCTCATTTTACTAGCAGTCGTACTATGACATGTCATATTGTCTCGCTTTGACACGTGAATATCCGTAGAGGCGTTATTGTACTATTGTAGCATAGCCTACTTCCGTCTTTCCTCTTAGGTTTGAGGCGTGAGTAGTAGCGCGACAAAAATGTTTTGAATCTTTCATTTTCAAATTTTGAGCCGTATCAGTACAAATGTATTTTGTACAAAACAAATGTACTGGCTCACACGTATTCTCCCATCACTATATTATAAGAAAATGCAAACTATTACAATTACAATTTTAGCTGTGCGGATAATAGGGAGCGGACCGTTAAATCTACTGAGATTCTTTTTATAAAATGACAGAAAGTCCGCAGCCTCATACATTTTGTGCGAGTGTACCTATTTATTACTTCTTAAACAGATACAAGTAACGGGAATCAAATAGCGCTTTAATTATTGTTTGAAATGTAATTAAAATGATTTCTATTATATTTTAAAAGTTAGATGACAGGACTTTATTTTAACGCCTGTTCTTTTATGCATTAATATATTATAATTTATTGTAACCTGAGTCCGTTCTCCTAACCATAAACACTTATAATAGGTCACTCATATATTACTCTGGTTAATATAATATTGAGAAATACAGACTACTAAAGTGCCACTCCTTGGCGATGCTTATGATAGATGTGGAAACAAAACGCTTCTAACATATCCAACTAAATAATATTGAAAAATATACATTGTTCAAACTCCACATTGTGGTGCTTGAAGAATGGACCTAAAACGCTTCTAACATATAATTATAACATGGTTAGCATAATATAAAAAAATACTACTTATCAAAGTTCCAATCCTCGGTAGTGTTATGATAATAGTGGTCGCAAAACGCTTCTGTCATATAACTATAATCTGATTATGAAAATACTGATCACCAATGTTCCAATGCTTTGTAGTGCTATGATAATAGTCGGCTGAAAATGATTCTCTCATATAACTATAATCAAACTAGAAAATTTTGATAATCACAGTTCCATTCCTTTATGGTACTATGATAAAAGGGCACACAAAACGCTTCTCCTATATAAGTCGAACTAAGAAAATTAAGTTAGCACCCACAGAAAAATAGGTAAAATAGTCAGTGAACTAACCTCGGAATCATCGTCCAGAACTTCCTCCTCGACGACTTCGGCCCTGTACTCCAGCAGAAGGTCCCTGAGGGGCTTCGCGTCCAAATTCCCGCATACAAAGTCGTGCTTCAGCAAGTCACTCGCTGTAGGCCTCTTTTCTGGATCCTGAGAAAGATTTTTCGAACAATCAAATAAAAATAATAAAACTATGTTTTAACGTCGGAATAATAAAAATAAAATAAATTACCGTTATTTTATTTTTATTATTACGACGTTTCGACCACTTTTCAGGAGCCGTGATCACAGAAGACAAAGATGTCAAGTGTCAACGAGTATTGTTAAAGTTTTATTTAGCCTACCTCCAACCTATTTATTTTAATTATTTAGTTTTAATTTTGTTTATGGTTATTATTTACTCTATGGGAGCCTAATCTAATTTACCACCGCTTCGCAACATGTTGCGGCTTGAAGAGAAGAAGCGACGCAAGAAACTCTTCAGCAAACATGCCTAGCTCTAATAATTTTATATAATATAAAAGAAATTATCAGTCAATTTGGTTTGTGTTCCGGGGCACGTAGAAAGAGCTCACAGTGTCCTGAGGTGTGGCAGTTGGTTTTTGCTGGGTTTGGGTCTTGATAGTTTTGATGATCGGATCCCAAACAGGTGGTATTTGCCAACCAATCAAATAAAAACCCAAAAATCAGACCTAAGAAGACAGTATTAAGTCTTTGTTTTCTTCTATCATAGTGTGTTGCGTGTGGTACGCCTACGGTGTTTCTCACACAACAACTTTACAAACTTCAAAGAAAACTGTTTAAATGAGGTCTGCAACTTGGCCCTGGTACCTGAGATGTCAAGTTATATTTAAATATTTTTCACACCATGTTTTTCTCATGTATTTGTTGTCCCGTCATGTCTGCCGTCAATCGTGTACCATTAAATTTATTAAACGCCTTTATATATTTAAAAGTGCTCATTATTTATAATTCACACATTCGACCACTAACGATCCCTAATTTATCTACAAAAACACCTCATTCAAGCCACTTGTGGGTGACTCAGGGATGTATGTGAGAATGTGCTAAGTAAAGAGTTTCCTGGAAAGACTCAGACCCTGCCAACCCATGGACGACATAGACTGGCTCTAATCGCAGTAGCATATGGTCATAGCTGACCATCTATGACCATTGTGATCATTAATTATAAGTTATTATTGTGATAATTTATTTAATTAAAGTTTAATTTACTTTTTTAAAACTTCCTCTGACAACCATGTTACATAACTAGTGTCAAAATATAAATTGATTACTTCTACCCAAGTATCTGTAGAACTTTTTTTTTATTGCTGAAGCACAGCAGACATGCTTACGGCCCAACTGTGATGGAAAGTGGTTACCGTCGCCCATGGACATTAGCAATACCAGAGAAACTGGAACCTGGCCTCTGATGCCGAAACAACCGAACTTTGTTATGGCGGCATACTCTAGACCAGAGGTGGTAGCCATCTGGTCGGGCAAACACCCTACCACCTGGCTGTGGGTTGTTTTGTCGCCTCTTACGACAGGCCGCCCCAACACAGGAATTAGTATTCTCTTTCTGTTCCTGCATAGAGGGAATGTATCTGCACCATATCAAAATGGTTGAACCACATAAATGTGGTGGGCCAACATAAGTATAGCAGAGTGACATGAATATATGTAGTTTGGTCACATAA
Organism: Dendrolimus houi; assembly: GCA_039645545.1. Classification (NCBI taxonomy): domain Eukaryota; kingdom Metazoa; phylum Arthropoda; class Insecta; order Lepidoptera; family Lasiocampidae; genus Dendrolimus; species Dendrolimus houi. The sequence continues at coordinate 3,035,021 of CM077145.1, forward strand.
ATGCGGTTGAACCACAAATGAGTCCCCACCTTGACTAGTGCCTTCGCGATGAAGTCGTTGAACGTTTTGCTCCACCTGGACGGCTCGTCCAGGGTCGGGGGGTCGCTCTTCTGGATCTTGAGCAGCACCCTCATCGGGGTCATCTCGTGGTTGGGCGGCTCCATCTGCGCGAACTCTATCAACGTTATGCCTAATGACCAGATGTCCACCTGTGGAACGGAAGACAGGGTTAAGTAATGTTCTACCATAGAAAAATAATACTAAGGAATGAAAACAGAAAAAGTAAGCAAGAGAAGCATATTTTGAGAAAATATTTAAATTAGGGAGCTATACTATTGTTACAACTTAGCCAAAATTCCACGAAGCACGCCGACAAATGTGAATGCACACCTGCCGGCCATAAAGCACGGTTTATTACCTGCCCGCATTTGGACTTCTTTTGTTTAATATTTGTAATTAGAAAAGCCGCCTATTGTGTATTGTAATCCTTTATGGTAGGCAGTGGCCGGGTGTGATTCTGGGAAACCATTGTTTACCCGGTTGTGACATATTGTAAGCTGAGTATAAAGGAATGCCCGAACGGAGAAACCGGCAGTCAAGCGACGATTACGATACGAGCAAGACGTGTACATTCGATAAGCTATATAGTGACGGACTTAGCGCGTGTTATTGAATCGTGCAGTTTGTACTGGTTGTGTCCAGTTATATTTGTACCTGTGTTATATGTGTTTGTATGGTTCTAATAAATTCTATAGTAATTCCAACGGCATTTTAATTCGATTCCCGTAACTCGTAACACTATAGTAAGTCTGTAAATGGTTCGAATTTGTACAATGCATTTAAAAACGTGAACGAGGGACAATTCAGACCAGGCGATTCCAAAATGCAATTTTGGAATTTTTGTCTCTGTCTGTCAGTGCATCACGTGAAAACTACTAATCTGTTCGTGACGTGACGTGTTGTGTCGAGTCATCACAACGCAAACCGCGCAAAGAGAATGCAATCACAAAAATCTCATTAAATTTAATATCTGTAATTTATATCTTTAGATTTTTAAAATAATAAATAAATACATGCTAGTTTTAAAACTATACGTGCTTTATTAGATAGAGCCAAATGTATAGAATCTATACATATACATAACCGACTGGGTGGTCCCTGGGAAGACAGAAATTTGGTAAATGGTCCCTCATGGCTTAAAGGTTAAGAACCACTGATTTAAATGAAACTCGACATAGAGCTAGCTTATCTCCCGGGGCGTAAATAAGGATACTTCTTATCCCGATAAATGAGGCCGTTTCGTCGGTCGTAGTTGAGGCGTTATATAAAGACAAAACGGATTTTTGGCACCAACAACACGGTGGTAACACGCGTCAACGCCGGATGCACGATCCGAAGCCGGACGGACGTCGTTGACGGTTATGCGCCCATACGACGAACTTTCAGAATGTATAACATATAAGAAGCCGCGGGCCAGTAGTTCCATACCTTGAAATCGTAGGGGTGATCCCTGAAGGTCTCGCAGAGCACCACCTCCGGCGCCATCCAGTACGGCGTGCCGATGAACGTGTCGTGCTTCTGCAGCGTCGACTTGTTCTTCGCCGACACGCCAAAGTCCGCTACGGAAGAAGAAAAAATATAAAACACTCTTAGGAAAAGAGCCGTTCATATAATATAGTACGAGCAAAACTTAAATAAGTCCATGAAATTCGTACAAGTCATTACACAGAACACAGTCATAAAGTTCATAAATGGAGCTGAGTGAAAGAGTGTTGCACTCTCCCTTTCTCACTATGCGGACTCGTATACTATTTATTCCTCACAACACACCGTAAGGTGTAGTGAACTTTAACATTTGACTGGACCTGCGCAAACTTAAGAAACTAACTTCACTTGAAGCGCACCTAAATTTTGTGCATACTGCATGATCACATACAGGGGAGAGGCGATTATAGCTTTATGCAATAGAATATGTCAAGAGCGAAATGGGTTTAAGTCGCAAAAATTAATCATTTTGACATTTGTATATTGTTCTTCTTCCATGTTTCCTACATATTTCCAATTCAAATGCACGTTCTGAAATTGAATCACGCCATTTCTATTCGTGCAGGAATGGAAAAGAATACAATTTTCTTGTAACAGGCGACGAAAGCAACCCACAGTCAGGTGGTAGGGTATTTGCCCCTCTGGATAGCTACCACCCTTAGTCTGAAGTATGCCGCTATAAAAAACGCCTCTTTTGACGGCCTCTGTGGTTGAGCCTTAGCCGGCCGAACTCGCTGAAACGCAGAGGCTCTAGGTTCGATTTTTGGCATTGTAAATTTCGGAACAAACTTTCTGTTATTTACTATGGTCTGAGTGTCTGGGATCGGCCCCCTGAGTGGTCCGTTGTATATTACCCATAACACAAGCATAACTTGCTTAGCTTGGGGATATACAATGTATGTGTTTGTCCATTTTTTTCCAAACGTCCATAGATAATGGTAACCGCTTTCCGTCAGATGAGCCGTCGGCCCGTCTGCTGAACTCGAGCAATTTAAAAACGACGGTATGCGTCTCGGGACGCCCGACAGAAGTGATAACTTAAACTAATCCAAGTTAAACTATTTAATAATGAAATTGTTTAACTTAGAAAAGCTTAGGTTATTATTTAAATTTAATATATATAGCGCGTGGGTTAGAGTCAGAGAGGAGGAGCCTGGCTACCGCTGCCGCATGCGTGAGAGAAAGGGAAGTCAGACAGACTGGCGCCGTAACGCGTTACGCAACGAAGCGGTTTACCCTCCCATAAGAATTTATCACTTCAAAAAACCATTATGCGGTCGAGCCACACGCGTGTTTGCAGTCGGAGCGCAAAACTCACCGAGCTTGACGCCACCCTGCATGGTGGCGAGCACGTTGCCGGCCTTGAGGTCCCTGTGGATGACGCGCCGCGAGTGCAGGAACTGCAGCCCGCGGCTCATCTCCCGGCAGACGTACGCTATTTGCACCTCGCTCAGGCCCTTCTCGAGCTCGGCCATCACGGAGTCCAGGGCACCGCCGTCGCAGTACTCTAGCAGCATCTGGACAATTGAGAGAAAGACGAATAATAATAAAAGAAAAGTAGCTATACCCTTTTCAAGCATTTATTTTATTTTTGACAGCTTGATGACGTATCAATTAGTAATGTTCTAATGCATATTTTAAATAAGTTTTAATCAATTATTTTTCTTTAAAGTGGAACGTTTTTTATTTTCAAATCGAATTACTTTCAATTTATTTATGTATAGTGTCGATAGTTTAATAGTGTGTGTGCGTTGAATGACTCACAGAACTTCACTCGTTGCAGACAGAGAGCACCCTCAACACACCTCTCCGCGCGCCGCATACCGCCGACGCGCATAGCTCACACGGTTAGCAGCTACGCGTCGGACAGACCATGATATAACAAACAGCCTTGGAGGCCGGACAATGAGCACATGCACATTGCACAAGTACTTGTACTTAATGGCACTACTCTCTCTCTGCCATTCAGCATTATATTCTCTGTTACTTGTATATATATAAGGTTTTAATTTAATTGTAAATATCGAAATAATGAGTCATACAGTCCACATCGTGTTTTTGCAAGAAGCAACTGCCACCAATATCACTATTACATTATGTCATTTGTTTCATGTGGGCTTTACTGTCAATAAATATGTACCTTGATAGATGTGCAAACGTCAAATGTAAAATAAACGCTTGAAAACCGTATAAAATGCAATAATAATACTTTTTTACATATTGAAATTGGTGCAAAGTAAGACATGCAAAGCTGTACTGAATCCAATGCAAAAATAATCATCAAAATCCGTTCAGAAATAAGTAAGGTATGAAAGGCTGAGAAACAGCCAAAATTTCAAATACTCTGTATGATTTGAATGTATTTTCTGATATATCTTCGGAACCCAAATTCTAATAACAACCAAATTTATTTATATACATATTTGTAATTTTTTATATATTAGGTTGGGGAAAAAGTTTCTTCACATTTTATATAAAATTTAGATATTTTAAATTTAAAATAGACGTTTTTTTTATAAAGTTTATTTACATTTGACTAAAGTATGTAAGTGCCATTTTGTTGGATAACTTTTTGCCATCTTGTAGGTAGGGACGTGATCCCATGCCTATAAAAATTTTGGGGCTTCTGATCAAAAAACTGCGACAAGTGATTTTGGCAGTCTTCTCGTGATGTTAACCTGACACTGCCTAAGGAATTCTGCAGAGACCGAAACAGGTGAAAATCTGAAGGTGCAAGGTCAGGACTATATGGTGCATGCATTAACACCTCCCAGCCAAACTCTCGTAATTTTTGCTGAGTGGCTAAAGATGCGTGAAGTCTAGCGTTATCATGGTGAAAAACCACACCCCTTCTGTTGATTAATTCCGGCCGCTTTCTCTCAACTTTTTGCTTTAATCTCATCAGTTGTTCGCAGTACAGTTCAGAATCGATGGTCCTGCCTGGCGGTAACAGCTCATAATGAATAATGCCCTTCCAATCCCACCATACACACAGCATCACCTTGTTGCGAGTTAACCCGGGTTTCGCCACAGTCTGTGAAGCCTGACCGGCCTTTGACCACGATCTTTTTCGCACGTTCTTGTCGTACGTGATCCACTTTTCAACACTAGTTATCAGCTTCTTCAAAAACAGTTCGGTTTCATTACGTCGTAATAAAGAATCACAAATGAGTACACGGTTCATTAGGTTTCTTTCAGTAAGCTCATGAGGCACACAAATATCGAGCGTTTTTGTGTACCCAGCTTTTTTCAAATGCGCCACAACTCCAGATACTGCATTAAGTCCATAAACATCGCAAATTTTTTTCGCGGCTTGTATTGCATTTTTACCTTTCTTGTAGTAAAATTTTAAAATGTATCGAATTTCTTCATTAGATTCACTCATCTTAACAATAAGAAAAACAAATGAAAATCACACATTTTCTTAATTTGAATTTGGAATTGTCTTCTTTAAAAGTAAAACTTTTTAATGACACCAAAACCAGCCAGATACGAATGGTATAGCCAAAGAGATCTTATTACAAGTTCATACATACTATATACGAAAAGACTTTTTCCCCAACCTATTATGTTCAGGCATAACTTTTTGAAGCGAAACTTTTTTAGAATCATTTTTATACGATAATACGAAAAAGCGACACTAAAAAGAGATAAACACATAAATCAATAGAACTAAGCCTGTGTGAGAATGAGATAGAATACATTATACTTATAATTTAAACACTATTGCTCATATAGATAGAGTTGGAAATATTTTGAGGTTTTTTGCTAATACTTCAAATATCGTGTTTTAAAGCTTAAATATATTCTAAAGATATAATATATAAAATATGACGTCACGAAAGTTAGAATCCCTCCCACCCCTTGTCACACTTTGTTTCACTTCACACATTTTTTTTTCGGAGCCGATTTTTGAGCATTTCTTTGGGTTGGAATGAGGACAGCTTCACGATAGTTACACATAAATTCCATTATAATTAAATACCATAGATGTGTACATCTTAAAGGTGAGAATAATAACAAAATAAATAAAATTCTAGACTTCAAGAGTAACTGAGAAGATAAATATTTTCTAGATATTTTATTTTATTTTTATTGCTGGAGTTCAGCAGACAGGCAGACGGCTCACCTAGTGGAAAGCGGTTACAGTTGCCTATGAACATTTTTAACACCAAAGGTGCTACCAATGTGCTGCCGCTCTCTCAACGGAGACTGGCCACTAATGCCGAACACAACTCAGGGTTGTTATGGCGGCATACTCTAGACCAGGGGTGGTAGCCATTCAGTCGGGCAAATACCCTACCACCTGGCTGAGGGTTGTTTTTGTCGCCTCTTACGACACGGATAGTAATAGTAGTATTAGATTAAAAGTTATGTAAAAATTTTGTTCGAGGTGTGGATTCATAATATGTCACTCCTCACTAGAGAATACAATCCCGGGATCCCGACCGTTTTCTGACCCCGAAATTCCCGGGACTGTACTTGGCTAATCTCGGGATTTTCGGGTTTGCCACAAACAGGTCTAGTTTGCACTCCGTTTTCCGTTGCGAGTTGACAATGACCTTTCCTAGATTATATTAATAGCATTTATTACATATCGACAAAAAAACAAATATTTGATACGCGTACGATACGTACTACATAGGTACAGCTCTAATAATATGTTTGTCGTAGAACTTAGAAGGGATTTCCCCGCTCGGGATACTTCAATACAATACTCTTAATAAAATTCCCCAACGGGCCAATAGGGGGGGAATCACCCGCTCACCTCATATTACAAAATTCCTCCAACCAGTGTAGAACCTGAACGAGCGTTTTCAGCTGCTGCTTATGTTGGCTATAAACTACGAAGCAGGCTTGGAAGTCAAACCTTGGATGCATTGATATTTCTACGATTGTATTTTCGAAATTCTAAATAAGTCTTTTTGTCTCGTTATTTCTTACTTACAAAGTAAAGTGTCTTTGTTTTATCTTTTTTATTTTCATAGCATATTGTGATTTGTGTCGTGGACTCGTGGAATAAAATTATAAAACATTTTTCTAGATATTACTCGTTTATTTACATTTGAGCCCAATTAGAAACCACATAGTCTAATCCCGTGTTAGCCCCGGGATCCCGGGATTACGGGACTCTTGATCGAAAAATATGCTCGGGATTGTATTGTATTCTCTACTCCTTACCCATAGCTTGTTGTCGATGAAGTAGGCCTCGTGGAGCTCCACTACGTTCGGGTGGCGGCACTCCGAGAGTATGTCGATCTCCACCGTGAAGTCGGCCAGGTCGTCCTCGTTGTCCAGCACGCACATCTTCGCGGCAGCCAGTTGCCCGGTCACCTTGTGCTGGGCTTTGTACACCTGGATTTTTTTCAACAACACTTATCTATAGGTTAAGGCTGTACAACTTCGGAATACATTGCCTGTCGCTGTCAGACAAGCAAAATCTCTATTAACATTGTCAGGATAACTAGTATTATTTTGCATATAGTTATATGTTTATTGTTTAAATACAGTTTACACTCTATATAACGACACTGAAGGGACGGTGCATTTTATGGCGTCATAGAGAGTTGTCGCTAAATGGAGAGAAGTCTGACTGTAAGTCTGTCTTAATTTTGTCTGACGTCTTTTGCTGTACCAGTAATTTTGTTGTATTTTTTTTACTTATTTTATTAACATCTTGCGATATTGAAGCATCTTGGTGATAAAGGAATTTCTTGAAATTTCGGTATGCGTGATGCTGACAGTAAAGTTTATTACGGGCTAGGATAATAAAGGGATAAAAGAATGCACACAGCTGCGCAGTATTTACTAATTTTGGCAAGTTAAAAGGTACTTTTTATTACTTAATTGTTGTCGTTAATAAGAGTGGGTGTAACGCTATATAGAGTGTATCATTGTATGGAAGACAAGCTAAACCAATCAAAGCCAAGTGATTTCGACGCTTAAGGGAGTTTGTCGTTAAATCGAGTGACACGTTACATAGAGTTCACACTGTAGTTGCATTTTATTATACCACCATCGCCACTCCTAATCAGCAATATTCCTGGCACGGGTTGTCTGGAAGGGATCGCTTTTTAGCGATAAGACCGCCCTTTGTACACAATTAGAATAATACTAGTTCATAAGTTTTCTGTAATTGTGTAAAAATTAAAGTGTTATCTATCTATCTATAGTCAACACTCGATATGCGGTCTCTTTTCGGAATAACTGGTTTATCCTAGGTTTGACCAAGGCCTTTCGACAAAACCCGAAATAAATTCCAATTTAGGCCTTTGAGTAAAGTATTTTTATTAAAAAACCTAGAAGTACCTAACCTTTTAGTCAAACGTCGATCGTAAAATAATATGTTTCGGGTTTTGCCTAGTCGATCCTATGAGCGACTAAGGCAGACTTGGTCACGTCGATTCGTACTGCACTTATTACATGTTTAATCATTTTAACCTCTTAACGCCCAGGTTTTGCAACGCTTTCAAGAACTAAACGCCCAAAGTACTTAAAAAAGGATTCAATGGCGAAAACCCAAGACTTTGAACTTTAAAAATTGTACCTTACAGTAATCTCACAAGTATTTTTTTTTCTCTTATATCAGGTGAACTAGGAGAAGGAAAAAAAGGACAAAAATAGGTTACCTTTTGGTAGGCCTTTGGATGAAAAGCACTAGACTTAAAACAACAAACATTTACAACATCAATTTTTGTCCAGCTACCTTCAAAAAATCAAAAATGAAATTAAACTTAAATACCTATTTAATAATCTTAATAAACAAAAAATCCTATAAAATTAATAGAAACATTTATTTAATTATTTATTTAAAACATTCTAAACAATCATGTTAGTCCTTATTAACTCAAAGGTCTATTAAAAGGTCTTAAATTTTGATTTGTGATAATTTTCATTCTCAGATTCATATAAAGTTTTTATGTTAACAGCAATTATAGAATATAAGCACCTATTTTTGATTAGCATATCAACACAAATTGTAAAAATTTTGCAAATAAATTAAGATTTATTTTCACACTCGACGATCTTGTTCGATGTTAAGTCAAGAAAGACAAATTTCTTTTGTTTTTGTCGGCACTGTTGCTTGTTCATACACAAATAAAAACCTCGAACATACGTTCTGAGACATCTCTTTATAAAAAGGTGGTAATTTGAAATTAGTAGCAATGGTTAAAGTTGGGGTACTTAGAACAGTACCCTGGGCGTTCATTTGACGAAATTGGATTTGGTGCTGGCTTTATTCACTATTTCATTAAAGTACTTTTTTAAGGACCGTGGGCGCTACGAGTTTATATAAATTAGTCTCTCCTAGATTAGACAAAAATTCGTTAGTCAAAGGCAGAAAAACGTCATTTATTTGAACTTTGACTAAGACTTTATGTCAGACTTGAGGTTAGACTAGTCAAACCTAGAAGCGTCCAAAGCTTCGATGGTTGACTATAACACACCTGACATATATATATATATATATATATATATATATATATATATATAACATATATACGTTCAGTAGATTCCAAAACAGATGCGATCGCAGCGCCATCTTTTACACTATTTTAAATAACTAACTTCTAAAAGTATCCGAAGTTACGACCCAGGATAAGGTTGTAAGCCCATAGTTTACCTTCCCGAAGGCGCCGTCGCCCAGCTCGCCAACCATGTCCCAGTTCTCATTGGGATCGCTGTTGTCGCGGATGTTGTTGAACACCTTCTTCTTCTTCGCGTCATTGCCGCTGCCCAGGTGCAGCACCTGGAAGACGGCAGAGTAAAATTGAATAACTAACCTATAATAAAACTACGTTTCAACAGTGATGATTTATTTGATTTTTATTATTCCGACGTTTCGACCACTTTTCAGTAGCCGTGATCACGAAAGGCGAAGATGTCAAGTGTCAATGAGTATTGTTAAAGTTTTATTTAGCCTATCGCCAACTTTTTCATTTCAATTATTTAGTTTTAATTTTGTTTTTTCTTTTATCCCCAAATTAAGCAAGTTACGCTTGTGTTATGGGTAACAACATATACAACGTACCACTCTGGGGCCGATCCCAGACACCCCCAGACCATAGTAAATAACGGAGAAAATACGTTTCCGAAATTTAGTATACCAGGAATGGAACCGGAGCCTCTGCGTTGCAGTGAGGTAGGCCGGCAACGGCTTAACCCGCTCAACCACAGAGGCCGTCAATATTATCTGTTATTCCGTTATCGTTATTATTTACTCTATGGAATAATAAAAATCAAATAAATCACCGCGCTTAAAACCGTTAAAACGTAACTTTCTTATGTACACCAGCAGCGAAGAAAATTTTATATAAACATCCTATTAATCATTTTCATAATGAGCATTCGTTTGTTGCTTAGTGTCACGCCTTACACAGCCTTTTTTTTGTTGAAGCAGGGAGAATACCTTTCGTACACTACCAGGTCCTTTGTGGGGGTTAGACCTTACGTGGCGAGATTAAGCGCCGCACGGCTTGTGTGGACTTTGATAAAGGCGTTCTCAAATACACCACTAAACGTGAACCTACCTTCCATGTGCTCGCGTTTGTGGTTGGAATAAAATAAGACTTAGAACGAAGTTACACCAATGGTCATCCGCGTATCAAGGCTTGACAATACCCCGGGAAGCAGGGTAAATTCACTACGCCTTACACAGCCTAAGACGACTGTGAGACGTCAAGACCTCAATGCGAGCGAAGCCGCGCACAAAAGCTTTTAGCACGTTCTCCCAGAACGTTGGCGTAAAACGGTTATCTTTGAGCTAATTATGTTTCGTGTTATGAGTAAGAGCCCCGATGACTCACTTCCCCTACCCCCCTTTTTTTGATGACGCAGTGGAATGTCTTCTTGGGCCACCATCCTCGGGTCTGGGGAAAAAGGCTTTACACCTATAGGAGCCGCATACGTCTAGTCATCGCAGTGGACAACGAACTACTGGCTAGCGCAACGCCGGAGCGCACATATTGATAGATGCTCTATCACGCTCGCACACCAACCGTCCTGTTCACGCATTGTGCTATATGTTGTACTAGCTATACGACTTGTTAATATTTGTTCAAAAGGTTACCGTTTCCAAAATAAATGAGTTCACTTCAATTCTCATCAGCACTCGACAGTGAATACTACTTACTCTCTGCCATCTGAAGCATGTTTAACCTCTACCATCCGATGCTACAGGCCAAAAAATGTGTGGGACTCTTGATCGCGTGTGCTCAACGTGACCTCCATACGGACGCCCTGGGGATGTCGGCCGCCCGTCAGACTACCCACTAAACCTAAACCTGCGCACCTATCTTACCAGCTTTCACGGGGCGCCAAAGGTACTATACTAGTAGGTACGTTTTTGACACCACAATGCTGTTTGACGAGCCCAGGATGTCCTGCAGGCGAGGACATCCTCTTCAGCATCAAGGGGGAGAGAGTCCAACGGTTCCCCAACGTTCCCTTCCCCCTATTCTATCGGGCTCTAGAATCCTCCTAATCATCTGGACCGATTTTGGTGATTTTATTTTTGTGTCATGAAACCAAGTCTTTTAGGAATTCAGAAAATATGGCGGTACGAAGTTCGCCAGGTCAGTTAGTACTAATATATAAAACTGAAGAGTTTGTTTCTTTGATTGAACGCGCTAATATCAAGAACTACTGGTCCGATTTGAAAAATCCTTTCAGTGTTAGATATCCCATTTATCGTGGAGGGCTATAGGCTATATATCATAACGCTAAGACCAATAGAAGCGGAGCACCAATGAAGAATGTATCAAAATCGGGGGGTTTTGAAAACAAACTCCACGCGGACGACGTCGCGGGCAGAGCTAGTCTACACATATTACGCCTTGAGACCCATATAAGAAAAATAAGAATATTATTATTATTTAATCATAGCAAAATCTAAAACTAGAAATACATAAAAATATTATACATAATAATAATAAGAAGAAGAAACTAAATACATAGTACAGTAATCAAGTAAGCACAGTGTTTTATATACATAATTTTATCAATTTAAAAACCGGAATAACCTGATTTGATATCAATCTTGAACCATTGCAAACGTCTTACGGTGGCCATATACGCCAGTGGCGTGTACTTAATACAACTCGATTCCCCATAGCCTATATTTAAGACACTAGCGACTAGCGACCTAAAGGTCAAAACCGCCATGCGTTCTGTTCAAACATATTATTACTATACCAGCTAAATCCCTTCGAAAGTATTCAATGACGAGTCGTTTGCATTGTCCACGATCCCATACTCACAGACAAACCGTCTGTGAGTATGGGATCGTCTTGGTAGATACACTTGGCCTTCGGAGAGACTTCGAGTCTCTTTGCGTATTCTATAGGCTGTACAATGAGGAGTGTTCCGAGGAATGGTGCCTTCGTCTTACTTTTACCACCGTACCGCACGCCATGGGTTGGGCGTTCATCCCCACTTCCTTGAGCCGCTTCGCTCTTGTGCGCGCTCTTGTTCTCTAGAACGTTTCTCTTGCGCACAGTGGGGATTTGGAATAAGCTCCCAGCCGTGGTTTTCCCACAGCACTACAATATAGGGTTCTTTTAAAATAAAAGAGTGTCACAAAACTTCTTCGAGGCCCGGCAGCGCGTTTTTGACATCTCTGGTGTTGCAAACGTCCATAGGCGACGGTAACCGCTTTCCATCAGATGGGCCGTCTGCCTGTCTGCTGTACTGAAGCCATAAAAAAATACTAGTGTCTGTCTATAAATTAACTAGCGAGCAAAAGGTCGAAAGAGCCATGACTTTATTGGCGGTTAATTTTTTATTCGTTCATATTGTATACAACTTAGCCGAAATTCCACGAAGCACGCCGATAAATGTGAATGCACACCTGTCGGCCATAAAGCACGGTTTATAACCTGCCCGCATTTGGATTTCTTTTGTTTACTCTGTGTTTAATATTTGTAATTAGAAAAGCAGTCTATTGTGCATTGTAATCTTTTATGATGGTCGTTAGCTAGGTGTAGTTCTTGGAAAACTTCAGTCCACTTCACTTCATTTTGGCGCCAATACATTGTACAACATTTTGCGATATTAAAATGGAGTGGGGCGATAAAGACAACCGAATCGCTGTGATTGCATTACACAAAGTAGGTATGGAGCCAAATGCAATGTTTAAAACTCTCCATACGCTTGGTATTAGTCAAATGTTTGTGTACCGGGCTACTAATAGGTACAATTAGACCTCCTCTAGTTGTGACAGAAAAAGATCGTACGAAAAAGGTGGTCAAAGCAGTAAGAAGGGAAAGAATTCGAAGAAATCCTGTCAGAAAGCAAAAGATTTTATCTCGGGAGATGAAGATATCACCTAGAACCATGTCGCGTATTTTAAAAGATGACTTAGGACTTGAAGCCTATAAAAGACGCACTGGTCATTTCTTAACTCATAATTTAAAAAAGAATAAGGTGGTAAAATTGAAACAACTACTGAAGCGGTACGCAAAGGGAGTCACAGAAAAATGTTGTTTACGGATGAGAATTTTTTTACAATTGAGCAACATTTTAACAAACAAAGATTTAAGAAAGCTACTCAATCAGTCTACAGAGTGCAACGTGGACATTATACGTCTTCAGTAATGGTTTGGTGGGGTGTTAGCTATGAAGGTAACAAAACATCGGCAGAAGTGTATCAAGATACCATTCTTCGGAAGGTAGTTAAGCCCCTTAACAACATCATGTTCAATAACTAAGAATGGTCCTTCCACAAGACTCGGCACCGGGTTATAAAGCTCAGTCCACGTAGGCTTCATTGGAAACGAACGTTTCGGACTTCATCAGAGCTGAAGACTGGCCGTCGTCTAGTCCCGATCTTAATCCACTGGATTATGATTTATGGTCAGTTTTAGACAGTACAGCTTGCTCTAAACGCCATGATAATTTGGAGTCCCTAAAACAATCCATACGATTAGCAGTGAAGAATTTTCCCATGGAAAGAGTACGTGCTTCTATTGATAACTGGCCTCAACGTTTAAAGGACTGTATTGCAGCCAGTGGAGACCACTTCGAATAAGCTTTTATATTTTAAATTGTTTTATATTTATGTATTAAACTAACACACTGTAAAACTTATAAATTATTTTAAAAAAATATTTCTTTGTTACAATATTTATGGCAAGACTAAGTACAAACAAAAAATTAGGACATTTTTATTAAATAATTGCTATTATGAATTACTGGACTTTATAAATACACTTTGATCATTTCTTATTTTTATTGTTTATATATTAATAAAATAATAATTGTAGGCAATAGTTAATAGAGTAATTATTATTCTTATTTTTATATGTCATTCTTTTTGAGTTATTATTATGTCATTTTTTGTACGATATTTAATTAAATTTATTATTGTAATTTTTCTATGCCTAACTGGCCAAATATGATACACCTTTACTTTTATACCATCATGCATATTCTGATATGTAAATACTCATGTTTAACAAAAAAAATAGACTTTGACTTTGACAAGAAAAGACTGCCCTGCGTCATTTAAAAAAAATAATGCTGATTCCTCAATTAGTTGATAACAACTCGTGGCTGTTTGTAGCAACTCGATCACAATATGTTTGTGAGCATTATTTATAGTAATTTTGAAGAAGCCTAAAATAAGCCGCAGCGTCAGCAAAACGCTATACGATGATCTGGAGGGAACTTCCCGCCACGATTTTCCCCTTGCGTTATATGGGGTCCTTTAAGAAGGGCATTATAAAACTTTTTAGAGGTCTGCAACGTGTTGGCGACACCCCTGGCGTTGCAAAGGTCTATGGGCGACGGTGAAAACTCTCCATCAGGTGGGCCGTCGTCTAACTGTTTGCCTACTTCAGGCAATAAAAAAAAAGTTGAACCGTACAATGCCCAAGACGACAAAATCATCGTCGTCTGTCACTCTTGACGCCATGGCTTCAACTGCTAATCGGGCGGTTTAAATTAATGGTGTGTGGTGTATAAACTGCAGATTGGATCAAGCCTGCAGCGTGGTGCCGATTGGACGATAAGCAGCATAGTGTATGGCCCCTATTACCTTTTTCAAATTGTTTAGAAACGACATGTTGTGTGGTTGCGCGCCTGCCGACGCGCGCGCGTCTCATCCGTCTTCGCACATCGTGGTCACGCCGCCGCCACACCGCCGGGCATACTCTGAAAATAAAGGAGAACAGCGATGAGTATTGGTAACTACAATTGAAGTGTAGGAGTCAATTGAGAGAAGAGCCAAGAGGTAGATTGGTAGCTACCAGTTTGCCAATACAAGGCTCAAAGCGTAGAGCATCGACGCCGGGTTGCTAGTCTATCGGTATTCTACAGGATTCATTTGAGAGAGTGTGCGATTGAACTGTTCGACCTAATTTCCCCTACACCATTCCATCTACGAACGACAAGGCTCTCTGACCTATGCCGTCGTTTCACAGTGGAAACAGCACTAGTGCGAATGGAGCTGTTTTGCTTCCACGTTCCTTCTACGTACGGCAGAGCTGTGGAATGCGCTACCAGAGTCTGTGTTTCCCGAAAAGTACAATTCTGGAGGCTTCAATTCTCGTGTGAATAGGTAATTTCTAGATAAGTGTGCTTCGTCTTCGATCACATCATCGCCTAATATTAGCGGCGTGATCGTGGTCAAACGAAAACTTATTTATCATAAAAAGAATATCTTTTTATTATTTAACTCGGGAAATAGGACTGCATTAGCCCTAGCATAAGGACTAAACACTAAAAAGTGTCTCTTGTTGATTTGAATTCAGGCTCCCCAATTTTCCAAAATGGCTAAGAAAAAAGAAAACCCAATAAAACAGAAAGAACATCATTCTCTGAAACATGCAGTCGTGGTAGCGCAATGGCTAGCGCACTCGTCTCACAGGTTGTTGCAATTACCACGTGTTAAAAACGGCGAAGGAAAACATCG
Organism: Dendrolimus houi; assembly: GCA_039645545.1. Lineage (NCBI taxonomy): Eukaryota > Metazoa > Arthropoda > Insecta > Lepidoptera > Lasiocampidae > Dendrolimus > Dendrolimus houi. Next base: position 3,050,478 of record CM077145.1, read on the forward strand.
TGATGAAACCTGCACATCGAGATAAGCGATGTGTAAAAAACCTGCCAAGCCGCCTTGGACAAGCGTGGCGGGTATACTGTCCGTTCCCCTATAGTGGGAGGCCCGAGCCCAGCAGTGAGACGTTTGTGGGCTATTATAAAAAAAATACAGTCTTAAATAAACCTCCATTAATAAGATTAAAATGCGTTATATTTTGCGTGTCTCGCATATATTTTAAGCGGCTTATCAACAAGGTCGCGGCGAGGCTGTCTTGAGGCCGTGCCGCCTTCGACGGTGTTATACGGTTAGTGATGCGACACAAACAATATAATAATCTATATTAATATTAGAATAAGGTAAAGTTTGTGAGTTGGTTTGTAGGCAATAATCTCTTGAACTACTGAACCGATTTAGAAAATTCATTCACCAGTAGAAATCTATATCAATCCTGAGTGACATGGGCTATATTTCATTGTGATTAATATCATAATATTTTTTAATGACTAGCCCAGAGCGCTACAATATGGGGCTCTTCAAAAACGGCGTAAACAGATATTTAAAGTCTCGACGAGGTAGGCAACGCATCGGCTATCTTAGTGTTTCAGATCTCCATAGGCAACGGTTGCCACTTGCCATCGAGTAGACCCGTTTGCTAGCGTACCTACAAACAAACAAAAAAATTATGCCTAGCGAAGTGGGCACGGGTGTTTGTAGAAAATAATCTCTTGATCTACTAAATCGATTTTGAAAATCCTTTCACCAGTAGGAAGCTACATTATTCCTGAGTAACATAGGCTATACTTGATTGTGATTAATAAAATAAAAAAATGACACCCAGCGAAGTGCGCACGGGTCAGTTAGTCTATAATATTGTTACGAGATGCGTGGGACTCGAATTAAAATGCCGTTAGAATTACGAATAGAGTTTATTAGAACTATACATACACGTATAACACAGGTACAAATATAACCGAACACAACAAGTCCAAACGTAATGCAGAAGGTCATAACTCTATAAAACGCGGAAAGTCCGTCACTATTAGATTCCCCAGGCTATCTGTAAATTACATAAATGACAAAACTTGTCAAAAATGACAAAATAGATAAGATAAACTAAGTGGACTCAGTGGACCTAGTGGACCAAGTGGACTCAGGTGCAATGCTGTAATAAATACGTCGTAACTACGCGGACGAATTTTCACTGGCACATGCTAGTCTATATTAAATGTTTAATAAATAACTAATGACTCTCAAAGCCTAGAGAATCGGCGCAAGATTATGTGCAGTTCCACTATTAACCGTGCAGCAACTGAGATAGAATTGGATAGCTCGCGAATGACAGATAAAAATGAGCTAGTTCCCATTATAAAACTTATATTCGCTCAGTTAGCTAACAAACTAATAGCTCAACGGCTAGATCACATCAATAGGCTCAGTTGACAGTGCACAAATTTGTGAATACGCAGTGTAAATACATCATTGTGCCTACAAAAATACAATTGATAACAATATTATTTTTTTTAATATATGACGGATAGTAGGATGCTTTATAAATCTGAACGGTTTTAGAGGGAGTGGTTATTTTATTTTATACTCTCAGTTACGTTACGGAATTAATAATAATATAATAATCGGCAGACAAACACACATATGTATATCCTCAAGTAAAGCAATTTACGCTTGTGTTATGGGTAATATACAACGTACCATTCTGGGGCCGGTCCCAGACACCCAGACCATAGTAAATAACGGGGAAAATATACGTTTCCGAAATTTACTATACCCGGAATCGAACCCGGAGCCTCTGCGTTGCACTGAGGCAGGCCGGCAACGGCTTAGCCCGCTCAACCACAGAGGCCGTCAATTTTTTTTTTAATTAATTAAAAAAAAACAATAAAATCTACAATAGTATAAAATTCTAAACAAGCCGTGTCTGTACATTGAAGCTATTAAAATAAACTAGAATAGACTATATAGATGGAGAACACTGCAATTTTTTTTAGATTTCTTGTCTGTTTGTTCGGGATTCACGTAAAAACTATTGGGCCGATTTCGATGTGGTTTTCGCTGATCGACAGCTAATTCTTAGACTTAAGCTCTGCCCTACTTTTTATCCCCGGAATCGCGCGGGAATTTTCCCGGGAGCGGTTTGAAGTTGTTCGCATGTATAAAAATTAGCTTATTCCGATACGGTTTCCACTAAAACGATAGCTTACATTATTTTTTAAATGCTGCGATACTTCGTGTCCCCACAATCCCGCGGGAATTTCAAGTCAATCGTGGACGAATTCGCGGGCATATCCTAGTATTATATATAATTAATCATGTTTATACCATAATCATCTTTATTTCTTTTGAAGTAAGATCAAAAATATTTTATTTACACATGTGGCAATATGAACTAAAATTGCATCGTACGTCTCAGAAGTCGTCAATACGGCTCGCACTAGTTCTTTCCGCTCTTTAAAGAACTAAAGGAGTGATACAGTTCTACAAAGCGATAGAGCTGTATATCTCTTTTTTTGGGGGAAACATTTCACAAGGCCAGAAAGAATACTATAATACTGTTAATTCTTGCGGCCCGGCTGTCTGTGCGCAAATGCATTCCTGTATCTTGTATATTTTTTTTCTTCTATTTTGATACTTTCTTTTCACTTTGTATTTTATTTGCTTCCGTGTCTGTGTGTCACTTTAATGGCCCTAGCGGAAGATCAGCGCTGGTTAACCTAACCGACAACATGCTGAGCTAGGACCAATTTATAGCTAGCTGCACTTGCTTCGTTTTTTTTATACTGCATATTACATTGTACATTTATTTATGCTAGTGTAATATATTCTCATTTGTGTTGTAGTTCTAAATAAATGTTTCTTTCTTTCTTTCCTATCGGTACTGAGCTAAAGGAATGACACAATTCTTCAGAGTGAGAGAGCTATATCTCTTTTTTCTTATTAGTGAGCCGTTTTGCGTAAGTGTAGAAAGACTACTACTATCATATCCTACGACCGGGCTTCCTGTGCACGAATGCATTCCTCGAGCGTTACTTAAAAGAAGTTAAACATCCTCTACCCTTGACCGCGTCATCGCTTAACACTAAACGCGAAATTATATTTATAATAAAAAAATGGCATTCTAACAAATTAAACTATTGCATATACAATTAACACTACTACATTCTAATTACACAATACATTAAAATTGAATTGAATTAACGCAAATATTTAAATGACTTACCGACTAATAAATATTAAGCGTGTCACAACACTATTATTAGAATAAAAATGCTAAAATATATGTGTAAGTAGTAAACACGCGTTGCTGCGTCGTTGGCGACGATGAGGTAATGTTTGGTGTTTGATAATAACGAGGCAGTTACGAAAATTATTGCATGGAATACGTACAATTTAAAACCGTTGCCTACAACTTAACATTGTTATATTCCGTGCAGGAAAGTATGAAAAATTAAATTTCCTGCGTTGCGGCGGCGACTCGTAAGAGGAGACAAAACATCCCACAGCCAGGTGGTAAGGTATCTGCACGTCTATGTCTAGAGTATGTCGCCATAACAACTTTGAGTCGTGTTCCGGCATTAGTGAGCAGGCTCCAGACTCCCTCAAGAGAGAAGCAGGGGATTTGTAACGCCTTTCGTGTTGCAAATGTCGATAGGCGATGGTAACCGCTTACAATCAGGTGCGACGTCTGCCTGTCTGCTGAACACACGCAATAAAAGGAAAGTAGAAAAAAAAATCCTGCGTTGTGGCGGCCCGTCGTAAGAGGCGACATAACAACCCACAACCAGGTGGTAAGGTATTTGCCCTACTGGATAGCCATCGTGCAATATCAACAGTGCTGCTGCCCTGGAGCGGAGGACTAGAACCTGGTCACGAATACCGCAAACAGGTCAAGTTCGTTATGCATGCCTGAACCCAGCGGCCCATTTCTGCTATTACTATCACCTCAAAATTGTCAGACACTCGTCTCTATCATAGGTTTGCTTAACATCGGTATTCTCTCAATTCCAATGGCGTGCCACGGGCATTGTCAATTTTATACTAATATTTAAAGCTGAACAGTTTGTTTGTTTGCTTGAACGCGCTGATCTTAGGAACTACTGGTCTGATTTGAAACATTCTCTCAGTGTTAGATAGCCCATTTATCAAGGAAGGCTATAGGCTATATATCATCACGCTAAGAAGAATAGGAGCGCACCAATGAAGAATTATCCAAAATCGGGGTGTTTTATTTAACTTACTTTTTTTCCCCACGCGAACGAAGTCGCGGGCAGAAGCTAGTCTATAAATATTTATAAATGAAAACATACGAAAAACTGTTTAAAATTTTGGTAGCTTTTCAGTATTCATTTCGGCTAATGGTATTTCTGCTAAATACCATTTTTTTCTACTATTATTTCGCCGCGACGATATCGAGAAGATATTGTGGATTTAGTAGAATACGAATTTTTTACACTATCGCAATAGAATCGTAGTTTTTTTTTTATAAATCGGCAGACTGAATATCTTCGCAACGCCAAGATATTGAAAGGGCAAAAGAGTCCCAGGGGTAGTGAGTGTAGCGTGGAGCCATCCATATATATCCAGCCATATATATATATATATATATATATATATATATATATATATATATATATATTCACCGCATACACATTATATCAACAATTTACAGTAGTCACATTAAATACATACATATATTAATATTATTTATACTAATATATATAATATTAATATAGATAGATAGATAACACCTTTTTGCTCACGAAAATAAACAAATACAAAAACAAAATGCATAATTACAATACTTCTTGGCAAAACAACAGGCGGCCTTATCGCTAAGAGCAATGTCTTCCAGGCAACCTTAACTAATCTGGCGATGTCGGTGGAGCAGAAAGCAAAGATAGGACTACAATTTAAATATATATACTAACACTAATTTATGAATTTAATACTATTACGAGCTACAAGACTCGAATTAAAAATGCCGTTGGAACTACTATAGAATTTATTAGAACTGTACAAACACGTATAAAACAAATACAAATTAAACTGGATGCAACCAGTTCACACTGCACGATTCAATGCAATTCGACACGCGCAAAGTCCGTCGTCTATATCGCTAATCGAGAGTACTACAAACGTCTTACTCGTCTCGTAGTCGTCGCTTGACTGCCCACCCCTCCATTCGGGCATTGTCTTATATCAACTACACAGTACAAAAAAAATTGGCCGCGCGCACTGAGTTTCTGAGAAAAAGTAATTTGCTCACCTGCGAACGGCTAACAAAGTCGAAAACAATAACAATAAGGATTAGTTCGGAGCTAATGATGGTTATAAAACAAGTAGGGAAACAATAGCATGTTTTTCTTAATTACAATTCGAAACACAAAAGAATTCCTAAGTCCGGGAAGACAGTAAACTGCGCTTACGAAAGACAGCTGTGCGTTTATCTTAGACGGCATGTAAAAATACATACATAGATCAAGACACATTTATCGAATACTAATATATACGTATTAGGTAGGGGAAAAAGTTTCTTCGCATTTTATATAAAAATTCAAAAGGTTTTTTTAGAAAGTTTATTTACATTTGACTAAAGTATGTAGGTGTCCATTTTGTTGGATAACTTTTTGCCAACTTATAGGTAGGGACGTGATCCCATTGCTATAAAAATTTTGGGGCTTCTGATCAAAAAACTGCGACAAGTGGTTTTGGCAGTCCTCTCATGATGTTAACCTGACACTGCCTAAAGAATTCTGCAGAGACAGAAACAGGTGAAAATCTGAAGGTGCAAGGTCAGGACTATACGGCGGATGCATTAACACCTCCCAGCCAAACTCTCGTAATTTTTGCTAAGTGGCTAAAGATGCGTGAAGTCTAGCGTTATCATGGTGAAAAACCACACCCCTTCTGTTGATTAATTCCGGCCGCTTTCTCTCAACTTTTTGCTTTAATCTCATAAGTTGTTCGCAGTATAGTTCAGAATCGATGGTCCTGCCTGGCGTTAACAGCTCATAATAAATAATGCCCTTCCAATCCTACCATACACACAGCATCACTTTGTTGCGAGTTAACCCGGGTTTCGCCACAGTCTGTGAAGCCTGACCGGCCTTTGACCACGATCTTTTTCGCACGTTCTTGTCGTACGTGATCCACTTTTCATCACCAGTTATCAGCTTCTTCAAAAATAGTTCGGTTTCATTACCTCGTAATAAAGAATCACAAATGAGTACACGGTTCATTAGGTTTCTTTCAGTGCGTTCATGAGGCACCCAAATATCGAGCTTTTTTGTGTACCCAGCTTTTTTCAAATGCGCCAAAACCGTTTTGTGGTCAATTCCCAGTTCTCCAGCTACACCGTAACTACTAATTTGCCGATCTCGACCCACTTTTTCAAAAATGGCATCATTTTTGTCCGTAACAGGGCGACCAGAGCGACGTGCATTTTTGATATCAAAATTTCCGGTTTGAAAACGCTTAAACCAAATTTGCGCTACTCTCACAGATACTGCATTAGGTCTATAAACATCACAAATTTTTTTCGCGGCATGTGTTGCATTTTTACCTTTTTTGTAGTAAAATTTTAAAATGTATCGAATTTCTTCATTAGGTTCACTCATTTTAACAATAAGAAAAACAAATGAAAATCACTCATTTTCCTAATTTGAATTTGGAATTATCTTCTTTAAATGTAAAACTTTTCAATGATACCAAAACCAGCCAGATGCAAATGGTATAGCCAAAGAGATCTTATTACAAGTTCATACATACTACATGCGAAAAGACTTTTTCCCCAACCTATTACTAACTAATAAGTAAATTTGCATGCAATCAGGTATTAACATTAAACATTTGCATAGTGTGAGATAATATTCCATCATATTAATTGGCAAGCTAGCAGACAGACAGCCAGCCTACGTGATGGAAAGCGATTGCCTTCGCCTGTAGACGATTGTAACGTCAGGGGTGAAGCCAGCGATTTGCCACCTATGGGATAAACAGGATGGACTAGGGAGATCAGACAGGAGGAATGGAACAATAAAGATGAGATATGGTATTGGAATAGGGATGGTAAAGCAAATATTATGTGAGTTTGTCTGCTGATGATTATTACTATAGCAATAAGAAAGGGGAACCAAAATAATATAAAAACATTCGTTTCCAACCTTACAATTTAGTTACAAGATGTAGGTAAAATGTTTCAATTTTCCCCATTCGTGACAAATAATTATTTCCTGCTTCATATACCTAGCAAACCTACAAGGTCTTGTTATTGCAAAACATTGCGTGCTCTGTGTAATGATTAGGTGCTTAAAAAAAAAAGACGGTCAAGTGCGTGTCTATCCAGCAAAACACTGGTGGTAGGGCTTTTGAAATGTCAGTCTGCTTAGTTAATCACGTGTAAACTACTGAAACGGATTTAAATAAAACACGTCAGAGCTATTTTTTTAATTGCATGAGTTCAGCAGACAGACAGACGGCCCACCTGATGGGAAGCGATTACCTATGGACATTTATAAATCCAATACGCTGCCGCTCTCTAAAGAGAGATTGGAACACAACTCAAGGTTGTTATGGCGGCATACTCTAGGCCAGGGGTGGTAGCCATCCAGACGAGCAAATGCCCTACCACCTGGCTGGGGGTTATTTTGTCGCCTCTTACGGCAGGCCACCCAACGCAGGAAATTGTATTCTTTCTGCGTTCTTGCCCCACTTTCGATCGGCAAGCTATCATAGGCGTGTTTACAAATTAATATAATTAAATAAAAAATATGTCTCATCTGGTTATCAGACGGGTGAAGGTCTAGTATGACCTTCACCCATTAGACTTCAGCGTCTCCTCTACTAAATACGGGTGTCCTTTTAAAAAAGATACCATATATATATATATATATATATATATATATATATATATATATATATATATATATATATATATATATATATATATATATATATATATATATATATATATATATATATATATATACACCAATCAATCAGTGCAACATCCATCGGTCCTAGGGTGCAGTTGAAAACCAGCGTCAGACACTTGTTGCCTGGCACATGCTGAACTGCACCTATCTGGTACCATCGCGAGATTTTTTTTTGGTATATACCTACATCGTACAATTCATCGCCATGTGTCTCGCTATGTGAAGACCAAATAAAAGTTTTTACAAGCTTTTATTTAACTTGCAATAAATGTAGCTATGCATGTATGTAAGTTCGGGTGTAATCTTGCAAGTAAAATTTAACCAACTTCCCGGTTTCCGATTGAGCTGAAATTTTGCACGCATATGTATATCGCGTGACAATGCAATAATGCATACTATGGAGCTGATCTGATGATGGAGTCGGAAGGTGGCCATAGGAACTCGTGTACTAAACAAGATAGATCCGTCGTGTTTGGGCTCGTGTTACTTGTCTTGGCTCAATGCTGCTACATGATATCCAGGCTCTCATAAGCTTGTATTTAAAAACCTTGTTCAAAAGGCTTATTTCTTTCTTTCTATTTAAAACTAGTAACGGTCGCTTGTGTTTATACAATATTGACATGACTCATCTAAATAATTGTTGTTCTCGTGTCTTTCCGGAAATTCTCGTGTGTTTCCGATAAACTGTTAGCGCAATTTATCGGAAACACACGAGAATTTCCGCTACAACATAGCGATAAAATAACTACGGACGTCATTATAAAATGGTGAGTATAATTTGAATATAAATATATAAGCCGCGTCAACTATGGGGCCATGGACAGATTATATCACACGAAATTTAAGATTTTTTGACCCCTCCTCCGTCCTTGTCGTGAGTTAAAACAAAAGTTCCGTAATTAACTTGAAAATGGATTAGATTTTGAAAAGTGACGTCACCAAAATTTAGTCACTCACAATTTGCGCTTAGATACATATAGTAGACTCCCGACACCTGCACACACTTCATCATCCTTTTATGATTAACTCTTTTACAGTGCAGGCTGTCAAACTCTGGAATGCGTTGCCTCTTACTGTCGGAGAGGCCAAAACATTACCTACATTTCGGAACTCACTTAGAAAACACTATCTGTCTTTAAATAAATATGTCTAGTATATTACGCATTTACTTATTTATCTATTGTAATATATGTTAATATAAAATACTTGTCATATATAATTTTAATAAATATATTTATTTAGTACATACGTATATATTGGTATTCTATAAATGCGTCTGGACTTATGTATGTATTAAATTCATAAATTAGTGTTAGTATGTATATTTAAATTGTACAGTCCTATCTTTTTTCTGCTGTGGAGCAGATTAAAAATCGCCAGATTAGTTAAGAATTTATTTTAAGCTAGGTTGCCTGGAAGAGATCGCTTTTAGCGATAAAGTCGCCTGTTGTTTTGCCGAGAAGTATTCTAAGGCTGGTGTGCACAGACATTTAACCGACGGTTAAAATAAAATAATCGCTGTTGAACCATATAGTATTAGCAATTTTTTTTTAACCTTCGATTATATATCTATGCACACCAGCCTAATTATGTATTTTGATTTTGTATTTGTATATTTTGGTGAGCAATAACGTGTTATCTATCAAATTTAGGACCCGTCCCACCAATTGTCACACAATGTAACACTTCGTCGACCCCCCTTAACGTGTGACGGAATTTATGGATGGCCCCTATGAGCTCTAATGGCAGATTCCTATATCTTACTGACCGTTTGTTTGTCCTACTAGTGGTGATAAAAAATGTCTAGCATTAAAAAAAAACAAAACGTACCTCATAATAAAAAGAAAAACTAAATATTTGCTACATGTTGAAATCTACATTATTTTCTACTTAATAAAACTACGGCTCGCTTAACTTTACTTAACGATTTTAAGCGCGGTAATTTATTTGACTTTTATTATTCCGACGTTTCGGCCACTTCAGTAGCCGTGATCACGTTAAAGTTTTATTTAGCCTACCGCCAACTTGTTCATTTTAATTACTTAGTTTTAATTTTGTTTATGGTTATTATGTACTCTATGGGAGCCTAATCTAATTTACCACAGATTCGCAACATGTTGTGGCTTAAAGAGAAGCAGCGGCGCAAGAAACACTTCAGCAAACATACATAGCTCTAATAATTTTATATCATATTAAAAAGTAAAATATAAAATTAAAACCGTTAAAGCGTAGTTTATTGCGTATACTAGTCGCAAAAACTTAAGAAAATAATATTATTATTTTCAACCTTTTTAGTTGCAGAAATACTAAATAGCTTTAGAAATAATATATTAAGCTCCTGTAGAAATTGTACTACTGGCACTCGTATACGCGTATACAAGTTTCCCATTCGAACAGTGTAGACGGTCGACCCTCTTCAAAGAGGGCTGCTCTTGAAGAGAGTGCCCCGTATAGAGTGGAAGAGCGAGATGGAATGCTCCTCCGTCTTAAAGGAAGATCTTCCAGTGAGGCTGTTGGAAATTTGTATATATTCTTTGTACGTTTCGAGAGACGTTAGCGACCTCAATTATTGCACAACGCCATCTATTGGCTTGTAAGTGTTCCACTACACTCTCAATTTCCTTGGGATCCTCACCTCCAGAGTATGCTATTTCGAATGAAAAAATAAATCAAAAATCAGTCCACTATTGAAATTAATGTTACGAGTTACGGGACTCGAATTAAAATGCCGTTGGAATTATTATAGCTTATTAGAACTATACAATCACGTATAACACAAGTACAAATATAACCGAACACAACAAGTCCAAACGTAATGCAGAAGGTCGCAATTCAATAAAACGCGCAAAGTCCGTCACTATTAGATTCCCGATTGTAGTACACACGTCTCGCTTTGATCCTGGTTCTCGCTCGACTGACTTCCTCCCTCCATCAGGCCATCGTTTTATCCTGCACAAGTGCAATGTGCCCGCCGATCCACGTGGACCGAATTTCCTACAATCAGCTTGTACTTTGAAAACCCGTAACAGCTGACTAATGATTACAATAAAACAATAGGCTGTTTTCTAGAAACGTATGTCAATAAATAAGTAAATAAGGGAAGACGAACATAAAAGAATTACAATAGATTCAATGTTATTAGTTCAAATGCCGACGGGTAATAAATGTGCTTCTACAAATCTATACGGGGAATTTGTCTTTGTCGGCGCTTAGGTTGTAACATTAAAATAAACAAGTTGTTGATGTTGTTGCTAAATAACAACTTTAAGAGTACTCATTGACACTTGACATCTTCCGTGATCACCGGCTACTGAATAGTGCTCGAAGTGGTCGTGGTTAATTATTGGAATTAGACGCGAAAACTTAAGAAAATACTAATTACACGAAGTTATTTATCACACCTGGCAGTTAACATAACTAAAGCATTATGAATGACCTAATCTTAGTAAACATACGAGCCACTGAATCGTTTTTGATGATTCAACACTGAAAATATTTTTTCGCTGTCATATGTTATAAATCACTAATAATATTTAAGAACATGACAAAAAAGAACTACCTGCAACATAGTGATGTTTTATATTTTTACGTATATATATATATATATATATATATATATATATATATGTACGTATATATATATATATATATGTGTGTATATTTATGCATGTAATATCAGTAGTTGTAGTTATATATGTCTATTAAGTATAATTTTACTTATATAATATTTTATATACTTATATGTTTATAAATGAACAAAATATATGTAAGTAACTGCTTATCCTCTAATATTTATGTATACCACCTTTGACCAATATAATCTGTTTTATTCCTGTCACGGGTTGTGTGGAAGAGATCACTTCTTAGCGATAAGACCGCCCATTGTGCACATTTAGAACATTTTTAGGCTATAAGGTTTTCTGTAATGGTGTACAATAAAGTGTTATCTATCTATCTAAGTTATAAAAAATATTTTACTAAATAAAGAGATGACACTACCAATTCGTTTTGCTTGTCCATTCTTCATGGCCTTGGCAAAGTTCGTCTACAGGGGTAAAAATGGACAGTCAAGAAAGCACAACATGTAAAAAAAAAACAGCCCATCAACGACGTTTGAGTTTGGGACTATTAAAGTAAAGTAAAACGACATAGTAAAGCGACGCTGAAATCATTTTCTTGATAATAGCTCTTAGGGCCGGCTTGATCGATGTGATACCACGCTCTCGCAGAATATCGACATGAAACGGTTACTCTAATCGTAAATCTAATCTATCCGTGCAGGAACGGAGAAAGGAATACAATTTCCTCCAGGCGGTCTCTTATAAGAGACGACAAAACAACTCACAGCCAGCTGGTAGGGTCTTTGTCCGTCTGGATGGCCACCACCGCTGGTCCAGAGTACTTTATTTTATTTTTTTATTGTTGAAGCACAGCAGACAGGCTTACGGCCCAACTGTGATGGAAAGTGGTTACCGTCGCCTATGGATATTAGCAATACCAAAGGTGGTGCCAGCCTTGAAGTAGAAACTGGAACCTAGCTACTGATGCCGGAAGCAGCTCAAAGTTGGCATGGCGGCATACTCTAGACCAGGGGTGGTAGCCATCCAGTCGGGCAAATGCCCTACCACCTGGCTGTGGGTTGTTTTGTCGCCTCTTACGACAGGCCGCTCCAACGCAGGAAATTGTTTCTTTCTCCGTTCCTGCACGGAGTACTCTGCTATAACCACCTTAGGTTATGTTCTGGAATTAGTAGCCAGGTTGCAGTCTCACTTTAGAGAGCGGCAGCGCATTGGTAGCATATTTGGTGTTACATATTTCCATAGGCAATGGTCTGCATTCTTTACCTTTGCCTACACTACAACATCTGTGCACCCCGGTGGGGTAAACATGCTGTACTTTGTTAATCTCAATGAAATCTACGCTATCACCGTGTTTTATACAAATAAAGATATTTGAATTCGTGTTTCTTACGATGAGAGTTCTGATGGACCATTTCACTCTCCCACTATCCTGCCCTTAAAAGGTTGGCAATGCGTTGCCTTCGTCCCTGGTGTTGCGAACGTCTATTAGCGACGGTAACTAACCACTTTCCATTGGATGGGCCGTCTGCCTGTTAGTCAGCTTCCCTATAAAAGATAAGAAAAGATACGCGTACCAATGATCTCAAGTAGAAACAGAAGTCACGAATAGTGGCTTGGCCTAATACCGAATATTCGGCCAGGCTTTCGGCCGAAGCTCCGAATATTCGGCCGGACGTTTTAACTGAAGCTCCCACGAATATTCGGCCGCTATTTTGTATTAGGCCGAATACTGTGTACTATTCGGCTGAGTACCGAATACCGAGACGTAAAATTGTGAGAAAAAAAAGCATATATTGCTTAAAATTATATATATTTCCATCAAAAAGGACAGTTACACTATGTTTTAATAATATTAAATGCGTTCTTTTTAATGATTTTTATTTGATTAGGGCGCATATTAAAAGTTGGCCAAAACGTGATATCAAAATTAAAAGAAATATTAATATAGCGTTTAACACTGTTAATTTGATTTGAGCAATATGTGCGGTTCTTTTCGCAATTTGCCGAATACCGAATAGTTAAAAAAAGTGGCCTATACTGGATAGAAGCCGAATATTTGAATGAATATGCTGAGTGCAAACCTTGTTCGCTGAAAATGCGGCGTACAAATTCTCAAAATATGCTCTGTGTATAATAATGTATAACGAATGTAATTACGTCGCTATTTCTTCGAATAAAGTCTTCCTTTCTTTGAATGAATGAATATTCTTTATTGCATGTACAGACGAAATCAAATCATATATATACAATAGGAGGTCTAGTCGCCGCCTGCGATATCTTCCAAACCACCTTCACACTTATTTGTGGCATCTCTAGTGTTAGTTATTGTGTAGTATAGTTGTTCTTGTCCCGTTTTTATTAAAGTTAATAATTGATTTTGTAATGTACCCTCTTATTTCTAAAAGACACAATCGGCCATTTTCTTAATTGAATAATAATGCTATATTTTTATTTATTCTGTGATTAGCGTCTGTTTTGTATACAGTAGGTAGTTCTCTATAATTTTACATAATTTTGTGTAGGAATGTTTGTCCTTATAATGTAGTGATTGTGTACAGATTATAATTCAAAATCTCTCAATTGTATATAGACGGTATTCACTACATTTTGTTTTCATGTTGGCAGACGCGATAGATTTGCGCTGTGTTTGGTTTATTTTATTACATGTAAAACTTTAAGTATAATGTTTTATATGATATCTTGTATAAAATATTATCTGGAATTTCCAAATGTATTAAATTCTTTTCATTCATAACACTTTAATTGAAATAGTTTATCAGTGACTTCAATCCGCTATCGGTTGTGCCAATTTGCTATGTTTCTGTACTGTAAAATTGTTGGAGGGATGGCGAGGTGTTCTAAAAATGCTTGTAGAGTTTGAAAGTTAGTGTATTCAATCTGTTAAAACCGTAAGGTTATCTGATTATAAATATGTGGCCAGTTGTTGTTCTTTTAATTACCATAAACCCTTCTGAGTTGTTGTAAGTATTACAGTAGTTGAACTACCAACTTTTGTTGGGAATTTATGTAATTTTGAGCATTATGTGCGGGTTTTATTTCACAATTTGCCGAATACTGAATAATTAAAAACGTGGCCTAATACTGAATAGAAGCCGAATGTTTGAATGAATGAATGAATATTCTTTATTGATATAACAGATGAAATCAAATCATATATATACAATGGGAGGTCTAGTCGCCGCCGATATCTTCCAGACCACCTTCACACTTATTATCATGATAAAGTATGCTGAATATCGCACGGAGTGGGAAAAACGTAGGAAAGCAGACCCCGCGGTATACGCAACAATACACAATATGTGGATGGGTCATTTCAAACCTATTAATGATTAAACAAGCAAACGGTCTGGAGAGATGTGACAATTGCTAGTCGGGAATGTCTCGTGACGACCTATCGTAGCTAATTATACGCGTTGTGGATTATGTTATAGACGGAAGCGTGTTTCGCATCTATTTATGAATTATGTCGCATCTATTAATGTTTCCTATTTGGAGCACACAAACCGACAGACAAAATATAAAAACATGATATTGTAATAGTTTTTAAGCTTACGTTCTTTATTCTATTATGTTCTTGTTTATAAATTCGCTTCGTAGCTTTTAATTTTAAGTATTTGTTTTCCAATAACACTCGTCATATTTTCTTTGTTCGTTTTGTTTTGTCTATCCGTGAGTCATGAGTAACGGCCCCAGCGGAAGACCAGCGCTGGTTGAGTCAACCAGCATCATACTGAGCTAGGACCGATTTAGAACTTCATTTCTTAGTTGTATTTTCTCATTTATAAATGTTTGGGTTTGTATATAGTTCCAAATAAATATTTTTTCTTTCTCTCTGTATCAGTGGCGTGAACTTCATACTAACTAAACTAGCGAGCAAAAGGTCGAAAGCGCCATGAATTCATTGGCGTTTACGCGTTCAGTTCAAACATATTATTACTAGTACCTATGAATTAACTAGCGACCAAAAGGTGGCTCGACGGCTTTCCACACGTGGATGAAATAGCAACTCATAACCCGGATCAGGCATCGGCTTTTGTTTCAAAATATGCGGTAATATTGCTAAATTGCCATGACGACTTGTTTGTTAGGAAATTGAAACGGGCATCAAAAAAACCTCCACCGTCTTGGTAATTATTGTCCATAATCGGCTATCGCCCACCTCGTCATGTAAACGACGACATTTATCGGGATAAAAGCATCCAAAGTGTTGACCTGTGGCATAAGCTAGCTGTGTGACGAGTTTTATTTAAATTTTCACGTGATGCTCTTAGAAAGGCAAACTTGTATACGCGTGCTAGTAGTATAATTTCTAAAGGCGCTTAATATATAATTTCTAAAAGTATTCAAGTATTTGGCAACTAAAAAGCACAAAACATTATTTTTCTTAACAACAACAATAAAACTGACTTCAAAATAAAAAGCAAGAAAAAAATATTTAAATAATTTGAAGTCGGCGCCAAGTAAAAAATAACAACAAAATTGCAAAATACACCAACTTCAAGATGTTGTAGAATATATTTATTTTTTAGTATGAAGACAAATTTGTTTTTGTTATAAACAAAATTGTGAGACGCACTCTAGAAGATTTTAAACAGTAACAAGACAACTTAATTGATAGTGAGTATATCAGTCTGTCCTAAGAGGCGACAAAACAACCCACAGCTAGGTGGTATTTGCCCGTCTGGATGGCAATACCACCTTCTGATCTAGAATATGCCACCATAACAACCTTGAGCTGTGTTCCGGCATAAGTAGCCAGGTTCCAGTCTGCCGTTAGACAGCGGCAGCACATTGGTAGCACCTTTGGTGTTACAAATGTCCATAGGCGACGGTAACCGCTCTCCGTCAAATGGGCCACCTGCCTGTCTGCTAAACTCGTGCAATAAAAAAAAAAGATATGGATATCCGACATGAATTCATCTTTTATAACTTGGACCACACCCTAAGAACGGCAAACCATGACATCAGCATTGACTAACGCCCGGACACACGCGTCACACATATTTAAAGTTTTACTATAACTTAATATATTATTATTAATGCGCAAGTATAAGCACACGTGACTGCGCTAGATCATGATTGTCTGTGTATATGTTCACAGTTTACTCTGAAATTTGAAATATTTCGCAGGAACGGAAAATAATACTAATTCCTAAGTTGGGGCGGCCTGTCATAAGAGGCGACATAACAACCCACAGCCAGGTGGTAGGGCATTTGCACGACTGGATAGCTACCAACCCTGGTCTAGAGTATGCCGCCATAACAACTTTGAGTTGTGTTCCGGCATCACTGGTCAGGTTGAAGTTTCTCCTTCGAGGCCGGCAGCTCCTCTAGTGTTGCCATCAGCCTGCCTGCTGTGCTTCAGCAATAAAAACAAATATGTTTGTTTATATTTGTATTGCGAACTTGGCAAACAGGTAGATGGCCAAGTTCCGCGCAGGAACGGAGAGAGAATACAATTTCCTGTGGCCAGAGGGCCTGTGGTAAGAGGGCGACGAGCTGGCCCTAAGAGCCCTAGTCAAGATCGTGATTCCAGCGTGACTCTACCACGATTGATATGTATGTTTCGCACACCTCTACTATATTTAACGATCTCTGTGGTTGAGCGGGCTAAGGTTTTGCCGACTGACTTCACTAAAACGCTTGTGTGATATATAACGGACCACTCTGAGGCCGTAAATAGCAGAAAGTTCGTTTCTGAAATACACCATGCCAGGAATCGAACCCAAAGCCTCTGCGGTCTAGCGAGTTCGGCCGGCTAAGACTTAGCCCGCTCAACCACAGAAGCCTTCATACATACATATACACAGACATAATAGGTTGGGGAAAAAGTCTTTTCGCATATAGTATGTATGAACTTGTAATAAGATCTCTTTGGCTATACCATTTCTATCTGGCTGGTTTTGGTATCATTGAAAAGTTTTACATTTAAAGAAGATAATTCCAAATTCAAATTAGGAAAATGAGTGATTTTCATTTGTTTTTCTTATTGTTAAAATGAGTGAATCTAATGAATAAATTCGATATATTTTATAATTTTACTACAAAAAAGGTAAAAATACAATACAAGCCGCGAAAAAAATTTGTGATGTTTATGGACCTAATGCAGTATCTGTGAGAGTAGCGCAAATTTTATTTAAGCGTTTTAATCCGGAAATTTTGATATCAAAGATGCACGTCGCTCTGGTCGCCCTGTTACGGACAAAATTGATGCCTCTTTGAAAAAGTGGAGCAAGATCCGCATATTAGTAGTTACGATGTAGCTGGAGAACTAGGAATTGACCACAAAATGGTTTTGGCGCATTTAAAAAAAGCTGGGTACACGAAAAAGCTCGGTATTTTGGTTCCTTACGAGCTCACTGAAAGAAACCTAATGAACCGTGTACTCATTTGTGATTCTTTATTACGACGTAATGAAACCGAGCCATTTTTGAAGAAGCTGATAACTGGTGATGAAAAGTGGATCACGTACGACAAGAACGTGCGAAAAAGATCGTGGTCAAAGGCCGGGCAGGCTTCACAGACTGTGGCGAAACCCGGGTTAACTCGCAACAAGGTGATGCTGTGTGTATGGTGGGATTGGAAGGGCAGTATTCATTATGAGCTGTTATCGCCAGGCAGGACCATCGATACTGAACTGTACTGCGAACAACTGATGAGATTAAAGCAAAAAGTTGAGAGAAAGCGGCCGGAATTAATCAACAGTTGGGGTGTGGTTTTTCACCATGATAACGCTAGACCTCACACATTTTTAGCCAGTCAGCAAAAATTACGAGAGTTTGGCTGGGAGGTGTTAATGCATCCGCCGTATAGTCCTGACCTTGCACCTTCAAATTTTCACCTGTTTCGGTCTCTGCAGAATTCCTTAGGCAGTGTCAGGTTGACATCATGAGAGGAATACCAAAACCACTTGTCGCAGTTTTTTGACCAGAAGCCCCAAAATTTTTATAGCAATGGGATCACGTCCCTAACTACAAGATGGCAAAAAGTTATCCAACAAAATGACACCTACATACTTTAGTCAAATGTAAATAAATTTTATAAAAAACCTTTTGAATTTTTATATAAAATGCGAAGAAACTTTTTCCCCAACCTAATATATTTTTTTATTATTGCAGGAGTTCAGCAGACAGGCAGACGGCCCGCTTAATGGAAAGTGGTTACCGTCGCCTATGGACATTTGCAACACCAAAGGTGCTACAAATGCGCTGCTGCTCTCTTAAGGGAGACTGGAACCTGGTCACTGATGCCGGAACACAACACAAGGTTGTTATGGCGGCATACTCTAGACCAGGGGTGGTCGCCATCCAGTCGAGCAAATATCCTAACCACCTGGCTGTGGGCTGTTTAGTCGCCTCTTACGACAGGCCGCCCGGCCGCAGGAAATTGTATTCTTTCTCCGCTCCTGCACGGATACGTATGGCAATACAAACATACATATACTACATTATTATACACAATAGAAACGTAATGCTTCTGAACCTGAGTTTAAAGCACGGTAGTCAGCATTTGACTTGTCTTATAGCAATTGGTAACTCATTCCAGAGACGCACTGCCCGGACAGTGAGTTATTATAAAAACAGGATGGGAGCTACATACATGGCGAAATCCGTTCCTGTGGGGATGTACAATGTGTTTGACGATTATTATTATTATTCCAGCGATAAAAAAATCTATGCCCGTTTAGCCATAGCTCAGTTAGAGCAAACGGTAATGTGAATCGCGGCCAGAATGGGGTCGAATACTTGCGTACGCGCCGGTGTCGCAGGCTGTCACTTAGCGCCTACTTAGCCCCGTTGAGATTTAAACATGCAATGCCGATGCCCGTGTTCTGTATATTCGCAATTCAATCACATTTGGTCCGCGTTTTAACACGAGTTTCGTAAATTCGAAACAAGCTGACCCGTCGTGCACTTCGCTGGGCGTCAAACATTTTTACTTTTAATGAAATTATATAAAAAAATAAACATTCACCTAACTACAGTGAAACTCTATATAACGACACTGAAGGGACTATATATTTTATGGCGTTATAGAGAGTTGTCATTAAATGGAGAGAAGTCTGTTACTTTTGTCTGGCGTCTTTTGCTGCACCAGTAATTTTTTTTACTTATTCTATTCATATTTTGCGATATTAAGGCATCTTGGTGATAAAGGAAGTACTTAGAAATTTTGGTATTTCGGAATTTCTTAGAAATTTTGGTATGCATGATGCTGACAGTCGAGTTTATTACGGGCTAGAATAATAAAGCGATAAAAGTACATACACAACTGGGCAGTTTTTACTAATTATGGCAACTTAAAAGGTACTTTTTATTACTTAATTGTTGTCGTTATTGAGAGTGAGTGTAATGCTATAGCATAGAGTGTATCATTGTATGGAAGACAAGCTAAACCAACCAAAGCCAAGTGCTTTCGACGCTTAAGGGAGTTTGTCGTTAAATCAGGTGACGTTACATGGAGTTTACACTGTATATCAAACCGTTACGTCAGATATATGCAAGAAATTTGAAATAAATTGTATCGTGTTCTCCATCGTTTATATAGTATTGTTACTGCCGTCAAAGATAAGCGCACAGCTGCCTGTTGTAAGCGCAGTTCATTGCCTTCCCGGATTAGGGATTCTTTTGTGTTTTGAATTTGTAATTAAGAAAAACATGCATTGTTTTTCTATTTGTTTTATAACCATCATTAGCGTCGAACTAATTATTTATTGTTTTCGACTCTATTAGCCGTTCGCAGGTGTGCAAATTACTATTTCTCGGAAACTCAGTGCGCGCGGTCTATCTTTTTTTTGTACTGTGTAGTTAGTTTAAGACGGTGAACGAATGGAGGGGCGGGCAGTCAAGCGACGGCTACGAAACGAGTAAGACGTTTTCTAGTACTCTCGATTAGCGATATAGACGACCGACTTTGCGCGTATCAAATTGTATTCAATCGTGCAGTGTGAACTGGTTGCATCCAGTTTTATTTGTATTTGTTTTATACGTGTTTGTACAGTTGTAATAAATTCTATAGTAGTTCCAACGGCATCTTTAATTCGAATCCTGTAGCTCGTAACAGTATATTCGTTGTTTTTTTTTTAAATAGCTTCAATGTATAGACACGGCATGTTTAGAATTTTATAATATTACTTAATTTATGCCCGCGACTCCGTCCACGCTTGACTTGATATTCCCGCGGGATTCTCGGGACACAGTATCGCAGCATTGAAAAAACAATGTAAGTTGCCCTTTTAGTTGGAACTGTAATAAGCTATTTTTTATGCATCCGAACAACTTTAAACCACTCCCGGGAAAATTCCCGGGATAAAAAATATCACATATTTTGTTACATTAAATTTGCTATCGATCAGTAATAAAATCACATTCGAATATTTTTTTTTATATGGCCATTTTAAATCATTCCCAGACAATTTTTCGTGGGATTCCCAGGATAAAAAGTACCGCAGAGTTCAAGTCTAAGCATTTGCTGTCGATCAGCGATAACCACATCGAAATCGGCCCAGCAATTTCTACGTGAATCCCGAACAAGCAGACAGACAAAAAAATGGAAGAAATAAAAGACTACATACACTTTTACAATATTTATAATATTATAGACGTCAAATACCTTGTTTTCATATTTTTAAAGTGTGAAATTAGAATTTAAGTTTTTTATTGGACAATCGTCGTTCCTAACATTCCATGTTGTTCGTAGATGGTTGGTTTTCAAGAAACAACCGTTCAATCCATCATAGTAACGTTACATTTCAAAAATTCAAGGAACTCGCTACAATTTACAAAACATTCGCGTTATTATAAAACAACACTTAACTCTTTCATCTATTTTAAGATCACATAAACCAACATGATTTATAATAAAAGTACGCATTAAGGCCGCTTTCTGACTTGTCGGTGCGGGAGCGGTACGGGATCTGTAAGGTCTGTACCGAAACGATACCGCGTTGCCTTCAGCTGCTCACCTATCGGTATGTTCTCGGTATAAAATCCTGCAGTACCGAAGATGTCCTCTTCAAGTGATGACGATATTTTGGCGTGCTATTATGTTTGTGTATAACTTGAATATAAAAACGTCTACATGCCTGATAAATGTGTTTTATTAGATATCTCACTCCAAATCCTCTCTGTGACATCCTTTCTTGAATATTCAGCCAGTTTATAATTATACAATGCGGGATACTCTTCAATTTCTAGTAGTATAACGACATGAATATCTCGCTCCACCATCTTGTTTGTATGACCGTGCGCGGCAAATGTCGAGCGGCGCCCGGACACGCATCCCGAGACGCGGTAAAACGAAACGATCGCTCTCCACTCCCGCACACACCGCGCCAATTAGAAGACGCACAATGAAATATAGGCGCTCGGCAAGCTTTCGGTACCGCGTATACCGAGCGAAACGAATCCGCACCGCTCCCGCACTGACAAGTCAGAAAGCGGCCTAACGGTTTTAGGCGCGGTAATTTATTTGATTTTTATTATTCCGACGTTTCGGCCACTTTTCAGTAGCCGCGATCACGGGAGACAAAGATTTCAAGTGTCAATGAGTATTGTTAAAATTTAATGTAGCCTAACGCCAACTTGTTCATTTTCGTTATTTAGTTTTAATTTTGTTTATGGTTATTATGTAGCCTATGGAAGCCTAGTCTAATTTACCATCGCTTCGCAACATGTTATGATGAAGAGAAGCGGCGCAAAAAACTCTTCAGCAACATGCCTAGCTCTAATCTAATATATAAAATTCTCGTGTCACAGTGTTTGTAACAAAACTCCTCCGAAGCGGCTTGACCGATCCTTACGAAATTTTGTGTGTATATTTAGTAGGTCTGAGAATAGGATGTAAACTATTTTTCATAACCCTAAGTGATAAGGGTGGTCCACCTCAAAATATATTTTTTTTCTGAATATTTTTTTTTAATTTTTATGATTCGGCATTAAAAATACAACCCTAAATTTTGATAATTGATGGTACTGATCAGTTATTCCCGCCGGTGTCACTTATCACCCCGTAAACAGCACAGAGTAGGGATAAGTACAATAAGTTAGTTATTTTTTATTTAACTACCAACATATTCACTAGAAATAATGTATATGGTAAAACAATCAGCTAGTAATTCTATACATATAATAAAACTGTAGAGGTCGAATTTCTGTGCAATGAAAAAAAAAATGCTAAAAACCGAGTCGGGGGGATGTAAGAAGTGAAATAGAACTAATTTCGATTTTTTTTTAATTTCATGTTTCTCTGTTTGTACCGGCTAATCTTCGAAACGAGTGGACCGATTTAAATGAAATTATATATAGGATACTTTTGATCCCGAAAGATTAAAGAGTTCCCGTGGGACAGTTAAAAAACCGCACCACGCGGACGAAGTCGCGGGCATCAGCTACTTTTATATAATTTTCAAATGGGTCGGAGGTGAAATAAAATGAATTTTTCAATCAATTATACAGATTTATCGTCCATTTATATATTCAAAAATGTGGTTACGTATATGCCAGGGCTCTCCTTTTAGGTAGCCTTTTAACTTGGAAATTTCAAATGACACCACAGGATGTACTATCAGTTATTCCAACCACTGACTGTAAACATATTATCAACAACATACGGCATTATTAATAATTGAAAATGTATATGACTCATTGGATGATAACAATATGAGAAATCATTCTCTTTATTTGTAACTGGATTCATGACTTCATTATCATATTATATGAACTGTGTCAAGGTTGTACTTACTTTGCCTTAATCATACTTTAACTTCGTTTTCTAGGTTGCAATCAATATGACAGAGACTTCACTGAACAAGATAAAAAAATTCTAGCAAAAAAACCAAGTTCAAGAGTAACTGCAAAGCATTACGTTACGTATTTGCGGGACCTGAATTAAAATGCCGCTGGAATTATCAGGAGTTAGAAGTATATAATAACAGCCCATAAATATCCCACTGCTGGGCTCGGGCCTCCCATTATAAGGGAACGGGCAGTATACCCTCCACGCTTGTCCAAGGCGGCTTGACAGTTTTGACACATCGGTTATCTCGATATGCAGGTTTATGCGTTTTCCTTCACCGTTATTAGCACATGGTAATTGTAAAAAAAAGCACATTAGATCAAACTGACTAAGTGGTGCATGCATTCCGGCTGGGATCGATCCCGGGTCCTTTGAGTTTGGGACGCGTGCGCTAGCCATTACGCTACCACGACTTATTGTAGCGATGTAGTTAGAAGTACACTCACATAATCCACAAAACTTACAACTCTAAACCGTAAAGCAGAAAATCGTAATGACATAAATCGTTCAAAGTCCATAGTTACAAGGTACTCACTCTGAAAATACCCTAGGTAACGCATCAATCGCAGTTGAAACTCAACTACATCAATCCTGATGGACGGACCTTATACATTTGCAGAATAGACATGGCTACCCAGCAACACGCCCTCTATTCCTTGGAATTACCGAACTTGGAAGTTTAAAGGTTTCTAAGAATGTGCAATGAAATTAGAACAATAGAAGAAAAAGTATTGCTGGTGTCATACTGCCAGGCAACACAAAAGAATTAAGGAGAACAATAAGAATCACATAGAATTGAAGGGGTAATAAAACACCTGTAAAGGATTAGTATTCATTCACACCAATATAAATATTTTCCACAACATCTTGAAGTAGGTGCCAATTAAAATTTAAAAAAAAAAAGTTTTTATTCAAAATGAGTTCCACTGGAGAATACTTCTTGAAGGTCATACATATAAGTTAAAATTTTATTTTATTTCCTATTCTATGTACAAGGCTTCACAACATGTTATTGCTGTTAAGGAGAAGAAGAGGCAACAAACTCCCCAGCAACACATCTAGCTAAAAATTGTTTTTATATTTCTTTTTCTATTTATATCTGAAGTTCTTTTTTTTATAAGTTTTATACAGAGGTATGTTACAGAAGCACTTCAAAGAATTAATGGAGTTGTAACAAACAGTGCATGCTCAATAGGACAAAGACACAGTAAGACGAAAGAGGAATATTATTATTGTTATGACTGACAAAGACAAATTCACACCTGCATACCTATTTTGCACATTTTATTACCTTTCGGCATTTGGACTTCTTTTGATTACTTTGTGTTTAAAATTTGTGATTAGAAAAACAGCCCGTTGTGTATTGTAATCTGTTATGGCAGTCATTAACTAATTAACATAATCATCAAGTGTGATTCTAGGAAATTCGGTCCATGTGGCCGAGCAGATATATTGAATTTGTGCAGTATAAAGCAATGCCCGAAATGAGAGATGAGGCAGTCGGGCGATAACCACAAGCGAAGCAAGACTTGTGTACATTCGGTAATCTATTTAGTGACGGACTTTGCGCGTGTTATTGAATCGTGCTTTATGTTTGGACTGGTTGTGTTCAGTTATATTTGTACCTGTGTTATACGTGTTTGTACAGTTCTAATAACTCGAGTCCCGCAACTCGTAACATTATTGTTGTAATAATGACGAGACATAGTAAAAATTTGTACGGCAACATATCTCCCTAAATTCCTTATATGTTTGGAAATTTAAAATGTTATAGAAGAGGTTGGAGCGAGCTGCTATGTAAACGGAGTTTTAATATCATCATCTTCAACATATAAGATACTGCATTTTGCAAATTTGTTGTAATTTTTTTCTGTTTTACTCAGCACTGATTTCAAGATTTTGTTTTTGCTTTATAGTTACTATTGAAGTGAGTTTTTTTTTGTTGAATAGGTTTAGAAATTTGAACTTTAATAGACCTTTGTAATTGCCTATAATTCTTGAGGGTTGCTCCTGATTTCCTAGGGTCCACTCATCAGGCATTGACCTGGTGGCAATGGAACCAGATCAGAAGTATACTCTTTCAAATAAAATAAAAAATATTGGTCCACAATTGATGGAGAAATCATATAACAAAAGAAATACAGTTAAATTAAGGACCTCCTCCTCTTGGAAACCAGTTAAAAATTACTATTAAATATTTTGCAAATGTATGTATGTGTCAAATATTTTACTTATCATCTTATCATACTACATCAAGTACTACCAGATCTCAAACAAATTGATAAGAGATAAGAAACCAATATACTTATATTATCAGTAGAAAAATGTATGATAAGAGTTTTTATGTCATTATTGGTCTACTTATTTATTTTTTATAGCTGAAGTACAGCAGACAGGCTGACAGCCTACCCGATGGAAAGTGGTTACCATCGCCTCTCGATGCTTGCAACACCAGAGAAGTCTCCAACAGACTGCCATCCTCAAAAAATGTCATATTGAAATCTCAGATGGTAGCTCATTCCAAAACCCCGTGGTTAAAGGAGAGAAATGTTGCTTACATGAATGATGTGGCCAATATAAAACCTAAGATAACCGAAATAGGTAGACCAAACCTCAGAGTAATAGATGGTGTGGACATTAGGGATGCCACCAACAGTGTTTTGGCCAAATACTTAATAGTGAACATTTGGCCAGAGTCCTGGCCAAAGCGCAGAATATTCGACCATCTTATGTTCAGTGTAAGATATTCGCAATTTGTTTGTATTAATATTGAAACAATAATTTGTGAAGTATTTTCTAGTGTACTCTCAAATGATAGATAGACAAAATCACATTTAACTCTGTTAAAAGATTGTTTAACTATAAATTTTATTTTATTTCTTTAAAGGAACAACAAACAGCTACAATATAACATACAAAATAAAAGGTTACAATAAGATCAGGTAATAATATTGAATTAGACATTGCCTACATGAAAACATTTACAAGATTATTAATAAAAATACAAGAGGTACAAAAATATTAACAATAAGTAAAATAAGGTTATAAAAATATTTCAAAGAACATATTACAGAAAAAAGATAAATGTAAGATTACTCTTAATGACAAGCGATGTAACAAAGTTGGTAATAAAAAAGTGTACTATCAAAGTCAGTTAATACAAGCAAAACAAACCTTCTAAATTTTTGATGTTTGGTAATATATACAATTTTCAGTGATATGTGAATTTTTTTCATGGTTTGGCGTTTGGTAGTCAGCCGAATATCAAGTAGTTGAAAAGGTGACCGAATAGGCAGAATACTGAATAGCTGCGCAATATTCGTAGCATCTCTAGTAAAAATAATCATAATAATGATATAGGAAATTATGTATTTTTATATACACTATGTTTTTTCTAATAAATATATTATTACAGATTTTTTTTTTATAAAAGAATAACATTTTAATATGTTTTATTGTTCGTATATATTTAAAAAAATTTTTTGGTATAATAAAGGGATCCAGTACTCTTACTAAACCAGCACTGTTTAATTGCTGGATTATTGGGTTATGTAAAAAAATTAATAATATGTAAATAAAATACAGCATGTTGCAGTTTACTTGGCATTTTAGCTGCATTCTTTTCAAACAACAAAAGGTGCTATTGTAATAATTTTGGAGATTATACTGATGCCCATGCTGAGCTAGGCGCAAAACGAGAGGAATAGGCAGTGGTAAGGCAGTCATGAGCAAAAGGTGCTGGATTATTGGAAGTACCGGATTAGTGAGACTACTGTACATATAGGAAATATAATAAATATTATTGGATAGATAAAGGCTCACAGCTTCTGCTGGCTTGGTTACACAGAATGGATGGACAAGGGTCAGTGCTAAAAGCATACTTAGGGCGACCAGATAGCTGTCTTAAATATTGCTGGAATAATATGAGTGGAAGCCGACCAAATGTGCACAACGAAGGAAAGTGGTGTGCATTAATTTCTAAGACCAAGACTTGCTTGGTTGGGTTGGGTTGCTAAGCTAACAGAGTTAATTATATAACTTAAGCCTAAACAGACCTTCGATCTGGGATCTCAGGACTCTAATAAACCATGTGGCCTAAATCAGACAATGAAGTGTATAGAATAATAGCTTATGGCTATAAAAAATGTTCAAATCATAACAACACATTATAATAAGGCAAATCTAACATAAACACTGTAACTTACACAAGGAAAACTACATTAAATAGACCTAAAATACTCAAAACAACATCACTACCGCGAACAAGTAATCCAAAACTAGTATGGGCTTAATTAGTAACACTACTACTAATTGGTGTCACTTTAGCAATTACTAAACAGGCATTATAAAATGTTATTTATATTTTGATGTGCAATATATGTAATCATTTAGGCATGGTTTTAACTATTTATGATACAATTTAGAGATTTAGACACATTAAATTGCAATCTATAACGTGATGACAGTATTATCATGGGCCATGAGTAGTAATCAAATTACCAGTAGAGAACGTTTGCTTCAAACATTGACGAATATTGGAGCAAAACATCGACATGACTCGTAGACGTGTAGACGCGCGACAAGAATGGGGAACCCAATAAAAGTGAAGACGACCCGGCCTCGCGCAATGTATCGCGTCCTCGGTACAAAAAAAACCTGTTATTGTTAATTTACCTACTAATCCAGAGAACAGGGTTTCCGGTCGTTACATATTACGCATATGAGAGTAAATAATGTCGATTGAGTTTTTAATCATATTATAAATAGCCATCCCTTGATAATTTCACTATAATCGAGGGGAAAAAGACGATAAGTGAAAGGAGACATACCTTAGGAAAATTTCGTTCTACGTTTGAATCCGAATCTAGTAAGTCCCTATAATGAACACTTTGGCACTGAACAACAGTTCACAAAGAGTTATTTATTATGAAATATAAGTATCACCCACGATTATGGAAAACGGTATACAGTTGCGGTGGATATGCGCTAGCCCGTGAAAGACGCCATTTTGATTTCGTCAACTAAAAAACCATAGACAAAAAAATGAGCTGTTGCGTTTTATTATCACTCCTGCAAACATTAATGGAATATCTTTCCAAATGAATTATTATTCCAAATTTGTTTTTTTTTTATTGTAGATTACTATTCATATTTGTGTACTAAAATACTCAATTTCTTATTTTAATAATGTATATTATATGGAGATATATTTTAATTTAATACAGGAGCAGTCATTGTTTGTCTTTTGCATTATGATCGTTTGCTGCCATTTTTATGAAAAAAAATCTAAGTGTTTATGGTAAATAATATTGCCATATAACAATTAAATTAATATGTTAGGTGATTTAATATTCTTTTACGAATACTACTGAAGAAATTTTCTAAAAAAAGTTCTTTAGCCTAAACTGCCTAAAATGTATCATATATACCTAGATATAGCATCAAACATTATTATACAAATAATATAATTAATATGAATAATTTACACGTCAGTATTATATCTAAAATAAATTTAAATTATACACTTAATAAAATATCTCAAAATAATTAAATGTTTTTATATATTATTAGATTCTATTTATGATCGTCATCAACTCACAAAAATGTAACATAATTTTTCTTGTTACAATAGAATAATTTTACGTAAAATTGTTAACAGTATAATAGAATTAAAGTAGAAGAAAATAATAATGTAACTCAAATGAAACGTCTACTTAAATAAAATTAAACAAATTTGGGATAAGGTGGATCGGTTAGGACACCATGGATGGATGGATTATCTTGTAGCAGATGCGCCGATAGAATTTCTCGTCACGCGGCACTCAACAACATTATCCGCCGGGCTCTTGTCATCGCCGGGGTACCTGCCGTTCTGGAATCAAATTGCTTGTACCGCGACGATGGTAGGAAACCGGGTGGGATGCCGTTAGTACCTTGGAAGATGGGCTGCCCCTTAGTGTGGGATGCTACTTGCGTTGATACTCTGGCGGCGTCCCATCTTTGAAGTACGTCTACTACCGTCGGTTCTACTGCAGCCGAACAGGAGGCTCTCAAGCGCCGCAAGTACGCCACCATCGGAAATAGTTACACATGTGCGGCGTTTGAGGTGGAAACTCTGGTTCTGTGGAACCCTAACGCTTTAAAACTATATCGAGACGTCGCTGAACGTTTAGTAAACCTCTCACGCGACCAATAAGCTGGCGACTATTGTGCTCAAAGATTAATCACCGCTATTCAACGTGGTAACGCCGCCAATCTTTTGGAAATGTTCCCCGTAAGTGACAGTGGATTGGAACTAACATTTTATTTATAATTGTACCCTCTTTTTTATTTAGTTCTAGTGCTTAGTAGTTTTATGATTCTTTTTATAGTGTAGTTTAATTTGTAATATAATTTGTGGCAGAAATGATAATACAGTAAAAGTATTTTTAATACAACAAACTCTGCAATAAATATAAATTGTTATCGTCGCTTTCCAAATTCCGTTCTAAACTTAGGCTCCCGAAACTTAAAAATAGCAACATCGTATATAACATGTCAAAAAAGTTATCAAGCAGCTGTGAAGCTACGTGTTTTTATGCGAACAAATTATCGAGAAATGGCCATTTAATGGCTTTTGTTTATTAACATTCGATGTGAAACGTCTGGTTAAGATGTCGAGCCGCCGTTCTATGCTCGGTTCGGCGTTGGACGCGCTTCCGGCACCCTCAGATCCGCTTCGTGAATTATTTGAGGCTTGCAAAACAGGGGATGCTGCCCGTGTGAAAAAGCTAATTACACCTCAAACTGTGAATGCCAGGGACACTGCCGGGCGTAAATCCACTCCTCTACACTTCGCTGCAGGTGTGTTACAAATAAAAACATAATAAATATTGTAAATAAACATTGTTTTCGATCGATAACAAATGTGCATAAAGAGTGAAAGGTATCTTAGAAGTAATAAATTTTGGCGATTATTGCATAATTTGTTACGGTCTGTGGTCGTTTGTTCGTGTTTTATGACTTTTTGGGTTATTTTAACTGTTTTATGATGACGTAATTGCTTTAATATAAAGATTAAAAGACTAATTAGTGCATTGTAATAAATTCTTTGTTTATATGAACTTGATTTTTATTTATATTTGTTGCTTGTATGATTTTAGGTCTAAATGTCTTATTCTACGGAAACCGTTAGAAATATACTCCAACCAACAAACAAATTTGAAAGAAAGTTTGTTAGTTCCCATGAACAAAAAAATACTTGGTTATTTGGATTCTAATACCTATACAGTGGAGACTCGATCATCCAGACTTCAGTTATTCGCAATTATCTAGATTTGCACTCATTTTATGATTAGCATTGCAATATTTCAATAATTTAAGTAAATATGTAGTTACATTCATATGTATATAGTATCTAATGTTTGTCTAATTTGGTTGACAAGTTTTATTTGTTATCTATACATATAATAAAACTGTAGAGGTCAAACTTCTGTACAATGAAAAAAAATGCTAAAAACCGAGTCAGGGGGATGTAAGAAGTGAAATAGAACTAATTTAGATGTTTTTAAATTTTATGTTTCTCTGTTTGTCTGTCTGTTTTTACCGGCTAATCTCCAAAACGACTGGACCAATTTAAATGAAATTTTGTATGGTGGTAGCTTATATCCCTGGTCAACATATAGGATACTTTTGATCCCAAAAAGTAAAGACTTCCCGTGGGATAGTTACAAAACTGCACCACACGGACAAAGTCGCAGGCATCAGCTAGTATTTAAATATAGCTTGACAAAGCTTGAGATTTACCTAGAGGATATGTATGACTACCTGAAGAAAATCTAAGTCCCCTCCCTATAACCAAGCATGGTATTTCGAAGACCTCTGTAGTTATGAGTACATTCCCTAACATGCTCTAATGTGTACGCCACCATGTGTACGCCACCATGTGTATGCCACCATGTGTACGCCATCTAATGTGATGTTCGCTTCGCTGGCTGTTTGCAAGCGTGCTGCATGAGTTTTGGTTACAGTTACGGCTCGCAGGTGTGTACTCGGCTTGAGGTTATATCCTTCGCTTAGAATCCTTCAGGATATCAGGAAACCATTGGTACGCATGTCACATGTCATTTTTCATAACGTCAAGCCAGCCTTTCTTGGGCTTTACTGTACGACCATACAACCCACATAATTAGCCGATCTTTGTAAAACATGGCCGTACCAATGTGAGCGAGTCTCTTGCAGTTTGTCTGCTATGTCACGGACATGAAGACTGCCGCGGAATGGGAGTTCCTAACACGGTCTTTCCGTGTAACTCCATGCATCTATCGCAACATATTCATCTCCGTGACACACAGCTCTTGCTTGTGCTGCTCAAGTACAGGCTACGCTTCATTGCCATACAAAAGGACAGGTCTAATGATAGATTTATAGACCTATAGCCTCTACTCCAGAAATAAAGTAAACAAAACTTGTTTATCAACTCCAACACACGACTGGAGCTAACTCAATAAACGTTAAAAACCATGAGCACGTGTGCGGCGATAGCTGCCGAATAAGGGTTAGCGGTTACAAGAAAAGCATGTAGAGTTTATCTAACATAACAATTTAAATAGTAGAAAATACACTTAATACACTCACTAACATAAAGTAATATAATAGTACTTTCGGTAAAACTCATCCTAATAAGTAAGCTACTATGGGAGAGGTGAATATTAATATATAGATTAACAATAACAAATTAATTATAAAAAACGGTTTGACCGATTTGATATTTTTTTTCTATTGTTTGATCTAATATAGGGGCGATTTAAAAGAAAAAAAAAGCTTGACGCTTTTGTGTTAACGCCCAATAATTTCACTCCGCATAAAATTTTCATATTCTCATTTTCCAAGTGAGAGCCTTATATGAAAATATATACTTAAGGAGTAAATTCTAAAAAGTCATAAAGTACCATCTTCTTTAGGTTACGGCCGGAGGGAGGTGGTTGAGATTCTCATAACGGCCGGTGCAGCGCTCCAAGCGAGAGACGACGGCGGCCTGCAGCCCCTCCACAACGCGTGCTCGTTCGGGCACGCGGATGTCGTGAGAGCCCTACTCGCCGCTGGGGCTGCGCCGGCGGCCAGGGACAACTGGGGCTACACGCCACTTCACGAGGCTGCAGCCAAGGGCAAGGTTGATGTGTGCATTGGTAAGTAAATTCGAATACAAAATAAGTTTCACTGGAGAACACTTTTTGAAGGTCATACATATAGGTTTAAATTTAATTTTACTTCCTAGTTTATGTACACCGCTTCACAACGTGTTATTGCTGTTAAGGAGAAGAAGCAGCAACAAACTCCCCAGCAACAGAAATTGCTTTTCTTATTTATCTAGGTCAAACTCTTTTTTTGTTTTTAATAAATTTTATACAGAAATATGTTACACAATTACTTTTCGAAGAATTAATGGGAGTAGTAGGTAACAGTGCATACTCAGTAAGACAAAGATGCAATACAAGCAAAGAAAAATATTATTATAGTCAAGGTAGCGAAGTCCGTCAGTGGGGGAACTCCATACACCTCTCATTATTTCCGTGTTTGAAAAGAAATGACCATATACAAACCTACCCCACTAACGGACTTCCCCACCTTGACTATACAGTTATATTTTATATAAACAATAATAGCCCATAAACATTTCACTCCTGGGCTCGGGCCTCCCACTTTTGGGGAATGGACAGTATACCCGCCACGCCTTTCCAAGGCTTAATCTGGTAAAGTGAGAATAATACAACATACCAGTGTTCTTATCAAACTTCTTGTCCATCCAAAGGTTGTCACGAAGAAATCACTAATAGCGATAAGACCGCCTATCTATATATATATAATTCTTCTGTATGTGTGTTGACAGTGAACTCCTCCTAAACGGCTGGACCGATTTTGATGATATTTGTCTTGTGTGTTTAAATGGGTCCCCGGATGGTTTAGATTCACAATTGGAACCGGTAGGTGGCGCTGAGATCTGGTTCTAAAATCCTCCTAATCATCTGGACCGATTTTGTTTTTGTGTGTTTGAGTGGGTTCCCGGATGGTTTAGATTCCCAATTAGAACCGGTAGGTGGCGCTGAGATCGGGTTCTAGAATCCTCCTAATCACTTAGACCGATTTTGGTGATTTTGTTTTTGTGTCATGAAACAGTCTTTTAGGAATTCAGAAAATATGGCGGTACGAAGTTCGCCGGGTCAACTAGTTGTGTTGTAAAATATTATTTCTGTTAACTGTTATCTTTTAAAACACAAAGCATATTTCATTCATTCATTCAACTTTTAGCTTCTTTATTTTTCGTTGAACTTGTTTTACGGCACGATCCAGGATGTCTAGCAACGAAGGTGCGCTTTTGTTACCTTTGCTCCGTGCAGGAATGGAGAAAGAACACTAATTCCTGCGGCCAGGCGGCCTGTCGTAAGAGGCGACAAAACTACCCACAGCCAGGTGGTAGGGCATTTGCCCGACTGGATAGCCAATCACCAACCAACCCTGGTCTGGAATATACCACCATAACAACTTTCGAGTTGTGTTCCGGGCCACAGTTGGGCCTTCAGCCTGCCTGCTGTGCTTCAGCAGTAAAAAAGTAGAAGCATTCAACTCTTGCTGAAGATACAACAAAGAGGTTACGTTCTTTTATAACTAGATGTCGCTGTACGGTTTTGTTGCGCGCTACTCTTTCATAACT
The DNA here is from genome assembly GCA_039645545.1 of Dendrolimus houi. NCBI lineage: Eukaryota > Metazoa > Arthropoda > Insecta > Lepidoptera > Lasiocampidae > Dendrolimus > Dendrolimus houi. The sequence continues at coordinate 3,084,491 of CM077145.1, forward strand.
ACGTACTGTAGTTGACCTATCATCATTCTACGTTCTTCAATCACAGACAGACAAATTTTCGTTTTTACTAAAACTAGCTGTGTCCGCGACTTTATTTCGCGAGTTTTTGGGTGGGCAAAGTCCGTTGGGCAAAGCCTCAATTAATCTTAATTCGTAAACATTAAGAAACTTAAAAGTAGGCTGTAGGCGCTGTACTCGGCTGTACCCTGTATCGGTATTTGCTTGAGGTTGTGAAGTTGGGGCTTCATCTGTGTTACATAGAGTACATCTATAATATTATAAAATTCTAAACATGCCGTGTCTGGACATTGTAGCTTTAAAAAAAAAAAGACACTATTTAAACGATGGAGAACACGATGCATTTGTTTTTATTTCTTGACAGTTTGTTTGTTCGGGATTCATGTAAAAACTACTGGGCCGATTTCGATGCGGTTTTCGCTGATCGACAGCAAATTCTTAGACTTATAATACTTTTTATCGCGGGGATTTTTCTGGGAATGATTTAAAATGACCAAATTGAAAAAAGGAATCAATGTGATTCTTTCAGTGATCGATGGGAAATTTTGCGTAATAAAATGTGTGATATTTTTTATCCCGCGAATCCCGTAGCTTATTTCACTAACACGATAGCTTACGTTCTTTTTAAAGACTGTGTCCCGGGATTCCCGCGGGAGTTTCAAGTCAAGCGTGGATGAAGTCGCGGGAATATCGTAGTTGTATATATAAAGATTCAGCTTCTGGCTGAATGCGGCTTCTAAAATAGCGTTATTTTTAATTTTATTACAGTGTTAAAAATAATGCCGTTAACGAATAGCCACATTAATATTTATACATAGGTTATCTGTCAATATATAGCGTCATTGACAATACCGCAACTTAACTAACGTATCAAACCCGTCGCCATCATCATCATCCGAGCGTTAATCCCGGTTGCGATCGGAGCGTTGACTCCGACGCCCAGGGTCCGTTTTCTTACTTTCTCTACTCCACATCGCGCGGTCTTCAGCTTTCCCTGTTTAAAGACCATTGGTATACATGTCATCCTTCACAACGTCAAGCCAGCATTTCTTGGGCCTTCCTCTTCGACCGGGACCCGGTGGAGGCGGCATGCCTAGACATTTGTTCCGCACATAATAAGCCGTTCTTCGTAAAACGCGGTCGTACCAGCGTAAGCGACTCTCTTGCGGTTTGTCTGCTATGTCACGGACATGAAAGTGCCGCGGTCTTTCCGCGTCACTTCACACATTCACCGCAACATATTCATCTCCGTGACGCGCAGTTCTTGCTTCTGTCGCTCAAGTGCAGGCCACGCGTGAAACGTGTCTACATGAAAGGGACTATATCTGCCTATATTACGCGTTGAAATTAAACATCGCTATGTTGAGGCCTTTTTAGATTTTTGCTTAAGAGTAGTTAGCAAAGTTGTAGAAAGAAACAAAACTGCAGGTAGTTATGTATACATTTATAATATATTTAGTTATCTATGCATACGTATTGTTACGAGTCGCGAGACTCGAATTAAAATGCCGTTAGAATTACTATAGAGTTTATTAGAACTATACAAACACGTATAACACAAGTCCAAACGTAATGCAGAAGGTCGTAATTCCATAAAACGCTCAAAGTCCGTCACTAAAAGTTGCCCGATTGTAGTACACACGTCTTGCTTCGCTCGTGGTTATCGCTCGACTGCCTCCTCTCACCATCAAGCCATCGTTTTATACTGCACAAATGCAAATATGTCTGCCCGGCAAGCGTCGACGTAATTTCCTAGAAATCGTAATCCGCACACCTGTCTAATTATGCCTGCAAACGGCCATAAACAAGTACAATAGGCTGTTCTCCACAATAACCAATAAATAAGTAAACAAAAGAAGACAATCATAAAAGAATTACAATTAGTTCAAATGCCGACAGGTAATAAAATATGTTTTTATGCAGGTGAATTTTGTTTTTGTCGGAACTTAAGTTGTAACAATATAATAAAACTGTAGGGGTCGAATTTCTGTACAATGATAATAAAATGCTAAAAACCCAGTCAGGGGAATGGAAGAAGTGAAATTGAACTAATTTAGATTTTTTTAAATTTTATGTTTATCTGTTTGTACCGGCTAATATCCGAAACGACTGGACCGATTTAAATGAAATTTTGTATGGTTGTAGCTTATATCCCTGGTCAATATATAGGATACTTTTGATTCCGAAAAATTAAAGAGTAACCGTGGGATAGCTAAAAAAACTTTAACCACGCGGACAAAGTTGCGGTATAAGAATAGGGTAGTATGTAAATCTAAAATTAATTCCAAAAAACAAACAGCACAAAAGTGTATTCGTAAGTAAGGCATAGAAATAAGATAAGTATGAGAGGAAATAGATGTAAAATAAACAAAATAATAATTTAATAGTAATACAATACACATATAATAAAAACTTCAAAAAGAGCACTAAGCCCGGGCAGTCCCGTTCGCCTGGAGAGAGGAATTAAAATACAACGACCTATATCTGAGGGTCTAAAGCGGTCGCCTTTGGAGAATTACTTAGTGAAATTGACACCCAGACACGTGTCTAGAATACTACGGATAACGACACAGATAACGTTAAGTGTGTTTTGTTTTGTTGCGGTGTAGCGTTGCTGCAACACGGCGCCGATCCGAACATAAGGAACACCGAGGGAAAGACACCGCTCGATCTAGCGGACTCCGCTACCAGGCCTGTGCTCACAGGTAAATATCCTTTTTCAACACATTTGCTTAAAATAGTAGATTACACGCTTTCCTACTGGTGGTCTTCTTCCTCTTGTTCATTTGAGGCGACGAGGAGGTTGGGGCCTCGAGGAAAGCCTCTTTGCCCCGGCTTCTACACGACGAACAACTACCCGTCGGTGGCGGGGTTTGGAGTTATTTGAGCCTTCCTAAAGGTGGTATCTCAATGGCTCTCGTTGGCCAGTCTGCGGCATCCGATGGCCTTATCAGTTCCATTGTTACACGAGAGGTGAAAGTCACCTATTTAGGCATGCGATAGTTTTGCGCACGAGCGTTGCGAGGGCGCTAATAGTTCGAGTGCCTAAATAGGCCTTTCACCTGAGGTTAACACTCTGCTTTTCATTTTGAATATGAGGAAAATTAATAAGAATTGATAAGTTAAACAACAACTTCTCTAATGAAATCAGGCGTTAAATCAATATCTAAATGCGATGAACTCGTTTAATACGTCGCATATGAAACGTCAAGTACATTTCTTTCTCTGGGGCATTCTACCAGCCAGTATTTTAATGTCACTACTGTTGATAGTAAATATTTAGCTCAAGTTTATGTAAATTAATTAGTAATTTAGTGAAAAGTAATTTATAAGTATAAATGGTGTTACGCAATTGTTGATATTAGTTTGAAGTGATAACTTCTTATGGGAGGGTAAACCACTTCGTTACGTAACGCGTTACAGCGCCAGTCTGTCTGTCTTCCCTTTCTCTCACGCATACGGCAGCGGTAGGCAGGCTCTTCCTCTCTCACTCTAACCCACGCGCTATATACATAGAATTTAAGTAATAACCTAAGCTTTTCTCAAGTTAAACAATTTCAATATTAAATAGTTCAACTTAGATTAGTTTAAGTTATCACTTCTGTCGGGCGTCCCGAGACGCACAAGTTTTTTTATTATACAATTTACCAGTGGCTGTAACAAGAGTTGTGACATGAGTCGCATGTGTTATCTATGGTATCAGGTACTTTGCAAATTTTTTGACAATAGGGGAATTCGTTTCCCGGGGACGAAAAGTACTGTTTTCATCCCTGTGATGATGTGAGAAATGAAAAATGTATTCTCGAAGCCTGTAAAAGCTCGAACTATCAATCCAAGGATTAACCAACACGAGCTGGTAAGTGTCCGAATTTATTTGAAATGTAAAGATTTATTGGGCTTTTACCATCAGAGAGTGGTGACCAATACTAGTTGGTAAATTGTTGATTTTGGGAATGAAACAAGTAATAATCATTTGTTATAATTGTCAGTTTAAGATCTACATAATCTTAATTATCATTTGGTACTTATTATTAATTCTACTATTATCAGTAGTAAAATGAAGGCATACTGTTAAAACATCTTCTTTCTCTTCTTCTCCTTTTCTTGTTTTTAATAGTTTAAAATGTTAAATTATCCTCTCACAAATAACCACTGTTTATAATAGCTTATGTTGATCTAGTTAATTAGAAGCTTCAACATTTACCAACTCGTGTTGGTTATTTAAAAAAATAAAGGAACAAAAATATACATAAAATTACACTAATATACTATATGTTATTTTATCCGTGCAGGAACGGAGAAAGAATACAATTTCCTGCGTTGGGGCGGCCTGTCGTAAGAGGCGACTAAACAACCCACAGCCAGGTGGTAGGGCATTTGCCCGACTGGATGGCTACCACCCCTGGTCTAAAGTTTGTCGCCATAACAACCTTGAGTTGTGTTCCGGCATTAGTGACCAGGTTCCAGTCTCCCCTAAGAGAGCAGCAGCGCATTTGCAGCACCTTTGCTGTTGCAAATGTCCATAGGCGATGGTAACCGCTTTCCATCAAGTGGGCCGTCTGTCTGTCTGCTGTACTCCTGCAATAAAAAGAAAAAAAATGTTGAAAATATCAAAAGTGTGAATAATAAAATAACAGAAGATTGTTTGACGGACTTAAATTTAATCGGCGAGAAATAAAAAAAAATGCAGTTTTTTTTTACCAAACGTCTACTCGAACAGTAGTAAAAATATTAACCCTAGTTTGATGATATCTCGTTCAATGAATCATTTATTCATCAGCAATCAAATAATCAATAGTTTTGGCACCGTTACGGATAGAGTTGGGTAGGACTTGATTTTAAAATGAGTTTGTAAGAGTAACGCGACATTTTGTACTGAACCAGTACAATGTACCACTTCATATAAGGAGAGGATATTTGTATAGTTTGTACAGCGGCAGTACATTTGAAGTGATGAGGCCGGTGAGCGTCATTCCCTCATTTGTCCCGTACAAAACTTCTAGTTCGGAAATGTTCGTTAAGAATCGGATGTGATCGGCCTCGGTCACCTCATTGTACTAGCAGTCGTACATGCCATGCTTGTCCCTCTTTATCATATGAATATCCGTAGAGGCGTTATTGTACTGTTGTCCTCGTTCCTTCCTCTTACATTTGCCGCGTGTGTAGTAGTGGGACAATATTTTTGAAGTAGTACAAATTTAAATTTTGAGCCGTATCAGTACAAATCTATTTTTTACGGGACAAACTTACTGTACGTGTACTACTCATCACCAGTTACGAAGCAGTCCGTGCACTATTTAGATAACTAATGTTTAGGGTTGCATCCCCAAAATCTCCCTTCTGGTTACCTGGCTGACACATGATAAGCACGGACATGTGCTTCCAGGTGAATACTGCGCAGCGGACGTGCTAGAAGCGGCTCGTTCAGGCGCCGACGACAGACTAGCTTCTCTCCTCACCCCGCTCAACGTCAACGTCCACGCGAGCGACGGGAGGCGGTCCACCCCCCTCCACTTGGCGGCCGGATACAACCGGGCGAGGGCCGTGAGGCTCCTGCTGCAGAGGGGGGCCGATGTCCATGCCAAAGATAAGGGGTGAGTTGAATAATTATTCCGTGTTATATAACTCATCCCGAGTTAAATAATTTTTCATACTACAGGGGTGAGTTGGATCATGTCTCATATTAGAGAAGTGAGTTGCTGTAAAAAAGCGCCGATATCTATGCCAAGGAGGGTGAGTTATCTTATACTAATATATAAAGCTGAAGAGTTTTTTGCTTGAACGCGCTAATCTCAGGAACTACTGGTCTGATTTGAAAAATTCCTTCAGTGTTAGATAGCCCATTTGTCGAGGAAGGCTATATATATATCATCACACTAAGACCAATAGGAGCAGAGCGGGAAAATCGGGGGGTTTTCAAAACAAATTCCACACAGACGACGTCGCGGGCACAGCTAGCATTAGTATAAGATGGAGAATACGGTGCGTTTTTTTTTAAATTTCTTCTCTGTTTGTTCGGGATTCACTTAAAAATTACTGGGCCGATTTCGTTGCGGTTTTCGCTAAACGACAGCTAATTCTTAGACTTAAACTTTTATCCTGGCAATACCGCTGGAATGATTTAAAATGGCCGTAAAATCTGTCATATTTTTTATCCCAGGAATACCGCGGAAAAATTTCCCAGAAGCGATTTGTGTTAGTTCCGCTGCACAAAAATTCGCTTATTCCGTCAGTTTTCACTAAAACGATAGCCTACATTTATTTTTCAAATGCTGCTGTATTTTTGTACCTGGAATCCCGCGGAAATTTCAAGTCAAGCGTAGACGAAGCCGCGGGCATATCCTAGTATAGAATAAAATGCAATACTCGTGCTAGAAGCGTCTACTCTGGCGCCGATGACATACCAACTCAGCCGTCGTCATACACGAAAATGAATGAAAACCGTTAATCTCCCTTCTCTTGTCAGCTCGATACGACCGGGCAAAGGTCGCGAGGCTCCTGCGACAGAGAGGGGTTGTATGTACATGCCAAGGAAATGGGATGAGTTATATCATTATTCGTACTACAGGGATGAGTTGTATTATTTTCCATATAATATTATAGGGTGCGTAGCTGTGGAGAGTGCCAATATCCATGTCAAGAATAATTGTTGAGTTGCATCATGTTCATGTTATAGGTGTAAATTGAATCATGCCTCATATTATAGAGGTGAGTTGCTGCAGAGGCCTGATGTCAATGCCAAAGATAGTGTTGCGTACTCTATTGTTATACAGAGTTGTGCACCTTTTAAAATATATTTCTCTATACATTTTAACGTTTGTTTGTCTCTGAATTATTATAATGTTTTCCATCAATGATCTAGAAAAGTAGATGTCGCCCATTTCACAAAAAAATGCCACTATTTCCATCATATAACTTTTCATTTATTGGATAATCTTCACAACAAGGGGTGAGTTGTATCATGGTTTGTATTATAGGGGTGAGTTGAATAATTGTGTTTCGTATTTAATGTTTATTTCTGATAAGAATTAAATTAATGTTGAACACTTTATCCTAAATTAATGAATGAATGGTAGATGGATGATGATGATCGAGGCGACCGGACGGCAAGCGACGCAGGCTTCGCGCGTGTCGTGTAAATTCCGACTGCTTTGGCTGGCCGCGCGCTGGGCAATCGACGCCCGCGCATTGTTCTATCTATACATATAATATTTCAGCAGTGTTGATTGACCTTGAACGTGCCGTTTAGTACAGTGGTGCTGATTATACCCGTTGCTGTTGTAGCACCTATCAATAAATACATTTGCTAAGGGGTGGTTGATTCAGAGCGCGACTACTGCGCCGCCACACCCGACAATAACACTCTATATAGCATTACACCCACTCTCAATAACGACAACAATTAAGTAATAAAAAGTACCTTTCAAGTTGCCAAAATTAGTAAAAATGCGCAGCTGTGTACGTTCTTTTATCGCTTTATTATCCTAGCCCATAATAAACTCAGCTGTCGGCGTCATGCAAACCGAAATTTCTAAGTACTTCCTTTATCACCAAGATGCCTCAATAAAATAAGTAAAAAATACAACAAAATTACTGGTGCAGCAAAAGACGTCAGACAAAAATAACAGACTTCTCTCCATTTAACGACAACTCTCTATAACGCCATAAAATACACAGTACCTTCGGTGTCGTTATATAGAGTTTACACCGTATATATCTGACTGTCAGCTCCTTATATTTTGACTATCACGTACTCAATTTCGATTTCAGCGGTCTGGTGCCTTTGCACAACGCGTGCTCGTACGGCCACTACGAGGTGACCGAGCTGCTGGTAAGGGCCGGCGCTGACGTCAACGCGACGGATCTCTGGGCTTTTACACCCTTGCACGAGGCCGCTAGTAAGGCGAGGCTCGAGGTATGTGTACTGTACCTTATTTTAGTCTTATATTGCAAGATGGAAAGTGATTTTAAGACTTTAATTAATTTTTTTTTTAATAATAGTAATGGGTTTAGTTGTTTTGAATAAATTAATCGCGTGATGTAAGTATTTTCCTATTATTAATTGTTGACATTTATTCACATTAAGTCATGGTGATAATCGACGTCTTATTTTATTTGTTACCTTATTTTTAAGATTTCTTGTCTCTCAGATAGAACTTAAGCTAAGTTATATCTCAAATCATTACATTTCTTTGGTCCAAAAGCCCCCGTTTCCTTTCGTGAATTCAATCTGGAGACTCTGTGTAACCCTCGACCAAGCTATCTTGACTAACGCGTAGAATTCGGCCTCTCCGCCCGCATACGGCGTACCTCCTAGTACCGTTCGCAGCTTTGATACGCTCACACGTGTTGCACTCGTCATTTCTGTACATAATTGTTTTATTATAATCTCTTTGTTGGTTATTAAGTCTAATTAATAGTTCTTTTTTTACCGTTATCTTGTTATTATTACATATACATATTTATACTCCTTTATCATATTTTTACTATCCCAACAAATATTTTTATTCTTTTGATCATATCAAAAAGAAAATAAACAGTATTACAAAAATCAGTTATCTACTTATGAATTAGGTTTAGTTGTGAAAAAGAGAATTAGATGAACAAATTGATTTTTTTTGCAATCGATACTCGTCACGGTCGAGTGCACATCTGCCATTCGTCTACTTGGCGTGGTCGGATAGTATAAGTCCCCTACGAGTACACGATTGGCTCCTAATCAGAGCTAAAATGTAGGATCGGTACTTGTGCAAGTTGTAAATTATTGTTAATTGATTCCACCATGTGCGTTTCAGGTGTGCTCTTTGCTGCTAAGCGAGGGCGCGGACCCCACCCTGCTGAACTGCCATGGAAAGTCAGCCCTGGACGTCGCACCAACGAGAGAACTCCAAGAGAGATTGGCATGTAAGTCCTCATAAGATCCATACTTATATATATATATATCTCTCATAACAATTTACAAATAATAAATACATGTTGTGTGAGACTGGTGCCTAATGTAGATCTGTAGTAAGGTCACCAGTGCTCCACCCCATGGCTAAATACATACTATCTGTAAGTATATTAGTGTGTGTGCTAGCGTACGTGAGTGCGTGCGTATGTGTGAGTACGTAACTTATAGTATATTTTAACGATTTTCAGTGCAAACCTTCCTTTTGGCGTGAGACCAAAACGACCCTTTATTAAATAATGATAATAATAATCGTATACATTTGTGTGTTTGGTGTCGTTTTTTCGTTTCATCGAGTTTGAAAACACAACGTTTCTATAGAAGTTCCACTTCAAAGGTACTGTTATACAGCCGAAGAGATGAGTTTGATTCTAAGAGTTGACATGTGTCGTTTCAGTCGAGTACCGCGGCCACTGTCTGCTGGAGGCGTGTCGCCTCGCTGAACCGGCGAGGGTCAAAAAGCAACTGTCGATGAACTCAACGCAGCACCAACATCAGGTCAGTATAAATTCAATGAAGAAGTATCATGTCAATCTCTTAGCAAGGAAGTATTAGAAAGAAAGAAACAAAAAGATTTATTTAGAACTACAATGTAAAACCACTTAAATTATTTAAAAAAAAACAAAAAAATCGAAATGTGTATCGGGACACAGTAGAAGTGAAACTTCAACGGACAAGTGGAAAAACAAATGGCATGAAATTTTAACTTGAAGTTTTATGGGCAGGTTTTCAAATTGGACAAGTACAGGAAGGACCTTTAGGACTCTTTTTATACGGTCAAAATTGATGCCATTTTTGAAAAAGTGGAGCAAGATCGGCATATTAGTAGTTACGATGTAGCTGGAGAACTGGGAATTGACCACAAAATGGTTTTGGCGCATTTGAAAAAAGCTGGGTAAAGAAAAAAGCTCAATATTTGGGTGCCTCATGAGCTCACTGAAAGAAACCTAATGAACCGTGTACTCATTTGTGATTCTTTATTACGACGTAATGAAAACGAACCATTTTTGAAGAAGCTGATGACTGGTGTTGAAACGTGGATCACGTACGACAAGAAGGTGCGAAAAAGATCGTGGTCAAAGGCCGGTCAGGCTTCACAGACTGTGACGAAACCCGGGTTAACTCGCAACAAGGTGATGCTGTGTGTGTGGTGGGATTGGAAGGGGCTTATTCATTATGAGCTGTTACCGCCAGGCAGGACCATCGATTCTGAACTGTACTGCGAACAACTTATGAGATTAAAGTAAAAAGTTGAGAGAAAGCGGCCGGAATTAATCAACAGAAGGGGTGTGGTTTTTCACCATGATAACGCTAGACCTCACACATCTTTAGCCACTCAGCAAAAATTACGAGAGTTTGGCTGGGAGGTGTTAATGCACCCGCCGTATAGTCCTGACCTTGCACCTTCAGATTTTCACCTGTTTCGGTCTCTGCAGAATTCCTTAGGCAGTGTCAGGTTGACATCATGAGAGGAATACCAAAACCACTTGTCGCAGTTTTTTGATCAGAAGCCCCAAAATTTTTATAGCAATGGGATCACGTCCCTACCTACAAGTTGGCAAAAAGTTATACAAGAAAATGACACCTACATACTTTAGTAAATAAACTTTATAAAAAAACCTTTTGAATTTTTATATAAAATGCGAAGAAACTTTTTCCCCGATCTAATATTTCACTGACTTTTTACACTTTACAAGCATTTTTAGAACACCTCGCCATCCCTCCAATAATTTAACAGTACATGAAACTTAGCAAATTGGCACAACCGATAGCGGATTGAAGTCATTGATAAACTATTTTAATTAAAGTGTTATGAATGAAAGGTATTTAATACATTCCTGTTTGGAAATTACAGATAATATTTTATACAAGATGTCATATAAAACACTAGCTGAACCGTGCCCACTTCGCTCGGCATCAGAAAAAATACTTATTATGTATGTGAATCACACTCAAATATACCCTATGTCACTCAGGAATAATGTTTGTTTGTTTGAACGCGCTAATCTCAGGAACTACTGGTCTGATTTGAAAAATTCTTTCAGTGTTAGATAGCCCATTTATCGTGGAAGGCTATGTATCATCACGCTAAGACCAATAGGAGCGGAGCACCAATGACGAATGTTTCAAAATCGGGGTGTTTTGAAAACAAATTCCACGCGGACGACGTCGCGGGCACAGCTAGTATATATACTATGAATAAAATTTAAATATAAATAATATTGAATTGACTTGAATAATGCGGAACTCTTGACGAGTCTGGGAGGATGTTTGGCCCGTCAGATTGGTCTGGCTCATTGGAAAATATTTTAAAATATTATACTTGATAATAATAGGTTGGGGAAAAAGTTTCTTCGCATTTTATATAAAAATTCAAAAGGTTTATTTTATAAAGTTTGACTAAAGTATGTAGGTGCCATTTTGTTGGATAACTTTTTGCCATCTTGTAGGTAGGGACGTGATCCCATTGCTATAAAAATTTTGGGGCTTCTGATCAAAAAACTGCGACAAGTGGTTTTGGCAGTCCTCTCGTGATGTTAACCTGACACTGTCTAAGGAATTCTGCAGAGACCGAAACAGGTGAAAATCTGAAGGTGCAAGGTCAGGACTATACGGCGGATGCATTAACATCTCCCAACCAAACTCTCGTAATTTTTGCTGAGTGGCTAAAGATGTGTGAGGTCTAGCGTTATCATGGTGAAAAACCACACCCCTTCTGTTGATTAATTCCGGCCGCTTTCTCTCAACTTTTTGCTTTAATCTCATCAGTTGTTCGCAGTACAGTTCAGTATCGATGGTCCTGCCTGGCGATAACAGCTCATAATGAATACTGCCCTTCCAATCCCACCATACATACAGCATCACCTTATTGCAAGTTAACCCGGGTTTCGCCACAGTCTGTGAAGCCTGACCGGCCTTTGACCACGATCTTTTTCGCACGTTCTTGTCGTACGTGATCCCCTTTTTATCACCAGTTATCAGCTTCTTCAAAAATGGTTCGGTTTCATTACGTCATAATAAAGAATCACGAATGAGTACACGGTTCATTAGGTTTATTTCAGTGAGCTCATGAGGCACCCAAATATCGAGCTTTTTTGTGTACCCAGCTTTTTTCAAATGCGCCAAAACCGTTTTGTGGTCAATTCCCAGTTCTCCAGCTACATCGTAACTACTAATATGCCGATCTTGCTCCACTTTTTCAAAAATGGCATCAATTTTGTCCATAACAGGGCGACCAGAACGACGTGCATCTTTGATATCAAGAATTCCAGATTGAAAACGCTTAAACCAAATTTGCGCTACTCTCACAGATACTGCATTAGGTCCATAAACATCACAATTTTTTTTCGCGGCTTGTGTTTCATTTTTACCTTTTTTGTAGTAAAATTTTAAAATGTAACGAATTTCTTCATTAGATTCACTCATTTTAACAATAAGAAAAACAAATGAAAATCACACATTTTCCTAATTTGAAATTGTCTTCTTTAAAATTAAAACTCTTTAATGATACCAAAACCAGCTAGATGCAAGTGGTATAGCCAAAGAGATTTTATTACAAGTTCATACATACTATATGTGAAAAGACTTTTTCCCCCAACCTATTATGTTAAAACCGTAAGGTTCTCTGGTTATAAATATGTGACCAGTTGCTGTTCTTCTGATTACCCCCGAATGAATGAATGAATGAATGAAAACTCTATATTGTTCACCATAAACTTAAATCTAGACAACTCCTCTTCTCAATTCAATTTCAATTCGCTTCTGAGTTGTTGCAAGTATTACACAAGCTAATCACATTCACATTGTGTATGATAATGTGTTTCAGAACTCCCAACCGTCCTCGTCCGGCAGCAGCCACTCGTTGCCCGGTGAGTGCAACCTGGAGACCCTGGTTAACTTCCAGCACCTCGGCACCGGTGACAGGGCTCTGCACTGCGCAGCCGCCAGCGTATACCCAAAGAGGAAACAGGTATATTTCACCAATATTGGTTCCACTTTCCATCAGGTCGAACCACTATCCGTGCAGGAACGGAGAAGGAATACGATCTCCTGCGTTCGAGTAGAGGCGGCAGAATAACCAACAGCCAGGTGGTAGGGTATTTGCCCGACTAGATGGGTACCACCCCTAGTCTAGAGTGCCGCCATAAGAACCTTGAGTTGTGTTCCGGCATTAGTGGCCAGGTTCCAGTCCGCCTTCCAACAACGCTTGCCTCGGGTGGTTTCCATCAGGTCGTCAAACTGTCTGCCGTCTTCCAGCAATAAAAGAGTATTCTTCTCCCTCTTTCAGGTGATGGAGATGCTGATAAGGAAAGGTGCGAGAGTGAACGAGAAGAACAAAGAAGGTCAGACGCCATTGCACGTGGCCACGGAGCATGCGCATCTGGACGCCATGGACCTACTTCTGAGGCATGGTGAGTCTTCTCTTCTTCTTCTGTAACGGCCTCAAAGAAGAGTGCTTGCATTTGCTAACTTATTTCACTGCAATTCTGGTTCTATTCCCGGCATGGCAAATTGTTGATTGAAAATTTTGTCTTTTTATTTTACCTCCCATGCTTTTTAATATTATATAAAACTAGGATATGCCAGCGACTTCGTCCACGCTCGACTTGAAATTTCCATGGGATTCTCGGAATAAAAAATGTCGCACATTTTATTACATAAAATTTCCTATCGATCAGTGAAAAAATAACTTTTGATATGGTTTTTTTAATCTGGCCATTTGAAATAATTCCCGCGGAAGTCCCATACTAAAAGTAGCGCAGATTTTAAGTCTAAGAATTTGCTGTAGATCAGCGAAAACCGCATCGAAATCAGCCCAGTAGTTTTTACATGAATTCCGAACAAACAAACAAGAAATGAAAAAAATTTGCATTTGTTCTCCATCGTTTAAACAGTGTATTCCAGTAGATTTTTTAGATAGCTACTATGTACAGACACGGCATGTTTAATATTTATGAAATTATCACGCAAGTAAACGAGCCGCAAAGTGACGAGTGAATTCGGCAGCGAAAGTATGTACATGCCGTGTTCTAATTTGCCTCCAGTAGGAAGTTAAGTACTATTGCAACTAGATGTCGCTGTACGTTTTTGTTACTTGCCACTCTTTGATACGTCTAATAAAATCACTTGTGTTTGAGGCTTTCCCTACTTCAGTTCAATATTTCGCCCGTTCTAGTTTTATTACCGCGACTTTAGTTCGCATATTTTTGATAGGTAATGTCGATTAGACAATGCCTGAATAGTAAATATATCAGTCTTTTAGGGAAAAGCTTACGATGTTTTATGTATATAACATGAGGTAGAGATGAGTTATAATAGGTCGATTTAAATATCTGTTACTCCTAGAGGTGAGTTATAAGAGGTCAATTTAATTATCTGTTACTCCTGTTACTGTTATCCAAAAATAACAGCATTGATTATCTGTTATTAAATAACATACTGTTATTTATTTTTATTGGAACGAAGTTCCTTTATGCGGCTTGCGGTAAAGTCTACACTACACTCGCATAGAGTTCTTGCGAGAAATTCTTGCGTTCTCAGATCCAAGATCTCGCGGACATTCTCGCGAGAATGTGTGAGAGGGAGAGAGATAACACTTTATTGCACACCAAAATATACAATTACAAAAACAGACCATATTTACAATATTTTCTAGGCAATACAATAGGCGGCCTTATCGCTCAAAGCGATCTCTTCCAGGTAACCCAAATGAAACAAAAAATTTGAATCGGGCGATATAGGTGGTGCAGGAAAAAGGCAATAGATACATAAATACTCAAACTAGTTTAAGAAATGAATATACAAATACATACATATATATACAATAATACATAAGTTATTATAATAATAATGTATTAGCATAATTATATTCTGTTAATCAGACATAGCTATTTGTGGACAAATAGTGTTTTCTGAGCAAATTTCTAAACATTTGGAATGTGGACTTTAAAAGTTAACTGGCAGAAATCTTAACGTCACAAAAAGGTTTTGTCTATGTATATCTGCATGCGTCTGCGAGGTCGATAGTCGCAGGTTTGAGTAGCATTTGTTATTGAGTGAAATTTTGCTAAATTGGTCCACATATAATTTAAGTACTAAATATTGTGAATGGATATAAGAGAAATTTTAAATTGAACTTTTTACAAATTCGCGCCAATCTAACGCTTTAATGAGTTGATATAGCATGTTTTCTCTAAGAAAAGTTGGCAATACAAAAGCCGCGTCCGATTCTTGGCGTGCACATTGTTTCCGGACGCGTCTCACGCGTCCCGTAATGTGTGCGCATCTTAAATGCTTTACATTTTGTTACCTTATAATTATTAGTTGCGTCTCGTTCTTGCCCGTATAAGTTCTTGAAGTGTAAATGAGACACAGATATGAATAAATTAATAGGTGCATCTCTTTTTAGCTTAATAACGATTTGCTTAGATAGAACGAGAGAAAAATAGTAATTAATAGAACAGTTAATAAAAGACGTAAATAAGAATTTGTTATTGTTATGTTATGTGCCTGTTATCGAGACAACAGGTATTCTGTCCTCGAAATAACAAATGTTATCTGTCGTCTGTGAATATCTGTTGTTAATAACTTAGCATAAATATGCCTCACGCCTATATCAGTCCTTTAAGGAAAAGCTTACGATGTTTTATGTATATAACATGAGGTAAAGATGAGTTACAACAGGTCAATTTAAATATCTAGACGCTCGCCAGGGTGTACCAATTCCGCCAAGATGCCCGGGAGAGAGGCCTAAGGCCGTGCCTGGCTGAGATTAAAAAGGTCAGGGTCGAAGCGACCGCGACCCTGACCTTGAAATGGGAGGAGGACCTGAGGTCCCCAGTGGCTGGATCCGCGACGGTGGAGGCAATCCGCCCCCACCTGTCGCGCTGGGCCCCTCGAAAGAGAGGGACCCTTACGTACAGGATGGTGCAGATACTTACCGGGCACGGCTGCTTCGGTAAGTATCTGCATCGTGTTGCGGGACGGGAGCCAAATCCGGAGTTCAAGCACTGCGGCGCACCACAAGATACAGCAGTCCACACGCTGGTAGAGTGCGCCGCATGGGGACCTCAGCGTCACATGCTGGAGAGCGTGACTGGGAGTATAGACTCACTCCAAAGGATGGTCGCTGCCATGCTGCGGAGTGAGGACAACTGGGCGGCGGTGGCCTCCTTCTGTGAAGCGGTAATGCTCCAGAAGGAGGTCGCCGAAAGGGAAAGGGAGGAGAATGCGCCAGCGGACCCGATCCGCCGGCGGCGCACAGGCCGCCGTAGGCGTCTTTATGCCCACCTCCTCCCACCCTAGGATTCCATTGTAGGGGCCCGCGGGGACCGGGGGAACCCGCGGGACTTCCCCCCCTACTGGTGAAGAGGGTGATCTTCCCCGAGGGTCACCCTGGGATCTAGCCATGCGTCGGGGCGTCACAGTCGTGTACCTATGGTCTATATCCTGTGACGCCCCGTAAAACCGCGAGGGATAGGGGCGCAGGTTAGGTTTAGTGGGTAGTCTGGCGGACGAAATCTCGCGACTACTAGCCGTTGCTAGTCATGCGTGGAGATTCCGACTGGGAGTCTCACACGCCCTCGGTCAACCCCGGCACGAGGCAGTGTCACAAGAAAAGACATTCCCCCTGCGTTATCAAAAAAAAAAGGTCAATTTAAATATCTGTTACTCCTGTTACTGTTATCCAAAAATAACAGCATTGTGAAGAAGAATGAGAAGAAATATACTACCTCACACGTGTACTACTCATCAATACAATCAATTATAGCTTATTGTATTTTTGTTTGGAGAAATGCGTGTAAAACAGGTGTTTATTTGTGTAGAAAGAGCTCAGCGCTTGCTTCTAAAGGTAATGCTTATGCATTTTAAACCCTATAGATATCCAACCACTGAGTTATACCTGTACTCAAAAGTTGTAAGTGTCAGAAAGCTTTATGTTCTAAATGTAATTCAAGGTTTACAGAAATGTAAGCCTTTACGCTCAAACGTTGATACTACGAGAAGACGATACGTAATATTTGAACTAACTAAGTATAAAACTTCCTTTGCTAGGCGGCAATAAGTTTATCAATCCAGCTAAGTTGCACAACAAAATCAATCAGGTGTTAAATATGTATCATATTGTTGCGAGTTGCGAGACTCTAATTAAAATGCCGTTGGAATGATTATAGAGTTTATTAGAACTATACAAAGACGTATAACACAGGTACAAATTTAACCGAACACAACAAATCCAAACGTAATACAGAAGGTCGTAATTCAATAAAACGCGCAAAGTCCGTCACTACTAGATTCCCGATTGTACACACGTCATGCTTTGATCGTGGTTCTCGCTTGACTGCCGTCTCTCTCCACCAGGCCATCGTTTTATACTCCTCAAATGCAAATATACTCGTATCGTAGTCGACGTAATCCGAAACACCTGGCTGATGACTCGGCCGCAAGTGGCCATAAACGAGTACAATAAAACAATGGGCTTTTCTCTAGAAATGTATGCCAATAAATAAGTAAACAAAAGAAGACGATCATAAAAGAATTACAATTAGTTCAAATGCCGACCGGTAATAAAATGTGTTTTACAGATATGCAGGTGGATTTTGTTTTTGTCGGAACTTAAGTTGTAACAATATGAACACACATACTTGTAACACCTCTGCTTGTGTTGCAGTTTTACCTTTTTTGTAGTAAAATTTTAAAATGTACCGAATTTCTTCATTAGATTCACTCATTTTAATAATAAGAAAAACAAATGAAAGTCACACATTTTCCTAATTTGAATTTGGAATTGTCTTCTTTAAAAGTAAAACTTTTTAATGACACCAAAACCAGCCAGATACAAATGGTATAGCCATAGAGATCTTTTTACAAGTTCAGACATACTGTATGCGAAAAGATTTTTTCCCCAACCTATTATTAATACGTGAAGCAAAAACTTTGTACCCCTTTTCACGTAAATTGCGCGGACGGAGGAGTATGAAATTTCGCACACTTATAGTTTATATAGAGGAGTGCAGAATGCAAAGAAAAAAACATTACACACATTACCATGTACTTGACACATACACACATATATACTCTCTTTTGTTTATTGTTAAAGTCAAATTAACAGTGTAGCCTTGGCGAAATCTGTGATTATAGAAGTATAGTCTTTGACAACAGAACCTTAATGATGTTCAAACTTATAATTTAAATTAGTTATGGTCGACTTTCGACCACTAGTTTTATTAATGCATTAATAATGAAGATAAAAACGGTCAGGAAAAAAATGAAACAAAGCAAAGCAGTCGGAGAAAGGGGTCCATAACACCTTACTCGAAGAACTTAGTGTCTATAAGCAATAGAAGGATATTCACCATTTCAACACCAGCCATACAAATAGACTGATATTGCCATCTCTTAGATTGCAAAAATGTAAAGTCCTCTTTTATTGCAGCAGTTCAGCAGACAGACAGACGGCCCACTTGATGGAAAGCGGTTACCATCGCCTATGGACATTTGCAACCCCAAAGGTGCTACAAATGCGCTGCTGCTCTCTTAAGGGAGACTGGAACCTGGTCACTAATGCCGGAACACAACTCAAGGTTGTTATGGCGACATACTTTAAACCAGGGGTGTAGCCATCCAGTCGGGCAAATGCCGTACCACCTGGCATATACTTTAAACCAGGGGTGGAACCAGACCTCTTTCTTGGGGGTTGGTATACGCTTCTTCAATAAGATTCCGGATGAAATGTTAGATCTGCCTTTCACTGAATTTAAAACCAAATTAAAAAGTATCTTGCTAAAAAAGGGATACTACATTATTGAAGAATACTTAAATGACAAAAATTCATTTACATAGCAGCTCGCTCTAACATCTTATACTATATTTTGTATAACGTTATCTTGCCAAGCTTGTAAGGGATTTATGCAGATATATTGCAGCATAACATTTTAGTACGTCATATCATTATTATAACTTTCATAATATTTTTCTTTCCCCTTATTGTGTCTTGGTCTTATTGAGTGTGCACTGTTTGCTACAACTCCATTAATTCTTCAAAAAGTAATTCTGTAACATACTTCTGTATAAAACTTATTAAAAAAAGACAACTTGAGATATAAATAGAATAAAAACTTAAAGAAAACAATATTTAGCTAGACGTGTTGCTGGGGAGTTTCTTGCCGCTTCTTCTTCTTAACAGCAATAACACGTTGCGAAGCGGTGTACATAGAATAGGAAGAAAAATTAAATTTTAACTTATATATATGACCTTCAAGTGTTCTCCAGTGGAACTTATTAACTATGAATTGTTCATACACAATATGAATCGCATGTTATTATACAGTCATGTTTTTTTCATACAAAAATTACTTCTCTAATCGTATTTCTATGGTAGTCTTACAAGAATCTAAACCTGATTTCTCATACGGGGGCTGAGTCCTGTACGGACGTCGCCTGTTAAAAATAGACCAGATAGGCCGCTTTTCTGGACCTTTCACGTTACAAATTCCAGAGTTAGGAAAGTCAACAGAATACCTTATAATTCAGTTAAATCAACGACTACAATCATCTAGTCATCATTTATCTACACATATAGGGTTAAACATGATCGTTTACTATGATACGTGGTAATAAAAGAGTGGCATGCAACAAAAGCGTACAGCGACATCTAGTTATGCCTGGTTAAACCCGTGTAGAAAGGTAGAAAGGTAAGAGAGCCTCAAGGGTGTAACGGGCCAGTTGCGGGTTCGTATTACGAATATGGACCGAGAGATGGTGTTTCAGGCGTTACGAGATTTTGGACAACACTTCTTGAATGATATCTGAATACAAAGTAAAGGAGCGTTTTCTAGAATAGAAAAGAGTATTCTTTATTGCACACAAGAAAAGAATCGTTCAACTAGTACAATCGGCGGTCTTATCGCTAACAGCGATTTCTTTCAGAAAACCTGGAGTTAATTTCACATGTTTAATAATGGGCCGGTATTCAGTGCGCATAGTTTAATATATATACAATCGTATATACATATATTAATAGTAAATAAAAATACACGTACACGGTGTTACAATTTAAGTTTCGACGAAAACAAAATCCACCT
This sequence comes from Dendrolimus houi, assembly GCA_039645545.1. NCBI lineage: Eukaryota > Metazoa > Arthropoda > Insecta > Lepidoptera > Lasiocampidae > Dendrolimus > Dendrolimus houi. The sequence continues at coordinate 3,104,543 of CM077145.1, forward strand.
GCATATCTATAAAAACACATTTTATTACTCGTCGGCATTTGAACAAATTGTAATCCTTTTACGATAGTCTTCTTTTGTTCACTTATTTATGGGTTATTGTGGAGAACAGCCTATTGTACTCGTTTATGGCCGCTTGCATGCATAATTAGCCAGGTGTGCGGATTACGATTCTAGGAAATTCGGAACACGCTGCCGGACAGACATTGCATTTGTTCAATATAAAGCAATGGCCCGACTGAGGGAGCAGTCGAACGAGAACCACGAGCGAAGCGAGACGTCTGTACTGCAATCGGGAATCTAATTAGTGACGGACTTTGCGCGTTTTATTGAGTTACGACCTTCTGCATTACGTTTGGACTTGTTGTTTTCGGTTATATTTGTACCTGTGTTATACTTGTTTGTATAGTTCTAATAAACTCTATAATAATTCTAACGGCATTCTAATTCGAGTCTCGCGACTCGTAACAATAGTATGCATTGTATTATTTGTCTTTGTCGGATAAGGGTTCCATACTCCTCTGGTGCACAATTCTGCTATTTCAAGTATCTTATATATCTGATATATCTAGTAAGCAAAAAAAACGACCATAAAAGAATTTCAATGTTATTAGTTCAAATGCCGACGGGTAATAAATGTGCTTTGTTTCAGATATGCAGGTGGATTTTGTGTTTGTCGGGATCTGAGTTGTAACACTATAATAAATCTTTAAATGGTTCGAGTTTGTACAATGCCTTTAAAATGCGGGGAAAAAATCAGGAGACATAATTAGGAGATTCCGAAAATACAATTTTTATGCATTATTGCACGCGCATTTTACGGCAGGCAGCGAGAGTGCCCTGTCTCCCACAGCGCTGAGAGACTCCGCGGTGGAGCGGATATAAGAATGGCGTGATTGATACATTCTAGTCCGATTTTATTCAGAATTACATTATAGTCGATTTTCATTAATAATATTCGTCTTCTATAATAACAGTCAATAATTTGTCTTACAAGGTGCAAAGGTGAACGCGTGTGACGCACGCGGCGAGAGCGCCCTGTCTCTCGCAGCGCGGAGAGACTCCGCGGCGGCGTGTAGGCTTTTACTCGCGTGCGGAGCGGATACTAGGGTGGAGCCGCATTACACGCAACCCGATGCCGATGGTGAGTGTTCGAATGCCTTATTTTCTCTCTCAGAATCCACGTGTGGTTTTTATGTATAAATATGACTTCAAGATGGTGTAGATGATATTTATTGTTTGTTTTTTAATCTGAAGTCTGTTTTACTCTCGACAAAGAGGCAGTCATTTTCAATACACAACTAATATAAGGGGGATTTTATAAGTTTTTTTTTTTTAATAAAATAAAACAAAGATTTAAGATGAATATGATTGAAATTTTTCTAGCATTAATAAGAGTAAGGTTTGGTAATTATAAATGAACAATGATATCGGACAAATCGGTCTTTCGCAATATGGGCATATGTCTATTTCTAAGGGGCAGTCCTCCCGTCCTCGTCACAGCTGGTCACATTCATGAGACCACTCCCTCCCTAATGTGACATCGCATATGCATGAAATTTTACATCAAGAAATTATTAAATTAAAACGGCAGTTCCGTAATTAGTTTTTTTAAATATTTATTACATAAATGGGGTTTTGTCACATTGTGATAATGTCACCCCATCCAATCTTACAATTATTTCTACTTCCTTAAACTAAGTACACAGATATAATAGCTGAATGAGCATTCTGGCCTCCCCAGAAAATGGAGAAGACAGAGTACTGCTCCAGTTAACCATATTATAATCCGCCAACACGTGATAGATGTCTTCAATTTTTTAGCATTCAGAGCAATTTGGCGAATTAGAAACCTCCATCATATTGTTACGAGTTGCAGGACTCGAATTAAAATGCCGTTGGAATTATTATAGAGTTTATTAGAACTATAGAAACATGTATAATACAGGTACCAATATAACTGAACACAATCGGTCCAAACGTAAAGCACGATTCAATCACACGCGCAAAGTCCGTCACTAAATAGTTTACCGCATGTACACAAGTCTTGCTCCGCTTGTGGTTATCGCTTGAGTGCCGATCTCTCCATTGGGCCATTGCTTTATACTGCACCGATACAATATGGCTGCCTGACCGCGTAGACCGAATTTCTTAGAATCAGTTCGACACACCTGGCTAATGACTGCCATAAAAGATTACAATACATAATGGGCTCTTTTCTAATTACAAATTTAAAACACAAAGTAAACAAAAGAAGGTAATAAAGTGTGCTTTTATGGTATGCAGGTGTGAATCTACTTTTGACGGCGTGTAGGTCGTCACAATAAAGTATATTTGAACTCGTCCGAAGGAATGTGTCCCGAGCGAAGTCTCAGTAGAGCTACAATAGTTTTCCCGTCCAATTCTACGGACGACAAAGCGCACGTGCATCGAGGTAGTCCACATTGGATGGTTTTGTACCCTTCGATAGTGATTGTTCATCAAAATATTCTTGCCACTGTAATTAGTTTTATTTACATTTAAATTATTTTTTTAATAATTTAAGCACAATGCTCACATACAGATGTTTTTCGTTGATAGTTCAAATTTTGTGTTTTAAAACATAAATATTGTTAGATTAAATGAAACCGCAGTGGATATACTCAAATTATCTTTAATGGTTACAGTTATAATGTACAGTATTCAGTATGCAGAGTTTTAACTTGCCAAGACACAGCACGTACAGAAAGGACTCCGAACTAAGGCTACCGGAAGTTCCACTGGCGTTACTCAACGGATGCTTTTTACTTTTTATATTAGATAACTTTGACACATAAATAATGTGTTGTTGGGTTGATATTCTCATCTCCAACAAATATATTGGATTTTGAAATATGACGTTACGAAATTTAGGACCCCTCCCACCCGTTGTCACACAATGTCACGCTACGTCAACCCCCTCCCCTCTTAAAGTGTGACGTAGTTTATGGATGGCTCCTAATTAGTTCTGGAAACAGCCATGGCCAGTTAGCACCCTGGCTCTATCACGTCAAAAGAGCTGTAGCAAACGGTATACAACAAGAGAAGTAACAGGACGTTTTGTGATCAGACGCGTGTTCGAACGCGGCGGCTTTGAGGCTGCTGGAGGCGGCGCGTACTGGCGACGTGGAGACTGCGCGCGCCATCTTGGACGCCAGACCCAGGCTGGTGAACTGCCGGGACGTGGACGGAAGGCATTCGACGCCACTCCACTTCGCTGCTGGGTAAGAGGATTCTTGAAGGCATGAAGCGAGCAAGCGGCCCACCTGATAGTAAGTGATTAGCCTCGCCTATGGATGCTTGCAATACCAGTCCCAATGCCAACGGGCTACCAGTTTTTAAGATAGGATAGGGGGATGGGATAGCTTGAAATTTACACGGACAACATTCGACGCAACTTCCATTCGCTGCTGGGTAAGAGGATTCTTTATGGCCTGAAGCGAGCAAGCGGCCCACCTGATAACGGATTAGCCTCGCCTGTGTTTTCAATACCAGGCCCAATGCCAACGGGCTACTAGTTTTTAAGATAAGATAGGGGGATGGGATAGGTTGAAAATTACACGGACAACACTCGACGCAACTTCACTTCGCTGCTGGGTAAGAGGATTCTTGATGGCCTGAAGCGAGCAAGCGGCCCACCTGATAGTAAGTGATTAGCCTCGCCTGTGGATGCTTTCAATACCAGGTCCAATGCCAACGGGCTAACAGTCTTTAGGATAGGATAGGGGGATGGGATAGGTTGAAATTTACATGGGCAGCATCCGACGCGACTTCACTTCGCTGCCGGGTGAGATTTTTGAATGGCCTGGGGTGTCCAAGTGCCCACTTGGACTTTCCATCAATAGTTACGTTACCGTTGCTTATATACACTTGCAATACCAGTGCCGATACCAAGGGGTTGCCAGTCTTAGGGTAAAATAGGGGGGGGGGGGGGTTAGAATAGGAGATTTACACGGACAGCATTCGTAACCTCTTCACTTCGCCGTCGGATATTTTATTTTAACGGCCTGATGTAGACAAAGCAGCAGATGGGTCACACGATGGAAAGTGGTTACAACAGGGGTTATATCATGGGATAGGATAGAAGGGGTGGGATAGGTCGAGATTTAGACGAACAGCATTTGATAACACATCGAGATGTATAAATACAAATAATTTTTTTTAGTTTCTTATGGTTAAAAAGATAATATCCTTTTTCTGACGAACATATTGATTTTATCGTTCATTCATTCATTCATTCGTTCATCGTCATTCCAAATATTTTCTACATAATAGTATTAATATTTCTAGATACAACCGGCTGCCGCTCGCTCAATTGTTATTGCAGCGAGGCGCTGATGTCCACGCGAAGGATAAAGGGCAAGTATTTGATCAACTAATGGACTTATGGCTAAGGTTTACAATGCGATGTACAAACTAGTTATAGGTGAACACAGCTAGAAATTTAGTTTCTTCACTCTTATTTATTTATTTAGATTTATGGCTTGGCAGCTAGGCCTTTAAGCCAGATCTTAGATTACAATGTAGTTTCTTCATTTTCTTAAGCCTATGTGTAGCACAGCTGAACTGTAGGTTATCAGCTGGTGCCATTCAACAAAGTTCTTGTGAGAATTCAAAAAGCCACATTTGACTATACAGTTCACGTTTCTACTTTATACGACTGACATTTTTTTTTTTTAATTATTTTAGCGGTCTAGTCCCCCTACACAACGCGTGCTCTTACGGCCACTACGAAGTTACCGAGTTGCTCGTCTCGTGTGGTGCGGGCGTTAACGCTGCGGACTTGTGGCGGTTCACTCCCTTGCACGAAGCCGCTGCCAAGGGCAAGGCGGACATCGTCAGGCTGCTGTTGAAGGTATGCATCTTGTGTCCGCATGACATATGGCTGTCCTATAACTGTGTGTTTGCTGGTTTGCTACAACCGCTAATTAGCTGGCTCTTACAATAACTAACCACCTCTAATTATAATAAGCTCTTCATTTCGGTCATGGAAGAAGGATATTAGGAATAGCGAGGTGGACACATGTTACAATAAATTCTACTATTATTACATATAAATTAACGTCTTATCATATAATTTTTAAAATGTCACGATATCATTGATACATAAATAATTTTATTTATGTATCAAACAATAACACCGGCCCACAAAAAAATAAAAAGTGGTCCATACTTTTCACCAGACCCGTGTATTCTTATGTATTTCGATTTCCGGTCTGTTTGGTCCATACACCCTCGACATTTTAAGGGTTTGTGGATCAAAATAATCTGGGGTCAGTTTGGTCCATACGCCCTCAACGTTTTGAAAGTTTGTGGACCAACATACCGAATCTGGGGTCAGTTTGGTCCATACACTCTCAACATTTTGAGGGTTTATGGCCAAAAGACCGAATCTGGAGAGGTCTGTGCTTTTAAGCAGACACATATATTCTTATGTATTTCGATGCGCTGAAACCAAATCTGGAATCAGTTCGGTCCACAGAACTTTGAGGGCGTATGGACCAAACTGACCCCCAGCGCATCGAAATACATAAGAATATATGTGTCTGTTTAAAAGCTCTGACCACTTTTTTTTTTTGAGCCGGTGTTATTAATGCGGTATTTGGCTAGCTTTATTTGTACTTATGACGTCATAAGTATGTACGTTCGTACAAAATCTATGTAGCTGCGATGTTCTGTAAGTTTATAAAAGTAGTTACACTCTACATTAGTATAAGTTTAGTATTAAAATTAAAATAAATTAATATAATAAGTTATTCGTAAGGTACACCACAACACAAATATCATTGAATAAATGTCACAGACAATAACAAAAATAACCAATAAAAGTGTATAAATTTGAAAAACTTTCTTAGAAATTAAGTCGTAAAAGTGTACGGAACTCGAGTCCGTAGAGTTGATAAAAAAAAGGAGTTAACAGTGTGTTCGAGTTTACTTGACTTATAGTGCCATCTCTTTCTAGCACGGTGCGGATCCCACTAGGCGGAACAGAGACGGACTCACTCCGTTGCAATTGGTTAGGGCCGGTGACAGTGACACTGCTGACGCGTTGAGAGGAGACGCGGCTTTGCTCGACGCGGCCAAAAGAGGAGATTTAGCAAGAGCTAGGTGAGTTGAGTTTTTCCAGTGTCTTTTTTTGCATCAAATTTTCTTTTCTAAGCCGTGCCTTAAGTTTTTCAAAAGTGACTAAATGTCTCGGTTTATTTCTCGTAATGAATAGGTTATTCGTGAAAATACTGTCATTGTCTTTCTGTTGTATCTAATCAAATGTATTTATAGGTTTCCCATTAATAAAAAAATACAATTGTGTGTGTCTATGCCGTTCACAGATAATTCTTCTCTAACTTTTATAAATATAAATATAATTCTTTTAGCCTACATCCGTCAGTGTATTATAATTCAAAATAAACTTCTTAAGTATCATTCTCAATATTTCACTCTTAGTTTAAAAAATATTTTTATCAGTTTTATTTCGGTCCAAATTGGACCTATGTTGTTGGTCGTTGGACGACGAAGTGTGACAAGAGGTGGGAGGGGTCCTAAATTTAGTGACGCCACAATTTCAAAATCTAAAATATCGAGCCTTAACCGCTATTTTATCGTAAGCGACATTTGGACATAAGCATATTTTTTGTTGAAAAGATATTTTAATTTATTATTATTGATGTCAGTTTCTTCCAAATAAAACTCTTTGTGGATTGTATTGTGTTGATTTATTATTTTGATATTTACAATTAATTTAAAACTATACATAGACGAGTAACAGAGAATATAATGCTGAATGACAGAGAGGGTATTAGTCGTTTTGAAGTGAAGTTAGTGCATGAGCGCAAGTGTGTGTGACTCTTAAATTAGTGTGTGTGAATTATTAAAAAATTATTTAAATGGAAATAAAACTAATAATGGAACTGCTGTTTTCATTTAATAATTTCTTGATGTCAAATTGCAAAATATGTGACGTTACACTAGAGAGGGAGGGGCCTCCCGAATGTGACCGGCTGTGACGAGGACGGGGAGGGGTCTCACTAATGTGACAGTCTGTGCCGAGGACGGAGGAGGGATCTTACGAATGTAACCGGCTGTGACGAGGACGGGGGAGGGGTCGCACGAATGTGACCGGCTGTGACGAGGACGGAGGAGGGGTCGCACGAATGTGACTGGCTGTGACGAGGACGGGGGAGGGCCCCTAATCTATTTCCCAGCTCACAATAAATAAAAACATTTTTTTTGTTTTTAGGAAACTAATCACACCACAGAACGTGAATTGTAGAGACGCACACGGAAGGAACTCGACGCCCCTCCATCTTGCTGGTAATTATCAAATTTAGTTTATTCGGTTTCTTTTTTAGATTTCGTAGTTGATTTGAAGTAAACGGAACCTTCGCTGTCTGTCGTTCCGTCTGTCTGTGTGTCACTATATTTTTAACCGACTTAGTATCTCAATGCGACAGCATGTTTTTTTTGTGTTTGTTACACGATTTCGTCGTCAATTGTGGGCCGATTTTCATTTTTTTTTTATTCGAAAAAGTATACTTCTAAAGTGGTCCCATCGTCAGCAATTCAGGATCTGAATCTTGAATACAATTTCTATATTTGTTTTAAAAATAACTATGATATGCCCGTGACTCGTCAACGCTTGACTTGAAATCCCGCTGGATTCCTGGGACACAAAATACCGCAGCATTTGAAAAAGAATGTAAGCTCTCGTTTTAGTGAAAACTGTGGAATTTTAGCCACCAGTAAGGCAAATGAATGAATATTAAGATTAGACACCCGGCCATAAGGTAAATTATACCATTGTTGGCACGCACGCAATAATTTGCACCCTATTAATAAAATACACCTTAATAGGAAACTGACGGAATAAGCTAATTTTTACGCACCCGAATAACTATAAACCGTTACTGGGAAAAGTCGCGCGGAATTCTCAGGATAGGGAATAGTAGCGCAGATTTTAAGTCTAAAAATTTGCTGTCGACCAGCGAAAACCGTATCGAAATCGGCTCAGTAGTTTTAACGTGAATCCCGAATAAACAGACAAGAAATCTAAAAAAATTGCATCGTGTTCTTCATCGTTTATATAGTATATTCCAGTTTTTTTTAATAGCTTTAATGTACAGACACGGCATGCTTAGAGTTTTATAATATTGTTACAACTTAAGTTCTGACAAAAAACAAAATCCACCTGCATATCTGTAAAAACACATTTTATTACCTGTCGGCATTTGAACTAATTGTATAATCCTTTTATGATTGTCTTCTTTTGTTCACTTATTTAATGGTTACTATTTAGAACAGCCTATTGTACTCGGTTTTGGCCGTTTGCAGGCATAATTAGGCAGGTGTGTGGATTACGATTTCTAGGAAATTACGTCGACGCTTGCCGGGCGGGCATATTTGCATTTGTGCAGTATAAAACGATGGCTTGATGGAGAGAGGAAGCAGTCGAGTGAGAACCACGATCGAAGCCAGACCTGTGTACTACAATCGGGAATCTAATAGTGACGGACTATGCGCGTTTCATTGAATTACGACCTTCTGCATTACGTTTGGACTTGTTGTGTTCGGTTATATTTGTACCTGTGTTATACGTGTTTATATAGTTCTAATAAACTCTATAGTCATTCTAACGGCATTTTAATTAGCTAGATGTGTTGCTGAGGAGTTTCTTGCGGCTTCTCCTCCGTTAAAAAGCGATAACACGTTGCGAAGCGGGGTACATAGAGAATAGAAAGTAGATTTTAAATTTCGACTTACACGTATGACCTTCAAAAAGTGTTCTCCGGTGGAAATTATTTTGAATTTGAATTCACAGCCGGCTACAACAATTTAGAAGTGGCCGAAGCGTTGCTGGAGGCCGGTGCGGCGGTGTCGGCGCGCGACAAGGGCGGCCTGGTGCCGCTCCACAACGCGGCCTCCTACGGCCACCTCGAACTGGCGGCCTTGCTGCTCAGAGCCGGCACTCCGCCGAACTCGGCCGACAGGTGGGGCTTCACACCTCTGCACGAAGCCGCACATAAGGCGAGGACACAATTATGCGCTTTGTTGGTAAGTTGCATATTTCCACCTGTACGATTTCGGCTCGTAATTAAAAAGAAAGTATTTAAAGTAAACAATATTTACTGTCACAAATAAATCGATACAGTTTCAGAAATGTATGTACATAAAATTCATGGCAATGAGGCTGGAAACTCAGCATTATGCTGTGTTAGGAGATACAGCGCTGATTTTCAGTTCCAGCCTCCATCCAACCAGAATCAACCCAAACAACCTATTGTTTACCTTCATGTAGGTACTTATAAAACAGTGTAATAATAACTTACCACAAAAATGAGTCAAAAAGCAACAAATATAATAAACAATGCTAAATAAATGAAATGTCTTGTAAGAATATATTGTATATAGAAATGTTTGTATTATATACAATGTATAAGAAATAAATTTATATGAAAATATGTCATTATTATAAAGGTAATTAAATATATTCATATTATATACATAAATAGGTATTATACGTATATTAGCCCATTATAAACCGGTATATAATATCAGCCAATAATCTAATAGGTATATAATATTAACCCATAATTAATTAATTAATTAAATAGGTATGTAAAATATCAGCCCATAATCGAATAGGTATATAATATCAGCCAATAAGGAATATAATTTCGTTTCTGTTCCACCACTGGGCTGTGACATCCCCATTTTTAAATTGTTGACATACAGCTGGCCCACGGCGCGGATCCCTTCCTGAAGAATCAGGAGGGGCAGACGGCCTTGGACCTGGCCGGTGCCGAGGACGTGCGGTCCCTGCTCCAAGATGCGATGACGTCTTCCACCGGGGAGGGCGCCCCCCCTTCCTCGGTGCCGCCCCCCGCCCCTCTGCCGCCGCCGCAGATGCCGGTGCTCATGCCCTCGGGCGACACCGTCCCGCTCGCCTTGCCGGTAAGTGGGGAAACTTGAGAACAGTGCAAGAAGCAAGGTCAGCTTTTGACTTAACTGGTGGCTAGGAGACGAGGTCCTTGCTCCAGGACGCTATGACGTAGTAGATGGGGGAGTTTCTTAGCAGTAAGCGAAGTACTAAGCAAGAACCTTTCAATAGGTGGTGGGATATCAGCCTCTCTCTCCCTTCTTACTTGTTAAATATGTACATTGAATATATCTATATATTAATACTTGAAGCAAAACCTTTGTACCCCTTTTTACGAAAATTGCGCGAATGGAGGAGTATGAAATTTCGCACACTTATACTTTATATAGAGAAGAAGCGACGAATGCTACATTTTGTTAATTATGTATAAAAAATACATTAAACCAATAAAAAAAACATTACACACACTACCATGTATTTGACACACACACGCATATATACTCTTTTCTTAATAGTTGCTTTGGGGAAATCTGTGATTATAGAAGTATAGTCTTTGACAACAAATTATTATGGTCGAATTTCAACCACGGTCGACCACTAGTATAATGTATTACGTGTACCACGCTATCGTATTGTGTGACATCTGTAATGATAGCGATGTTTGTAAGTTAATAAATAAATTCTGGAAATTCCAAAAAACCAATAGAACAAAAAAATATACCCGAATTGGTCTGAAAGATTCGATTAAAGTTTTCTTATGATTCTGCAAGCAAATGACGAAATATATGAATATATATATGTTGCAGAAAAAAAAAATTGTATGTCATGTCTTTATATTTATAAGTATAATAATATTTATCCATCCTTTAATTGTGTCTCTGTCTTATTGAATATGCACTGTTTGCTACAACTCCATTAATTATTCAAAAGTCATTCTGTAACATACTTCTGTATAAAACTTATGTTTTGGTTTCCTACATCTTTCTCATTCCCGTTATTTGCGCTCTAGTAATAATCTCTCCTTAATGACACCTGTACACACTTCTCCCTTCGTTGATAACTCTTTCACGGTACAGGCTGTCCGTTTATGGAGCTCCCTGCCACTCAACATCAGACAAGCTAAATGCATATTGTCTTTTAAACTGATGGTTACTAAATATCTTTGGTCCCCACAAGTCTAAAACATGCTGCTGATTTTATATACAGTATGATATATTATATTTTTGTATAGTCATTTATTCTTAGAGTGTTTCATGTTATTTATTGCCTTCGCCGCCACTGTTGTCTTAATATTATATTTTCCTTAGTTTAGGGGGTTGCTTAGAAGAGATCGCTTTAAGCGATAAGGCCGCCCTTTGTTCAACATTTACTGTACCTAGTTTTAAGAATGTAGTTTTAATTTTTGGTGAACACTTTATTGTTCACCAAAAATTCTAACTAATGTTTTCATTCATTCATTCATTCATTCATTCATACTTATTTTTAAAAAAGGACTTGAGATAAAAATAGAATAAGAAACATAAAGAAAAACAATTTTTAGCTAGACGTGTTACTGGGGCCTCTCTTGCCGCTTCTCCTTAACAGCAACAACACGTTGCGAGGCGGTGTACATAGAATAGGAAGAAAAATTAAATTTTAACTTATTTTGAATAAATACTTTTGAAATTGAATTTGAAAGTTTTTTTTTATTACTTGAGTTCAGCAAACAGGCAGACGGCCTACCTGATGGAAAGCGGTTACCATCGCCTATGGGCATTTATAACACCAAAGGTGCTACCAATGTGCTGCCGCTCTCTAAATGGAGATTGAAACATGGCCAGTGATGCCGGAACACAGCTCAAGGTTGCTTATGGCGGCATACTCTAGACCAGGGGTGGTAGCCATCCAGACGGGCAGATACACTACCACCTGGCTGTGGGTTGCTTTTCGCCTGTTTGTGTGAAATTGTGTTCTTTCTTTTCTTTCTCCTTTCCTGCACTTCTAAGATGTGTTAGCAAACATTACGAGTTTATCTATTTGTATATCACTTTGGTATATGTTCAGGTCGTGCCAAGCAACTATTGGGCGGAGGGTTCAAGGGGTAGTCTAGAAGACGCTGCGGGAAGACCAGCTTCTGCGCTGTCCACCTCGGAGTCTCTTCAAACTTTCCTCTCAGGGTAAGTTGTTATGCTTATACGGGCTTAATTTTTCATCGGAGCCTCCATGGCCCAGTGCGGTACTATGAGATACAGCGAAAAATACTCAAAACACCTTAGGGAGCGAAGATGATGAAAACTAAACCGGCACCTTTAGATTTTTGTATAATAGAAAAATTATACATACATTATACATAAAATACAACACTATACATAAAAACACATAATACATGAAAGCAAAAGCACAGCAAAAACTTTGTACCCCTTTTTACGAAATAAGCATAAAAATACATTTTGACGGCCTCTGTGGTTGAGCGGGCTAATCCTTTGCCGGTTTACCTCACTGCAACGCAGAGACTCCGGGTTCGATTCCTGGTATAGTAAATTTCGGAAACGTATTTTTCCGTTGTTTACTATGGTCTGGGTGTCTGGGGTCGGCCCCAGAATGGTCCGTTGTATATTACCCATAACACAAGCGTAACTTGCTTAATTTGGGGATATACAGTGCGTTTGTCTGCCGATTTATTTACATTAAGTCAATAAAAAAATATTACACACACTACCATGTATTTGACACACACACGCATATATAATCTTTTGTCTATTGTTAAAGTCAAATTAACAGTGTAGTGTAGAAGTGTAGTCTTTGACATTAATTATTATGGTCGAATTTCGACTACGAGCGACCATTAGTATATAATAAATAAATAAGGCTTGTACGTCGAGTTATTTAGTCAACGAGGTTGGCAACTCTGCATTGTGTTGTATCAGAATTTAAAGAAAAATCCCGATATAGCGTGAGTTTCAGTGCCAACCTCCATACACTTGACCCAATAACATCTCTATACATATTGTTACGAGTCGCGAGACTCGAATTAAAATGCCGTTAGAATTACTATAGTTTATTAAAACTATACAAACACGTATAACACAGGTACAAATATAACCGAACACAACAAATCCAAACGTAATGCAGAAGGTTGTAACTCAATAAAACGCGCAAAGTCCGATTCCCGATTGTAGTACACACGTCTGGCTTCGCTCGTGGTTCTCGCTCGACTGCTCCCTCAGTTGGGCCATTTCTTTATACTGCACGAATGCAATATGTCTGCCCGGCAGCGTGGACCGAATATCCTAGAATCGTAATCCGCACACCTGACTAATTATGCCTGCAAGCGGCCAAAAACGAGTACAACAGGCTGTTCTTCATAGTAAGCAATCAGTAAGTGAACAGAAGAAGACAATCATAAAAGGATTACAATTAGTTCAAATGCCGACGGGTAATAAAATATGTTTTGTTTTAGATATGCAGGTGGGTTTTGTTTTTGTCGGGACCTGAGTTGTAACAGTATTGTATATATATATATATATATATAAATAAATATAATTACCCTAGTCAGATTCTTGAATTGGACGGACAGCGACGTCTCTGGAATTAACGATAAGATGGTGGTCATGATGATGATGACTTCCTACAACTAAGTTACGTACCCCAAGGGGTACTCAAACGCAACTTTAAGAAACCCTGGTCTAAAACTTTCAATTTTTAACCAACTTCGAATAGGAGGATGTTCTTAATTCTTCTGTATCTTTATTCCCGAGGTGGTCCCATGGTCAACAAGTCAGGATCTGATAAATGGATCCAAGGGAAATCGAGAGCAATGGGGTGTTCTAGTCCCAGGGACAACCCTCCTTGTCGGCTTGCATCGAGGTGTCACGGCAGTCATACCCATGGTTACGGTCATGATGCTGAGGCACGCTGGAAAGTCCAGTAGGTAGTCTGACGGTCGGTGATTGCAAGCTCTAATACAAAGCTTCTCTGAAACACCGGCAGTCAGGGAATCCCACATACCCCTCGGTGGCCTCCCTCAGAGGCCTGAGGACATGCACAAATGCATACCCCAGCGCGGACAAAAAGAAAGGGGAATCGAGAGCAACCCTTGTTGACGAGCGTCTACACCGAAGAGTGCGATAGCAACCTTGCATACTCGTGCCAGTTCTATAATTTCTACAGGCGCTTAATATATTATTTCTAAATCTATTCAACTCTTTGCGCAACTAAAAAGTTTTTTTTGTCAAGTAAAACATAAAAAAATTTACGTCGCACCCACTTCAAGATGTTGAAGAAAGAGGTCGGCCAAATATTTATTTTCGCAAGAACTTAAAAAACTACCTCTTAGATGAGGAACGGAAACTAGAAAACGTGAATGTCAATCTTTCCAATATTATAATTTTGCCTTCCTCCTCTACAATACTATTCTGTTTATAAATATGTATTATACATTTCATATATATCATGTATAATTAATATTTATTTTATCTGTATCCCTACAATATTTGTTTCTAATTTATTATTATTCACACTACAGTGACTAACTACTAACAGTGCAACATCCGTCCATCCTAAGGTGCAGTTGAAAACCAGCGTCAGGCACCTGTTGCCTGGCAGATGCTGAACTGCACCTATTTGGTATCATTGCGAGACTTTTTTGCATATATCACCGTACTATTCATTATGTGTCTCGTCGTGTGATGTCCAAATAAACTTTTTTTCTTTCTTTCTTTCTTTTATTTTATGCTTTTGAGTTAGAAGTCGATTTTGTTTTTGTAAAAAAAATCTCCTTTAGCATCGGTCTCGAGCAACTGGCGTCGGTGTTAGAAAGAGAACAAATAACCGTGGACATCCTCTGCGAGATGTCGCATGAGGACTTGCGCGCTGTCGGCGTTGCCGCGTACGGACACCGGCATAGGCTGATCAAGGCTGCCAGGCATCAGGCGCAGGCCGCCAACGGTGAGGGACCTTATTGTCGCTTTTTTAACCGAATTTAGCCATCTTGACATTGACATATGTCACTTTGACATATGTCACTTTGACATATGTCTGTGTCATCGAATTTGAAATTTGAATTCATTTTTGGTACGGAGTGTAGTTATGTGTTAAGGTGCCATTGGTTGATAAAAATACAAGATTCCAATGTTTTTTTTTTAATTGAATTGGTTGTTGTGAATGCTGTCTGGATCTATGTCAAAGAAGTTATCTTCCCACATTTGCACGCTGATAATGATTTTTTAATGTGGCTTCACACGGTCTGTGGATCACACTAGCGTTGAATCTTCAAGGATATTGAAATTTTTGATATTTTTTAACTAAATAGATACCAGGTGAAAGACAGACCCTTAAAACCCAAGTCTCAGCCAAATTTTAAGTCTTGCACTGATCCCAGGCATTGGAGTTGTGTATACTTGTAATATTACATTTCGCTAAACAATTGTAATTTTACGGAATATTTTGAGTACATATTAAAAATAACCTATGCCCTACAACCATTTCTATTGTTATATGACTAAGATCCCGTAAAAAAAACTCAAGTGTCACCTTGACATTGACATAATATACGACATTGATATATGTGACATTGACATATGTTTAGAGTGGTACGGCGGCACGACGCTGATAGAGGTGACGGCGTCGGCGGAGGGCGAGTGCGGTGAGAGCGAGTACACGATAGTCGAGAGGGAGATGCAGGCGTCGATACGGGCGCATAGGGACCACGCGGGGGGGCAGTTCTCGCATTACAACCTCGTTAGGGTGAGTCTTGGAGCCTCAGACTACAACTAAACTACAGAAAGTAGTCGAAAATCATCAAAACATCCATTCATTTGGGTTCAGCTCAGTTTATCTTTTCATACTCCTCTATTATGGCATGCATTTGCTACAAATCATTGCATCATTCACACAACACATCCATATATCTCTTTGTGGATTTTATGAACTAACTATATATATAAAAATAAATTAAACCAGGATGCAAAATTTAAAATTCAAAAGTTTTTATTCAATACTAGTTGATGCCCGCGACTTCGTCCACGTGGTGCTGTTTTTTAACTATCCCACGGGAACTCTTTAATTTTTCGGGATCAAAAGTATCCTATATGTTGACCAGGGATATAAGCTACCACCATATAAAATTTCATTTAAATTGGTCCCGTCGTTTCGGAGATTGGCCGGTACAAACAGAGAAACATAAAATTTAAAAAATCTAAATTAGTTCTATTTCACTTCTTACATCCCCCTGACTCGGTTTTTAGCAATTTTTTTCATTGTACTGAAATTCGACCTCTACAGTTTTATTATATGTATATATAAGTTCCACTGGAGAATACTTTTTAAAGATCATACATGTAAGTCAAAATTGAAATTGCTTCCTGTTTTATGTACACCGCTTCGCAACGTGTTATCGTTGTTTAACGGAGAAAACGCGACAAGCAACTCATCAGCAACGTCTAGTTTTAAAAAAAAAATCAGCACAATTATTTATCTATCTCGGGCTCTGTTTTTAAATTCATAATTATATATATTTTTATTTTAATAATAATTGTAAGCTTTATATTCTTACTCATATAATTTATTTCAACGATTATCAGACAAGTTGTTTTTATCAGGTGGTAGGATATTTGCCCGTCTGGATAGCTACCACCCCTGGTCTAAAGTATGCCGCCATAACAACCTTGCGTTGTGTTCCGGCATTAGTGGCCAGTTTTCTCTCTCCCTTGAGAGAGCTGCGGCGCATTTATAACGCCTATTGCTGTTACAAATGTCCATAGGCGATGGTAACCGCTTTCCATCAGGTGGGCCGTCTACCTATCGGCTGAACTCGTGCAATAATAAAAATAAAAACCTCCCAGAGTTTTGGCGGGAACGGAAAGGGGACGTTGTGCTTGTCAATTGTGGCCTTTTGAGTTTTCACAAGAGCTCCGTTGGATGGCGTCGATTGTAGCCTACAATACAACTACGCCTGGCTTAAAGGCCTAGTTGCCAAACCATAAACATAAAAAAACAATATTTGGAATCAGCACAATATATCTTTTCCTTCCATACTCCTCTATTCTGGCATAAGTCCTCTGTTACACCACAAATCATCACGTCATCCTTCATGTAATCCATCCATCTCTTTTCTGGTCTGCCTTTACACTTGCGCTAGTCACGTGACTTTTATTCTTTCTCATTACATGCTCATAATTCAAATTCAAATTCAAAGTATTTTTATTCAAAATAAGTTCCACTGGAGAACACTTTTTGAAGGTCATATATATAAGTTAAAATTTATTTTTTCTTCCTATTCTATGTACACCGCCTCGCAACGCGTTGTTGCTGTTAAGGAGAAGAAGCGGCAAGAAACTCCCCAGCAACACGTCTAGCTAAATATTGTGTTTCTTTAAGTTTCTTATTCTATTTATATCTCAAGTTGTCTTTTTTTTAATAAGTTTTATACAGAATTACTTTTTGAAGAATTAATGGAGTTGCAGCAAACAGTGCACACTCAATAAGACCAAGACACAATAAGAGGAAAGAAAAATATTATGAAAGTTATAATAATGACATGACGTACTAAAATGTTATGCTGCAATATATCTCCATAAATCCCTTACAAGCTTGGCAAGATAACATTATACAAAATATAGTATAAGATGTTAGAGCGAGCTGCTATGTAAATGAATTTTGTCATTTAAGTATTCTTCAATAATGTAGTATCCCTTTTTAGCAAGATACTTTTTAATTTGGTTTTAAATTCAGTGAAAGAGATCAACATTTCATCCGGAATCTTCTTGAAGAAGCTGCCTACTCAGCTAATTGCATCGAATGTCATGTGACGCGCTCCTCCGAGTGGCGGTTGTCTTCCGTCATCCATACCCGCGACGCGTTACTCATTGTAATTTTTATGTATATATTAGTGAATAAATAATCTTGGTTTTCTAGAACACGCATTTATTTATACCACCCACTGCATATCATACATATCACCTATGTGCACAGTGGTGACCCCGACGTGATAATTCATATTTTTTTTTAAATATGTATTCTAGATACAAAAAATAGTGAACGGTCGCCTATGGGAGCGATATCAGCACAGGCGGCGCGAAGTCAGCGAAGAAGCAGGCGCGCCGAATGAGAGGATGCTGTTCCACGGGTCTCCGTTCATCAACGCGATAGTCCAGAAGGGTTTCGACGAAAGACACGCCTATATCGGTGAGTTGACCTAAAGTGATATAGGGCATAGGGATCATGTTGTTACAACTTAGGCTCCGACGAAGAGAAATTCCACGTACAGATCTGTAAAAGCACATTTTATTACCTGTCGGCATTTGAACTAATTGTAATCCTTTTATAATCGTCTTCTTTTGTTCACTCATTTCTAGTTATTGTGGAGAACAGCCTATTGTACTCGTTTACGGACGCTCAGGAGCATCATTAGCCACGTGTTGCGGATTATAAGTACAAGCTAATTCTAGGAAATTATGTCCACGTCGCCGGGCGGGCACATTTGCATTTGTGAAGTATAAAACGATGGCGTGATTGAGAGAGGGGGTCAGTTGAGCTACAACTACGATCTAGGCGTGACGTGTGTACATTCTGAAATCTAATATTGACGGACTTTGGCGCGTTTTATTGAATTACGACCTTCAGCATTACGTTTGGATTTGTTGCGTTCGGTTATATTTGTACCTGTGTTATACGTGTTTGTATAGTTCTAATAAACTCTATAATAATTGTAACGGCATTTTAATTCGAGTCCCGCAAACTTGTAACAATATCCATGCTGTTTGATTTCCAAGCCCAACCCTTGGAAATCAAATAGGAATGACCTAAAATCCAGTTTAAAATTATACATACCTTATAGTAGCGAATATATTTGCGTGCTTTACCAGCCTGTGCTGTTTTGTTTTGAAGGATTTCAAAGCACCCGCCTAAAAGCCCTTTAAGAGTGTTATAACTTCTCATATAATGGAGAATATATTCGGGTGATTCTGACTCTGCTGTTTATTTTCCATTAGTCTTAAGGGCACTGACTTAGTATATGTACTATAGAAAAAGTAATCGTGGTTGAGAAGTTCGCGCTGTTTCGTTTCTACGAGTTGTGGTCGCGCTGACCTGAAATCCAATATAAAATGTCATTTCTTATGTACTGGAGAATAGATCAACACCGTTGGCAGGTTCGTGCTGTTTGTTTATCAGGAGTTACGATGGTGCTGACCTAATATCGTATTTAAATTATAATTTTTGTTATAGTACATAGTATATTGGCGTCGATTTGAAGTCTGAGCTATTTAGTTTCCAAGAGTTATGATGTCGCTGGCTTAACATCTCATTTACTGTATAATTTCTTATATGCTGGAGAATATGTTCGCGTGATTTTGTAGTCTGTGCTGTTTGGATTTTGGATGTTGTGACCTAAAATCGAATTTAAATCATCACTTTTTACACGTACTAGACCTTTTGTTACTACGAAGCTGGTAAACAGGTAGACGGCCTACCTAATGAAAGGAGTTTACCGTCGGCTATAGACGTCTGCAACACCATGGGCGAAGCCGACACGTTGCCAACTTTTATGATTTGGGATGGAATAGGCAAGATGAGATCGTCATCGTCGAGTACCTGTGGCTCTGGCATACGAGGCGCCTCATAAATGAGTTGGTTGTGTCATGCTCTAACCCACAGGTTATAGCGGTTCGTTTTCTGTGGACTGCTGTGGAAGCTCCGTCAACCTTGAGATCGGCCCTGGTATCGCTAGGAATATAGGAGGGACTTACTGATTGATAATGTTGGTCTGATGTTCTGATGATGATGATGATGAGAGCTGATATGTTCACTTGATTTATTCAATTGTGACGTAATCCTCTCCTGGCTCGGCTCAGGTTGCTCTCAGAAACAGCGCACGGCACTATGGTTTCTCTTGAGAGCTCTTGAGACCACTGTACACAGATCAGGTCTTAATGACAGTTCTTAGCACGGCCAGTAATTATGATTATTTGAATTTAAAAACAGATGCGCTCACGGCGCGATGTCGTCGAACGATGATTGACAGAGAGTTGTTCAAAATGGCTGCCCTTCCGCTGGTGTGCGTTGGCCGTTGCCTCACACATAAAAAGGGTAGCTAACAAAATCAACGGAGCAAGGTTTTACCTACTTTATTATATATAGGCAAGGACCGAACACTGGTTGTAGATATTATATGCCGGTACCTACCTCACGTTTATTTATGCACCGTCTTCCCAATGTATTTGGTTTTCTTGGGTTTCGGTATTTGGTGCACAGCCAAAGAAACAAACAGTTCGTAGTCAATCTTATATGGTAATTAAGTAACTATTTACAAAAATCTCTAAAAGAAATATTACAATCGAATTTTTACAATCGTCGCCGGTTTGTTTAATTTTCTCTAATGTAGTTCCGTCAAACTGCAAATTTCACACTATATTTTAGTACACGGGCGAGCCACTCGCTGCGCTGGTGCGCGTGCGCAGCTCCACTGCGCAGGCGTACCAGTGTCGATATATACTTATACTAGCTTCTGCCCGCGACTTCGTCCGCGTGGAATAGTTAAAGAAAAAGTTGAAAAAACCCCCCGATTTTGAAACATTCTTCATAGGTGCTCCGCTCCTATTGGTCTTAGTGTGATGATATATAGTCATAGCCTTCCTCGAAAAATGGGCTATCTAACACTGAAAGAATTTTTCATATCAGACCAGTAGTTCCTGAGATTAGCGCGTTCAAACAAACAAACAAACTCTTCAGCTTTATATATTAGTATAGGATTAAATATTTATAGACTTACATCTTGATATATAAAAATGAATGTTTGTCTATATGTCCTTTATAGAATCGTAAACTATATATTTGATCATGTGATGAGGTTTCTGAGTTGGTTCACAATTGGACCCGGTAGGTGGCGCTGCTGTCGGCATATCGATTGAAGCTTTTCCGGGTAGGACGACATGTGCCGGGATAGCTAGTATATGATATAATTGTACCTATGTGACTCATGTATAATAAATATATATATGGAATATATGGGTGAGTTTGAGCATGAAAGTGTGTGTATGTGTGTGTATGTGTTATGTAATACACCCATAGGGTAAAGGGGCCCTGGTTAGGTTTGGTGGGTAGTCTTTCGGTCCGTTCATCGCAACCGGCCACTAAGAGTCCTACAAACCTGTGACCTCCCTCCGGGCCTGGACATAGTGCGCAAATGCTTTCAAGCAGCGTTATCAAAAAAAGCCAGGATGGGATAGATGACTCAGACAGGAGCAATAGGATAGCTAGGCTAAGAGGAACGGGCCATGGAAACTCACTTACCGTATAAAAAAAACACTAAGGCTTACCGTTCCACGCGGATATTCTGAGACCCTGGTATCACGCCAATTGAGCCAAAGAAAATAGATAAGCATTATTGGGAAGTTTATTGGTTATGATTCCTTAGTCAAATGACGTACACCATAAACATTTTTCGCCTCTTCGGAACCCTTTATTGTTTCTGAACTGGCACGCAGCTAACTTTTTTTTGGCAATTCCAGGTGGTATGTTCGGCGCCGGTATATACTTCGCTGAGCACTCGTCAAAGAGTAACCAGTACGTGTACGGCTTCGGAGGAGGTTCGGGTTGTCCTACGCACAAGGACAGGAGCTGTTACCTATGTCATAGGTACGAGCAAAACTTCACACCCCCATTCCATTCCTCCTGTTTGATCCCTCTATGTCATCTCCTTATCTCATCCTAATGGCGAGCAACGCGTTGTCTTCGCCACTGGTATTTCAAACTCTCTGCCAACTTCACAATAAAATAAAACATTTATCATGTAATGTACAATGGACAAAACTTTGGTGCTGATCCCAGACACTCAGGTTTAACAGAAAAGTCCTTTAAAATTTACCTTACTGGGAATAAAACTGATGATATTTGCGTTCCAATGAGCTAAATTGGCAAAGGCTTAGACTAATGTACTACAGACGGATGCTGTCAAATAGGGTTTATGGGTACAGCAGTCAGTTTCTCTTCGTGCAGGAACGGAAAGAGAATACTAATTCTTGCGTTGGGGGCGACCTGTCGTAAGGGTGACAAAATAACCCACAGCCAGGTGGTAAGGCATTTGCCCGACTGAATGGCTACCACCCCTGGTCTAAAGTATGCCACCATATCAACTTATGTTCCGGCATCAGTGGTCAGGTTCCAGATTCTCCTTCAAAGCCGGCAGTACACTGGCAGCACCTCTGGTACTGCTAATGTCCATAGGTGACGGTAACCACTTTCCATCACAGTTGGGCCGTCAGCCTGTCTGCTGTGCTTCAGCAATAAAAAAAGTCGGGCTGTCGGTTCATCTGATGGACAACGTTTACCGTCGCCTATGGACACGTGAAACGCTAAAGGGTGCTAGCAAGGTGCTGCCGATCGCGGAGAGGAAACTGGAACCTAATCACAGATGCTCAACGTAACTCAAGGTTTCTATAGCGGCATACTCTAGAACAGGGATGATAGCCATCCAGATCGCCTCTTACGAAAGTGTACTTTTATTATTTACGCTTTTGACCCCTTCCAGACAAATGCTGCTCTGCCGAGTGACGTTAGGCCGAGCTTTCCAGCTGATGAGCGCGATGAAGATGGCGCACGCTCCTCCCGGGCACCATTCGGTGGCGGGCAGGCCCAGTCAGGGGGGACTCTGCTTCCCGGAGTACGTGGTCTATAGAGGAGAACAGGTGAGTACTCACTTGAGTCAGTTCAGGGGTCAAGAAAATAACAGTATATAAGTTAGATCCTGATCGAGCCAGACTTATGGATTGGTATGTGGGGCAGTTACATATCAAGTCCTCTGTGAAAGTAGGTATGCCTCAGGGATCAACTTTAAGTCTTTATCTATTCCTGCTGGACACGAATGCGTGGGCCGCAGGGGCACAGAATTATAGAATACACGTGATTGGGATGAGAGTTATGGATATAAATGTAAAGGCAGACCAATGAAATGGATGGATAATGTGAAGGAGAACATGATTATTTGTGATGTGACGAAAGACGTATGCCAGCATAGAGGAGTATGGAAAGAAAAGATATATTGGTTATGCGAATTGATAAATGTTTACTTATATTCATTCCCTTAAATGTAAAACCACAATGATGGGAATATAGCTGTATAGAACACAGGGAAATACAGGCAGTTATATAAAGGAAGGATTGCACAGTACCTTTGTGTAGTGAAGCGATGATTTTCTTTTCTTAGAAGT
Source organism: Dendrolimus houi (assembly GCA_039645545.1). Taxonomy (NCBI): domain Eukaryota; kingdom Metazoa; phylum Arthropoda; class Insecta; order Lepidoptera; family Lasiocampidae; genus Dendrolimus; species Dendrolimus houi. The sequence continues at coordinate 3,127,616 of CM077145.1, forward strand.
TAGTAAGACACGCACACATGTTCAGACTTCACGAATCCAGCTAATTTGTTGATATATTAAGTATGTGGACGAAAATTGTTTACAATATTCAAAACGATGCGTACGCGTTGCAGCTCGTTAGCAAAAGGTAATTTTTCTAAGATGACCACTATTGCGATGCACTTGACGTCGCATGCCGTCTCCTTTCTTCCGCTTGCTAAGGTATGTACAGGAAAGGAAAAAAAAGATAGGTTTGAAGTATTACCATTCGTTCCATTACGTTAAGAATTTACGCGCGACCACATGTTACACCGAACCCAAAATTATTAGAAAGTGAGAGAAAAGACTTTAAGGCCAGAGGCGAATAGACGAAGGGTAATTTTAGGCGGAAGGCAGAGGTAATCAACCAAATTATAAAAGAACACAAATACAAAATGTCTGGTGCTCTGATAGTCTATGACCATTTGGATGTTTCTCTTGGCAAGAAGATGAGATTGATGAACAAAGCGATATGCAAGTAGATTATACCCCTATGATCAGGGTTCTATAGTCATTTTGGTACAAATGAAATCCCTACATTTTCGTTTTCTGTTCGTCATCAGAAACCACTACACCCAAGAATGGATGAAATTTGACAAAATTAAGTAAAATATTCATTTTTCTTTTACAGGCGTATCCAGAGTATCTAATCACTTATCAACTAGTAAGCGGAGACAATAACTCTGGAGCGGTATAAATAAAAGTAAAATTCAAGTTGCTCAATGCTGGGCAAAAACCTATTTTCAATTTGCCCACTGCTGGGCTTCGTTGTACATGTTATAATTTAGAGGAATATGAAATTGACTATTTTTTGCCCAATATTGGGCATGGATATGTTGAACTTGCTTTACGTTTGACCCAATTTTAGGGGTTGGGATATATTTTAAGGAACATAAGACTTGGTCTCGGCAAACGTAGTGTAGTGAAACATCCGGAATTTTCATTAAAAATTATTTTACCTACTATTGTTCTTGACAATACATAAATTGTTAAATTGCTTTAAATATTTCTTATTTAGGACATCCCTAGTGGTTTCGCTCGTTCAAAAATCAATAAACTTGATAGACCTATATAATCTATATCATGAAAGAATATATAAGTTATATTATAGAAATGGTCAAAGGTTGATAGAAAATTTTGGGATTTTCTATAAAAACTAGAACGGATCGAACGGACGGAGTGTGTTACGAGTTTCATATTTGGTTATTGTCATTCTTCTTGGTTATATGAGCGTTCCTTTTCATCAATATATTTATAACGTTCAGAAACTACACATGGTGTATTTAAACAGTATTTTTTGTATAAATCGATTTTAATGTTAATTGCTATTAATAAAATAATTGAAAACATACAATAACTGGCTATTGAAAGTGCACAGAAAAACCGCGGAAAATTAAAAAAAGATCAGTTTGGCAACTCTAAATTACCATAGAGTAGTAGTACAATTCGTCGCTATGGCAGGCAAAGGAACTCGGTCCATACAACCTCGGCTGAATTGGAGGTTGACTGACGTCAATGAACGGAGTTCTTGCGACAACTCGATAGGCCATATTTGACTACAGAGTCCACATTTCCCACAAAAATATTTAATGACTACTCAAAAATTATCAATATCCTGCAACTGTTGACCGTTTTAGAATAATTTTACATATTTTTAGAAAACAAGAGTGCACAATTTAATGTGCCCCTTCAGTTCCCGCGAAAAACTTATCATAGATAGAGTATTTATACAATTCATAAACATTTTTTTTTATTTAGTTTAGCATCTTTCCTCTGTTTCTGTGTCTCGAATTTGGAAATCATGCAGAATAATAACTTCCGCACATAATTTTTAACGGCTTTATTAATGTTTTAAGCTCGTTAATGCTAAAACAACCATTTTAAAAAATGACAGTAATGATAACATTGTTGTGGTAAAATGACATTGACACTTGTATTAATATTGCCATGTAAAAAAATTGCGAATAATTGGAGCGTCTACTCCCGTTGACTAAACTTTAAGCATTGGTCAACTACAATAGTTAATTGGAACACTGAATTCCTGGATTCTATTCCCGTCATGGTAAAATTTATGGCTGATCTTTTTCACGTTGTATTAATATGAATTTCGATTAAGATACAGTTCCTATATCTTAACTACTGCATACAAGTAATGTCAAAATTCAACCGATAGTAGTAGTTGCGTGCCGGAGATTACAGGGCGAGTGAATAAATAGTAAGATATACATAAAACCCGGTCATAAATCTGTTTTAAAGCTTCGTAAACGAGTTATAAGAATAATAATCGTTCGTCACTTCTGCGGAACATATTGCTATGTACAGGATAGACACGCATTGGACCGATTTTTGTAATACCTGAATATATTTTTATAATTTCAGAGGTTATAGGTGTATTTATAAACCTTATATCTATTTTTTTTTAAATTTTAACTGAACTGAACCCAACAGACTCTGAAGACCTAAGAAAATTCTAAAAGCTTTTTTAATATTAACTGCAAATGTTTTTAATTATATTATTGATAAGTTGTAATATTTGGACATAGTTATGCGAGAATGAGCAACTTACAGTTAATAAAAAAATATGCTAATAAAACTACGTATTAACGATTTTTGATTTTTATTATTCTGACGTTTCGGTCACTTTTCAGTAGCCGTGATCACGGAAGACAAAGATGTCATGTGGCAATGAGTATTGTTAAAGTTTTATTTAGCCTACTACCAATTTATTCATTTTAATTATTTAGTTTTAATTTTTGTTTGTGGTTATTATCGTCAGCAACATAAAGCTCTAATAATTTTATATAATACTAGGATATGACCGCGACTTCGCCCACGTGTGACATGAAATTCCCGCGGAATTCTCGGTAGAAAAATATCAATTTTACTACATAAAATTTGCTATCGATCAGTGAAAAAATCGTATTGAAATTTAAAAAAAAATCAATCTGGTCATTTTATATCATTCCAAGAAAAATTCCCGGGATAAGAAGTAGCGCAGATTTTAAGTCTTAAGAATTTGCTGTTGAACAGCGAAAACCATCGAAATCGGCCCAGTAGTTTTTACGTGAATCCCGAACAAACAGACAAGAAATCTAAATAATGCATCGTGTTCTCCATTCATAGTCTATTCAAATTGTTTTTTTTTAATAGCTTTAATGTACAGACACGGCATGTTTAGAATTTTATAACATTATTACAGACTAGCTGATGCCCGCGACTTCGTCCACGTGGTGCGGTTTTTTAACTATCCCACGGAAACTCTTTAATTTTTCGGGATCAAAAGTATCCTATATGTTGACCGGGGATATAAGGTACCACCATACATAATTTCATTTAAATCGGCCCAGTACTTTCAGAGATTACCCGGTACAAACAGAGAAACAATTTGAAAAAAATCTAAATTACTTCTATTTCACTTCTTACATCCCTCTGACTCGGTTTTTAGCATTATTTTTCCATTGTACAGAAATTCGACCTCTACCGTTTTATTATATGTATATAGATTAAATATATGGGTGGGAAGTAAAAATCTATCAAGATATGGATTATCAAAATTAATGCCAAGTGCGTCGGAAACTGAGCTACATATTTAAAAAAGTGAAGTGCATGTAGTTGGTTCATTTTGGCATAACTGCGTCCAAATGACATTGTGAATGTAAATTATGGACTTATAGGATACTTTAATAATTATAACGATTACATTAAGTATATAAAATGATGCTTCATTGAAATTCAAATACCTATTTAATTATTTTTTTTACAAAAAAAAGCAATATTTATTATGAAAATGGCAATGTTCAAAGTGGTTTGTTCACATCGGTTCCTTTGGTTGGCGTTGCAGATGTCCTTAGGCGACGGTAACTACTTTACATTAGATGGGCTGTCTATGAGTTTGTCTACTAACATAAAAAATGTAATTTACTGAACTCAAAAATGGTCCTGAATAATTGTGACGGATTTCAATGGAGCAATCATTTTAAAACCATAATGCGATTTTTGGCTTAAAATAAAAGAAGGTTTCAGCTATTTTTGTGTTTTATTTCTCTTTTCAAGCAGACTATTCTGATCAAAATATAATTTTCATTTAAGACGTATTGTGATAGTGATGCGCCATGTTGCGGCACTAGCGTTGTAAGCTGCGCCTGAGTTGTAACCAAGGTTTGGAACCGGTTATAACAGGTTTTAGTCTACTATTTCGTTTGGGATGTAAATCTTAATTATTTTCTATCTCTTAAGCACGTTAAGTGCTTGTGTGCGACTAATAACTTGCTGCGCTTTAAAGGTGTGCGCCAAAAACGGTTCGAAACCGGTTTATCCAACAAAATCTATTTATCGATTTTTTGTTACTAAAAACCGGTTGATTGAGCTTAAAGAGAGAACAAAACCGAAAAGTTCCCATGTAATTAGATTGTAACCAATTCTACTTTTTACCGGTTGCCAAGCCTTGTTTGTAACTGCCCATCTCTAACCTAAATCTAAAGTGCTCTCCACAATTATGCGAGATACCGAGAATGTGGAATATCCATAATAATTCTTACTTTAAACGCAAGGATTCAAATCACCAGTCATATTAACATGCGAGCAGCTAACCTTCTGTCCAGTAGGAACTGCAATCTTAAACAACTTCCCTAACGGCATACATACGCAAACTTTAAATTGCCCAGTCGGACTTTTGTCTGTACGATTGATGGGCAAAGCTATAGGCAAGTAACGGACGTCAATGTAGACTCCATCTTTGCCACTTAGTACCACAGATCCGTTAATGGATTTCAGGTGTATATCTTGGTCTGCGGTCCAGAAAAGTTCTTTGGACTCCATATGAGTTCCTTCAGCGCCTCGTAAATGAGCTGATGCCTCTGAACGGAGTGTCAAGTCTTCGTCCACTGGAGACGATATGCGTTTTGTTGATACTTGCTGTGGAGGAAACATATCATATTTATTAATGAAAAATCAATTGAGGGTCGATATTTCAATTGTCAGATAAAAGTTGTTCATAGAAATGTGACATAAGCTCCATACAAGTAATATCAAAATTCAACCTATGGTAAGGCAAGTGAACGAATAGTAAGATATAGAAAAGTAACATACGAGTCCCAAACTGAAAGGGCGCGGGTTCAAATACTCGCCGAAACGCATTCACCACTTAGGCACTTTTCTGACCTAAAGTGCATAATGTTACAATTACCACATAGATAACCGATGTGTCATATCCGTCAATCCGCCTTAGATAAGAGTGGCGGCTATCCTACCCCCTATAAAAATCGGAGGCCCGAGCATAGCAGTAATACCTTTGCTTGTAAATTATTGACTCCATCAGGTATATTGATTTCTGGTGCCGCAGTGCTGAATACTACCTCCCCGGTGTCAGGATCCATCAGTTCCAAAGCGTGCACCCCCTTGATAAAGACTCCTGAGGAATTCACCAAAAGCTTTGTGTCTGATCGGGATAATCTGAAATTAAAACAGAGAGAGAGAGAGAGCGGTAGAGTAATGGTTAGCCCACGAGTTCCAAACCCAAAGGGCGCGGGTTCGATCCTGGCCGGAACACATGCACCACTTGGGCATTTTTCTTATTTCTGCATATTGTAACAATTACAATGTGCTAACAACAGTGAAGGAAAACATTGTGATGCAACTTGCACATTGTGATAACCAATGTGTCAAACCTGCTAAGCCGCCTTGAACATGCGTGGCGGGTATACTGTCCGTTCCCCTATAATGGGAGATCCAAGCCCAGCAGTGGGACATTTCTGGGCTGTTATTATATGTTTATTTGAGTATAAGTTTGTGTTAGACCAGGTCTCATCTGATGTCGAGTGTAGATATGGTCTAGGATTTTTTTTTATTTTTTATTGCACAAGTTCAGCAGACAGACAGATGATGGAAAGCGGTTACCATTGCCTATGGACATTTGCAACACCAAAGGTGCTACAAATGCGCAGCTGCTCTCTTAAGGAAGACTGAAACCTGATCACTAATGCCAGAACACAACTCAAGGTTGTTATGGCGGCATACTCTAGATCAGGGGTGGTAGCCATTCAAATAGGCAAATACCTTACCACCTGACTGTGGGTTGTTTTGTCGCCTCTTACGACAGGCCGCCCGGCCGCAGGAATTTTTGTTCTTTCTCCGTTCCTGCATAGATAAAAGGATGAAGAATGCATTTCGCACATACCGGGTCCTTTGCTATGGATTAGACCGTTGTTGATCATGGAGGCTTTCCACTGAGGCAATCCAAACAATAATCAACCGGCTTGTGTGGAGACTCGAACCGATGGATGCCCATGGGCTAATACCCCACTAAAACCACCCTCCTCCCATGTGGCCCGCGCTTATAAGTAGGAAAGGCATGAGATACAGAACGTAGCTACGCCCACGCCGATCCTAGCGCACAAGTGCTTGAGAGTGCCCCGAGAGAGGCAAACTCACTTCGTCACCAGGGGTGAAGACTCCTCTGCTCTGGGTCCAACCCTTTGTGGTGAGCATAGTCAAGGTGGACAAGAAGCACAAGGTGATATCATGGACATATCTCAATAGTGCATGCCATTGTGTCTGGTAGTGCAATGTTCAAGAGAGATGGCAGAATCAGATTGGAAATCTGCTTGTCCTTAAGTCCTTAAACAGTGATAACATGTTACGAAGCACTGTATGTGCAATAGGAAGTACTCTTAATTTTTAACTTGATATGTGATCTTCAAATAATATTCACCATGCATAGTTTGAATAAAACTTTTGATTTTAACCTGCCCTGGAAGTCCAGGATTAGCTGTCCATTTTTAGGACATTTTTAATAAGTAAATAATCAAACAAACACACATTATATTATATCACCAAGCTAAGAAACTAACGCTTGTGCTTGTGTTATTAGTAACATACAACAGATTCTAAGTTATGTATGTTTCCATGTAGAACCCGAATCTATAATTAATATTAAAAAACTCCTGCAAATATCTGTATATTTTTTTTTAATAATCGGCAGACAAACACACTTTGTATATCCCCAAGCTAAGCTAATTACACTTGTGTTAAGGGTGATATACAACAGACTACTCTGGCGCCGATCCCAATCACCCAGACCATAGTAAATCACAGAAGGTTCGTTTCCGAAATTTATCATGCCAGGAATCGTACCGAACCGAACCCGGAGCCTCTGCGTTCCGGCGAGTTGGGCCGGCTAACACTTAACTCAACTACAGAGAAGATTTTTTTTATATACTTGTGTATATTCAGTGAGTGAGTAAAGCGTTGAGTGCCAGTGACTGAACAGCAACTCATCAGAGATGTCAGTGCTTAACTAATAAGAAAAAATATATCAAAAAAGCATACAACCAATGAGTCTAGGGTCGAACCAAGACACCTAGTTCATAGAAAATAAGGGAAAGTTTGTTTACGAAATTTACCATGCTGGGAATCGAACTCAGAACCTCTGTGTTTCAGAAAGGTAAGCCGGCAAGATTCAGATCACTCATACACAGAAATGTCAAGTTATTTATTTTTTATTCTTCTCTGTTTTGTTTAAAATATATGTGGCAGTGGTGTGGACTTCATACAACTGGATTCCCCATAGCCTATCTTTAAGAGACTAGCGAAGTGACCAAAAGGTCAAAACCGCTGTGCATTCATTGGCGCTTATGTTTCCTTATACATGCATATATTATTACTATCTCTTACGCTCGGCGGCTTTCGACGAGTATTGGATGAAATAGCGACTCATAAACCAATCGGGCACCAGCTTCTGTTTCAAAATATGTGTTAAGATTTCAAAATTAAAAATACAAATTGAAATAAGAATCATCGCAAGTTAGACCTTTTTTTAACAGCAGTGTAGTTGGCGTAAATTGTATAGAAGGAGGGGAAGGTAGGCCATTGGAACACTTACCCATATGAAACAGACTTCTTAGTTCTAAATAAAAAACATTATAAAACTATGTTTTAACCAGGTAATATATGGTTACATGCCGTTAAAGATAAGCCGCACAGCTGCCTATTGTAGCGCAGCTTATTATCCTCCAGGATTAGGAAGTTCTTTGTGTTTTGAATTTGCAATTAAGAAAAACATGCTATTGTCTTTTTACTTGTTTTATAACCATCATTAGCGTCGAACTAATCCTTATTGTTATTGTTTTCGACTTTATGGATGTTCGCAGGTGTGCAAATTAATATTTCTTAGAAACTCAGTGTGGGCAGTCAATCTTTTTTTGTACTGTGTAGTTAGTATAAGACAATGCCCGAATGGAGGGGCGGACAGTCAAGCGACGACTACGAAGCGAGTAAGACGTTTTCTAGTACTCTCGATTAGCGATATAAACGACGGACTTTGCGCGGTCGAATTGTATTGTATCGTGCAGTGTGAACTGGTTGCATACAGTTTTATTTGTATTTGTTTTATACGTGTTTGTACAGTTCTAATAAATTCTATAGTAGTTCCAACGGCATTTTTTAATTCGAGTCCTGTAGCTCGTAAAAATATTTTATTTTTATTATTCCAATGTTTCGGCCAGTTTTCAGTAGTGTCCAAATAAATTACAGCACTTAAAACCATTAACACACAATTTTATTATGTATACCAGTCGCGAAAACATAAGAAAAAAAAGACCAATCATTCTTTATTTCTTCCCAAATTCTCTGTAATATTTACCTAGTTTGCAAATTGAACAGCACAGATCCATTGTGACTGGTGATACTCATTGGCATATCGCCGAAGCTCTCAATCAATCCATCTCTCTTGTAGACATGCTCTAGATATGTATTGCCGTAGAACTTTATGGCATTGTGCTCTGGTAGGAACTCCATGCTTTCCATTCCTGAACAGAAAATGTTTGGAATTAGTATTATTAGTGTTCACTAGGGTTTTCCCCTCAGTTTTACCTGCGGTTTAGTGGGTTTAGTGACTCATAATAACTTACACTGGTTTATTTATAGAGCCTACATTCACACAGGTTACAATGCATTAAATTTTTAGGTCAGCACTATACATCTCTGGAAAATTTACTAATTTTGTCAGTTTCTTAAACTGTTTTTTTTTATTGGAGGAGTTCAGCAGACAGGCAGACGGCCCACTTGATGGAAACTGGTTACTGTCGCCTATGGACATTTGTAATACCAAAGGTGCTACAAATATGCTGCTGCTCTCGTAAAGGAGACTGGAACCTGGTCACTGCTGCCGGAACACAACACAACAACAAGGTTGTTATGGCGGCATACTCTAGACCAGGGGTGGTAGCCATCCAGTTGGGCAAATGCCCTACCACCTGGCTGTGGGTTGTTTTGTCGCCTCTTACGACAGGCCACCCAGCCGCAGGAAATGTATTCTTTCTCTGTTCCTGCACAGATAAAACAAACAAATAAAAAAAAAGATATTTCAGGATAACTGTATTCAACATCCAATGTGGGTACTGAAACTACATACATATCACATTTAGACAAAGCTGTTGCATAGTTTTTCTTTATATATATATTTTTTAATATGTGTGGGGAAACAAAGTCTACTCACCCCCGCCTACTGGCCGGCAGGCCAGATTTCATGTAGATATTAAATGACAACTGTCAACATAAATTGTGAGAGAGAAAGTAGTCATCATTAGAATGTACATATTTTAATCCTTTTAAATCCAATTATATATTAGATATAATTTTTGGACTATGTAAATGTATAAATGAATGGGTTATTTATTCTTGCAACTAGCTATCATTAATGGTGTCCTCCAGACTTTGAACAAAATTTTCAACATATAAAATTTGGAATTATACATCCCAACACTATTAACAATTGTGACAGAGTTTGGAAGGCGAGTGTATGTAAATAATATATACTAAATTACATATTTTATTAATGAACAGGTTATTTATTCCTGCAACGACCCGTCATATGAATTCAAAACTAAAGGTTCACCAAAAGTAATGTATTTGTATTATTTCTGGAAAAGCTTGGTATTGTTCTCACTATTGGATAATATTTTAGAAGATGTTTCTTCATTTTAGATAGGATTTGTCTGAAATGGGAATATACTCTTGGGTATATATACGATTAAACATTATAATTCAGTCATTTGAGGTTTGCACCTGAAACTGGTACCAGGTCTTTATTATGAGACAGGAACACATATTCTATTAAGCAGGGAGGGTTAATAATTTCTTTAAACTTGTTTATTAAAAGCTCTTGAACGTTTTAATGATATTTAAACTTTAGATAAACATACACTTACCTTGTCCAAGTCTCAGAACAGCCAATATTGTGAAAGTTAATATCAAATTCCCGATCGCCAAAATAAATAACAACACAACAAGAGTCCAAAATGCGAATGTTTTTCTTCCCTTCCCAACAGCTTTGGTTACGTCGTTCCCATTTTTGTCAGAGTAATTCTTAACAATGTTTTTATTAGAAAATATTTGTGTATGAGTAGGTGTCTTCAGAATTAGAGCTTTCTCTGCACGATTTCTTTCTAACGTACTTTCCGACATTGCTTCGGACGTGGGTGAAACACTGCGTAAGCTATCTACCATGTCGCACTAGCGTTAGTTCAGAAGATTTCGTGTCAAACTATAAAAATGTATAAATAGCACAATATTTAGACGAATTCAGAATCAAATTTATTGACCGGAATTGTTGGGCTGTGATTGGTCAAAATTTGCACCAATTAAATTTTTGTTATGTTATAATTAATGGTCTTGGATACAGATAAACTGACAATATTAAAAAAACTATCTTGTATTTAGAATAATTGATTAAAAATCGACTAATAATACCATCACTCGTTATTGCTATTTAGCAATAATGACAACATGATAACGCATAAATTTGACAACTTGCTTTGTAATCATGGCGTCAGAACGTTATAGTTTTTCTCTTACGACTTTTAGGTAATTTTCTCAATATTTACACATTATTCTCCTTTTTAGTTACTAAATTAATACAGTTCGCAATATGTTTAACTCATTCCTGTACTAATTCCAGTTTCCAGGCGCTTTTTATCGTGTGTAATTTCATTTAAAACTTTCGATGTATTTCTCGATAATATGTGTTTTTGATTAGTCCTTCAGGTAAATTGGTTCAAATCGAATATGCCTTAGCCGCTGTAGCTGCCGGTGGGACCTCCGTCGGTATAAAAGGTATATAATGTTAATTATTTTTAGGTTATTTTAAAGATGATAATTAGTGCCTTTTATAACTTTGTATTTTTAGGCCTAAATCATCATTTTTTTGCAGACATGTAAATTTACATTTTCTTATGCGCTCCTACGTGTTTTACTTATCTATCTAAATATAATTGAGGTCATTTAAAACCATATTTTTCATTCTCTTTTTCGTTCTAATTTATGTATTCTACATTCTTTTTCAGCATCCAATGGTGTTGTGATAGCAACAGAAAACAAGCACAAGAGCATTTTGTACGACGAGCACAGTGTTAACAAAGTTGAGATGCTCACAGGCCATATTGGTAAATATTTCTCAGTTTTCATTCTATACCAGACCTTTACAAGTAATTTCACTGGTGTATAGTATAGTAATACTGCCATAAATTTTCCGCTTTTCAGGATAAAATGTATCCTACATTAATTGCCATTATTGAAGGTTTATTACCAACATCAAAATATTTATAAATTGTAAAGTAATATGTTGAAGAGAACTTGATTTTGGCTGATTCCTATATCTTACTATTTACTCACTTGTCTTACCACCAGTTAAATTTTGACATTACTTGTATGGAGCTTCTGTCAAATTTCAATTCTGTCAACTTTCTGTCAAATAAACGGTTGATAAGTTATAGGAACTGTCCATTAGTCATATTATATTCTACTCGCTGGTTCCCATGGCTTCATCCACATGTGAAATTGCAGAACTCTAAATAAACTGGCCTAAGTTACTCCTTATAACATTAGCTATTTGCCAGTGAAAGACCCATCAAAATCGGTCCAGCTGTTTCAGGATTAGCCAGAACATCTAGACAGACAGACAAAAATTTTAAAACTATTTTTTGATATATGTTACTTATATACTTTATATTCAGTAAAAAGCTGTTATTTTGACATTACAAACAAACACTTCAATTTTATTTATCTGTAAAGATCTACAATCCCTTAAGTTATAAGTAGAATAATGAGCCTAAATCATCATTAGATAGATAGTCAATGGGTGAGGTTCCCAGATGGCAATGAGCCTAAATCATCATTAGAAAAATAAAATAAAATAAAATCGGCAGAGAAACACACACAGTGTAAATCCCCAAATTAAGCTTGTGTTATGGGTAATATACAACGGACCATTCTGGGGCTGATCCCAAACCATAGTAAATAACGGAGAAAATATGTTTCTGAAATTTACTATACCAGGAATCGAACCCGGAGCTGTTGCAGTGAGCTAAGCTGGCAAAGGCTTAGCCCGCTCAACCACAGAGGCCGTCAAGATTTACGAAGACAGACAACAAAATACTGATTAGTTGTCTGAGGTAGGAACCAGCTCTCCATTCACCTGACAAATTAATTCAGCATTTTGAGTGCTATTTGTAGTGCTTCATGGTTGGAGACCAGTTTATAGTATAGTTTTGTCTATTTGAATCTATTTCAAGTTGGACAGTATTCCTGAAACAGCTATAAAATAGCTTGCTAACTTGTAGTGTTATAGTAAACTGTCCTATGAAATAAGTATTAATTTTCTATAATATTATAAAATTCTAAACATGTCTGTACATTGAAGCTATTAAAAAAAACAACTGGAATAGAGTATAAACAATGGTGAACACAATGCAATATTTTTTAGGTTTCTTGTCTGTTTGTTTGGGATTTATGTAAAAACTGTGGGACAGATTTCGATGTGATTTTCGCTGATTGACAGCAAAGTCTTAGAATTAAATTCTTTACTTACTTTTTATCCTGGGAATACTGTTGGAATATGTCTGGGAATGATTTTAAATGTGCAGATAAAAAAAATCGAATTCTAATGTGATTTTTTCCCTGATTGATAGCAAATTTGATGTAATAAAATGTGTGATTTTTTATCCCGGAAATTCGGCGGAAATTTTCTCAGGAATGGTTTGTAGTTGTTCGGCTGCATAAAGATTGACTTATTCCTAAACAGTTTTCAAATCTATTCAAATTCTAAAAGGATAGTTTATATTCTTTTTTAAATGCTGTGGTTTTATGTGTCCTGGGAATCCCGCGGGACATTCAAGTCAAGCATAGACGAAGTCATGGGCATATCATAGTGTTCTATATAATCTTACATTTTCTTCAATTGAACAAGCTATATTAGTGGAACATTTGCTTGAAATGTGTTTAATAATTTTATGTGTGAGAGTAAGAAACATCCTCATATATAATTTTAATAGATAGATAGACAACACTTTATTGTCCATCATAACATAGACAAACAGAAATAGAAAAATACAAGAGATAGTACAATGGGCAATGTTATTGCTAAAAAGCAATCTCTTCCAGGCAACCGTTGGCAGGGAATAATACATTTTTAATACTGAGTGGTACAGATTATAAATAATGATAAGTATACACAATACATAATTATAAGTACACAAACAATATATATATATATATATTGTTACATGCAAGCAGGGTACGCACGTAGGATTAGAAGAAAACACCAGTTTTTAACTAAACGCTTTTATTGACTTACACAGCTGTGCGTGATGCCTCTCTGCAGGGTTGCCCCTACACACACAACTAACGACGCACTGTCCCGGCGATAAGTTGTCTCAGTCACAATACCGTTGCCGATATTGCGTAGACACACTTTCTGCTCCTGCAGTGTTCACCACAGAATTTGCCGCACATAGCGCGCCTCTGGACCTTTTTAAACTACGCGAAACTCCTCCTTTACTAAACTGTCCACTACACTTTTCACTAAATTCACCACTAAACTCGTCACTGTCTTCTATTAAACTCTTTTCCAACTCTTTCGTATCGCACTTGTCGCTTCACTGTCTTGAACTGAACTCAACTCTAAACTGCCCGGTAGTCGCGCCTTACGCTGCTTATATACCCGGAAGAATTTTCTGGAACCCATAATTTCGTTATTCTTTTATTTACTATCTGTCCCTTTCTAAACATCTATCTATCTCTGTCTTTTCCTTCCCAAACCTTCTATTCCAGAACTTTCGTTTATACATCTATCCCTTTCTAACATCTATCTATCTCTGTCTTTTCCTTCCAGAATTTTCTAGCTTTTCTAAAAGTTCTTAAACTAACTAGATGTTTCCACCATCATTCACCACAAAATATATATGTATTTGCCAGGTGGTAGGTTATTTGTATGGATGGCTACCACCCCTTGTCTAGAGTATGCCCCCATAACTACCTTGAGTTGTATTCCAGCATCAGTGGCGAGGCTCCAGTCTCCCTTAAGAAAGCTGCAGTGAATTTTTCGCACCTTTATTGTTGCAAATGTCCATAGGTGATGGTAACAGCTTTCTATCAAGGGCTGTCTGCCTGTCTGCTAAACTCCTGCAATATATAACCCACAATATATAATAATATAATCCCTATTAATATTATAAATGCGAAAGTAACTCTGTCTGTCTGTACCATTTTCACGGAAAAACTACTGGACCGATTTGGCTGAAACTCAGTATATATATATATATATATATATATATATATATATATATATATATATATATATATATATATATATATATATATATATATATATATATATATATATATATATATATATATATATTTTTCGATCCCGAGGATGAACATAGGATAAAAATATATTTGTCTGTTTGTTTGTTATGCTTTTACGAAAAAACTACTGGACCGATTTGACTGAAATTTGGTATATATGTAATTTTAATTTCGAGGCCACCCTCGATACTTTTTACTTTTTATTGCGTTTAATGGTATAGATTTATGTAAAGGTCTTTTTGATCATTTTGGGCAATTTAGTAATTTTGGTCAATTTGATCAATTAAGTTATTTTGGTCAATTTGGTTATTTTGGTCATTTCGGTCATTTTGGTCAATTTAGTAATTTTGGTCATTTGGTCATTTTAGTCATTTTGGTCAATTTAGTCATTTTGGCTGTTTTGGTCAATTTGGTCATTCTTGTCATTTTGGTCATTCTTGTCATTTTGGCCAATTTGGTCATTTTAGTCAATTTGGTCATTTTTGTCATTTATTTAGTTTACAGATAGATACACGGGGAATAGATAAATAAAACTAGAACGGGTTGAAATAGAGGATAAACGTTTGCATGGGAGACCAATCAGTTCTCAAGTTTATAAACATAAAAATTTATCATCTATAAAAAAAGCGATAGTAACTCGATCTGTCTGTCTGTTAAGCCTTCACGGAAAAACTACTAGGCGTACTGGATCGGTTTTGCTGTGATTTTGTTTAAATGTATTTTACTAACAAATAAAATACTGCAAATAGCAGTAATATAAAAATTTAATACAATGTAACCTGTATTGTAACCTCTTTAAACAAGAGGCATGCACTAGAGGTTGACCCGTGGTGCAGCTGCGGGGTAAACTCTACTAATATAATAAAATAATCTCCTATTAATGGCACCTGCACATTCTTCAACATTTTATTCCAACTCCTTCGCCATGCAGGCTGTCTTACTTTGGAACTCTTTGCCCACTGACGTCAGAAAAACTAAATCTTTTGCCATATTCAAAAATTCACTTAGGAATCATTATGTAAGTCTTACGCAATGATGTATGTGCTAATTTACAATAGATTGTAATCTGCTGTCCATGTATGTCTTTTTTATTTTCATTTTTCTGTGTTGCATAATAATTATAGATAATTTAAGAATTTCATCTGAGTCAGGTTGCCTGGAAGAGACCGCTTTTAGCGATAAGGCCGCTTTTTGTTTTACCAAGTAGCTATTGTCTTGTACATTTTTTGTAATTTTTGATTTGGTGAACAATAAAGTGTTGTCTATGTCTATGTCTAAAATATGTCTGTAATAATCTGTACATACACAAACATATATATACATATGACAATATGATTTATTCTTTTGTTTCCATTTTACAGGCATGGTCTACTCAGGTATGGGTCCGGATTACCGTCTCTTAGTCACGCAGGCGCGGAAGATGGCGCAGCAGTATTTCTTGATGTACCACGAGCCGATACCGACCGCTCAGCTAGTGCAGAGATTGGCCACAGTTATGCAGGAGTACACACAGTCCGGGTGAGAGTTTCCATTTGAAACAGTGCACTAACTAACCTAAAATTACAATTTCTAATTGTACAGTACAGTTTTTGATTGAACTTAGTTGTCATAAGAGAGCATACTCATACCAGTGACCCATTTGGGATGCAGTTCTTCAAAATACTTGGTCAAAGGGGGGCGTCACGCAGTCAATATCAGCGCTTTTTCGAGGTATTATCATTATTATTTAGCACTTTTTAAAGCCTAATGATAATACTGTCAAAAATCGATTCTCAGAAGTGGAGATGGACAGAGCAAATGCTCAGGAGCAAGTCCCAAAGTGGAGCAAGCTAGTAACCCACTGGCACCCAAGGGTTGGCAAAAGGAGTAGGGGAAGGCAGAGCAAGCGCTGGAAGGATGAGATCAGGTGTGCAGCTGGACCCTACTGGCGACATACTGCTTTAGACAGCCAGTACTGGAATGAGCTGGAGGAGGCCTTTGCCAGGAGGAACTCTGAGAAGAGATACCTGATCTAGAAGAAACATCGAAAATTACCTTACCTCAGATTTAAGGCTTTATCTAGCGATGTCCCGACTAGGTGGAGGCGCGCGATGGAATGCTCTTCCGTCTCAAAGGAAGGTCTTCCAGCGAGGCTATTGTTGTTCCTCGCCCATCTAATATTGTTGGAAATTTGTATATGTTCTTTGTAAGTTTCGGGAATAATTTGCAATGTCAATTATTGTACACCGCCATGTATTCACTTGTAAGTGTTCCACTACGAGGCTATATTATTATAATTATAAAGGCTAATGAGGCAAATTATTTATTTTTTAACTTTCTGTTTGTAATAAATTGTTTAAAACCATACTTATGAATTACTACGTGAAAACTAGAGCGGGAGGGTAGGGGTCTTAGCATATGCTACGGCTTGTCACTGAGAACTTTCCTCCGTGCAGGAACGGAGAAAGAATACAATTTCCTGCATTGAGGCGACCTGTCGTAATAGGTGACAAAACAACCCACAGCCAGGTGGGAGGGTATTTGCTCAGCTGGATGGCTACCACCTCTGCTCTAGAGTATAAAAAAATAAATATGAATTTTATCTATATGTATAATAAAATTGTAGAGGTCAAATTAATGTACAATAAAAAAAATGCTAAAAACCGAGTCAGGGGGATGTAAAAAGTGAAATAGAACGAATTTAGATTTTTTTCAAATTTTTTGTTTCTCTGTTTGTACGGACTAATCTCCGAAACGACTGGACCGATTTAAATGAAATTTTGTATGGTGGTAGCTTATATCCCTGGTCAACATATAAGATACTTTTGATCCCAAAAATTATAGAGTTCCCATGGGATAGTTAAAAACCGCACCACGCGGACGAAATCGCGGGCATCAGGTAGTTATAAATAAATAATCGGCAGACTAACACATAATGTATATCCCCAAATTAAGCAAGTTACACTTGTGTTATGGGTAAAATACACAACAAATTACTCTGGGGCTGATCTCAGACACCCAGACCATAGTAAATAATGGAGAAAATTCGTTTCCGAAATTTTCCATGCCAGGAATTGAACAAGGAGGCTCTGAGTTGCAGTGAAGTAAGCTGCCAAAGGCTTAGCCCGCTCAACCAATGAGGCCATCAAAGTATGCCACCATAATAATGTTGAGTTGTATTCTGGCATTAGTGGCCAGGTTCCACTTGCGCTGTAGAGAGCGGCGGCACATTGTTACAAATGTTCTTTGGCGATGGTAACTGCTTTCCATCAGGTGGGTTGTCTGCCTGTCTACTGAACTTAGCGACAAAAAGAAAAACAACACTACCTATCCTTTTAGTTCCCGAGCCGAAAACACGCTTTGATTTTCAAATTCAAATTTTTTTATTCAAAATAAGTTCCACTGGAGAAAATTTTTTGAAGGTCATATATATAGGTTAAAATTTAATTTTACTTTTACCATGTATACCGCTTCGCCACGTGTAATTGCTGTTAAGGAGAAGAAGCGGCAAGAAACTCCCCAGCAACACGTCTAGCTAAACATTGTGTTTCTTTAAGTTTCTTATTCTATTTATATCTCAAGTTGTCTTTTTTTAATAAGTTTTATACAGAAGTATGTTACAGAATTACTTTTTGAAGAATTAATGGAGTTGTAGCAAACAGTGCACACTCAATAAGACCAAGACACAATAAAAGGAAAGAAATTTTACATTTCACTTTCCCAGTGGTGTCCGTCCGTTTGGCGTGTCCCTGTTGATCTGCGGGTGGGAAAACGACCGCCCCTACTTGTTCCAGTGCGACCCGAGCGGCGCGTATTTCGCTTGGAAAGCGACGGCGATGGGCAAGAACTTCAACAACGGGAAGACCTTCCTGGAGAAGAGGTAACGTCTAGCATTTGTAGTAGCGGGAGCTGGTTAAATGATCTTTCAGATGCCAGAGAGTAGTTAGTATTCACTGTTGAGTGAAAGAAAGAACAAGAGAAAATATTTACCAAATGATACCCTAGAAACAAAGCTTCTATCGGTATCTATTTGTATTTTACTTTTAAAATTTCTTCAAAATCTAATATCCATAACAAACTAACAGATAATCCAAAATCATTTCACATCTGAAACCGATAACATTATTCATACATCTGTATCCAGATTGAGAACCGAAATTTTATATCCATAACATCCCTGGTATATACAAATATTAACAAGTTGTAGAGCTAGTATAATACATAGCACAATGTGTGAACGGGACGGGTGACGTGCGAGCGAGATGGAGCGACTATTATTATGAGCCGCTCCCGCGTTGCGCTGGCCAGTCGTCCGTTGTCCGCTGCGATGACTAGATGTATGCAGCTCCCATAAATTAAACAGGTCTTCAATTTATTAATCTCGATACTTTCAGAATTTTAGTATTTTTTGCAGTTTATGTTATATATTTTTGAAGATATAAATTGATAGATTTAAGTTACGATAAATCTGTTTTCTACGAATCTGAGGGATAATATTATAAATGTTAAGTGTAAAATATAAAGTTCCTGCCATGAAATAATAAATTAAATTTATTAATTCATGGCAGGAACTTATTATGAATATATTTTTCTTAATTTAAACTTAAATTAAGAAAAATATATTCATAAATTATAACACCACACAAAGTCACAAACACACAACCAACAACAAAACTCACACATACTCACACCAATGCGCACTATCACCGCATTGCATTACACGCACACTTTACAAACAAACCAAGACATACAAAGAGCCTGAAAATTAATAACCTAGGCACAGAAAGGAAAAGCAACACAAATGGCACTAGTTAAGATATATATAGGTATAGACATAAGGCACACACTGCACATGCACTTCCTCACAACACCAGTATGTAACAGATACACTCTACATTAGTATAAGTTTAGTATTAAAAATAGAAAAATAATAATATTATAAGTTATTCTTAAGGTACACTACAACATAAAAATCACTAAATTAATGTCAAACTCAATAACAAAATAAACAATAAGCGTGTAGGAACTCTAAAAACTTTCATAGAAATTAAGTTGTAAAAAAGGGTACGGAACTCGAGTCCGTAGAGTAAATTAAAAAAAAATATATGCCAATAAAAGTATTACATAATAATTACTATAGCCATTTCTGCAACAGCAAAATATTGAACAATAGTAATCTTTAGGTTTTACTACCCACCAACTTCCTGCTGTACAAATAAGATACGATAAGTTATAATTTATTTGCAAGAATTTCATCATTTATTATAAGATTCTACAGTTTACAAATTATAAAAAAAGACTAACTCCATTGGCTCAGCGGCCCAAAGTGAGTCTTGACCTCCGAAACGAGAGCACGCTACTTTCCTCTGTCCTGTGCAGTGTCTTGCCAGTTGTGAGCTTGTAGTGCGGTCAGGTCAGCTGCCACTCTGTCCTTCCAGTGATACTTGGGACAAGCAACCGGCCGCCGACTGACTGGTCCCCCCTAAGTATGCTTTCTTCACTCCCCGATCTGTCTCCATCCGTTCTACATGACCAAGCCTGCGGAAACAGTGAGATCTTATCTCCCCAGTTATGTTGGGCTCGGCCATGAGGTGCTTCAATTTCGGATTTGGTACGGACCCTCCAGCTCTCATCTCTTTTTATTGTTGGGACCAAGATTTTTCTGAGAGAGGTTTACAAATTATAGTGTAGTCACCATGCCTTGCCATTTTTGGCGTACAAAACTTACAAGAGGAGATGATGCGCTATATGCAATATATGTATACATCGAGATAACAAACATAATATTTGTAAACGTAGTGCAAGTAGGTAGAAATCTATACATATAATAAAACTGTAGAGGTCGAATTTCTGTACAGTGACAAAAAAATGCTAAAAACCGAGTCAGGGGGATGTAAGAAGTGAAATAGAACTAATTTAGATTTTTTTTTATTTCATGTTTCTCTGTCTGTTTGTACCGGCTAATCTCGGAAACGACGGGACCGATTTAAATGAAATTTTTATAGTGGTAGCTTATATCCCTGGTCCAACATATAAGATACTTTTGATCCCGAAAAATTAAAGTTCCCGTGTGATAGTTAAAAAACCGCACCACGCGGACGAAGTCGCGGACATCAGCTAGTTAGTATAATATAAAATTGTTTTAAAAGAGTCAACATTTAAAATTTGTCATTTAAGAAGTCCTGAATACTATAATAACATTTAGTCAATAATATTTTTTTAATTCGTGTCTTGAAAGAGTTAGTTAATATTCATGTCATTTATATTAGTGGGAATTTTATTGTATAGGCCGCGCGCAGAAGGTTTGCCGATGACTACTTACTATTAATGTATATTCTTATTTAAAATGTATAAAACTAGCTGACCTGTGCCCACTTCGCTGGGCATCAGAAAACAATTGCAATATCGGTATAGTACATTCAGAGATTACCCCATTATTAGTGTTACGAGTGCGGGACTCGATTTAAAATGCCGTTTGGAATTACTGTAGAATTTATTAGAACTATACAAACACGTATAACACAGGTACAAATATAACTGAACATAATTAGTCCAAACGTAATGCGCGATTCAATAACACGCGCAAAGTCCGTCACTTTATAGATTATAGAACACGTCTTGTCTCGCTAGCGGTAATCGCTTGACTGCCAATCTCCCCATTGGGCCATTGCTATGTACTGCACCGATACAATATGCCTGCCCGCCCGCGTAGATCGAATTTCTTAGTATTCGTAATCTGCACACCTGCCTAATTATTCCTGCAAACGGCCATAAAGTAGTACAATAGGCTGTTCTCAACGATAACCAATAAATAAGTAAACAAAAGAAGACAAACATAAAAGAAATACAATGTTAATAGCTCAATGCCGGCAGGTAATAAATGTGCTTTTTTTACAAATATGCAGGTGGCCCAAATTGTAACATTAGTATAGTTCTGTTGAGTTTAATTAACTATTAAAAGAATTCAAAATATTTCCCCTCCCGTACTGCCCGTACCCCAGTGACGCCTACATCGCATAAGCCTATCTAGCCGATTAGGGTGCGCGCGGACCACGCGACTTTTTTCTAATAGTTACATTTTTAAACTCGTGATATCTTTCGAATGGAATGTCCGAATTGAATCATTCAAACAGTCTTGAATATGAATTAATTTATTTTGATAAGGACGAATACCAAGATACAAATAAAGAGCCTTTTCTAGCGACGGCATTTTAATTAAATTTTTAAAATAAAAGAACACTTATTGTGGCATAACTATAATAGTTAGACATATACTGTCGCGACACTTTTTGTAAGTAATGATTGGTTCTGCAAAGTCGTAGTACATTATTTTATTCTATCATCAATAGTTTTCGCAGCGCAAGCGATTTTAGGTATTTTTTTTACAGCTCTGGTTACACTATTGCAGTTTTAGTAAGGATCCCTAATTTAAAAAATAAAATAAATATAGCCCATGGCAATCGGGGATAGTGTAACTTGCCAACAGTGAAAGAATTTTTTTAATCGGTTCAGTAGTTTCAGAGATTTCCCCCTACAACGTCACAAACTTTACCTCTTTATAATATTAGTATAGATAATAAATTTAATTACAACAACTATTTATGTAACTTTTTATTGTCAACCCTACTGACCACGATGCGTGAAATCATTAAAACTTTTGCGCACGGGTACTAGGTTAAAGGACCCATACCCAAAAATTTCATTGCCTCTAAATAAGGTATTTTGCGCAGGTACACAGAAGAATTGGAGCTAGACGACGCGGTCCACACGGCAATATTGACCCTCAAGGAAGGCTTTGAAGGTCAAATGACAGCTGACAACATCGAAGTTGGCATTTGTGATGCCAGCGGCTTCAGGAGGCTGGAGCCAGCGCATGTCAAGGACTATTTGGCTAATATCCCATAATTTAGTATTAATTGATGGGAGGGATGTATGGGGATGGATGGATGAGAGGTGCGAATATTTTGGGATTTTTCTGCGTTAAATAAAATACACTTTGTAATTAAAGCTATGTTTTAACAGATTTAAGTGAGTTTTAATTTGTAAAATATCAATGTGATTAAAGTACACTTGGTCCGAGTGTATACGATAAACTCACTCGTATCGCGCGATACGAGTATCTCAAATTTACTTTGAAAACTCACTCGTAACACGGTACGAGTGAATTTTCCAAGTTCGGTTCGAGCTTAAGTTTTGAACATGAAAAATTATGTTTGAGCATATTATGAGGGCTGTGAAAGAGGTCGATTTCACAGATTCATATGATGAACATGTATCAAGATCAAATAATACTATGCTATGTCATAAAACTATCAGTATATCTAGACACTTGCCAGCTTAAGTGGTCGATTTTGGAGAATCGCTTAGTGAAACTGGTCTTGTTAAAATAAGTCCAGTTTTGGCCAAGACTCGCACATGATCTTGTGAGTGCGGTCGAAAATGTCAAAGGATTTTCTTCATGTAATGGCTTCCAAGCTGTGAAAGCTTTATAAATTTAAATATATGTTACCTATTAAACGCGCCAAACATACAACAATAGAGTGAGTGGTTGTTTTAATAATGACACCTTCCACCACCACACATGTTAAATCTACGTTCATATGATTAAAGTACGCTCCGACCGAGTGACTCGAAAAACTCACTCGTATCTTGGCAACTGCCAAAACGAGCGCATTCCGGATAATGGTGGTAAATTTTAAAACTGTCAGAGCTAATTTTTTACGACTCGAAAATTTTGTTTTAATCTATAACGCAGATGAAGCCACACCATTAAAACTATGTTGACACGATGAAAGTACGCTTGGCCCGAGGACAGTCGATGAACTACACTTAGTAATTTTATTGTTAAGATTGCGGCTTCATTTGCGATAGTGTTATAGATATAGGCCGTTTCACACAGATATGGCGATGAGTTTAATAAGTTATTTGAAATACATTGCCAATGACGATAAATATTGTCAGATGACTTATGTATATGCACTGATGCGGCTATGCATAACGATGTTATTTTTTAATGCTTTAAATAAAACTCATTCGGCCACAGCCTAAACCCAGTATTACTGTTATACTGAATCAAACGAAGCCCTAAAGTGGTGGCTTTTGGATAATAGATTATGTCCCTGCTATACCTGGGATAATATTAATGATATTGACTCTGTCAAGGAGATTTAGCCAAGGACTTAATGCGTTATATTAGTAATACGACATTGTTATTAATTGTTAATGACGTTCAACATTGACAAATAATTCATGTATATACACTAAATTAGTTAATTATTAATGGCTTTATTTTTAACGTTATAAACAAGATGCATTTGGCCACAATTACTAATACTAACGCAGGTAAAGCAGGGGCATTAGTGAAATTGACACGTTTTTGGATATTGAGGGTTATGTTGTGTCCGTTTAGCGGTGTACAGGGAATTAAAGACAACTTCTATCGTACACTTTTAATCACACACTCTACACGTTATTTACAAAGTCAATCAGAAGGAAATTTGCTTAGATGAGGGCAAGCAGCACGCGCGAGAACTGAGTATTTACACGCCCACAAACTACTATGGATACTACGTATTACACGACTACGAATTTCGTGTGCCCGCGTTTAAGTTATTTTATTTATTTAGGTTTATGGCTTGGCAGCTAGGCCTTTAAGTCAGATCTTAGATGTTAATGTAGTTTCTTCATTTTCTTAAGCCTATGTGTAGCATAGCTGAACTTTAGGTTATCAGCTGGTGCCATTTAACGGAGTTCTTGTGACAACTCAAAAGGCCACATTCGACTATACAGTTCACATTTCTCACAAAACAGATAATTACTACTCAAAAACTATCAATATCCTACAACTATTGTTCATTTTAGAGTAATTTTACACATTTCTAAAAATTAAAACTGCACACCACAACATCTCCTTTCAGTTCCCGCCAAAAACTCCCCCCCGCGTTTAAGGGGTGTGTCGAACCATAGATGATACACTATTGTGTCAAACTATCCACAAGTGTCGTTCGGGTTTTGATAGATGGTGTTTTCGCGCAAGAGAATCGGCGGGAACGTTGAACGCGCGCTGTCATAAGATGTTTTGAATGATACACAGATAGGATAAAATTCATTTTATTTTGACATTTGTCATATTCATAATACGAATTTCAAAAGCGACTGCGTTAGGCCCCTTGATCAATTTTTAACTATAGTTAGTCTCTCCTATTATTATGTACTCTGTGAGTTAATTCAATGTTTGTAAAAGTATTTAAATCGTACGCACCTTTTATTCAAATTTATAAGATTTTTAATATACTGGTTTTTATAAAAAAAGTTTTATTGCTCTAGTTTTATTCATAGACCTTGTACCATAGAGAGATGGCATTGGGACGAAAAATCATTACAAAAATAAAATCATAAAATCTTTTTAGTTATGTTTTTTTCTTTGCGGTGTACAAATTACTAACCCTATTATTATTTAATGTGTAATATAATAAATCTCTAGTGTGTCCGAGTTTTTAATGAATTTTAAAATGAGAAAGCAATTCAAGGTGGCTGACTCGAACCAACAGAATCCGAAATGCAACTTAGATTTTTTTTCTGTCTGTCTGTTAGAGCGTCACTTGAAAACTGCCGAAAGGATTTAAATGAGCTAAATTATATCCCGGGTCGACACTTAGGATACTTTTTGTCCTAGTAACTAACGTACTTTCCGTGGGATAGACGAAAATAGCAGAAAAGATGGCGCTGCGGTCGCATTTTTGAAGCTTCTGATTGGATATGAATAAATCTCGATACAGAGCTAGCTCGTATCCCGGATCAGTGCATAGAATACTTTTTATCGCGATAAATGATATAGTTTACGTGATGACCTCTGCGGTTAAGCGGGCTAAGCTTTTCCCGGCCTACCTTACTGCCGCAGAGGCTCCGGGTTCGATTCCTGGTACAGTAAATTTCGGAAACGTATTTACTATGATCTGGGTGTGTGGGATCGGCCCCAGAGTAGTCCGTTGTATATTACCCATAACACAAGCCTAAGTAGTTTAATTTGAAGATATACAATATTCTGTGTTTGTCTGCCGATTATTATTATTAAATAGAAGGATTAGCAAAATACATGGCGCTGCAATCGCGTCTACTTACGTAGTCTACGTTCCATTAGAGACTCACAACCATCATGTTCACGACCGCGATTTTTCCCGTTCCACCTGCTTGCCGGCGTTACAATTGTAAACCCAAGTGGAACCGTTATTCGACCACTTGGTACACTTGAGCCCGCGGACTCTCCCCCCTGATGAAGAAATTACCCGTCCCCGCAGGGTACCCTACATGTGAAGTCAAGCGTTGGGGTGCCACAATTTAGTGTCTATGAACTAGTTCCTGTGGCACGCCGTAAAAGCGCATAGGAGAGGGGCGCAGGCTAGGTTTAGTGGGTCGTTTGAAGATCGACATCGCCCTGTCTTCCAGACGGAGACGGCGGAAAGAATACAGCCGTTCTAGATCCCACATAGCCCTAGGTTTAAAGCCTTCTCCCAGGCCCGAGAATGGTGTCGCGAACGAGATGTAGTTATGCATACAAACGAGATAGAAAGAAAATCAACTCGTATGGCGACGTTGAGAAATGTGGAATATATGGAGCAATTAGAAGCAATATTTCCAAAACAATTGCCGCATTTTATTGCTTTACTTCAGATTGATCCATTACTGTTGCTATGCAATAATTACTCAAAAATTGCCCGTGTAAGAGTACCTTAACCGTCTTGAATAAACACCCACTTGTATATAGTGGAATAAAAACGATTTTTTATGGATTTACAAGAACAAAATGTAATTAAGACAGAAATTTTCAATTTAAAATTGATCACTACCAAAAAACTTAAGTAGTCACACATACATAAAGAGGTAACATCGTCAACATAAAAAAAGGTGGTATAACTTTGGTTTTGTTCAAAAAACCGTTGCACTTGGATATTCTTTGTTCGAGTGGTCCATTCATCGAGCCAGCCCTAAAGGTGTGTGCATTTATAAGTCGCGACTGACGGCTGAGGGGCATGGCTTACAATATATCTGAATAAGGAAAGTCCATTCAAGTGTGCAATGTGCACAATCATAAGTCGTGGACGTGACCTTGAGCGTTCGGACGTACTAAAGCAATCTGGAGAGTGTGTTACGGTTCTGGTGTGCAGATTGTTCAAACGCTTCCGTCAGTCGCGGCTGACGACGCGTCCCGTAATGCGTGAGTACCTTAAGAGCTTTAATCAAGACCATGGCTTCAACACTTGGGATACATTTTATCCTGATAACTGAGGTCGTTTTCGTAGCATAGACGAAATTTTTATGTTTTTTCTTTTTGCGAGGCTAACTGTCGCCGACGACTACACGACACCTAGCGCTACCACATGGTTAGTTAACAAATATTTTGAAATCCAATGTCACAAGTGACACCGCGGTGTTTAGCTATAAGTTTTATAATTCCGTTTAAGTAGCCGAAAAATAATCTTATCCAACGATCCATATACCTATCAATTTTATTTATAGATCTAGCTGCACAGATAACTTTACAACTAAAATGTAGTTTATTATATAAGTGTAGGCTCTGTTTATATTATCAAAACGCAAACTGATAAAAGATATTTTACTAAATAAATTGGACAAGTGCTTGTCAGTACATGAACAGTCAAGAGTTCCGTTCTATTGGTCAATAGTTTTCTTTAAAATAATTATGTTATTAAATCGGCAACGAATATGACAAAAACGAAAGGCGTTTATTTGTGCTAAAATTCTACAGGTCCCTAATATGATAGATAGATATATAATTCTTTGTTGTACAGTGAAACATATACAAACAAAAGTAGAAAAATATAAAAGATAGTACAACGGGCGGCCTTATCGTTACGAAACGATCTCTTACAGGCAACCCTTGGCAGGGATTGATAGATTTTAATACAGACGGTGGTGCAGTTAATGAATAATGACGAATGATAAATAAACATAAACATAGTACATATAAGTACAAAAATAATATAAATATATATACATAATATGTATATACACACACATATTGAGGCTTCATACGGTCTTATTCATATTGAGTTAGACTAAGTTTGTAGACTTCTTTAAGGTTCTTAATGAAGCCTCTTGCTTGAGCCTTCTTGAACCTCTAACTCAATATGAACAAGACCGTTAGGGCTGTGGCTGAATATCTTATTTAGATATCTACCTAAATTGACTTCGCTGTCTCGCTCACGTATTACCACATTTTTGAAAATATAACTTTGTAGAATTTACATATGACAAATGCGTACAAACAAGATTTCATACATAAACAATGCTTTCATCACAAAAATTTTATAATAAAAATGTATAAGAAAACATAACTTTTTTTGTGATAGATTCGTATTTTTTTTTTGGTAAGTCTTGTGATACGAATTTGTCGTAAGTAAATTCTGTGATTTCATATCTTCAAGAATGTGCTAATGCATGAACGACATAGCGAATTTAATTTGGGTAGGCCCTTAAACCGTTAAAAAATAACGCATAGCCACATTAGTGTAAATCTGTCAATATTTAACGTCAGTTAACAATGTTGCATCTCAAATAACGCCTTAAACCTATCGCCATTTTTTTGTGAAACGGCCTAAATCTGTAACACTGATGTTAGAAATGGAACCTTTATGTTGTAGTGTTTAATAGTTTGACATTAGTGATTGTCGTTGGCTTCTAAACGTGATTGAAATTAAATGTAAAAATAAAACACGTATTTTCTCTTAATAAAATTATATCTAAATATTATTAAATTAGACCTTCGAAAGGTATTGTTAGTTCGCTTTTTTAACAATCAGCCCAGATAGTATCCCTAAATAATTATACTGTTGTAAAGGGGCGAAATACACTTTCCTGATAAATTTCATCCATATAGACCGTCTGTACAACGAGGACCCCTCTGATGAGCTATTTGATTTGTTGCCTACGCTACCCTTTTATCATCGCGCCACTCGCCGGCGACTGGGAGTTCATCCACACTTCCCAGACACTTGGATCTCGTTAGACAGTACTAGTGTTCTGTGCACTTGGAAGTCATCCATTGGACATGACAGACGCTCTTTCATGTCATATGTGTGCAAGCTGTGGAATAAACTCCCTCCCGCGATTTTCTTAGAGCGCTATAATATGAGCTCTTCAAAAGAGCAAAGTCACAACGAGCTAGGCAATGCATCGGCTCCCTTATTGTTGCAGATGTCCATAGGCGACGGTAACCACATACCAGCAAGTGGGCCGTTTGGCTTTGGTAAATATAAAACAAAAAATAAAAGTTTTGCAAGAAGTGACTTATATACTTAGACGGAACATGGATATTTGAATAAGATAAAATTTATGTAATAATGCTATGAACCCTAGAAATATTGCGAGCGCGAGTGATGAGATAACGCTTATCTGCTTTTTTATCGATATATCGACAATCGTACGCTTCATTAACTTGGGCATGGTTTTGATTGTTGTACTTCCTTGCAGTGGTACTTCACAAACGCCTTAGGCTGCGTACAGCGTGACGCTACACGCGATTCAAAATAAGAGAAGTCGAAATAGTATTTTTTTAAATTACTTTTATATTTAGCAAATAATTTAATATAAAAGTTAGTCAAGTTTTTATTTTTTTCTTTATCCTACGTGTTGTAGATATAGAATGTTTGCAGATTCTTTGGGATCGCAGCTTTTATACTCTCTTGGCGTTACTAGGCCACGGAAATTGTCTTATTAACTGTATATATGTTTTTACTGGAAAATGATTCTATGGGGTTATTTTGACTCGCGAACGATAAATTATTATTAGTTGTGTCTCTCAGACACCAGACGCGGCGTCCATGAGTTAGGCATCTGACAGAAGACACGATAATGTATTTTCATAATAAGTATTTGTTGGTCGCTTCTAGCGTTACGCCCTACGCACCCTGCGGCGTTTGTAGCAGACCGCCACCTTGGGGTTCCGTAACTATTAATGCATGCATTTGTAGTCTTTACTCTTTACTTTTCTACCGTCTGTGTAATTGAAGGAATTATTCAAAATGGTGCCTGTCTTCTTTCTACGAGCGTACCGCATGCTATCGGTTACTGCCTTGATCCGTTGTGCTCGTGTACGAAATGGTTATCAAGAACGAATGCTTTTCTTGAGCACTCTATAAATTTCCATTGAGCTGCTAGTTGAGGACTTCCCTGTGGACTAATATATGTGTTTAAAAAGGTAACGTATTTGATGTTGCAGATATCCACAGGTGACAATAACCACTTTTCATCAGGTGCAACTTTGGCTCGTCTGTTGTATGTACCCCTACAAATAAGTAATAAGCCCAGTTATTTTAGTGGAAAATGGCAATGACATACATAGACAGACGGAAGCACAGACATGATTGACAAAATTATATTTCATTATATTACTATTTAATAATAATTTTACTCTTATATCAACGTGGCAAGCCTCTGGTATAGGTGGCGACTTGGGTAGACACGATGCCGGCATCCCGTTTGACAAACACGTTTAGATCAGCTGGTTTGGCGGCGGAAACAGCTGAAGCGCTCAAGCAGCGTAAATATGCAATCCTCGGTGAGAGTTATGTTTGTGCTGTTTGCTATTGAAACGCTTGGACCGTGGGCTCCTGAGACCATAAGCCTCTACAAAGATCTAACAAAATGACTCATTGACTCTTCGGGGCTGGTTCTTACCTCGATCAATGCATCACTATGGCCATACAGCGACATAAAGTGGTAGTGTCTTCTGGAAACTTTTCCCATTGACTTCGATGACATAGTCCCAGAATTCTACTTTTAGTCTTAAAGGATTATAGGTAGGTAAATTACAGTATAAGTTAAGTTTCTTTATTTTATTACTTTATACCTATACATATATCACATAATAATCTTATGCTTAGAATCACGATGTTTATTTCTCTATTCACGTAATTTTTCCCATCGTCCTATTTGAAATATACCGTACTAATGAATATATATAGCTACTAAATACATAAAAAACGATATACTGAGCAGTTTTGTAAACGCAAAGCAATGATCAAAGTAGTGCGGCGCGGCGGTTATTGTGTTGTGTGCAGATGAGTCAATTCAGTTGGCTGACTATCAACAACTTATCGTATTATAGTATGAACCACTCGCAGAGCGCAGCTCACACACACGAGAATGATAGTATCGTTAGCTATAAAAGCGTCTACTTGACACAGTCGCCTCCCTACTCCCGCGCCGCGTGTCCGGCCGCCCGCGTTCACTTCGCCCGCCCGCTCTTCCAAAATGGCGTGTTATTTTCGGACTAACGTCATATTTTTGTTATTTATTGTGTTAACAACATACGCCCTATCACCACCATGGATATTCGATGTTAAAATTGACGATTTCGTGTGTTATAAGGAGAAATGTGTGTACAATTTGCGTGTGGACGGTGTAAACGAGTGGTCACTAAGTTTCGAGCCGGCAACTAAAGGTAGTTCGTGTATACCGGATTTCGGTGCAGTGAAAGATAAAAAGGCTGTTTTTGAAGTAGGGGAAGGCGATAAGTTGTATTTTTGTGTGAGAAAGGATGGTATTTGGGTCCATGCTGGCGAGGATTTATTTTTGGACGCCGGTGACGTCACCCGGCGGGCCGACAACACAGTTCGGTGAGTTCATGAGTTGCCATTAAGCAATTTTATTATTACGAAATTATTCTCGCACTTGATTTATTAATTAGTTTTATCTACTGTTCTCATTAATTGTTTTTGTGATTTTTGTATCAATTATCGGTATAGTTTTGTTTCGGTTTTTTATGAAAAATAAAATCAGCCAAGTGCGGACCACCACACAGTACAGATTAATCTAATAATAAATGTTTTTATTTATCGAAAAATACATTCCTAACCCTCTTACGTCTTTTAGGTTTTAAACAACCAATAAAGTTGAAAAAAGCCGGATGTATATATATGCCGGAATATATATTGTACGTAAAATTAAGTTATTTCCTAAATATTTGTACTTATTTTTTGTGAAAATAGTACGAATTTTTAATGTGCAAACGTTGCTTATAAGTAATCTAATTTTATACGATCGTTTTAATAATTTCAACGAATATTGTCGTTTATGGTATTTCGTTAGATAAAAAAGGCCAAGTGCGTGTCAGACCGTGCTAATTTCAAGCGTCTACGGTTTTTAATTTTAGCTGTGGCACTCAAAAAGTAATCGCCAAAAAATTTCAGTGAAAGCTGCTGTTTACAAGAGATGTCTAATTATAAAGGTCTGTTTGGTCTCTATCTGCCTGACAGTTGTTACCGATAAACTACGAAATGACATAACGGATTTTAATGATTTTACGGTTTCAAAATTTTAGGGCCTAAAATGGCTGCATTTGGAATATCGCTTATGGAAATGGACATGTCTTGATATGCATTTTTTTATTGCTGGAGTACAGCAGACAGGCTGGTGGTACAACTGTGATGGAAAGTGGTTACCGTCGCCTATGGACATTTGCAGCATCAATGGTGCTGCCAACAACAAAGGTGACACTGGACACTGACCACTGATGCCGCAACACAACTCAAGGGTATGGCGGCATGCTCAAGGGTGGTGGTCACTGGTCATCTAGTCGTTCAAATGCCCTGCCACCTGTGGATTGTTTTGTCGACTCTTACGAAAGGCCGCCTGACCGCAGGAATTGGTATCCTTTCTCCGTTCCTCTACGTGTACAGATATTCTGGTAGGTGTAAGACATGGCATAAATCTCCACTTTATTTTGATATATTCGTCATGAGAATCTCCGAAAACGGCCACTTTAGGCCTTTGTATAGAGGTGAAATTCATTTGGGGACACACCACTGTCACCAGAAGTCAGGGTCACGGGAGCGAGGTAGTGCTGACTCCGCGACCCTGGCATGCGTGGTTCCCACTCTTGTTTGTAGGCGGGCCTCTCCTTGGGCCGGGGATAAATAGTCCTCCCCGACAACTGCACGAAATCACTAAATTAATGTCACACACAATAACAAAATAAACAATAAGCGTGTATAAACCTAAAAACTTTAATAGTAATTAAGTTGTAAAAAAGAACACGTACGAACTCGAGTCCGTAGAGTAGTTAATAAAAAAAAAAAAAAAAAAGAAATAATTGGGGCGCCCGCGGAACACTTGCGCGTTTCAGTGGTCTGGGTGCGGGCGGCTCTTTGAGGGACATCACCCGCGGCCGTGACTTTAGGCTCCCTAAAATCTCATCTTAAATTTCCGCGTGTTTTTGTCTATTCTATTAACTATTCGGTATTTGGCCGAAAACTGTGTTACTGTTAAAGCCGAATCCGAATGCAAAATCGTAAAAAAAAACCATATTGAATGAGAATAAGAATTGTATGTATTTCCATCAAAATATGATAGATAAACTATTAAATGCTTATTTTATTGTTTAATATTACTTTTCGGCCACTTTTAAAAATGTCAGAATAAAAAAAAAAACCCGTTGAAACAGTTTGAATGTTTCAACGGTGAAACAGTTATGCGTACTTATCATTCGCGAGAACGTAAGAAAATACTTCGCAAATTATTGCTTCAATACTAAACCTGCTACGCTCGAATTGCACATAGCTTACGCCGAACAGGCAGGAACCGTGCAGGAACGGAGAAAGAATACAATTTCCTGCCTGTCGTAAGAGGCGAAAACCCACAACCAGGTGGTAGGGCATTTGCCCGACTGGATGGCTACCACCCTTGCTCTTGAGTATGCCGCCATAACAATCTTGAGTTGTATTCCGGCATTAGCGACCAGTCTCCCTTAATAGAGCAGCAGCGCATTTCTAGCACTTTTGGTGTTGGAAATGTCCATAGGCGATGGTAACCGCTTTCCATCAAGTGGGCCGTCTGCCTGTCTGCTGAACTCATGCAATAAAAAAAAACATTCGGAGGCCGAATAGTCGTTCATCTATAATTTAAAAAAAGCCTGAAGCTTTCACGCCGCTGGCACCGCGCTGCCACCGCTGCTTATCAACGCGGCGCCGATGTCTAGTCTGAGAATTCGCTGCTTTTCCACTCATAGAATTTATATTCCTTTTATTAAATGTTTTGGAAAGGCAAATAGATATTTGACGGCTTCTGTCCTTAAGTGGGCTAAGCCCTAACCGGCCAAGCGCTCTGGAGTACAGGCAGGTTCGATTCCTGTTCATGGTAAATTTCTTAATCAAACTCGTCTGTTACGTCGTGTTTTATATACGTATGATCTGGGTGTCTGGGATCGTCCCCAGAGTGGTTCGTTAATAATAATAACAGCCTATAAATGTCCCCCTGCTGAACTCGAGCTTACCACTATAGGGGAACGGACAATATACACGCCAAGCTGGTCCAAGGCGGCTTGGCAGGTTTGAGACATCGGTTATCTCGATGTGCAGGTTTCATCACGATGTTTTCCTTCGTCGTTGTTAGCACATGGTAATTTAAACAATATGCACATTAGGTCAGAAAACTGCCTAAGTGGTGCATGCGTTCCGGCCAGGATTCGAACCCGCGCCCTTTGAGTTGAAGACGCGTGCGCTAGCCATTACGCTACCACGGTTCATTATAAATGATTACTTAATTACTGATAACACAAGTGTAACTTGTTTAGTTATTGGGATATACAAAATGTTTATCTGTCGATTATTATTATTGTATGACTAAAAATATATTAATATTTCGTGATATCTTTAATAAATGGACAGGATGTCAATCACTGGGATGGAGTTTGGAAGTGGGAGTTGTCTGGGGAAATGGGAGTTGTGTGGGGAAGCTTGAGTTGTGCGGGGAAGCAGTTGTGCGGGGAAGTGGTAGTTGTGGAGGGGGCATGTGTCAACAATGATATAGCTTATCTAATGTCATTTAAAATGTTATTTGTTTGTTTGGCTGCCGATTATTATTATAAAAAAATGAAGGCAGTCGCGTGTGCAGCCTGTAATAAACACTAGACGTGACGCACGGGATTTTATCTAAAAGTTGCGAAATCATAATACTATCGATCATTCGTAACTATCAATACAGATCAGATATTATGATAAATATGGTAAAGTATAATAAATTGAAGATTGCACGGTTATCTGTGTGCCGATTATTAGCGTACCTACTTCATAGATTTATTTAAAGTCAAAACAATATACAATGTCCCTAGTCTTTACTATAAACTAGCTGCCGCTCGCGACTTCATTCGCGTGGAATAGTTTGAAAAAAAAGGAAGTTAAAAAGATCCCGCGATTTTGGAACATTCTTCATCGGTGCTCCGCTCCTATTGGTCTTAGCGTGATGATATATAATCTATAACCTTCCTCGATAAATGGGCTATCTAATACTGAAAGAATTTTCAAATCAGACCAGTAGTTCCTGAGATTAGCGCAATCAAGCAAACACACAAACTCTTCAGCTTTATATATTAGTATAAGATAAAACTCTCTCACCGACACCACACCTTGTCAAAATCTCCGCTTCTATTATGTTACGTTGCAGAGAAGTTACTTTCAGTCTCTTATAAGCTGTTTAAGTAACTAAAGTTTTTTTAACTATCCCACGGGAACTCTTTAATTTTTCGGAATCAAAAGTATCCTATATGTTGACCAGTGATATAAGCTAACACCATACAAAGTTTCATTTAAATCGGTCCAGTCGTTTCGGAGATTAGCCGGTACAAACAGACAGACAAACAGAAACAAAAAAATTAAAAAATTCTAAATTAGTTCAATTTCACTTCTTACATCCCCCTGACTCAGTTTTTAGCATTTTTTTAAATTCTACAGAAATTCGAGCTCTACAGTTTAATTATATTGTTACGAGCTACAGGACTCGAATTAAAAATGCCGTTTTGGAACTACTATAGAATTTATTAGAACTGTACAAACACGTATAAAACAAATACAAATAAAACTGGATGCAACCAGTTCACACTGCACGATTCGATGCAATTCGACACGCGCAAAGTCCGTCGTCTATATCGCTAATCGAGAGTACTACAAACGTCTGACTCATATCGTAGTCGTCGCTTGACTTCCCCACCCCTCCATTCGGTCATTGTTTTATACTAACTATACAGTACAAAAAAAATCGGCCGCGCGCACTGAGTTTCCGAGAAATAGTAATTTGCACACCTGGTTATCTATTCCTACGAACGGCCAACAAAGTCGAAAACAATAACAATAGGCAATTGTCTAATTGCAAATTTTAAATACGAAGTAATAAAAAGAATTCCGATTACGGGTGGGGCAATAAACAAGATGCGCAGCATTTCTTTGTCGGTATGTGACAATAGGTATGCAGGTGACCCAACTCGTAACAATATGTATAGAAAACCATACCATGGGCTCATAAATATGTGAACAGAGTTTTTGTTTTTAAATACAGTTACTTAATTATATTATCAAGGTCTTATCAGCAATGACGCTAGATCAAAATTGTAGACGGCAAATCAGCTTTGCGATGCGTCTTTCAATTCCGAATCAGAAAGAAAACGATAAATAAAATGCGATTAATGTAGTTGATGTTTGTTGTTAATCAAACAGACAGGCAGACGTCTCACCTGATGGAGAGCGGTTATCATCGCCTATAGACATTTGAAACACCAAAGGTGCTTACAAATGCGCTGCTGCTCGATTAATGGAGACCGAAACCTGGCCTCTAATGCCGGAACACAACTAAAAGTTGATATGGCGGCATACTCTAGACCAGGGGCCCAATTCTGCTATTGCATATTTCTTGGCGTTGCGAAAATATTCAAAGTACGATTCCATTGCGATAGTGTGAAAAATTCGTATCATTATATTAATACGTGAAGCAAAAACTTTGTTTAGTCGCCTCTTACGACAGGCCGCCCCAACGCAATTTATTCTTTCTCCGAGGATAAAAATTTCTATGATAATATTTTTCTTGCACGAAAATATTCAAAGTACGATTCCATTGCGATAGTTGAAAAATCCGTATCATTATATTAATACGTAGAATTTTTTTTTCAAAATTTTTTCTATATAAACTATAAGTAAAAATTTCATACTACCTTATATCAATGAAAAAAACATTACCATGTATTTGACACACACACACGCATATATACTCTTTTGTTCATTGTTAAAGTCAAATTAACAGTGTAGCCTTGGCGAAATCTGTGATTATAGAAGTATACTCTTTGACAGCAGAACTTTAATAATGTTCAAACATATAATTTAAATTAATTATGGTCTAATTTCGACCACTGGGCGACCACTAGTTCTACTAAATCCACAATATCTCTCGAATCTTGATATCGTCGTGGCAGAATAATAGTAGAAAATAATTGGTTGTACCATTAGCAAACACGGCCTTAGCTGAAATGAGCTTTGGAAACTTCCTAAAAATTTTAAACCTTCTTTCGCTTAACGGAATACCGAAATCAGGCAAACCTACGATTGAGACGATAGTGGCCGGCGATTTTGACGATTTCGTAATAGCATAATTAGGCCCCAGAGGTCGGATAGTAGCCATACAGACGGGTAAATCGTTGTAGGCAATTTTGTCCTATCTTACGACAGGCCGCTCAGCCGCAGGAAATCGTATTCTTTCACCGATCCTGCACGTATAAAAATTGTAATGATAGGAGATAGAAGATTGATTTAAAAAAATATAGGGTCTAGGGCATCCTTTCCCAAAGTGGGCGATAACGCCCCCTTGTGGGCGCTGCAGGCCTAAAGGGACTCAGGTAGGAAGGGTGGAAGGTAAGAGACCCAGAAAAAAAGGGGGGCGTGAAATGAAATTACAAATCGCCCCCAAGCCTCTACACAGAGGTTTGGGGGGCGATTTATAATTTCATCTAGCTAGGACTCTTAGACACCGACTGAACTCCCGACTCTCGACTACAACTTGTGAACATCAACTAATATCAATCAAGAGATTGCTCAAATAACAAAAAAAAAAGAAATCGTTTGCATGTTACCAAATGTGGCGACTTGCGGCTGTTCTTGAGTAAATTAGAACCTGATATCAACAAACTTATTAAATAGCATCAGATTCATCCTTCACATTAGATTTTATATAAGAATCGATTATGTTTGTTTTATTTTGAATAGAAGATACTCTGTCTGAATACTATAAAGTTGCGTTTCAATAATCATTCTCATTGGCAGGTGTAGCCCGTAAGAGTTAACTTGAGACCTCAGCGCCGTTGTGTACTACCTACTGCGCTTAGGTCTCAAGTTAACTCTTGCGGGCTATAGTAAGTCTCGTTTAGAATGAATGTTTAATCTCCGTTAATATAGCTCACAATAAGTAATTAATTTAATTTGACGTTATAGTGGTTTTTAAGTAGGTGAAAAAATGGGGGCGCTAAGAAATAATTTATTCTCAAAGTGGGCAGTATACAAAATAAGTTTGGGAACCACTGGTCTAGGGGAAAACGTGGGCTTAAGTTGACAGGATTGGAGTGACACTATTGACAGGGTAATGATGAATTAAGACAGAGAATCAATCAATCAATATCTTTATTTGCAATAATATAGTTAATAAAATTACGTTTTATAATGTATACAAGTCGCGAAAACTTCAGAAAATATTATAAGAATATAGTTTATACAGGTGTTATACAATTGTAGATGCACCGTACATTCTACCATATAGTGGTGTACAAAATGAATTAAAAATTAAAATTAAATCGTTATATTTAATACGTTTAATTGGGAAGATAAAATGTCACCGTATCCGCTGGATCGGTCATGTAGAGCGGATGGAGGAGGATCGGGGAGTGAAGAGAGCAATACTTGGGGTGAGCAGTCGGTCGACGACCGGTTAGTGGTCCCAAGTGTCGCTGGAAGGATAGAGTGGAAGCTGACCTGACCGCACTACAAGCCGACGATTGGCAAGACACTGAGCAGGACAGAGGAAAGTGGCGTGCTCTCGTTTCGGAGGCCAAGACTCACTTTGGGTCGCTGAGCCAACGGCGTTGGTTAGTTAGTTATATTAGTACGTGAAGCAAAAACTTTGTACCCCTTTTTACGAAAATTGCGTGGACGGAGGAGTATAAAATTTCGCATACCTATAGTTTATATAGAGAAGGAATGCAGAATAATAATATTTTTTTAAAATTACGCATAATAAATACATTAAATCAATAAAAAAAACATTACACACACTACCATGTATTTGACACACACACGCGCATATATACTCTTTTGTTTGTTAAATTCAAATTAACAGTGAAGCCTTGGCAAGATCTGTGATTTTATAACTAACTGCCAGACCTCAAGACACTGTGAGCTCTTTCTGCGTGTACCGGAACACAAACCAAATTGATTGATATTTTATTTTATTTTTCCTTCCATCCATTTTAATATTATATAAAATTCTTAGAGCTAGGCATGTTTGCTGAAGAGTTTCTTGCGCCGCTTCTTCTCTTCAAGCCATAACATGTTGCGAAGCGGGTAAATTAGATTAGGCTCCCGTAGAGTAAATAATAACCATAAACAAAATTAAAACTAAATAATTAAAATGATCAAAGTTGGCGGTAGGCTAAATAAAACTTTAACAATACTCACTGACACGACATCTTTGTCTTCCGTGATCACGGCTAATGAAAAGTAGCCGAAACTTCGGAATAATAAAAATCAAAATACCACGTTTAAAATCGTTAAAACGTAGTTTTATTATGTCTATGTTGCTGCGGATTATGTTACAACCAAATGTCATGCGATATACAGTGACACGAATGTGACAAGGATAAGCGGGGAAAGGCTCAAAAATTGAATGAAATTCGTGTGACGTAATACCCCTTATGAAGACCGAAATTCGTCATCGATGACGTCACTTGGCAACCACGTAGACCCGGTTCTTGTATCTTGCCCTCCTTTGCCTAACTATCGCTTAAAATTTGACATAAGCTCCATACGTCTAATGACAAAATTCAACCGATGGTAGGGCAAGTGAATGAATAGTGAGATATGCAGCGCGTTCCACTAGTAGCTCACAACGCCCAAAATGCTGCGTTAGCCGTTCCACAAGGTGACTGCGGTCGTTGTGGTCGTGGCGAAAACGTCACTAATAACGTCACCATTTTCGATCACACGACGCTCACAACGACCCATGTCAAGAGGTGGGTCGTATAACCGTTCCACTTGGGTTTACGATTGTAACGCCGGCAAGCAAGAGGAACGGGAAAAATCGCGGTCGTAGCGAGTCTCTAATGGAACGTAGACATAGGAGCCGGTCATCGGTGACATTCTCCCGGTCAGTTGACATCTTGCTCTTGGCATGCGGTCCGTTCATTCAGAACGAAACAATCGGTACTGTTTGTGCAATTATATTTTACGTAACAAAAAACACTGCGATAATTGAACGTTGTGGATTGAAAGAATATATAATAAAGAGTTGAAAA
This sequence comes from Dendrolimus houi, assembly GCA_039645545.1. Classification (NCBI taxonomy): domain Eukaryota; kingdom Metazoa; phylum Arthropoda; class Insecta; order Lepidoptera; family Lasiocampidae; genus Dendrolimus; species Dendrolimus houi. The sequence continues at coordinate 3,167,592 of CM077145.1, forward strand.
TGGAATGTTAAGGTGGTTTGGACATGTAGAAAGAATGGATAAAAGTAGAATCTCAAACAGGTGTATGACAGTATTGTGAATGGTAGACTGGCTGCCGGTAGACCGAGACGTACACACCATGATCAAATATCAGAAGTGTTAAAGAGAAGTCAGGTAAAAATCGTTTCAAATAAACGTGCATGTATTAGGCCGCTTTCTGACTTGTCGGTGCGGGAGCGGTGCGGATCTGTAAGGTCTGTACCGAAACGATACCGCGTTGCCTTCAGCTGCTCACCTATCGGTATGTTCTCGTTATAAAATCCTGCAGTACCGAAGATGTCCTCTTCAAGTGATGACGATATTTTGGCGTGCTATTATGTTTGTGTATAACTTGAATATAAAAACGTCTACATGCCTGATAAATGTGTTTTATTAGATATCTCACTCCAAATCCTCTCTGTGACATCCTTTCTTGAATATTCAGCCAGTTTATAATTATACAATGCGGGATACTCTTCAATTTCTAGTAGTATAACGACATGAATATCTCGCTCCACCATCTTGTTTGCATGACCGTGCGCGGCAAATGTCGAGCGGCGCCCGGACACGCATCCCGAGACGCGGTAAAACGAAACGATCGCTCTCCACTCCCGCACACACCGCGCCAATTAGAAGACGCACAATGAAATATAGGCGCTCGGCAAGCTTTCGGTACCGCGTATACCGAGCGAAACGAATCCGCACCGCTCCCGCACTGACAAGTTAGAAAGCGGCCTAAAGAGGTTAATGACAGTAGATGAAGCGAAAGTTGTTTGTCAGGGGCGTCACAAGTGGAGATCCATAGTCTCTGCCTTCCCCCATGGGAAACAGGCTTGATAATAATAAATATGTATGTGTGTACGTAAGAAAAAATTGTGTTACGTAAACACATTTATTCGCCACAGAACTACAAAAAACCTCGGGGAAAAATGTAAAAACTACATGCATTCTTCGTCAACGGCGAGTGATGATGAAGACAGAAATAGGCCGTACGCGTCATTCGGTCGTCACCAATGACGTCACTTGGCAACCATTCAGTGACATTCTCCCCGTCAGTTGACATCTTGCTCTTGGCATGCGGACCGTTCATTCAGAACGAAACAATTGGTATCTATTGTACATATTTTTGATTTTACGTAACAAGAAATCGTGTTACGTAAACACGTTTGAAATTTAATACAATATAGAATCGTATGACGTATTGATAGATCGATAACCCAATTGGTTTCAAAATAATACATACAAATAAAAAACCTAACATAATAAAATTGCGTTTTAACAGTTTTAAGAGCGGTAGTTTATTTGACTTTTATTTCGGCCACATTAGTAGCCGTGATCACGTAAGATGAAGATGTCAAGTGTCAATGAGTATTGTTAAAGTTTTATTTAGCCTACTTGTTAATTTTAATTATTTAGTTTTAATTTTGTTTATGGTTATTATTATTTTATATATTATTCAAATAATAGCTATAAACAAAATTAAAACGAAATAATTATACTCACTGATACTTGACATGACTTGACTTGAGACGGAAGACAAAGATGTCTGTCTTCCGTGATCACGGCTACTGAAAAGTGGCCGAAACGTTGGAATAATAAAAATCAAATAAATTATCGCGCTTAAAACCGTTAAAGCGTAGTTTTATTATGTATACTAGTCGCGAAAACTTAAGAAATATTATGAAAAACCTAACAATTTATCTATCAATAATATGTATTATACAATTCTAAACAAGACGTATCTGTACATTAAAGCTATTAAAAAAAAAACAACTGGAATAGACTATATAAACTAAAGAAAACGATTCAATTTTTTTTTAAATTTTTTGACTGTTCGTTCGGGATTTACGTACAAAAAAAACTATGTACTGGGCGGCAGTTTTCGCTGATCGACAGCAAATTCTTGGACGTAAAATTTGCGTCACTTTCTTATCCCGCGAATCCTGCGGGAATCTCAAGTTAAGCGTGGTCGAAGTCGCGGGCATATTCTAGTATACTATAAAACTGCACACTAAAATCGGTCCAACGCGAACAAACAGCTGCCGTAGGGCAATGTACTAGGAGGCTGGTAGCATCACCTCGCTGAATACAAACACTAATTCGTTGAGAAAGGTAAGCTCCAGCTTTCCAATTTTAATCAATAGTAATCCAAATGAGTAGAAACCGGTCATCAAAAAACAAAAGATTCATCGGCGAATCTAATTATTATGAAATGACGTCACGTGTTGCTAAATATTGCTACTTCTGACTAATGGTTAGTCGGTACTCGAGAATCAGTTTAATACGGTATTCCCTGTACTGTGAATCATATACATTATAATTTGTGTTAAGTGACATTTTGAAACCTTAAATGAAGTAATGAATCTTCATTTTTGTAGAAATACAGGTACAGTTTAGTTTTTTTTTGCTCAAAGGACGATATAGAAGTTACCTTAAATAGAGAAAAACATCTTGATTCTAAGTATGTAGTATGGAGTAGTGCCCACTTTGCTGGGCGCTACTCCAGGTTAGCCAACATGTTATATTTGCCCATGGGGGAAAAACACTCTTTCACGTGCCCACTTCGCTGGGCGCTACTCGAGGTAAATATAAACAACTAGCGGCCCGGCGCGGTTTCACCCGCGCTCTCGCTCCCGTGGTATATAGCGTCATGTTATATAGCCCATGACACTCCCTGTTAACGTAGCTTGCTAACAGTAAAAGAATTTTTAAAATCGGTTTAGTAGATCCAGAGATTACCCTCTACAACGTCACAAACTTTACCTGTTTATTATATTAGTATAGATAACAGCCCATAAACGTAAACGTCCCACTGCTGGGCTCGGGTCCCCCATTATAGAGGAACGGACAGTATACCCCCGCAATGCTTGTCCAAGGCGGCTTGGCAGGTTTGACACATCGGTTATCTCGATATGCGGGTGTCCTCACGATGTTTGCCTTCACCGTTGTTGTTAGCATGTGGTAATTGGAACAATATGCACCTTGGGTCAAAAAACGGCCCAAGTGGTGCATGCGTTCTGGCCAGGATTCGAAGCCGCGCCCTTTGAGTTTGGGACGCGTGTGTTAGCCATTCACTCTCTACCACGACTCGACATAAGCCAACATATTGTTACGGGACTCGAATTAAAATGTCGTTGGAATTATTATAGAGTTTATTAGAACTATACAAATACGTATAACACCGGTACAAATGTAACCGAACACAACAAATCCAAACGTAATGCAGAAAGTCGTAATTCAATAAAACGCGCAAATTCCGTCACTATTAGATTCCCGATTGTACACACGTCACGCCTTGATCGTGGTTCTCGCTCAACTGCCTCCTCTCCCCATCAGGCCGTCGTTTTATACTTCACAAATGAAAAATGTGTCCGCCTGACAAGATCGACATAGTTTCCTAGAATTAGCTTGTAATCGTAATCCGTGACACCTGGCTAATGATGCTAATGAGCGAGTACAATAGAACAATAGACTGTTCTCCACAGTAACTTAGAAACGTATGCCAATAAATAAGTGAACAAAAGTAAACGACCATAAAAGGATTATAATTAGTTCAAATGCCGACAGGTAATAAAATGTGCTTTTACAGATTTGTACGTGGAATTTGTCTTTGTCGGGACCTAGGTTGTAACAATATAATTGCCCATGAGAAATACACTCATTTCTCGAGTCAATGTCCAGCAGGGAGAATGTTTGACCCTAGAACTTATTTATTGTTTAGTCAGCGCACGTCGACAAATCAACACATAAGCCCGTTTCATATTAAGACATATTATTAATCACAATCATATATAGCCTATGTTATTCAGGAATAATGTAGCTTCCTACAGGTGAAAGAATTTTCAAACTCGGTTCAATAGTTCAAGAGATTATGTACTTCCTAGAAACAAATAAATTCACAAACTTTACCTCTCTATTTTTAGTATGGATAAATACTTTGTCTATGGTTCCGTAACCAAATAACGAAAATATTTCTCTCTCTCTCTCTCTCTCTTCAGTCTTAGCTATGTGCAGAATAAATAAAATGTCAATTTTTTCATTCAAAAATACAACTACATATTATCTGTAAATAATGGCATGGAAATTTTTTCCTCGAGGAAAATTAGGTACAATCATGTGTTTTATAGTGGGTCGTAACCGTAACGCCTAAGTATCTCATCGCTATAAGTTATAAAACTCTTTATAGCCGGTCGTAAAAAAAACTAGCGAAAAGTGGTCCTGTGTTGCCAAGTGTATATAAAAATTGCCAGAACAATCTGACGGAAAAAAAGTTTACACGCCGCCTACGTTTGTTCATGTCAAGCGTCAAATGAAGTGAAGCTTTTTAAAAGTGCGTGTGCTTATACTTATCTACAGTAATATTATAAAGAGGAAAGAATTTTACTTTTGTATGTTTGTAACGAATAAACTCAATAACCACTAGACCGATTAAAAAAAAATCTTACACTATTAGATTGCTACATTATCACTGAGTAACATGGCTATATTTATTACTAGAAAAATTAGGGATACCTACTATAACTACTAAATTCGTGCGTGCGAAGCCGGGGGGACACATCAATTGCGTCTGTGTAGTCAATAGTGATGAATCCACTGGAAACCATTACACCTTTATAAGCGGACGAAGCGCTATGCTTCCACTGTTATCATACATACTGCTGAAGAGTGGAACTCTTTACCGTCCTGTGTTTTTCCTTAAAAATACAATTTAGGTGTCTCCAAGTCTCGCGTGAGCTAGTATCTTCTAGGTAAACGTGCTCCATCTTAGTGAACCTAATTTAAAACAAACAAGTTGCACGGGGAACATTTTTTATTTTGATACATATTACTTAAAAATTAGGTCCTACTTCCTCCTATTCTATGTTCACCGCTGCGTAATATGTTATCGCAGTTTGCAGGAGAATAGGCGGTGAAAAACTCGCCAGCAACACATAAGGCAAGTCTGTCTGTCAATTTATATCTTCAATAAAATTTCACAAAAATTAAAACCGGTATCAAACTACAATATTTTCTACGTTTTATTATCTTGAACTTGGTTCGAAGTAAAACAAAATATTACTATATTTTTATCTTGGCACCGACCTCGAGATGTTGAAGAAAATAATTATTTTTACTTCCTATTTTGAAGTAGGTTTTGTTTATTTCGATTTCTACTTTTCGGTTATGCAAATACTTGAATAGATTTAGAAAAAAAAAATCATATGAAGCACGTTGTACGTGCTTATGATACTCGAAGGTTGCTCTCGCTTTCCCTGCGATCCACTCATCAGAACCTGACTTGATGACAATGGGAGTATATCGAATTTAAAAAATTATAATCGGCCCATAATTGACGATTTCTCTGTCATAAAAAAAATCAGGCAAATTGAGAACCTCCTACTTTTTGAACCCGGTTAAAGTGCGGTAATGCACTTGTGACATAGCGCAACTTTATTTAGGTAGCCCCTCAATTAGCTCGAGATTCGACCATAACACTTAATGTCAAAGACTATACTTCTATAATCACAGATTTCGCCAAGGCTACACTGTTCATTTGACTTGAACAATAAGCAAAACAGTATATATGCGTGTGGGTGTGTCATATACATGGTAGAGTGTGCAATTTTTTTTTTTGATTTAATGTATTTTTTATGCATAATTTAAAAAAACATTAGCATTCGTCGCTTCTCTATATAAACAATGAGTGTGCGAAATTTCATGCTCCTCCGTCCGCGCAATTTTCGTAAAAAGGGGTACAAAGTTTTTGCTTCACGTATTAATATATATTAAAAGCTTTTTTGTTTTATTCCATCGCCTTCATCCTCTGTCTTGAGACGTGATAGAGAATTTTCTATTTTCTTATACAATGTATATCTTATAGAATATATAATCTTATTTCTAATAGAATGTATTTTATACTAATTTCTTATTACTATTATATTTACTATCTATTACATACTATTTTTGTTTTTAATGTTGACAGTGAACTCCTCCTAAACGGCTGGACCGATTTTGATGACATTTGTTTTGTGTGTTTGAATGGGTCCCCGGGTTCACAATTGGAACCGATAGGTGGCGCTGAGATCGCGGTCTAGAATCCTCCTAATCAACTGGAGCTATTTTGGCGATTTTGTTTTTGTCTGTTGGAGTGGTTTACCGGATGGTTTAGATTTGCAATTAGAACCGGTAGATGGTGTTGAGATCGGGTTCTAGAATCCTCCTAATCATCTGGACCGATTTTGGTGATTTTGTTTTTGTGTCATGAAACAAAGTCTTTTAGGAATTCAGAAAATATGGCGGTACGAAGTTCGCCGGGTCAGCTAGTCTGTTATATTTATTTAACTATTTTTTACACTTGTCTACTTTACACAATTTTACAATAATTAATTTATACTATACATTTAAATTCGTATACAGTTTGTACCGCCGAATTACTTTAAAAGTTAGAGAGGGACCTCTAACTTTTAAAGTATGATCTCGAGATTTCTAAATAACCCAAGCAATAACATGGCAACCCACCGGGACGTTTGCCAAGCCGGCGCACAACGTAAATAATATTTGATTTATCTTTCAAATTTTGTTGTATATTACATTTGAAGTCTGTTTAGTGTTTGTGTAATGAGTCAATTTTGTTGAAAGAGCATTTAACCGTATTCATATAGTGCTCCACGCTTTGTGAAATGAAGAGCGTCGTTGTGTACGCTCCGGTGTTGCCAATTTATGAATAATTATCAAAGACATTTGAATATATCACATTCATCTAAGAACGAAGATGATCATGTGTTATAATAAAGTAAAATTTAGAAATTTACTCAGAAACACTATTTGTCCACAAATAGCTTTGTCTGATTAACACAATATAATCATGCTAATACATTTATTATAATAACTTATGTATTTTCAAATATGTTATTGTATATGTGTATACATATGACTGTGTATATATATGTATGTATTTGTATATTTATTTTTTAAATTAGTTTGAGTATTATGTATCGTTTGTATCAATGTATCTATTGCGTTTTTCTTGCACCACCTACATCGCCTGATTGAAATTTCTTTGATTAAGCTGCCTGGAAGAGATTGCTTTGAGGGATAAGGCCGCCTATTGTATTGCCTAGAACATATTGTAAATATGGTCTGTTTTTGTAATTGTATGTATTAGTGTGCCACAAAGTGTTCTCTCTCTTCTCTCTCTTTCCCTCTCTTTCCCTCTATAATTATCGGGCTTTATCTCGGATAATGTTATAGTTATTGACTGCAGCCAAATGCGTCTCATTTATAACGTTAAAAATAACACCGTTACCGAATAAACAGCTTTTTATAACTGGAAACCCTAATTTGTATGAAATTTCAACATGGCGGCAGTAGAGTACGCGCCACGAAAGTTGTCGCACGGACAATAAAGGAGCTAAAAGGGGCAGCTCCGCTATTTGATAGAATTATATTCGTTAAGTAGTCAGGAAATAAAACAGCTTCAATTATGAAATTGTTTTGATTTTGATAAGATTTTGGGCCCAACAAGGGGAGACGGTGGCAGCTGGAGGGTCCGAACTAACGTCGAAATTGGAAATCTCGTGACCGAGCCTAATATAATGGGAGAGATAAAATCTCACCACCTCTGTTTGCTCGATCACGTAGAACGGATGGGAGAGGATCGAAGCGTGAAGAGGGCCTATTTGGAGCGATCGGATGGACGACGTCCGGTCGGTCCGGTCAGGCTGACCTGTGTGAGTTTGAAGCCCATAACTGGCAAAAAATCGCAGAGGACAGAAACAGGTGGCGTGTTCTCGTTTTGGAGGCCAAGACACACCTGGGTCGCTGAGCCAACGGAGTTAGTTTAATTATGAAATATTTAATCTATACATATAATAAAATTGTAGAGGTCAAATTTCTGTACAAAGAAAAAAATGCTAAAAACACCGAGTCAGGGGGATGTGAGTAATGAAATAGAACTAAATTAGATTTTTTAATTTTTTTTGTTTCTCTGTTTGTACCGGCTACTCACCGAAACGACTGGACCGATTTAAATAAATTTATGGTGGTAGCTTATATTCCTGGTCAACATATAGCATACTTTTGATCCCGAAAAATTAAAGAGTTTTCGTGGGATAGTTAAAAAACCGCAGCACGCGGACGAAGTCGCGGGCATCAGCTAGTTTTGAAATGTTTTCTATTAATTATTCAGTATTTACCTATATTGATTTAAGGAAATAATTACTGTGGCAGAATATATCACGCATCACTAGTTATCCTACTAATATTATAAACGCGAAAGTTGGAATGAATGTTTGTTACTCTTTCACGTAAAAATCACTGAATGGATTTTGATGAAACTTTACAATAATATAGCTTACACATCACAATAACTATAACTACTATAAAATATCACGATTTTCCATCACCACGGGTGAAATCTCGGGGCGCAGCTAGTATTATATATAACCAGCGATTCGTGAAATATTCCATCCGCAGTCGAGACCACTATCAGTTTGAAAGTAACTTTATCCCCGTCAATTTAATATTATTTATTGGTTCCATTAGGTAAATCAAAATCGTTGTTTAGCATGCGAACCGTTAATTTGGGGAGCATAATGCCTATTTATTATATATACCAGTCTACTCTCGATAATTTGAAGTTGAAGGAATAGTAATAATAGTACGGCTCGCCAATATGCAATAATTAGAAGTCCGAGCGTCTCGACGTGTCTACGCCCCCAGAACCGACACAAGTGACGATGTCTTCTCGGCTCTCACCACCATCGAAAATTCATACGATGATGATATTACGAGTCATAACCCCGCAGCGGTCTAGCAGAGGTCGAACCTCACAGGAGGTGCCTCCTCGAGCGCGCTGTACGCCTGTGCTCCCACGAAGTCGGGAAGCCCAGCAAGCCCGGTATCGCTGAAACGGCCGTTAGTTTCTATTCAGCTGGATATTGCACAAAAACAACCTATTCTTACCGTGTATATACAGAGATACATTACTAAATAGTGTTATAGCTGGCTGTCACGGTTCACACAGAATTATCATGAATTAGTGATTGCATATACAATCTGGCACCTACTATTTGGCTGAGGGAAGGAGGGTGGAGATTATACTATTAGCGCTATAGCTAGTAGCTGTAGCGACCTAAAATATGATATAAGTGGTATTTTAATTAATTGTAATGTCGATTCTTTTATTTCATTTTTTAAATACTCGTATATATAACACTAATATATTTATTCATGATTATAATTTTCCCTATTTCTTGTATATACTACGTATTTATGTGTGTGTGCGTATATATATATAAATATATATATATATATATATAATTCTTCTGCGTGTTGACAGTGAACTCCTCCTAAGCGGCTGGACCGATTTTGATGATATTTGTTTTGTGTGTTTGAATGGGTCCCCGGGTGGTTTAGATTCACAATTGGAACCGGCAGGTGGCGCTGAGATCGGGATCTAGAATTCTCCTAATCACCTAGACCGATTTTGGTGATTTTGTTTTTATGTCATGAAACAAAGTCTTTTAGGAATTCAGAATATATGACGGTACGAAGTTCGCCGGGTCAGCTAGGAGAGATATATATATATATATATATATATATATATATATATATATATATATATAACTAGCTTCTGCCCGCGACTTCGTCCGTGTGGAAAGTTTTTTAACTATCCCACGCGAACTCTTAAATTTTTCGGAATCAAAAGTATCCTATATGTTAACCAGGGACATAAGCTACCACCATACAAAATTTCATTTCAATTGGTCCAGTCGTTTCGGAGATTAGCCGGTACAAACAGACGAGAGAAACAAAAAATCTAAATTAGTTCTATGTCAGTTCTTACATCCCCCTGACTCGGTTTTTAGCATTTTTTTCATTGTACAGAAATTCGACCTCTACAGTTTTATTATATGTATAGATTTAAGATTCTACCTTCATGCTTTGCAACGATGTAATGTCTGCCGTGACAGTACCTTAAGGGCTCTGCGGAAGAGCAGCGCTGGTTCTAAAAGACCAGCATTATGCTGAGACTGTGCCCCTTTCAGGACAAGATTATGTTATGTTAGTTTTAAATTTGTCAACAATTATACCTACACCATCCAATGTAATTTGTCCTGAATGAAATGATTGTCTTTGTTTCTTTCTATAGCACGGCGCGGGTGACATTAGACTTGAAAGCTACCACGACTGAACATTTTAGCTGAACCCTAAAAATCAGGGGCGTAAAATACTGAATCCTTAATTACCGAGTTAACCTTAACAGATAAAATAAATTCACCTTGCCAGTGTAGTATGTAAACGTAAACACATTCTATATGTGTATAAAATATTGTTTTATACCGGATAATGGTCGGTTCCCATGTCTTAGCAACTGTTCATTTGCTTTACTATCGTATTAAAATGTGACATAAGCTCATTACAGGTAATGTCAAAATTCAACCGCATGCACTTTAAATTTGCAGACGTCGGTAAATATAGTACGAGTATATAACACTGGTGAACAGTTAAAGAATTTGGTGTCGCAGACAACTGCTGTAGTATAATATTGTGTTGCAGTTGTTAGCGCCCACTTCCAGACAATTCGTTTGTTATACATTAAAAAAGAAAATTATATTGAAGTTTATACATTTGGAAATTTTTCGTGTTAATATTTTAAATTTATAGATGTGTGAATGGCTTTGTATATGTATGTGTGTGTGTGTATGTGTGTGATGTGTGGACAAGTGAACGAGTAAGTGTGTCTTAGTAAACTAGTGTAGTCAGTTTAGTAAATTCTCGGTGTCGTCATAAGGGAGTTCTATTAGCCAGTTGAATAAGTTTAATTTACATTCGCGATGAGTAAGAGGGTATATATTTAGTAACTTATTAACGCTGTTGTAAATTTTGGGACTAAGAAAGTAAGCATGTCGGTCTGCTAATCGAAGTAAGTTGTTTGGTTACCCTGGATATTATAATAGCTTCGAATAATTTTATCCCTAACAATGATTGAAACTATGAATTGTTTTGAAATGTTGGCTTGGACGCATGGAGAGAATAAGTTGGAATGAAAAGAAGACCAATGAAGAAGTACTGGATATGATAAAGGAGAAACGCACAACTTTTAAAACGCTGGAGGAAAGAAGGGGGAATATGTTTGGTTGACCATTTGCTACGACATGACACGGTTTTATGCACGTTAATCGAAGGCAAAGTGGAAGCAAGGAGAGGGAAGGGAAGACCAAGGCGAGCATTCATGGATCAAATTAAAGAAAAAGTGGGTGTCATGTCGTACATAGAAGTAAAAGAGCTGGCCCATAATTGAGAGGATTGGAGGAGGCTCCATCGACAAGAGCATAACTCTTAAATGATAGATAGATAGATGGGTTGGCTATACATTATTTAAATTTTCATTTTCATGGGACCCTAAAAACCAGTAAGTATGAAATAAAACATACTTACTGGTCGGTCCCGCGGTTTTCCCAGTGCGCTACAATATGGGGCTCTTCAAAAAGGGCGTAAAAAGATATTTAAAGTCTCAACGAGGTAGGCAACGCATCGGCTCCTTTAGTGTTGCAGGTGTCCATGGCGACCGTAGCCACTTGCCATCAAGTGGACCCGTCTACCAGTTTGCCTATATGCAAACATAGAAAACAAAAAAATAACAATTATATGTCGTAATATTTAATCATTATTGAGAACTACTACTGATTGTTTTGTTTTATATTTGACTAGCTTCTGCCCGCGACTATGTCCGCATGGAATAGTAAAAAAAATGTAAGTTAAAAAAACCCCCAATTTTGAAACATTCTTCATTGGTGCTCCACTCCTATTGGTCTTAGCATAATGATATATAGCCTATAGCCTTCCTCGATAAATGGGCTATCTAACACTGAAAAACAGTAGTTCCTGAGATTAGCGCGTTCAAGCAAACAAACAAACAAACTCTTCAGCTTTATATATTATTATTAGATTAATGTATATAGACGTAAAAAGAGAGAAAATCTGCTGAAATCTATATTTTGCTTCAGAGAGACACCTTCTATAAGGTTGTTTTCTATATTATTTTTCGGGATAATTGTCTTTGTAAAGACCAACAGTAATCTGCCATCATATAACGGTCCCGTCTACCCTGTTACTTCCCCAGCATCACTGTTATGTCCTGGTAGAAGTTAACAAATCTTCCACACTCAAATTCTCAAGAATATCAGGAAATCTAAACCATGTAACTGTGGAGAAAGTGTAACTTTATGCTCATATTCACTCAAAAAATCTTAAGAATCACAGCCAATTCAGTATTACAATGAATATATTTGCAAATTGTGTACAGGACATTATAAAAAGATGCAGACATATCTAGCAGGGCAAATTATTTTTTTGTATTTTTGTTGACCTGCGTAATGATTAAATCAATGAAGATATCTTACGTCGATATAACATAATGTAGTTTTACTATAAACCAATGGCTAGACGGCCTCTGTGGTTGAGAAAGAAAGAAAGAAAGAAAAATATTTATTTCCAATATCGACACACAATACAAAATAGTTCGGAGATACCAAAGTATATATAAAATTATACAGATACAGAAATTGTATGCCGCAATTTGAAAATGAGGTTGGCATTCGCCATTTTGCTGTGCCGAAACGTAGTCCGACACAGCGCTGATTTCCAGTGCCCACCTCCTCAATCACATATGGCACGCGACGCGTATTAAAAATTTAAAAAAAAACGACTATACTGAAATATTACCTATCCTAAGAGAGAGAAAAAAGTAATATATAATGACACTAAATATTTACAATTTATTTAAACCTAATACCGATTTATATTTATAAATACAATAGGAGCGGAATTGAGCGGGTTAAGCCTTTGCCGGCTTACCTCACTGCAACGCAGAGGCTCCGGGTTCGATTCCTGATATAGTAAATTTCGGAAACGTATTTTGTCCGTTATTTACTATGATCTGGATGTCTATCGGCCCAAAAAAAAATGAACGTGTGCCCCATACCATACCAGAATGTTGGTTTCTACGAATAAATTCATGTTAGATAAAAAATGTAAATACCTCAAAGTATGTGGTATCAACATAGCCCGAGCATTGAGTTATTATGTACTACGTACTCTATCTGTCGTTAGGGAACATATCCGTATTACGTGACCCACCTTGTTTGAAGTGATAAGTTCTTATGGGAGGGTAAACCGGCTCGTTACGTAACGCGTTACGACGCCAGTCTGTCTGGCTTCCCTTTCTCTCACGCATACGGCAGCGGTAGGGAGGCTCCACCTCTCTCACTCTAACCCACGCGCTATATACATAAAATTTAAGTGTTATTACTTAAGCTTTTCTCAATTTAAATCGTTCAACTTAGATTATAATTATAATAAATTGGCAGACAAACACACACACTGTATATCCCCAAATTAAGCAAGTTACGCTTGTGTTATGGGTAATATTCCACGGACCACTCTGGGGCCGATCCCAGACACCCAGACCATAGTAAATAACGGAGAAAATACGTTTCCGAAATTTACTATACCAGGAATCGAACCCGGAGCCCTCTGCGTTGCAGTAAGGTAAGCCGGCAAAGGCTCAGCCCGCTCAACTACAGAGGCCGTCGAATTAGTTAGAGATTTGTTTAAGTTATCACTTCTACCGGGCGTCCCGAGACGCACATTTTTTTACAATTTTTACTGTAACCGCGTCCTCGTTAAGAATTGTTTTCGATAAAATGGAGTCGCATATTGTCGCTTTCCTAGTGATGTCATATTAACCGCTGTCACCCGCACCATGCTACAGTGGAAATAGTATAGTTATACGCAACATATCTATTTAGTTCCACTTTTCGCCTGGAGTGGAAATTGATGGCCGACATATGGCCGTGTGCGCGTCGGTTTGCTTACTGCCACTTGTTGATGTCAGATATCGAAACCCTAAAAAAGGATGTACAGTGTACATATTCGTCACAGCTTCTAAGTATGCTAAACGCAAGGGAACCTCGATGAAGCTACGAAACAAGACGTGTTAATGAATACCAAATTCGATTGAGCCATGCGACAGTTGGCTGGTTTCTTGAATTTACACGTATATCTTGTAAAACTAGTGGTCGCCCGTGGTCGGAATTCGACCACAATAATTGATATAAATTATAAGTTTGAACATTATTAAGGTTCTGTTGTCAAAGACTATACTTCTATAATCACAGATTTCGCCAAGGCTACACTGTTAATTTGACTTTAACAATAAACAAAAGAGAGTATATATGTGTGTGTGTGTCAAGTACATGGTAATGTGTGTAATGTTTTTTTCTTTGCATTCTGCACTCCTCTATATAAACTATAAGTGTGCGAAATTTCATACTCCTCCGTACGCGCAATTTTCGTAAAAAGGGGTACATAGTTTTTGCTGTACTTTTGCTTCACGTATTAATATATAGATATAAAAATGTAGTGACACGGTGTTTGTGGTCGAACTCCTCCAAATTTAATGTTTTTTTTTGTATATTTGTTAGGTATGAGAATAGGTCATAAAGTATCTTTCACCCTCTATGGTGTTTTTTATGGCGGAACAAAGTTTGCTGGGTCAACTAGTATATTGTTACGAGTTGCAGGACTCGAATTAAAATGCCGTTGGAATTATTATAGAGTTTATTAAAACTATACAAATACTTATAACACAGGTACAAATATAACTGAACACAATCAGTCCAAACGTAAAGCGCGATTCAATATCGCGCGCAAAGTCCGTCACTAAATAGATTACCGAATGTACACAAGTCTTGCTTCGCTTGTGGTTATCGCTCGACTGCCTCTTCCTCAATCGGGCCCATTGTTTTATATTGCACAAATGCAAATATCTCTGCCCGGCAAGCGTCGACGCAATTTCTTAGGAATCGTAATATAGTATTTTTACCAAAAATACATAGCTAATTTAAATTGATTAAAACTTATTTGTAAATGAAGTCGATTTTTATAACAAATCAAGTCGGTAACGCATTAGGACACTACTAATTAATCCGTCATCGAGCTGTCAAAAGTAAAATAAACGCTTGGAAGGGTATAGGGAAAAGTAATACACATTTATTTTTCATTATTTATTTTGTTTATTTAATTATAGATTACCCAGCGACTGCGCCGCGGGTCGACCTCTAGTGCGCGTGCCTTTTGTTTAAAGAGGTTACAACACAGGTTACATTGTTTTAAATTTCTATGTTAATGCTATTTGCCCCGGAAGATTCACTTCATTTTAAACGGCAAATTATCCCATCTCCCGGATGAAAAGTATCTATGCCCATTTTCAAAATGACCAAATCGACCAAATTAACCAAAACGACGAAAATGGCAAATCACAAAAAAACCTATCCTATTTTCGGGAATAATCTTTACAAAAATCTATCCCAAAACTTATCCTATTATACAGGATGAAAAGTATCCCTTATCCACCCTCGGTATTAAAATTACATATATACCAATTTCAGCCAAATCGGTCTAGTAGTTTTCCGTAAAAGCATAACAAACGGAGAGACAAATATATATTTTATCCCGGAAACTATCCCACTTTTCGGGATAAAAAGTATCCTATGTTCATCCTCGGTATTGGGACATATGTATATACTGAGTTTCAGCCAAATCGGTCCAGTAGTTTTTCCGTGAAAACGGTAGAGACAGACAGAGTTACTTTCGCATTTATAATTTTAGTTGCGCCGAGGAACACCTCTTTATAAATTCTTCCTCCCCATACTCGCCATCAAGAAAAGAATGCGCAATACAAGTCGTTTCAGCTAGTGTCACTGCTGTCATCGCGTTATATATAAAAATACATATAAATTGTTGGAAAACATTAAATAGAAAATAAACTATTGTAACTGAATTTAATGCACATTAAACCATAAACCTAGTGAGTGTGTGAACCCCCGGGGGACGAGTGAAGTGTGGCGGCGGACTGGTGGCGAAGTAAGTGCTTCCTTCCTTCTTCTTCCACGTCCCTTTGCCTTCTCCCGGCCATCGCACCGCGCCCGCAAATTTAATAATAGGGATTATAGAATTTTCGATGTGTATTTATTACTACTTCTTGCTTTGGGTGGCTTTGATCTATTATTTTTAAAATAATCATGAGGATCTCAACATAAAAGGACGACAATTGAATTATAAATGAAGATATACTATATTTCGTACTATATTATATATTATAGTAAGGTTGGGAACCCTAGATAACAATGAACATCTCTAATTTTGGCTTTAGGTCCCTGCTACCCGCACCCTTTGCACTTCTGAATAAACACGACCCTGCTTCTTCCATGTATATATAATACTACTACTACTAGAATAGTTACTTTGGGCTAACGCTAACTTTAACCCGCGACTTTGTTTACGTAGAAGGTGAAAATAATATCTCCTAAGATATTCATTGAAATCGAATGATGTGAATGGCAATTTTGTTTTAAATTAAATACTTGTGATGAATGACGTATTTATTTGGATAAGGATTAATATCATGTTTATAAAAACACCTTCGCAAATAATGCATTATTTTAGAACAAAATTGGTTAGCTTAAAAAAGGTTATAGTGAGCCAACCTTAAAAGATAGACATATGCTGTCGCGGACTTTTTTTTAGAACCTTTAAAGGGCAATAAGACTCTCTCACACATGATTTTTGCGAAACTTTAACCGTTTACGCAGCGCACGCAGCGGAAGCTCTCAAAAGGAAAAAAACCCTCCGATTTTGAAACATTCTTCATTGGTGCTCGGCTCCTATTGGTCTTAGCGTGATGATATATAGCCTATAGCCTTCGTCGATAAATGGGCTATGTAATACTGATTTTTTTTTCAAATCAGACCAGTAGTTCCTGAGATTAGCGCGTTCAAGCAAACAAACTCCTTCAGCTTTATACAGGTGTTTCAGCAAACGGAACACCTACTTAAATGGGTGAAAGGGCATAACACTAGTCTACAGTTACAAAAAGGAAAAAAATAGTTTATGAGTTATGACCGTTTAAACTTTCACTTCTTATCACCATAATTTCGCATAAAACCAATGAACATTTACAGTAAAAGATTTTAAATCGAACAAATTTTTTCTTTTCAAATTTATACATCCGGTATTGAAAAACGCATGAAAACTAACTTCAGTAGCGACGTACTTTTGATAGGAGTCCTTAACAATGTTTACAAATCGTTGAGGTCACGAACTGTCAGCTGAACTTTATAAAAAACGCCGACTATCGGTAAGCGGGATGCGCGGTTGCTTTGTCGGCCTGTCTGTGTTTGGCGACATTATTAAAAGGCGAACTTACCACATGTTTATGCAAAGTTCAATCATTCCCCGTATCTTTGTTATTATTAAATAATTAAATTATAATGCATCTTAATTAAGATATATTCCCGGTATATTATAACGGTTTCAAGCAGGTGTTCCGTTTGCTAAAACACACTGTATATTAGTATATAATCGGTATAACCATGGTCCTTGATAAGTTTAACTTTTACAGTTCAATAACAACAAGTTGTATTCGGTTAATTTTGGCGTGCAGTTTGGCAAAAAGCAGTCTACTCCGAACTCAATTGGAAGCCAAGGCTGTATTAATTTCTGAATAATTAATGGTCAACAACACAATTTGTTTTATTATTAGTATTTGTCCGCGGCTTGGTCCACGTAGCGTATTCCAAAATAGAGGATGTAAATCTTCTATCTATACTATGATAAATAGAAAGAAAGAAAGAAAAAAATTCAACGGATAAAGTGGCAAAACGAATCGCAACAAAATTTTAACTTGAAGTTTTACGGATTGTTAATGTAATATACATATAACGTACATTCGTTTTGCCACTTGTCCGTTGAAGTTTCCCTTCTACTATGTGTCCCAGCACACATTTCGATTTTTCGTAGGTTTACTGCAAATTATGATTTGGTTAGTTAGGTTAGGTACATTTTAATGAATGCATTTTTTATTTAAACATATTTTAACAAACAAAAAAACTGAATTCGATCCGGAATCAAAAAACGCATATCCATCGTCTACTCTAAATTTATGCCGCCTCTCACCACGTCCAGTCTAAATTTATGCCGCTCCTCCACGCCGCCGTAACGCTTTTTCGTGACAGAAATACCCTAACACCCCATCTATATAGAAGTTTCACTTCAAAAATATTTATTAAGGACAAGATACATAAAGTGTTACATGATAATATATCTAACAATTAATTGTGGTGCCCTAAAAAGGTTCTTGCTCAGCATAATGCTAGTTTCACAAACAGCTCTGATCTTTGGCGAGTACCTCTAAGTGACGCCACGGCTTAGCTCCACAAAGCAAATTAAAAACAATAAAGATTAGTTATAAAATTAAATCTGTAAATGGTTCGAGGTTGTACAATGCGTTTAATAATTTGTAATAAATCAGGGGGGATATTACGACCAGTAGATTCTAACTAACTCCATTGGCTCAGCGACCCAAAGTGAGTCTTGGCCTCCGAAACGAGAGCACGCCACTTTCCTCGGTCCTGCGCAGTGTCTTGCCCGTTGTGGGCTTGTAGTGCGGTCAGGTCGGCTTCCACTCTGTCCTTCCAGCGACACTTGGGACCACCAATCGGTCGTCGACCGAGATGAGATCACCCCAAGTATTGCTCTCTTCACTCCCCGGTCCTCCGCCATCCGTTCTACACCGTTACGAAACCGAAATCCAGTACATTCGGAAAATACATTTTTTTGAATTTTTGACTGCCTTTGTCTGACTGTTAGAGTATCACATCAACACTATTGAACGGATTGATATGAAATTTGACAAAGAGCTAGCTTATATCCCGCGGCGTAACTTAGGAGACTTTTTATCCCGATAAATGACGTGGTTGCCGTGGGATATACGAAAATATCGAAAAAGATTACGCTGCCATCGCATCTTTTTTGGAAACTACTGAATGTATATATATTTTTTTTATTTTGCTTATAGGTAAACAGGCAAACGGGTCCACTTGATGGCAAGTGGCTACCGTCGCCCATTGACATCTGCAACACTAAGGGAGCCGATGCGTTGCCTTCCTCGTTGAGACTTTAAATATCTGTTTACGCCCTTTTTGAAGAGCTCATTCCACAGCTTGCATAAAAGAGCGAGTGCCACGTACAGTGGATAACTTACAGGTGTCAAGGAAGTGTGGATGAACTCCCAGTCGCCGACGAGCAGTGCGGTGGTAAAATGGCGACGTAGGTACCAAACCAAACAGCCCCTCAGAACACTCCCATTTGTACATTATCACATATTACATATTTGTACACATATTACCTATTTATTGTATTTTATCCCGATAAATGACGTCGTTTCCTTAGAATAGACGTGTAGTGGAACTCTTACAAGCCAATAGATGGCGCTGTGCAAATCATTGATTTCACAAACGTGTCCCGAAACATACAAAGAACATATACAAATTTTCAACCATAACAGATGTGCCTAGGCCTGCGAGTAGCAATACTAGCCTCGCTGGAAGATCTTCCTTTGAGACGGGGGAGCATTCCATCTCGCTCGTCCACCCTATACGGGTCACCCTTTTCAGAGGGATTAGCAAAATAGATGGCGCTGGAATCGCGTTTTTTCAATTCACTTAGTGTTGTCATAAACAACATATCATTAATTGTATTATTATTTCAAATCAGGTTGGCTTCGACTCGCCTCTATGCTTTGCTGGGCAGTTGTGTAGACTATATGAAAAGAAAAAGAAAGAAGAAAAGAAAAGAAAAAATAATTTATTTAGGACTACAACATAAATGAGAATACAATACACGAGTATAAATAAATAAATGTACTATGCAACATGCAGTAAAAAAAAAAGAAAAACGAAGCAAGTGTAGCTCTAAATCGGTCCTAGCTCAGCATGTTGCTGGTTAGGTTAACCAGCGCTGATCTTCCGCTAGGGCCATTCAAGTGACATACACAGACACTGAAGCAAATAAAATACAAAGTGAAAAGAAAGTATATTTATGTAGTTTGAGATAGTTATAACAATATAGAAACAACAACAACAAATATGGACTTGATTTCTTTGTTATGTTAGTAAATTTAACAAGAAACAGTAAACTTATATATCTATAATACTACAGAATTTAACATCCTTTAATTATATATGTTAATATTATGGTAATAAAATCCTTTTAGAAATCATCATTTATATTCCATTTTTTTTTTAGTTTACCATCCATAGGTATTTATAGTTCCTTTGCCTGTTATTATACATTATTTAAAACATAAAAATGTCCTTTTAATTTATGGGCTTTTAGCTTATGACACTTTTTGATTTGGAATAATGTCATAGTTATTGACCGTTTCACACAGGTGTAGCGATCAGTTCAATGCGTTATTTGAGCTGGAATATTGATTTTAATTGTTAATGACGTTAAATATTGACAGATAACATATATGCATACGTAAATGTTGCTATAAGTCTTAAGCGATTTTCACCATCGCTTAAATAAATTTTCATTGAAGGTTTATTTACGTACATACATAATATCACGCCTGTTTCCCATGGGGGTAGGCAGAGACTATCGATCTCCACTTGCGACGATCCTGACAAACAACTTTCGCTTCACCTACTTTCATTAACCTCTTCATACATGCACGTTTATTTGAAATGCTTTTTACCTGACCTCTCTTTAACACGTCTGATATTTGGTCATGGTGTGTTCGTCTCGGTCTACCGGCAACAACCCTACCATTCACAATACTGTCATACACCTGTTTTGTGATTCTACTTTTATCCATTTTCTCTACATGTCCAAACCACCTTAACATACCTTTTTCAACTCTTGTTATTACATCTTCTTTCAATCCACAACGTTCCCTTGTCACACTGTTCCTTATCATATCATTCAAACTAACCGCACATATACTTCTTAAAGCTCTCATTTCAATTGCGTTTATCCTACTTTCATGCTTCTTCTGCCATACCCAACTTTCACTGCTATACATTAGGGTTGGCACCAACACCCCTTTATGGACAGCCAAGCGTGCCTTTACACACACTTTCTGGCTGTTCATAAAAGAGTTTAGCGCTCCATTCACCTTATTACCTGCCATAACTCTCCTTTCAATATCCCTTTCATGCTTTCCGTCTCTGGTACACATGCAGCCTAAGTAAACAAATTCTCTGACTTGCTCTAACTTTTGATTTCCTATCTGTATATTACAACTTGTCATTCTTTCATCTCTTTCAAACACCATAACTTTCGTCTTATTCACATTAGTTTTCATACCCTTTCTCTCAAAAGACTTGTTCATAATTGTTACCATCTCCTGTAACTCCGTTTCCGATGACGCAAGTATAACCTGATCATCGGCGTAGAGTAGACATTTGATAAGTAACTCATTCATTCTTAAACCACTTTCGCTTTCTTTCAAATTGTCCAAGCAACTGTCCAAGAATATGTTGAACAACCACGACGACGCTACACAACCCTGTCTAACACCCTTTTCAATGCTAAACCATTCAGTGTAGGCGCCGTTGACCCTAACACAAGCACTGGAATCACTATAGAGGGACTTCAGTGATCGTATCAGGTTGTCTGTTATCCCATATTTAGCTAGCACCGACCACAGTTCACTTCTTATCACTCTATCATAAGGTTTATTTATATGTGGGATTGTGAACATTTCTGAACGAAAGAGTGGTTTTGCATAGTGTAGTTGAGACTGGTTATATCTAAGTTTATTATGATTATATTAGTAACGGAAGTTAGAAAATATTGAAGTCAAATCTTTCCGTTCGGTTCCGTTTGTACCACAAAACGCTACGGCACCCTAATAAAACGGGTCTATGAAGGCATTTTGATCTGTTGCAAACATTTCCGTCCCAATGCTTCTAAGTGATTAAAATGCTAAAGCAAATAATAGTATTTGATCTAAAA
This sequence comes from Dendrolimus houi, assembly GCA_039645545.1. Classification (NCBI taxonomy): domain Eukaryota; kingdom Metazoa; phylum Arthropoda; class Insecta; order Lepidoptera; family Lasiocampidae; genus Dendrolimus; species Dendrolimus houi. The sequence goes on from CM077145.1 coordinate 3,189,456, forward strand.
ATTACACAAATATTAAAATTACATAATATTATTTGTAATATTTATATACAGATTTGTATAAGATTTAGCACAAATGTCTGGAGTTTGTTTATTGCGCAAATAGGCATACAATAAAACTTCATACACGAGGCCAACGATTTGATTATCACTGGTTTCGTGTTTTTGGGGTTCATGATTTTATCAAAAATGGAATCTCTGTGTAAGCGTCACGGTAAAGTCGTATAATACGTTAGGGAGAAATTACGCAAATAGAGTAATAAACATCGTGATTATATAAGACGTATAAAATTATTATTAAAATGGTAATAGCAATATTTTAATAATAATAACATTTGCAAGAAACTCTTTGATGCCACTCGTGATCAGAAGGCTGGCGTATATTTCAGTATAAGCATCGCCATACAGCGCGGCAATGCAGCCAGCCTTCTGGGCACGCTCCCATCTGGCAGCGATTTGTTACATAGTCTTTAAACACAAAGTAAGCAAAAGAAGTCTAAATGCGGGTAGGTAATAAATCGTGCTTTATCGGGCCGGCAGGTGTGTCATGTTTCGTGGAATTTGGCTAAGTTATAACAATATACAGCTCTACCATCCATAATATAGGAAACTATGACTATTTTTAATCTACGCGAGCGAAGCCGCGGGCAACGGCTAGTGGTCTATAAAGTTATAAAAACCTATGCCTTAGTAATCAAGTTGATGACCTATCTACAGCAGACACGTCTCTTCGATTGCGTCACGTACATCTGATGTTTGTGTTTATTTTGATGTTTGGCAAATATTCAAAATCGGTTTGCATATATTACTTTTTAAACATCGCTTTATATATGTATATATATGTATACAGTAATAGACATGTATTTACGTAAATACATGTCTATGACTGATACATATTTTTTTATTGCGTGAGTTCAGCAGACAGGCAGACGGCCCACTGATGCAAAGCGGTTACCATCGCCTGTGGACACTGGCAACACTAAAGGTGCTACAAAAACGCTGCTGCTCTTTTAAGGGAGACTGGAACCTGGCCACTAATGCTGCGCTGTAATCGAGATAAATGATTCCAGCATGACTACCACGTCACTTGTAGATCTAGAGGGAAATTTCCGCCGCGGTCTTCCCCTTGCTCTGTGATGTTTAAGAAGGGCGTTATAAGATAGCTTAGAGCCCCTGCCGAGCCCGACACCCCTGGTGTTGCAAACGTCCGTAGGCGATGGTAACCGTTTTCCATCAGGTGGGCCGTCTGCCTGTTTGCCTACTTATTTTTATTTTATTGCAGGAGTTCAGCAGAGACAGGCAGACGGCCCACTTGATGGAAAGCGGTCACCATCGCCTAGGGACATTTGCAACACCAAAGGTGCTACAAATGCGCTGCTGCTCTCTTAAGGGAGACTGGAACCTGGTCACTAATACCGGAACACAACTCAAGGTTGTTATGGCGACATACTTTAGACCAGGGGTGGTAGCCATCCAGTCTGGCAAATGCCCTACCATCTGGCGAACTTTAGGGCAATAAACAAAAAAGTTTATCCAGCGTCCTACAGAATGTGCAGAGAATCACAAATAACGACCGCCGAGCATATTTACGGGAATCGTGCCAATGTTATACATTATTTTTGGAATATTTTGCCACCAATAAACAAAGTTGTACTCTTATACTCAACATTTCGAAGATTGTTTGCGACATTCTTGAGCTGGCTCCACATGCTTGTGTGAAATACATCTTATGCCTCTGACACACTTGCGTTGGGATGCTTCAACTAAACTACATTAAAATTATAAAGAGGTAAATTTTGTAAGTTCCATTGTATGTAGAAAGTAATCTCTTGCACTACTGAATCGATTTTAGAAACTTTCACCAGTAGAAAGCTACATTATTGCTGAGTGAAATAGGCTATATTTGATTTTGATTAATAATATAATTAAAAGTGGGTACGGGTTAGCTAGTGAACTAATAAAGTCGTTATGCAGACAGAAAGAAAGAAATACTTTATTTGAAGAAATAGCGACCTAATTACATTCCTTATATATTATTATACACAGAGAATATTTTGAGAATGTGTACGCCGCATTTTCAGCAAACAAGGTTTGCACTCAGCATATTGCTGTGCTGGAATTATATCCGACACTAGCTGATGCCCGCGACTTTAGCCGCGTGGTGCGGGTTTTTAACTATCCCACGGGAACTCTTTAATTTTTCGGGTGCGAATGTCCATAGGCGATGGTAACCGCTTTCCATCAAGTGGGCCGTCTGCCCGTCTGTTGAACTCGTGAAGTAAAACATATGTAGCCAAGTCTTTAATGCATGAGATGCGTCATTGTTGAACGTTAACAGATAATCTATAAATTAATACGTGACCCAAAAACTTTGTACCTCTTTTTACGAAAATTGCGTTGACGGAGGAGTATGAAATTTCGCACACCTATAGTTTATACAGAGTAGAAGCGATGAATGCTGATATTTTTTTTTTTAATTATACATAAAAATACATTAATATATTTAAAAAAACATTACACACACTACCATGTATTTGACACACACACATATATATATACTCTTTTGTTTATTGTTCAAGTCAAATTAACAGTGTAGCCTTGGCGAAATCTGTGATTATAGAAGTATACTCTTTGACATTAATTATTATGGTCTAATTTCGACCACGAGCGACCACTAGTTCATATAAATATGCTAATGTGGCTATCGTTGTCACGTGATGCTCTAGCAGAGAGGCAGAAGAAAATTGTAATGGTAGATTTTTTGTCAGTCTGTTCACACACGACCTGAAAACTACTGAACGGATTTAAATGAAACTCGTGACAGAGTTAGCTTTATCCCGATAAATGACGTGGTTTCCGTGGGATAGATGAATGTAACCAAATAGGTGAGATTGTGGGCGCGTTTTTTGTCACGTTGTCACGGCAACGCGGAAGAAGTTTCGCTGGCACTTTCTAGTTATGAATAAGGTAGGAGAGTAGTTTAAAAATCATTTAAAGGCGGCTTGAGAATTTCCTCCTTTTTTGTAATCGGTTAAAATACTCCAAAAGAAGATTGTTTTGGACACTAGCTACTGTCCGCTGCTTCGCTGGCGTCAATGTCATTCCACGGGAACCGTACATTTTTCCGGGATACAAAGTAGCCTAAGTGCTATTCTAGACTGTAATCTACTAGATTTCTGTATCTAGAATGTAATCTCTGTGCCAAACTTCATCCTGATCCGGTCAGGCGTTCTGCCGTGATTGAGTAATAAACATCAGTCTAGATTATTTTCGAGTAGATCCTTTTATCGATTTCCGTAGCCAAATGACAAAAACGGGAGCTTCTACGGAGTTCTTAAATATACGTGGTCAGACAAGCACTTGGCCGATTTTCTAATAGTTGATTATTATACACTCTTGACATCATTTTCTTTGCTTTTATCTACATAAGTGATCGTTTATTCTCATCATTATGCATATAAACAATTAAAATGTCAAACAATTGACTTGAAGTGGTGGAATGGGGGGCAAAGTTGCATAATATTTTTATGTTTGCTAGTAGTCATAAATAAATGAAATAAAAAAGCTTCCCAAAGAATTAAATACACGCTATAGGCCCTCAAGTATTCAAATATACCTAGGTTTGTGTGTAAAGCTAAGTAGTACATTAGGTATTTTTCTCGTAGATATTGCACTATATATTATTACATACATACATACATACATATTGTCACGCCTGTTTCCCATTGCAGTAGGCAGAGACGATGGATCTCCACCTTCTACGATATATATTATTATAATGTTCTAACTACATTACTTTAAAAAAACTAATTTATAAATATTTTTATCCGTGCAGGAACGGAGAAAGAATACGATTTCCTGCGTTGGGGCGGCCTGTCGTAAGAGGCGACTAAACAACCCACAGCCAGGTGGTAGGGCATTTGCTCGACTGGATGGCGACCACCCCCTGGTCTAGAGTATGCCGCCAGAACAACCTTGTGTTGTGTTCCGGCATCAGTGGCCAGGTTCCAGTCTCCTTTAAGAGAGCAGCAGCGCACTTGTAGCACCTTTGGTGTTGCAAATGTCCATAGGCGACGGTAACCACTTTCCATCAAGTGGGCCGTCTGCCTGTCTGCTATACACCTGCAAAAAAAAAAAAAATTGCCATACAGCGTGGCAATGCAGCTAGCCTTCTGGGCACGCTCCTCGTTGGCAGTGATCTGCTAAATAGTGTATTTTAGTTTCAATGTATTTTTTTATCTGAATTGAATTTAATCCAAAACTTAATTATTTAAATAAAATCATTAATTACTGAAAATATACTATATTATAAACTACTAGCGATCCCGGCAGACGTTGTCCTGCCCCGAAAAAATGAAAGTCTAGAACTCGATCCCAGCGCCACCTATCGGTTCTAATTGTGAATCTAAACCATCCCTGGACCCACTCGAATACACAAAACATTTCATCAAGATCGGTTTAGGATTTAGGACGAGTTCAGACACATATACACTAACGTTAGAATTTTATATATAAAGATATAGTATAGATTAATAAAATTGTGTGATCAAGAGGTTATTAACTTATTGTTACGAGCTACAGGACTCGAATTAAAAATGCCGTTGGAACTACTATAGAATTTATTAGAACTGTACAGACACGTATAAAACAAATAAAAGTGGATGCAACCAGTTCATACTGCACTATTCAATACAATTCGAACGCACAAAGTCCGTCGTTTATATCGCTAATCTAGAGTACTAGAAAACGTCTTACTCGCTTCGTAGTCGTCGCTTGACTGCCTTCCCCTCCATTCGGGCCTCGTCTTATACTAACTACACAGTAGAAAAGAAATTGGAGACGCACACAAGGTTTCTAAGAAATTTAATTTGCCCACCTGCGAACGTCCACAAAGTCGAATACAATAACAATAGGGATTATAGTTCGACGCTAATGATGGTTATAAAACAAGTAAAAAGACAATAGCATGTTTTTCTTAACTACAAATTCAAAAGACAAAAGAGTTCATTAATCCGGGAGTACAATAAGCTTCGCTTGCAATAGGCTGTGCGGCTTATCTTTGACGGCATGTAACATTATTATACTTCTATTAGAACTGGTATATATGTTAAATTTAATTATAATCTAGAGGTAAACATATCTAGATAATGTTCATTGTAAATATTGTTAGCACGCCACGTTATATACGTGCTGCCCCGTAAAATGAGGACAAACAAAACAGTTTAGTCAATGACCTCGCTCTGTGCGCGATAACGAATGGGCCGGTCGCACGCCCAGCCGATTTACTCGTACACTGCGAGCCGTGGATAGTGGCGCATATAAGGTTTTGATACTTTTTCATGTTTGCTCAAAAGATCCGCTTCATATAAGTGTCACACGTGGCACAGCCACGCTGGAATCGATTTGTTAATTAGATAGATAGATAACACTTTATTGCTCACCAAATATACAACTTTATACAATTTCAAAAATGCACAATTACAATCTTGTCATGGTAGAAACAATAGGCGGCCTTATCGTTTGAAGCAATCTCTTCCAAGCAACCTAACTTAAGGAATAATTTAACTTAATCTGTCGATGTAGGTGGTGCAGATTATTAGGTAAAACTTAAATAGACTTACTTAAATTACATATTTTATAAATTAAATACATACAAACATATTTATATATTTTCTGAATTCTTAAAAGACTGTTTTCATGACACAAAAAAAAATCACCAAAGTCGGTCCATATGATTAGGAGGATTCTAGAACCCGATCTCAGCGCCACCTACCGGTTCTATTTGCAAATCTAAACCATCCGGTAAGCCACTCACACATACAAAAACAAAATCGCCAAAATCGCTCCAGGTGATTAAGAGAATTCTAGAACCCGATCTCAGCGCCACCTATCGGTTCGAATTGTGAGTCTAAACCACGCGGGGACCCATTCAAACACGCAAAACAAATATCATCAAAATCGGGTCCAGTCGTTTGGGAGGAGTTCACTGTCAACACACGTACAGAAGAATTATATATATATATATATATATATATATATTAATCAGCCTTTAGTCTTTAATATAAGTCGTTGATTATTCTTAGGGCTGACTCAGATGTGATCAGGATACTACGCTCTTACAGAAGATATACAAGGTAAATAAAAGCTTTTTAAAGTGCGCCTTCAGGGTCAAATCCTAGGCTATGGAAATGAGGAAAAACACTGAAAAGAGTCTCGGGCCTATTTTCACGGACAATAAAATGGGAATTTTTGAAAATCATTTACTATCCTCATGAATAGAATCGGTTGGTTTTAAAAAAAAAGTTGTATTATTATACCAAATAATAATCTATCTTGTAAGGATCCAATTCCTTTGAGTATTTTTCGCTATTTCTTATAGTTTAGGATTTGCCCCTAAAAAGCCCACTTGAAAAATTCACATGTATATAATAACAATTTTATGAAGTGATTTATTTAAAATATTAAACTACTAGAAATAAAACCATCCTAAAAATAAAACTAACTTAAAAACATATACAATAGTAAAAAAAATAAAAACCTACACTAAAGCACGTCCAGCCCAACTAGATCACTGTCGCTGGGCATTGTACCTAGAAGCCTACCTCCTGTGAGCGAGATAAGCTCCAGCCTTGTATGGACCAGACGTTTTTTAATATTTTAAAATAATTTGTGGGCACTTGGCCATATAATTTTATTTATTGGTTGGTTGGTTTAAATTTTACTTATTTTTTGGGAGAGCCCAAAATTCATGGCTCCCATTGTACATAAACAATGTATATACTATGTAAAGTCTCTGATAAATGTGAGTCATTACAGTTGAGTTGTTTGCGTTCAATTTAATCAATCGTATGAAGTAAGTATTGTATGGTTTGCTCTCACAACAGCATACAAATTTTATTAATACAAAAATTTTAAAGTGAATGTAATCTATCCGTGCAGGAACGGAGAAAGTATACAATTTCCTGCGGCCGGGTGGTAGGGTATTTGCCCGACTGGATGGATACCACTCCTGGTCTAGAGTATGCCGCCATTACAGCCTTGAGTTGTGTTCCGGCACTAGTGACCAGGTTCCAGTCTCCCTTAAGAGAGCAGCGGCGCATTTGTAGCACCTTTGGTGTTGCAAATGTTCATAGGCGATGGTAACCGCTTTCTATGAAGTGGGCCGTCTGTCCGTCTGCTGAACTCCTGCAATAAAAAGAAATCTGTTTGTAGTGGAGCCGAATTTGTACAGTGAAGCAAAAAAGAAACCGACTTCAAGAGCTACTAACAAGCGAGCAATGAATATTCTCTACAATATCGAAGTCGGTGCAAAGCAAACCATAAAAATTACTGTATTTTACAAAGGAGACGTATACACTTTCGTACATTGTTGGACCCTGATTTTACAAAGATGACAGTGATTTTAAGATATCTTTTCATTATGTTGATATTTTTTTATATAATTATAGCGAGTTTAGTTATTTTGAATTAATTAATCGTGTAATGTGAGTGTTTTATATTAATAATTGTTGAAATTCATTCACATATCGATTATAATAATTGATAACTTATTTTAGACTTTAGAACTCATTTTTAAAATTTCTCGTCTTCTAGATAGAATTTAGGGCTAGTGTTTTCCATTTTGTAATAGAAAAAAATATAACGCTTTTTTTAAGCCTTATCTCACAACTCATTATATTTCTTTGGCCCAGAAGTTCCCGTCTCCTTCACTGTTGTTTTTTGCATTAGCATTACAGTACGTGTCCACAATACATTTTCATTACGCTACTGCTCATATTTCGCCTGCGGTAATGTTATAGTTATTATCTATGGCCAAATGCGTCTTATTTGTAACGTTAAAAATAACTTTGTTAAAGAATGGCTACATTAAGTAAGGTCAAAATTACAGCTTTATACTAAATGCATATGAAAGTATATACGATAATTACGAGGTGAATCAAAAGTTCTTGCAATCAAGGTTAAAAAATTCAAAAATTTTGACAAAAATGTTTTATTTTTCTTCATAATCTCTCCCTCCAATGAAATTTAGATTAACGCGTTTCTAACTTCCTTATTCGTTGAGAAAAAATGTTTTTTCTTGAGTCTCCAAGAACTCCTCTACGGCAGCCATAACCGCGTCATTATCGTGAAATTTAGATCCACAAATTTCTTTATTTAATTTTAGGAACAAGTGAAAATCACTCGTGCGTAAGTCCGGAGAATATGGTGGGTGGTCAAGGAGATTGAAGCCAGCACAGCGGATTGCGTTGAGCGCAACTTCCGATCGATGAGCGGGAGCGTTATCGTGAAGAAACATCACGTTCAACGACAGTTTTCCACGACGTATTTCTTTAATTGCTTCACGCACTTTCAGAATTAAATTTGCATAATAGGGTCCAGTAATCGTCTGGCCTTTTGGCATGTAATCAATAAAAAGGATACCTTCATTATCAAAACCAAAACACTGAGGCCATAACTGCCAGTGGTAGGAGCAACTCGAAATGTCTTCATGGACGGAAAAGATATTCGCTTCCAAGACATGCTTTGTCGAAATGGCGGACTCACGTTTCGTCTACGGTGACAAGGCTACAGCAAAATTATCGCTGCAACATTTCGAGATTACACTTAGAAATTTCCAAACGTCGCTGTTTGTTTTCGTCGGTTAACATTCGTGGCACCCATCTTGCCAACATTTTTTTAAACCCTAATGAATCAATTAAAATCGATTGAACGGTATCAAAAGATATCTTTCGGATCTCAGCTATATGATTTATAGTTATTCTTCTGTCTTTCAAAACCAGATTCTCAAACTAGTTGACATTTTCTTCCGTAACGGAGGTTGAAGGCCGCCCAGAACGCGGGTTATCTTTACAGCTTGATCTACCTCTTTTAAATTCAGCCACCCAGTACGCAACCGTAGAATAGGGTACAGCATCACCCCTATGTCTGCTAAATGTCCGAAAAAATTTCTTTCGTAGACATTATTTTCAAGCTATGATATTTTATCACCGCACGTAACTCACTTTTATCCATAATTTTGCGTTTTTAGCAACTCGTCGCACAAAATAATTTATTACGTGCGAACGAACTGACAGAAACAAGTGACAGTTGCCATAAATATTGTGTGATTGATGATACTCTTTAATTTGAATATCGAACTTCTCCCAAAAAGGTTTTATATATATGCACTTCTAAGAACTTTTTGATTCACCTAGGTATATCAAACAATCGATTTTTAAAATTTTTCTCTAGATGTTCCGGCTCTCTGAAACGGCTGGACCGATTTTGACGGGACTTTCACTGCCAGATAGCTGATGTTATAAGGAGTAACTTGGCTACTTTAAAATTAGTATTCCGCGAAAAAAATCCACGCGGACGAAGTGGCGGATAACAGCTAGTTTACAATATAACATTACAAACAACTCATTCAACCCATCTGTTAATCTGTGTGATACGGTCAATATCTATAACATTATCCTAAATGAAGCAATAGCATACAAATTATTTGTTTCATCTAACATATAAAATTCTCGTGTTTGTTACCAAACTCCTCCGAAGCGGCTGAACCGATTTGTATGAAATTTTGTGTGCATAGGGGTAGGTCTGAGAATCGGCCAATATCTATTTTTCATATCCTTAAATGATAAGGGTGACTCACCCCTAAATATTTTTTTGTCAAAATTTCTTATTTATATTTTGTTATGATTTAAATTTGAAAAATACATACAACCCTAAATTTTCATCCTTCTACCACCAACGCCTATTTTTTAATAGCGATATAAGTACTTTAATATTTTTACTCTGTTTGTTCAAGTTGATTCGAGTTTAGATTAACATTTGGTCCCGGTAGATGACGCTGCAATCGGGTTCTAGATTTTTATTTTTTAAAGGCAGGACAACGTCTGCCGGGTGCAGTTAGTTTCATTATATTATTTGTGTGCAACAGAAATAGTGTGATGAATCCAAATGACAAGGAAAAGTGGAGTATCTAAAGTTTCTCTTGTTTGTTACAGCGCCGAGGCTTCATCGAACTTGGAAACGTTCGATGAGCAAGAGAACAGCATCGAGAATGAAGTATCCATCACCGATTTGAGAAACGACCTTGCAGTCAACGCCGACGGGGAGAAATTTACGGACGTTATGGTAGAAACATTCACTTATCCACCAAGAGTTGAGAAATACATCAAGCTACCAGTCGAAGAGAGCCATCGAGTGAAACGCCAAGCGCCAGAGAACGGCACAGATGTTGATAATACTGTGCCAGAAACGCCTACACTAGGCTCTAGCCTTGGTCCTAAAACTGTCGACCCGGTAGTATCAAAGGATAATGTCAAAATTCTTGGTCTTAGAGTCGAGGAGTCTCAAAAAGAACCTAAAATCATTGAGGGTATGATTCCTAGTGTGCTCCGGGAAACTTTATTCACGATGAGAATTTTTGGTGAGAATTTAACGAATGATACTGTGATCGCATTTACGCATACACCAGCAGAATATGGTATGTCGTGTGATCATTTGCTAAATGGTGAATATAAGGTAAGTGACTGCATTACACGTTTACTTTCAAAAGTTTTTATTAAAACCCCAGACGAGTCAAAGTATAGAGACGGTGCCTTGAACGAAAGCGTTAAATGAAGAGGAGCATTTATTAAAAACTTGTTACGGACACAAGTTTAACTTTATTTATCTATACTATAATAAATCTGTAAATATTTCGAGTTTCTACAATGCGTTTAAAAGTGTGAAAAAAATCACGGGGGATAGTTCGGCCCAGGAAATTCCAAAAAATACAATTTTTAGAATTTTTGTCTCTCTGTTTGTCTGTTAGAACATCACGAGAAAACTGTTGAACAGATTTAAATGAAACTTGACACGGAGCCAACTCATATCCCAGAGCGTAAGTTAGGACAGTTTTTAGCCCGGTAAATGACGTTGCTTCCGCGGTATAGACGAAAACACACGCGTAATTCTCAGTTCTTACAAGTATAACCGAATACAACAAAACCAAACCGTAGGACAGAGAATTGTAATCACATAAGTCGTGCAAAGTCTGTCGTTATAAGATACTCGTTCCGAAAGTACACTAGGTAACGCTTCGTTCGCAGTCAGAACACGACTGACTCCTTCCTCGATTGACGAACCCTATCTATTTGTGAATTAGACACGGCCTCACAGCAACATACCTAGCATTCCTCTGAATTCTTAATTTATAAGCTTTACGGCTTCCATGAATTTGCATGAAATTCAAACAGAAGAAAGAAGGTTTTATGACGTCTTACGGTGGCGTAAAAAAGAGATTAGAGCAAACAATAGATCACTTAAATTCAAAGGGGTAATAAAGCACCTGCAAAGGACCGGTTCGCAACAATATACTAACCATTTACCTTCCCTCCCAAGAGTTCGCAAGCGCTTCGCGGCTAATACGCTACAGTTCGCTGCTAACTCGACGTTGAGTTAGCGAACGATACGCCGCCAGAGTTAGCCGCTCACTATTCGTCTAATGGCGATACGGCTATAGTCTGTAAGCCTTCCTAAAATTAAATAAATAAACTACCCTATTAGCGCCTTTATAATAAGCCGGAACTCAAGTCGCTCTAACTTTCAGGTACAAGAAAGTTTCCACGACTCTGCAGTCTTAGCACTAACAGCACCACCGCCGCTAGACGACTACTTATTCTACATTTGCACTAAGAATGGCAACAACGACCGCTTCATCCATCAAGGCAAGGAAAAATGGAAGATTCTGGCAACCCACAACAAGCTGTTGCCGCTCTGGGCGTCTTTGATCCTCATAGTTATTTTGCTGATGTTGGCTTCATTGTTCTCTGGCTTGAATTTAGGTCTCATGGCCTTGGACAGGACCGAGTTGAAGATTATAGCTAATACTGGAACAGACAAGGAGAGGAAGTACGCAAGAGCCATAATGCCGGTCCGATCTCATGGAAACTACCTCTTGTGTACGATTCTGCTGAGTAACGTTGCTGTTAACAGGTTAGTATTATTGTTACGAGTTACGGGACTCGAATTAAAATGCCGTTGAAATGACTATAGAATTTATTAGAACTATACAAACACGTATAACATAGGTACAAATATAACCGGACGCACTAAGTCCAAATGTAATGCACAATTAAATAACACGCGCAAAGTCCGTCACTATATCGCTTATCGAATATACACGTCTTGCTTTGATCGTGGTTCTCGCTAGACCATGCTCGTGAGATGGCACCAGAGGCATCGCTCGTGGTTCGGGCATTCACCATCTGACTTCACAGCTTTCGTTTCTTTGAAAATTCTGTATTTTTCTACTTTTTACTTGTAACTCAATAATGTTGTAATGGCTATGTAATAAATATTCATTATTAAAAATAAATAAAAAATTCTTTTATACTCAGCTTACAATATGTCACGACCGGGTAAACAATGGTTTCCTAGAATCACACCTGGCCACTGACTACCATAAAGGATTACAATACACAATAGGCGGCTTTTCTAATTACAAATATTAAACACAAAGTAAACAAAAAAAGTCCATCTGCGGGCAGGTCATAAACCGTGCTTTATGGCCGGCAGGTGTGCATACACTTTTGCCGGCGTCATTCGTGAAATTTTGGCTAAGTTGTAACATTATCATAAGCTACATACATCTATTACTAATAATATACTTTTTATACTATGTACCATTACATATTTTATCTTCTTTACCTTCTCTTTACATATAAAACAAAATCGCTTTCCGCGTTTGTGTTGTCTCTATATCCGCTAACTCTTCCTAAACCATGCAACGGATTTTCACGTGGTTTTCACCGACAGTTTTATAACTATTCACTGAGTGTATATGTATATAATATAAAAAACCTAATTATTTTTTAAGTAAAACTTTAGAATCGTTGTGATTTGAAACTCGATGAAACGAAAAAGCGACACAAAAAATAAACACAAATGTAAAAAAGAGAATGAGATATGAGTTTTACATTGTGTAGCACAGATTAGAGAGTCAATAAGACCGATGATTAAGCATAGGTCCAATTTGGACCGAAATAAAACAGATAATAAATTATTATTATTATTATATTTTCTAAAATAGTGAAAAATTTAAAGTGATACTTAAGTAGTTTATTTTGAATTATAATATGTTGACGTATGTAAGCTAAAGGAATTATATTTGTATTAATAAAAGTTTGATGCGTGTGAATTGGACACACATACAATTTTTTAATGTAAGTAGATAAAACCAATATTTTGCAACAAAGTCGCCGAAGCGCGCGTAGAAAAAAAAATTAAGGCAGTGTGAAAGGACCCTTGCTAACCAAATATGGCTACGTATAAGAACTAGAACCGCGGCGAAGCCGCCGGAAAAGCCCTAGTAAATACTAAATCACTCAAGCGGCTCAAATACTTGAATAGCTTTAGAAATAATACATTAAGCGCCTGTGGAAATTGTACTACTGGCACGCATGTACAAGTTTGCCTTCTCACTCTCCGGTGTAGACACTCTTCGACGAGGGTTGCACTCGATTTCCATAGGAACTACTCATCAGATCCTGTCTTGGTGAGTATATAAAACAGAGGCAGTCATTATGGTATAGGTGTGTATTTCTTTTAGCACATTTACGGTGATATTGGACGACCTGACGTCCGGTTTGGTTGCTGTGATTGGCTCCACTCTGGCCATCGTGTTCATAGCGGAGATTACACCGCAAGCCATCTGCGCGAGACACGGCCTGTTCATCGGCGCTAAGAGTATATGGATTATGAAGGTACAGAATATTCGCATACTCTAGATCAGACATTCCCAAACTATTGTTACGAGCTACAGGACTCGAATTTAAAATGCCGTTGGAACTACTATAGAATTTATTAGATCTGTACAAACACGTATAAAACAAATAAACAAGCAAATAAAACTGGATGCAACCAGTTCACACTGCACGATAAATGCAATTCGACACGCGCAAAGTCTCTCGTCTATATCGTTAATCGAGTGTACTACAAACGTCTTACTCGTCTCGTAGTCGTCGCTTGACTGCCCACCCCTCCATTCGGGCATTGTCTTGACTGCCCACACCTCCATTCCTGGAACGCAAGTCGAAAACAATAATAATAGGGATTAGTTCGATAATGATGGTCATAAAACAAGTAGGAAAACAATTCCTTAATTAAAATTCTAAACATGAAGAATTCAATAAGACTGCGCTTACGACAGGCAGCTGTGCGTTTATCCTTGACGGCATGTAACACTATTTTGGGCAAGAGACGCGTTTACCAAAATGAACTGATATATCAGACCCCCATAGCGAAATTATTTTAAAATCCTATCTCAATTTTTTTCATATTACTACAAAATAATTTAAAAACTGAAGTGAGTAAACTTGACATCATTTTCTCATCAAAATTTAACAAAATAAATAGTCATAAAATTCAGAAAATATCAAGTGTAATTAATTATTGTTAATACAAATTACGTAAAAATACTTAAGAAGATAAATAATTTTTGAAAAAAAAATCCACATTTATACACAGTATCTTGAGTTTCAAATAAGAACTTGTGTTTAATTAATAGGGGTCGATTTTAGACCTCATCGAACCCAAAATCAGTTTTTGTTTATGTCGACCCCACGGGGTCGATATCGACCACTTTGGGAATCTCTGCTCTAGATCCTGGCCATCCAGACGGGTAAATATCTTTCTAGCTGGCTATATTTTTTTATATTTCGATTTATAACCTCTTAGTACAGGCCGCGCCTGCCGCAGAAATTTACTACATGCAATACTTCTTCATTAGTCTTATTGTGGTATGAATTACGTCGTTGGCCAATCGCAGTACACTGCTATACGTTGGCCTCCCCAACTGTACAATATTGGTGACTGCGGTCTTCTGTATTCTTCAAATTATAAAGACATGTCCATCTTGAGTTCTTTCTGTTATTTAAATCAAACTTACTAACAACATCTTGCTAGATAAAGCATTGCGAACACAAAGCATAGAGCTACAATGTTACCAGTATATTACTGAATATAAAGTAGAATAATACTAGTTCGTATGTTTTCAAGTTGCCTTTTCTGAAACTAAATAACTTACACCAAGTCCGCACTACACATTCTGGTCTTCCGCTTTCCTCTTAAACGCCCACCGGCGACAGGCGCAATTCCAGCCTTCAAAAATTTTAACGGAGAAAGAATACAATTCCCTGCGTTGGGGCGGCCTGTCGTAAGAGGCGACAAAACAACCCACAGCCAGGTGGTAGGGTATTTGCCCGACTGGATGGCTACCATCCCTGGTCTAGAGTATGCCGCCATAACAACCTTGCGTTGTGTTCCGGCATTACTGACCAGGTTCCAGTCTCCCTTTAGAGAGCTGCAGCACATTTATTAGCACCTTTGATGTTAAAAATGTCCATAGGCGATGGTAATCACTTTCCATCAGGTGAGCCGTCTGCCTGTCTGCTGAACTCATGCAATAAAATAAAATAAAAGATTGTGGTCACAGCCACCGGAAACTTGGCCACGTGCGAGTTGGACTATGAACTCGCCTATGATCGATATAGTGTATTCCTACAAAGGAGATGTTTGCAAAATACATATACATAGTGGGGCGAACACTAGTAAATTAATAAACCTATAAAATGTTACTTTGTTCGCTCGCGAAAATTACAAAAGTAAATGTGTGTTTGATGGCACGTCACAGCGTCCCGTTTAGACTCGGTAAGTTACTGAACCGATTTTGGTGAAATTTTTACCTCTTCAAAAATAAATTAAGTCTGCTTTTTCCTAGACAAGTATTTATGTGCCAAAAGAGAAACTGATAATATTTTGTCAAAAATTTCGTGACGTCACATCTCAAAATCTTATATTAAGCTTTAAAACACGAAATTTTAACTATTAACGAAAAACTCCAAAATATTTTCAACTTTGTCTGTATAGAATAGTGTTCATTCATATTATTAAAAAAATATTTGAATGGAAATAAAACGGAATTATTGTTTTAATTTAATAATGTTTTGATGTAAAACTGCAAAATATGTGACGTCACACTAGGGAGGGAGGCGTCTCACGAATGTGACCGACTGTGACGAGAACGGGGGAGGGTTTCGTGTGATGTAATTTTTGGATGGCCCCTTAGATGAGATTTGGTTCACCGCCCCTTAACTAAATGAACACACCTTTACCGAATTAATGTTACTAGTGGTCGCCCGTGGTCGAAATTCGACCATAATAAGGAATTTAAATTATATGTTTGAACATTCTTAAGGTTCTCTTGTCAAAGACTATACTTCTATAATCACAGATTTCGCCAACGCTTCACTGTTAATTTGACTTTAACAATAAACAACAGAGTATATGTGCGTGTGTGTGTCAAATACATGGTAGTGTGTGTAATGTTTTTTTAAATTGATTTATTGTATTTTTTATGCATAATTTAAAAAAATATATTAGCATTCTGCACTCGTTCTCTATGTAAAGTATAAGTGTGCGAAATTTCATACTCCGTCCGCGCAATTTTCGTAAAAAGGGGTACAAAATGTTTCCTGTGTTTTTGCTTCACGTATTAATATATAGATGAATGTATGATTTAAAATGGTTTGTGGCGGCAGATCGTGATGGGAATATGCGCCCCACTGGCTTGGCCGACCAGCAAGCTGCTGGACTACTTCTTGGGTGAGGAGATCGGTACGCATTACAACAGAGAGAGGCTGAAGGAGTTGGTCAGGGTGAGTTTCTCTTTCTCTACTTAATATTGACAATCCATTCTCATCCGTACAGGAACCAGGTGGTAGGGTATCTGCCTGACTGGATGGCAACCACCCCTGGTCTAGAGTATGCCGCCATAACAACCTTGAGTTGTGTTCCGGCATTAGTGACTAGGTTGCAGTCTCCCTTAAGAGAGCAACAGTGCATTTGTGACGCGCGATGACGCGATTGTCCATAGGCGATGGTAACCGCTTTCCACCAGTGTGCCGTCTGCCTGTCTGCTGAGCTTATAAAATTAGTATAAATAAAACAATATTAATAGAAATTTTGTTTTTATGAAGGTTTTATTTACGCTCCAAAAATAAAATATTTTTTTTTTAGTTTTAGCAGGACACGTGTTTATTTTATGCTGTATGGGGGGGTTGTAATAATTGAGTTGTGTGGTGTGTCGATGATGTTACCCCGTTCGATGAGAGTGACACGCTACTAGCGATGGAGCTCAACCACTAGAGGGGAGTACAAAATACGACGACGAGAGTTATACTCTCTATGTAATTATAAATACATAGATACAAAATACATAAAAATCATACTGGATCTAGTCCAGTACTCAATAAATACGTTTTTAAATCGCCAAAACTGCAATTTTTTGAAATTTTTTGCGGTGCAATTTACTCAATATTTTGTCTTTGGACCAAAACCCCAAATTCAGATTCAGCGCATAGAAATACATAAGAACAGATGGGTCTGGTTCCAAAGTATACACCATTTTTATTTTGTGGGTCGGTGATAATCTATATTGAACTTATTCGCAAGCATTAAAAGGCAGTGTTGCTTGCTATCGTTCATAGCTCTGTCCCGCTTACAGGATTCGTACGTTGTGATGGAATACTAAAATTGGTCTATTGCAACTTTTCAAACATGTTACAAAATAAACTGTTCCACAGAAAATTACGTTTAACTATTTGACAATAAAGTTTAAAATTACTTAGAAAGTTGTTGATATTCTGCTTTTTCTAAGAAGATTGTTTAGTTTGTTTGTTATATGTAAAACCTTATTATTGGTTTTTATTAATTAATTTTAAGCTTAGTGATTGTGTGAAGGATGATATGATGATAGATAGATAGATACATAGATAGATAACACTTTATTGCTCACCAAATATACAATTTCAAAAATACACATTTACAATATTGTCATGGTAGAAACAATAGGCGGCCTTATCGCTTAAACCAATCTCTTCCAGGCAACCTAACTTAAGGAATGTATAACCTAATCTGGCGATGTAGGTGGTGCAGATTATGAGGTCTATCATAATTAAACATACTTAAACTACATATTTTATAAATTAAATACATACAATAAATCATAGTATAAGAATTAGGCATATTTATTTAAGGAGAAGTAGTGTTTTCTGAGTGCGTTCTTAAATGTAGGCGATGTTTTGGCCTCTCTGACAGAAAGAGGCAGCGCATTCCAATGTGGTGATGATTTGTGGTGTGACAAAAGATGTATGTCAGAATAGAGGAGTGTCGAAGGAAAAGACATATTGTGCCGACCCCAATTAATTGGGATATGGTGAAAGAAAAGAGAGAGTGATAGAGTATGTTCTTTATATCTTGTTGTGAATCTCAGCGTCTGTCATTGTCAACATTGCAATTTTGATTTTTTCACGTATCTGTATTTTATAAACGTAACATTTATTAAAATGCTGGCAGTATTGCTTCTTGTACTCGTGAAAGAGGATGTCGACTTTAAGGTGACGAACATTTTCGTTCCGCGACTGTACATCGGTACGGATTATCAGTTGTTTAATCTATATAAAATATACACTTTGTTTTATATATATAAAACAAAGTTATGTTAGTTACACCGTAACTATAGCTCAAGAGCGGCTGGACCAATTTTTGTGTTTTTGCAATTCTCTTCGTCCGGAATAGGATAATTAGTATTAAAATATGATATTCATCAGTAAAAAACATTAGTCTAGCCATTCATATGTTATGATCTTTACAGGCCGATTTCGGCAATGGTGACTGCATTTAAACTCATTTTAATTTGTCTGATTTAGGTGAAATTATTTTTGTGTGTCTTCAAGTGGATCCCGGGATGGTTTACATTCACGATTGGACCCGGTAGGTGGCGCCGCTGAACACCTCTTTAACGGTGGGACAGATTTTGATGAAATTTTTGTGTTTTTTCAAGTGGATTCGAGAATGGTTTAGATTAACAATTGGTCCCGGTTGATGGCGTTGCAATAGATTTCTACATTTTTATTTTTAAGGGCAAGACAATGTCTGCCGGGTACAGCTAGTATTTTATAAACGTAACATTTATTAAAGTGCTGGCGTATTGTTTCTTGTACTCGTGCAAGAAGAAGTTGACTTTAAGGTACGAACATTTTCATTCCGCGACTGTACATCGGTAGGAATTAGCAACAAATACTGTAATATTATTCGCAGGTAACAGACCACGTAAACGACTTGGACAGGGAAGAAGTGAACATAATCTCCGGCGCCTTGGATCTTCGCAAGAAACCCGTGAAGGATGTGATGACGAAGCTCAAGGACTGCTTCATGCTGCCGATCAACAGTGTCCTGGACTTTGAGACCATGTCGGAGATCGTTAAGTCGGGTGAGTGAGCCGAGCGATCGAAGAGAGCGTGCTTGTTTTTGGATATTGATCTACATTATACACATTATTAAATACTAGGATATGCCCGCGACTTCGTCTGCGCTTGACTTGAAAACCCCGCGGGATTCCTGGGAAATTTTCCGCAGCATTTAAAAAAGAATGTAAGCTATCGTTTTAGTGAAAACTGTGTCGGGCTTAGGCTAATTTTTATGCCTCTGAATAACTACAAACCGCTCCCGGGAAAATCTCCGCAGGATTCGCGGGATAAGAAATAACACTCATTTTTTTACATAAAATTTATACACATACATACACTACATAAACGATGGAGAACACCATGCAATTTTTTTTAGATTTCTGGTCTGTTTTTCGCTTTTTCTGTTTGTTCGGAATTTACGTAAAAACTATTGAGCCGATTTCGATGCTTTATCCTGGAAATCCAGCGGGAATTTTTCTGGGAATGATTTTAAATAATGGCCAGATAAATGAAAATTCGAATTCCAATGTAATTTTTTCACTGATCGATAGCAAATTTTCTGTTATACAATGTGTGATATTTTTAACTCGGGAATCCCTCGAAATTTTCCCGGCAGCGGTTTGAAATTTTTCGGGTGCATAAAAATTAGCTTGTTCAGACACAGTTTTTACTAAAACGATAGCTTACATCCTTTTTTAAACTCCGTGCCCGGGAATCCCGCGGGAATTTCAAATCAAGCGTAGACGAAGTCGCGGGCATATCCTAGTAGTTAATAAGAATTTGGATTAGTATGAAGTATTATTGTAACTCTATACCACTTTCCATCAGGCTACTCCCGCATCCCCGTATACGAGGGCAGCCGTGGTAACATAGTGACGGTGCTGTTCATCAAGGACCTGGCCTTCGTGGACCCCGATGACAACACTCCGTTGAGGACCCTCTGCCAGTACTATCAGAACCCATGCAACTTCGTCTTCGAGGATGTCACCTTGGACGTGATGCTGAAGCAGTTCAAGGAGGGTGAGTACTGGATTCATTGAAATTAAAAGTTTTCATTGTACAGGTAAATTAGCTTCGAGAAGTTTTTGCGTTTATAGTAGTTTTTGTATATTTACAGGACTTATATTAATATTTATTATTTTAATATCGTCTAATATTATTAGTTTCACATTAAGTACCTGGCTATAAAAATATACAACAAGTGTTGGTTTATTTATTTATGTGCTGACGGTACACTACTACAAACGCTAAAGCGTCTCGAATATACATGTGTTATAAAAAATATAGCAATGGTCCCCAAAGTATTTTGTCTCATACACCCCTTACCCGTTTTTACTTCATTCGGTGGACCCCTATCTTTCTAACCAAACTAAAAAATTGACGAGTTTCTCAATTCGTTATGTAAATATATATATATATTTTTTTATATATATTTTCAGCCATAGCTTTGTTATTCCTGAATTGATTTTGATAATTCTTTTTGCATTGTATTCAGTAAAGTTTCTAGTTGGTCCCATATACATTTTATAGCTTGTAAGTATAGACGCGTACTATCATATTTTATTATTCTATTTATAGAAAGTTAATAATTTCGTCACGACTTGCTTTAATGGAATTAACTATTGTAGTCCCCTGTTTGCAGCTCTCGGACCCCCAGATTTCCTTTTCTGACACCTTGAAGTTTGATATGGGTCCTCAGGGGTCCACTTTGGGGATGTATGCCCTCTAGTATTTGTTTCCAATTCGACTGAATATTCTTTTAGTTCTTTGTCAATTGTGGACCCATTTATTATTTTTTTATTTATTCGTAAGAGTATACTCCTGAGATGGTACCATTGTCACCAAATCAGGATCTGATGAGTGGATCCCAGGGAAATTGAGAGCAACCCTCAAATATTATAGGCGCGTACGACGTGTTTCATATATTTTTATTTTCTAAAGCTATTCAAGTATTTGCGTAACTAAAAAGTAGAAAATAAAAAACATAACCGACTTCAAAAGAATGTACCATAAAGGTCTGTCGTAAGAGGCGACAAAACAACCCACAGTTAGGTGGTAAGGCATGTGCCCGACTGGATGGCTACCACCCCTGGTCTAAAGTATGCCGCCATAACAACCTTGACTTGTGTTCCGGCACTAGTGACCAGGTTCCAGTCTCCCTTAAGAGAGCAGTAGCGTATTTGTAGCACCTTTGGTGTTACGAATGTCCATCATAGGCGATGGTAACCGCTTTCCATCAAGTGGGTCGTCTGCCTGTCTGCTAAACTCCTGCAATAAAAAAAATCAATCTGGAAAACGAAAAATTTTAAAAATAAATTCACAAATAAAACAATTTATCGATTACTATAATCGAATTACGCAGAATTTTCAGAAATGATTCCTTAATATATAAACTTTATATTATAAAGCTATAAATGGACATCACACTTATCCTTTTACAACTGGGCCCAAGAATGTATGAAAGCGTATCCGTATCCTTCGCAAAATATAGTAATTTAAAAAAATAAAAGTATTGTGGTACTTTACCATCTTATTTTTCTTATATATGTCAATCAATTGCTGTTCTTTAGTCTGGCTAAAACTTAAAAACGGCTTGACCGATTTTAATGACATTTTGTGTGTGTTTGTGTGGCTTCCGTTAAATTCGCAATTAGAGCAGATAGGCGCTTAAATCGGTTTCTAAGAATTATTTTGTGTGTGTATTTGAGTGAGTCCCGGAATGGTTTAAATTAACAATTGGAAGTCGGTGGCGCTGAAATCAGATTCTAAATTATTATTCTTTCAGGGCGAACAACGTTTGTCGGGCACATAACTAGTCCTTTAACAAAAAATATTTTGTATGCAAATTACACGAAAAACCGTATCGCGATCCGTTTGTTGGCAGTAAACCAATTAATATACGCACGTGCTCTCAATCATGATTTTAAACGGTTATAAATAATATAACGTATAAATAAACATGTCTGTCTGTGCCAGAGTGGGATTTGGGCACAATATCAGAGGATTTTTAAAGTTTACCTTCCAAGATACGCTGTACTAGCAATGTTGGCATGTAAACAATCTGTCAATTTTTCATTTCTC
Organism: Dendrolimus houi; assembly: GCA_039645545.1. Lineage (NCBI taxonomy): Eukaryota > Metazoa > Arthropoda > Insecta > Lepidoptera > Lasiocampidae > Dendrolimus > Dendrolimus houi. Next base: position 3,211,814 of record CM077145.1, read on the forward strand.
ATATTCTGAAAGTACAATCGGAGTTGCCTATTAAATCGCCGCATAAATTGTAATAAAAAAATATTAACAATTTTGTAACATCATTTTATACTTATAAATGACTTTTACTAAATTATTATTTATTCTGACTTACGGGGCTGAGACATGGACACTGACGGCAGGATTGGTCCACAAGTTCCAAGTCGCTCAACGGGCTATAGAGCGAGCTATGTTGGGTGTTTCTCTTATGGATAGAATTAGAAATGAGGATATCTGTAAGAGAATCAAGGTAACCGACATGGCTCGCAAAGTAGCAAGTTAAAGTGGCAGTAGGCCGGTCACGTCTACAGCAGAACCGATGGCCGATGGAGCAGACGAGTCCTGGTCAAGGTCGCCGACAGGCTCTGAATGAGGAAGTCAGAGGACAGGGATGAGTGGCGTCGACTTGGGGAGGCCTACGTCCAGCAGTGGACTGCGAATGGCTGACGACGACCACGTTGTGTGTGTTATCAGAGTTTACGTCGGAAATGACAATGTTTTAACTTTTGGGAGGGTGAACCGCTTCGTTACGTAACGCGTTACGGCGCCAGTCTATCTGGCTTTGCTTTCTCTCACTCTAACCCACGCGCTATAAACAAGTTCAAGTTAAACAATTTCAATATTAAATAGTTCAAGTTAGATTAGTTGTAAGTTATCACTTCTGTCGGGCGTCCCGAGACGCACACTTTTTTTTTTAATTCTCTCAACATGTATCTAGGCAGATTTAGTTTAGTGTTGCCTAATAGGATTGACATGTGCATGTGGATAAAAATACCCGAAAAAAAAAATACATTGTCTTATGGCGCATGTGTACTTTTTATTATTATTAAATAACGTACAAAACCAACAGAAACACAGAAACCTGTTTAAATACGTTATTGAGGTAATAATGATTATATAATGTGTTCTTTTATGTTATATGAAGAGACAGCTTGCTTTGTTATGTAGAGCACTAAATTGTTAAAACTATTACCAATTTTACATGCCAATATACGGACGCCTTCACTCGGCATATAATCTTATTATTATGTACAAAAAATGCGATACAAAAAAAATAGTTATAAATAGTATTGATTAAATAGCCCATAAATGTCCCACTGCTGGCCACGCTTGTCCAAGGCGGCTTGGCAGGTTTGACACATCGGTTATCTCTATGTGCAAGTTGCATCACGATGTTCTCCTTCAACGTTGTTAGAACGTGGTAATTGTAACAATATGCATAGTGGTGCACGCGTTCCGGCCAGGATCGAACCGCGCCCTTTGAGTTTGGATCGCGTGTGCTAGCCATTACGCTACTACGACTGACTGTTTTATAAGTGTTATTGAATACTTAAAAAAACAATGCTATTTAAAGAGATGTTTAACAGACGGACATACTATTTCGAACACATAAAATGATTCTTCACATTTCTAATCTTCGTAACTAAATCCGTCTCTGCAGTGTGTAAGGCCGTGTCCCCATTAGACGAGCAGTAAGCGGCTGACTCTGAGCGGCACATCGGCCGCTAACTCAATGTCGGTTAGTAGCAGCGAGGAGTTTTAGGCGGGTACTAAAAGGGGACGCTGTGCTGAAAGAAAGAAAAAAATATTTGAAGAAATAGCGAACGTACTTACATTGCTGACATGTATCTCATATTTTGAGAATTTGTACGCCGCATTTTCAGCAAACAAGGTTTACACTTGGCTTATTGCTGTGCAGGCGTAATATCCGACACAAAGCTGATTTTCAATGCAAACCTCCCTTTTGGCGTAATACTAAAAGAACCCGAATATTTTGTGAATTTAATTTAAATACTATATAATTTGTAAATGATAATATTGTTACGAGCTACAAGACTCGAATTAAAAATGCCGTTGGAACTACTATAGAATTTATTAGAACTATACAAACACGTATAAAACAGATACAAATAAAACTGGATGCAACCAGTTCACACTGCACGATTCAATACAATTCGACACGCGCAAAGTCCGTCGTCTATTTCGCTAATCGAGAGCACTATAAAAGTCTTACTCGTATCGTAGTCGTCACTTGACTGCCCCACCCCTCCATCCGGGCATTGTTTTATACTAACTATACAGTACAAAAAAAATCGGCCGCGCTCACTGAGTTTCCGAGAAATAGTAATTTGCACACCTGGTTATCTATTCCTGCGAACGGCCAATAAAGTCGAAAACAATAACAGTAGGCTATTGTCTAATTGCAAATACGAAGTAATAAAAATAACTCCGGATGTGGGAGGGGCAATAAACAATATGCGCAGCATTTCTTTGTCGGTATGTGACAATAGGTATGCAGGTGGTCCAACTTGTAACGATATATACCTACATAGAATAAACAGTATAAATGTTATATTAATTTTATGATTTAAATACTAAATATAACTCATTGTGTCTATATTTTAACATGCTGGTATGTACATTTCGCATAAAACAACATGTATCGAGTAATCTAATCGAATATGATTTTAGATGCTGTGCATTTTATTTCCTAAAAATGTGTAGAATTACTCTAAAATGAACAATAGTTGTAGGATATTGGTAGTTTTTGAGTGGTAACTATGTGATTTTGTGAAATATGTGAACATTATAGTCAAATGTGCCCTTCGAGTTTTCACAAGAACTCGGCATCAGTTGTAGCCTACAATTCAACTGCGCTACCTATACGAAGAGTTGTAGATCAGAATTGGCTGTATGGAGTAAGATTCCCTTGCCTGCCTTTGTGGCGAATTCAGCTATTACTACTTTGTAAGTAGAAGCGTACTGTAGCGTATTAGCCACGAAGCGCTTGCGCACTCTTGGGAGGGAAGACGGGTAGTGTGTTCTGACCAAACTGCACCGCCGACCACGCCCGACATTCGTTGCTAATCGGCCGCTCACTGAATGATTCGGCAAGCAAAACGCCGCAAACTGCGTACAATATACACTGTATGAACACTCCATATATACACGAATATTTATGTATACCACCTTTGACAAATATAATCTGTTTTATTACTGCCAGGGGTTGTCTGGAAGAGATAGCTTCTTAGCGATAAGACCGCCCATTATGCACATTTAGAATATTTTTAAGCTATAAGTTTTTCTGTGTTTTCTATAATGGTGTACAATAAAGTTTTATCTATCTGTCTATCCCTTTAAAAAGTATAGGGAGACAAACTGGAAGCAAACAGTTAGTCGCTCACTGTCCGTCTCGTGGAGACACGGCCTAATAGAATAGTGCGCGGGCGCACGTGCGATCCACATAACCGCGCCACGACGTAACCTTGCCGCGTCGGCGTGTACTTTTTAACGATCGTACAAGCATTTGGCAACCTCTGAATTTTCCGTTGTTGTTTTCACGAATTATATAACTTTGGAATGGGATTTTTATGATTTATTATTTTGTTTTTTTTTTGCGAACGTAATAAGGTGGTCACCATCTGCGATTTTTATTTTATTTAATATATGCCCTCGCCTTGGTCCATGCTTGACTTGAAATTCCCGCGGAATTCCCGAGAGAAAGTATCGTAGCATTTAAAAAACGCAATTAAGATATCGTTTTAGTAAAAATTGTGTCGGAATAAACCAATTTTTATGCATCCGAACAACTTCTAACCGCTCCCGGGAAAATTCCCACGGGATTCCCGAGATATAAAATATCACACATTGTATTACATAAATTTTGCTATCGATCAGTGAAAAAATCGCATTGGAATTCGATTTTTTTTCATTCAGGCCATTTTATATAATTTCCAGAAAATTTCCCGCGGGATTCCCAGGATAGAAAGTAGCGCAGATTTTAAGTCTTAAGAATTTGCTGTCGACCAGCGAAAACCGCATCGAAATCGGCCCAGTAGTTTTTACGTGAATCCCGAACAAACAGACAAGAAATCTAAAAAAATTGCATCGTGTTCTCCATCGTTTATATAGTCTATTCCAGTTGTTTTTTTTTAATAGCTTCAATGTACAGACACGGCATATTTAGAACTTAAATTATTTTTTTATGGAATGTCGGAGTTTTTTTCGTAAAATGAGGTAAAGACCAGAAAATATAAAAGAATAAATAAAAAACCTTTTTAGTTGAATTGTTCATTAAATTTCACTGGAAACGGTAACTAGTGGCAACATTCAGGATTTCACCACATATTTTTACCATCGCAACATGAGGATAGCTATAAAGTTCACGACACCGACGGGAGTGTTGCCGACATTTCAGGTTTTAAACAACATAGTCATTAATGTTACTAAGATGGCTACACGACTATGCCTACGTTCCACATTAATCTCACAACGGCCCGATTTTTCCCGTTCCACTTGCTTGCGGGCGTTATAATCGTAATCTCAAGTGGAACGGATAATTCGACGCCCCTCTTGACATGGGTCATCGTGAACGCTGCGTGAGCGAAAATTATGACGTCATTGGTGACGTTTTCGCCACGACCATAACGACCGTGGTCGCTATGTGGAATGGCTGTTCAAATAATCAAGGAGGTGAGGCTATGTTATTCCGACACAGCAAAATACCGTGTGCCAACCTCATGTCGCAAATTGTGGCACACATTTTCATTATTATTATTATTTGTGTGGCTCTACAGACCACGGGCCATAAAAATGGCCCGGACTTTTGCGAGAGCTTGCGTGGGGCCATGGGAAGGCCAGCACGTAGAGGCCCCTTGACAAATTTCATCTAAACGTGGCGTGACACTGACCGGCGATTGTCCTTGTCTACACCATATAAAAATGCACCCAAGGACGAGCCCCGGTCAGTGTAGGACTATTGTAGGGAATGAGAACAAAAGGTACCGAGCTATTCGGATGAACTGCTCGTGGAGTTACAGTTCGGGTACAATGGCGTCTGCCTGTCGCAATGTTCAAGGAACAGCATGGATACTGCATGGGCCACCTAAAAATGCCAAGATTGGCGAGGGGCAACATGGGTGTGAGTTGCTAAGGGGTGTCGAGAGGTAGGCTGCAGGTTCACCTAAGCTACTTCCGCCCCTGCTTGAGTCTTAGCTCTAGCGATCTCCACTCCGTGCCGGCTGGCTAAGGCAAGCCCGGAGGCGCGGGGGCTTGCTTTGGCCCCCGGAGTCAGATCCGAGGTGTCGCTACTCACCTAAGGCTTCGCCACAAAGCCCCCCTGCGGGTTTATTATTGTTATTATTATCCTGATAGTGTTTCCGTGGGATTGACGAATATAGCAGAAAGTGGCGCTGCGCTCTCGTTTTTTAGCGTTGCATTTGGGTAACAGATATATGAGTGTAATGGCGACGCAAACGAAGTTTCGCCAGCATACGCCAGTTAATAAATTATAACATATATTTACATACATATTACGTAAATATATTTTAACATTACAGCAACAACCCCCCTGCGAGTTTATTTTATTGTTATTTCACTTTATTATATATTTCTTCTTTTCTATGCTTTGTTAATACATATTATACACATAAAAACACGTATTATAAAAAAAGCTCGACGTCCGCCGGCTGCGGTTAGGGCTCCAGAGACAGGAACTGTACAAACTCCTCACAATGCGTGACGTATCTGGCCCTTCACCCATTTACCGAACGAGAGCCTCTCTATGTGTCGGTCGAGGCTCTTCGCTATTAGACCGCTAACAGACACCACTATTAATCATTATTATTAATTATTGTTAAGTATCGCATTTTTAGAAATAAATATTTTCTTTCTTTCTTTTCTTTCTAAGTTGATCAACGATTGTAATTGCAATAATTGATCAACTTTTTATTCGTGATCAAAGTTGATCAACATTCAACCAGCGATCGAAATTGATTGAAATTTGATCAGTGGTTGCAGTTGCTCTTGGATAATTCGTTTTTGAGTAATGATCAAAATTGATCAACATTTAAACAGCGATCGAAATTGATTGAAATTTGATCAGTGATTGCAGTTGCTCTTGGATAATTCGTTTTTTAGTAATGATCAAAATTGATCAACATTTAAACAGCGATCGAAATTGATTGAAATTTGATCAGTGATTGCAGTTGCTCTTGGATAATTTGTTTTTTAGTAATGATCAAAATTGATCAACATTTAAACAGCGATCGAAATTGATTGAAATTTGATTAGTGATTGCAGTTGCTCTTGGATAATTAGCTTTTTAGTAATGATCAAGATTGATGGATCTCTTGGATGATCAACTATTTTTTTAGAAATAAATATTTTCTTTCTTTCTTTATTCTTCCTGTTTTTACGACTAATTGCAAACGTAGTAACGTTTGTTTTTTTAATTATTTTTGACAGGCCACAAAGGGCACATGGCGTTCGTGCAGCGCATAGAGGAGGGTGACGGCGACCCGGTGTACGAGACGGTCGGCCTGGTCACCCTGGAGGACGTCATCGAGGAGATGATCCAGGCCGAGATTGTCGACGAGACCGACGTCATCAGTGAGTGACTAAATAATAGTTTAAAATGACTTTTGCAACAAAAAAATATACTTAGGTCCAAATGTCGCTTACGATAAAATGACGGTAAAGGCTCGATCTGTAAATGATTCGAGTTTGTACAATGCGTTTGAACATGTGAAAAAAATTAGAAGAGGTAATATATAACAAGTATCTACATTTGGTTAACCATACTGGATATTTATTGTTATGTTGGCTTCAATTTTACTAATAAAGCCTTAAAATAAATTAGACCTATCAAAAATTTATGAATAACATAGATATATAGATAACACTTTATTATACATCAATACAAAAATGAACTTAAAGACTAAAATTATATCTAGTTGTGTACAAAGTGCGGTCTTATCGCTAAAAAGCGATCTCTTCCAGACAACCCGAGGAATGAATTGAGATGATAATGGCGATGGTGGTACACGTAACATATAGTACGAACTACTTACATTTTAATAATAAAAACATAAATGATATATATGCAGAAATTTTATATATTGAATAGATATATATTTAACATACATGCCATACAAATTATATTATTATAAACTTTTAAAAATTAATATTATTATCGAATAATGATTTTGAAAACATAAACACACCTGTATACCAAATCATATCGTAGCTTGTCAGGAGCAATTTCTGTGAAGTTTATTTTCCCATATATTTTTTTTGCTTTTACCCTCATAAAATTGAAAAAAAATGACATTTCCTATGGACATATTCTTGTAGGAAATTTAATTCTCTAAAATAAAAACTGGAATGTTTTTCTCGTAATACTTCCGGAGAAAAAGTTGTCAAACTTTAAACTCTAGTAATCGGGTTTAGTTCAATTAGGCATAATTTCAGTGTTCAATTATTTCTATGATTAATATGGTTAAGTAGAAGATCTAAATTTTTGTCTTGTAATTCTAGACAAAAATTTAGAGCTTTTATTCAGAGAATTAAACGAAAAATCAACAGTCGTTGTAGCGTAATGGCTAGCACACGCGTCCCAAACTCAAAGGGCGCGGGTTCGAATCCTGGCCGGAACCCATGCATCATCATTTAAGCGCTTTTTTGACCTAATGTGCATATTGTTACAATTACCACGTGCTATTAACAGTGAAGGGAAAACATCGAGATGACTGATGTGTCAAACCTGCCAAGCCGCCTTGGACAAGCGTGTCGAATATACTGCCCTAGTGCGAGGCAAGTGTCCAGCGGTGGGACGTTTATGGGCTGCTATTATAAACGGAGAATCGGAGATTTCTTTTTTTGCACGAATTCAGCAGACAGGCCCACCTGATGGAAAGCGGCTACCATCGCCTATGGAAATTTGGTAACACCAATGTGCTGCCGCTCTCTAAAGGGTGGGAGACTGGAGACTGGCCACTAATGCCGGAACACAATTCAAGATTCATACACATTCATTTTTTGTCAATGAATTCAACAAACTCAGCAAGTTGGATTTCTGTGGACATTGACTTGTTTGTGGATATTTTGCATCTGTAAATATGAATTTAATCAGTCTATTTAATAATAATTAGTTTCCCGGTCACAATTTTTTCATATTATTGTACTTTTTTTTCTAAAATTAAGGTACAGTGTAAACTCCATGTAACGTTACTCGATTTAACGACAAACTCCCTTAAGCGTCCAAATCACTTGGCTTTGGTTGGTTTAGTTTGTCTTACATACAATGATACACTCTATATAGTTTTATACCCACTCTCAATAACGAGAACAATTAAGCGATAAGAAGTATATTTTAAGGTCAAAATTAGTAAAAACTGCACAGCTATGTACGTTCTTTTATCGCTTTATTATCCTAGCCCGTAATAAACTCAACTGGCTGCATCATTCATACAGAAATTTCGAAATACCGAAATTTCTAAGTACTTTTTTATCACCAAGAAGCCTCAATATCGCAATTTATGAATAAAATAAGTAAAAAAAATACAACAAAATTACTGGTGCAGTAAAAGACGTCAGACAAAAATAACAGACTTCTCTACATTTAACGACAACTCTCTATGACGCCATAAAATGCACAGTCCCTTCGGTGTTGTTATATAGAGTTTACACTGTATTTTATGTTTTGTTATGTCCACTGTCATCTGTGGAGGTTTATGAATGGCTATTATTTGGTTGTCTGTGTAACTGTAGTTTATAAGGCTACAAACTGTTAACCCCTCAAATAAAATAAGATTGTCATGGTGGCATACTCTAGACCAGGGGTGGTAGCCATCCAGACGGGCAAATGTATTATTTTTCCGTCGGGAAATTGTATTCATTTTCCTTTCCAGGCGACAATCGTACCAAGAAACGACTCACCCGCCCCATCAACAAGTTCCAGGACTTGGCCGCGTTCGTCGGCCACCAGGAGCACCAGCGCGTCCACGTCTCGCCGCAACTCATACTGGCCACCTTCCAGTTTTTGAACACAAGTCAGTGGTCTATTGAATGCCTTTGTCTAACACGGGTCTAAGTCTAAATTATATTGTTGCGTGCGCGCTTGGAATCACACGCGCACCCGCACACACGCACACACACACGCGCGCGCGCGCACACACACACACACACACACACACACACACACACACACACACACACACACACACACACACACACACACACACACACACACACACACACACACACACACACACACACACACACACACACACACACACACACACACACACACACACACACACACACACACACACACACACACACACACACACACACACACACACACACACACACACACACACACAACTTTCATACATCTCATTCAATCTAAACATACGTTCCGTTACACATCGAACCATTTTCAACATTCCTATATATATATATAATAAGTAGCTTCTGCCCGCGACTTTGTCCGCGTGGAAAGTTTTTGGAACTATCCCACGGGAACTCTTTAACTTTTCGGGATCAAAAGTCTCCTATATGTTGACCAGGGATATAAGCTACCACCATGCAAAATTTCACTTAAATCGGTCCAGTCGTTTCGGAGATTAGCCGGTACAAATAGAGAAACAAAAAATTTGAAAAAAATCTAAATTAGTTCTATTTCACTTCTTACATCCCCCCGACTCGGTTTTTAGCATTTTTTTTCATTGTACAGAAATTCGACTTCTACAATTTTATTGTATGTATAGATTAGGAGGGATGAAAGTCATGTGACAAAAAGAATGTTAAACTACAAGATGGCTGGGTACAAATGTAAAGGTAGACCAAAACAAGATGGATGGATTGTGTGAAGGATGATACGAAGATTTGTGGTGCGACAGAGAACTTGTGCCAGAATTGAGGAGACATATTGTGCCGACCCCAAATAATTGGGAGTAGGTGAAATGGGTATGTTCCCTAGTTTTGAATTCCTATCATAGAGTGATGGATTGTTCTCCCCCAGGCGTGGACCCGTTCCGCCCGGAGATGATATCGGAGACGGTCCTCCGTCGTCTCCTGAAGCAGGACGTGATTCAGCACATCAAGCTGAGGGGGGACGAGGACAGGAACGACCCCAAGAAGTACGTCTTCCAGGAGGGGAAGCCGGTGAGTGCTACGTCCATAGCTTGTTTCGATGTTGCCCGATTGCAAAATCGACTTTAAATATATTTATTAAAAGTTTATAAATAGATAGACAACACTATTGTACACCAAAACGTAGATAAACAGAAATAGAAAAATACAAGAGGTAGTACAACGGGCGGTCTTATCGCTAAAAATCGATCTCTTCATGCAACCCTTGGCAGGGATTTATACAATTATTAATACTGAGTGATGCAGTTTAGAAATAATGATAAATGATGAGTATACACAACACGTATGAGTACAATAAGAATATAAATATTAATACACACACACATATATATATACATTCTGACAACACAAATCAATCAATAACTCTATCCTATATATCCCTCATCCCAGGTGGACTACTTCGTTCTGATCCTGGAAGGTCGCGTGGAGGTCACCGTCGGAAGGGAGAACCTGGTCTTCGAGGCTGGACCCTTCACGTACTTCGGAGTGCAGGCCCTTACCCAGAACGTGGGCATTGGTAAGTTTGTGAACCCCGTTTTTGGATTCCGTGGGCATTTTAAGTACAATTGGAAGCCTAAGTGCGCGTGTATTCGCCACCACGCCGCCGCCCCACCTTTGTTGTATAGAGGGCTGACCACGTGCGCATAGAAATTCATTGAATAGTAGAGCGGCGGCGGTGCCGTCCACACGAGCGCTTACGCTCTGTAGAATTTCTTGACATGAGTTTTAAGAGATGTCTTGTTGTAGTTTCATTTAAAAAAGAAGTATAAATAAATATTTTACATTAGAATACATGAAACTTTATTTATTTTAAAAAAGCCGTGGTAAGTTAGTAGTTAGCGCACGCGTCCTAAACTCAAAAGGGTGTAGGTTCGTAGGATAAAGGAAAACATCGTGATGAAATTTGCACATCGAGATAACCGATGTGTTCCCCCTATAAAACGGGTGGCCCGAGCCCAGCAGTGAGACACATGAAGACGTTTATTTCCCTATAATACGTGATTTCTCTCATAGGGCGGTATGTGAAATAAATTGTCTATTAGTTTTATGTATTTGTTTATTTTTTATTGCAGGAGTTCAGGAGACAGGCAGACGGCCCACTTGATGGAAAGCGGTTACCATTGCCTATGGACACATGCCTGCTCTCTCAAGGGAGACTGGAACCTGGCCACTAATGCCGGAACACAACTGAAGTCTGTTATGGCGGCATACTCTAGACCGGGGGTGGTAGCCATCCAGTCGGGCAAATGCCCTACGACCTGGCTATATTTTTTATATGTATATTTTAATATTATTGATAGGTGAGACCCCGGCCCCCGCCAGTTTGGGCTCCCTCCAGAACCTGAACATGGACTCCATGCTCCGGCATACGTTCGTCCCGGATTACTCCGTGCGCGCCATCGCCGAGTTGTACTATCTCACCATTAAGAGGTCAGTATAACCTGACCATGAAGTCTAGGACGAGAACTAATTTTTTTGCCCACTGGCAATATTCTATTTTATCTATGGTCAAGGTCGGTGAATCATAGACAAAGCGAATTTATCCATGTTATTTTAATTTTAACGTAGATCTGAGTCTAAAATCCGCTAAAAAAAATAACTAAATACGCATGTAACAATACCAAGTTTCATGTGAGCAGTGATTTTATGCCTTCGATGGTCTTCGAAGCTCGTTCTAACCAGATGTTCAAAAAACATCTCATTAGTATAATAATTTGTTTATTTTATATATTTCAGATCAATGTACTTGGCGGCGAAACGTGCCACTCTGATGGAGAAGGGGGTACTTAATAAGGGAGGCACCAACGAACAAATCGAACCGGAGGTCGATAAGGTACGTCGAAATTTGATGCTTTCAAAGCTTCGTTGTGAAAAACAAAATAACAAAATATTTGTTTCTAAATACGATACACATAATAGCCGTTTGAATTAAATCTCACTTCACACACAATAATCAGCCACCCACCCTAAAGCGCTATTTTGACATGTGCATCGGACCAAATTTGGAGTGTGACTCTGCAAACGACCAACGTCGGAGAGGGAATGTTCTATCGTCGCTCTATCCGCACGCTTTTATATTAGAACCATGACGGAACGAGCCGATAGTGGGGTAATCGATACAAACTACCTCCTAATATTATTTTCATCGAATAAACTCATTAAAATGGTACACTAATCTAACACAGGTAACACAAATAGAAACATAAAATGCGAAAACAACTGTAAGGAAACTGACATTGAATGATGCAATGTTATGTTACATGAATCACTATGGTTACTTAATCCATATAGAAATGAAACCTCTAACATCGGAAATAAGATCCTGTATGATGATTCCTGGACATGACCTCCCTCCTCCTCCCTATTACTGTACTAACCATCACAATTTTACATTACAATATAAAAGAAAAGAAAGCATTGTGTCAGTGTATGTTTGTAATTATTATTCATGTAGGTGCACATGTGTGAGTAGATCACAGCCAAACGTACATGAATAATAATTACACACAATAGATACATGAGTTCTTAGGTGAATATTAATTACACACACACACTCACTCTCACACAACAGATGTAAATGAGTTTTTAAGTGAATAATAATTACACACACCCACACTCTCACATAAATAGATGTAAATGAGTTCTTACGTGAATAATAATTACACACACTCATACCCTCACACTACAGATGTAAATGAGTTCTTAGGCGAATAATAATTACACAGAAACACACACACTCTGTACAACAGATGTAAATGAGTTCTTAGGAGAATAATAATTACACACAAACACACACACTGTAGAACAGATGTAAATGAGTTTTTAGGTGAATAATAATTTCACACACCCACACTCTCATATAAATAGATGTAAATGAGTTCTTACGTGAATAATAATTACACACACATACACACTCATACTCTCACACCGCAGATGTAAATGAGTTCTTAGGCGAATAATAATTACACACAAACACACACTCTGTACACATATGTGAATGAGTTTTTTAGGCAAATCTGAATAAACTGCGTTTTGTTTACAGCTGTTGCGTGAAGGCGATCGAATCGAAGAACTTAGTGAACCTGAAATCAAACCGGTAAGTGTACATAAGTCAGCTGAAAACACATTGTGTATCGCCAAGTTACGCTTGTGTTATGGGTGTTATACGACAGACCATTCTGGGGTCGATACCAGATACCCAGACCCCACTTAATATAATATAACCACTATAGATAAATCAAATAAACAACAAAAGTGCATCCGTTATTACGATTTTTTGCATGACGTCACAGTTTTGCTATATAAAACTAACACTTGTTTGAAACCCCAAGAAATATGTAGGTATAATTAGTGATTTTTGAAACAATTATAATAACTGCACTCTACCTCATATATTTTATTATTATTTTACAATGGCTGACTGTTTTCAGTCGCCGGCTAAGTAAGTTGTTTACCATCGAATGAACTCATGAATATTTTTGAAATAAAAGTGCAAAATAAAACTACGTTTTAACGGTTTTAAGCGCGGTAATTTATTTGATTTTTGTCATTCAGACGTTTCGGCCTGTTTTCAGTGACCGTGATCACGGAAGACAAAGACGCCAAGTGTCAACGAGTATTATTAAAGTTTTATTTAGCCTACTTCGAAACGTCGGAATAACAAAAAATAAATAAATTACCGCGCTTAAAACCGTTAAAACGTAGTTTTATTATGTATACAAGTCGCGAAAACTTAAGAAAATATTATAAAAGTACAAGTTTAAATTTTAATTTTAATTATATAAATGTTTTCACGCTGCATAGAATTCGGAAGTGCCAAAAATAAAATATTAGAAAAGGTTTGTATCATAACTATTCTCTTCACTGTACAGTAACGATTTGAGTGAGAGTGAGTGAGTTGAGGCATACTCTTATACTCGCTTGTGAGTGAGAATTAAAAGATACCCCTCTACTCACTTGTAAGTGAGTGCGTTAGTAGATGAATACTCCTCTACTCACCCATTCACTTACATGTGAGCAGACACACGCACTCACTTATAAGTGAGTGATTAGATAGATACTCACTCATTCACTCACTCACAAATTTTTCATATTGACTCAATGTAAAGGTTACGATATCTGCTATAGGTGTTTTGTTATTATTAAAAATATTAATATTTTTGCAGTTCGTACCATCGTCAGCGAGTCCCCACACGAACGCAACCTTCAAGAGCGCAGACAGAGAAGAGCACACGAATAATCCGGAGGAAGAGAAACTGCTGAGGAAATAACACATGTGAAAGCTGGCAACACCGCCGGGCTATGGAAAAGAAAGTAATTTTGGCTATGTATTATTAGTACGCATTTTATATGAATAAAAACACGTAATTTAGTTTTTTATATGTCGCACAATAGAAGCAATGAGAACTACAGAGGCCTAACGAACTTTTTTAATAGATTTCTTGATGATTTTATTTGAAATAATAAACGCAATATTGGTTTCTTTATATCAGAACAATAGAGGCCATGAGAACTAGGGAGACATAACTAACATTTTTTTGAAGAGACGAGTCGATACTAGGAATTTTATATGAAATAACTTAAAAGTTTTGTTTTTATTAATCAGCACAACAGAGGCCATGACATAAAGAGTGGCCGAATTAACAATTTTTTTTAATAGATTTAATACTAGATCAATTTATATGAAATTACAAACTAAATTTTGGTTTCTTTGTATCAGAACAATAGAGGCCACGAGAACTACGGAGGCCTAGTAATTTTTTTTTTCAATATAATACTTGCCTTAAGATGCGTATGTTTCAGTTTTTGTCAAATGACTGCAGAACTCTAAGAATTCCGTTACTTTCCGGTCCTTCTTAACACATTGTAAACACTGACCTCTATTTACCCTTGGACTGGCTTCTGCATATTAATGACAAGCATATTTTTATGTCAGATTGAAGCGCCACTTGCGGCAGTCTCTGGAACTAATATTAGGTCTGACATATAACATTTTAGTTCATCGGGACTGTCGCACTCTGTACCTTGCCTATCAGCGCCAATAGCTATTGTAAAAGCAGCTAATTTGTAAAAAGCCAGCTGATTTGTAGAAGCCAGCTAATTTATAAAAGCCAGCTAATTTATAAAAACCAACTAATTTTTAAAAGCCAGTTAAATTGTAAAGGTTAGATAAATTGTATAAAAGCCAGCCAACTAGCGACAAAAATCACTGTAAAAAGGCGTGTGGCTCAGTGGATTATCGTATAATATCATACCAGGTTGTTAAGAAAATCAGCGGTTGGTTCATAAAATAGCCACGTTAAGTTATCAACCACTTCGCACGCTGGCTAACGGTTGTCAAATGAAACTGACAGCTGACAAGTTTACAGCGAAGCCGTCGGCTATCTGTTGACGAGTCATTCACACATTAGCCTAATAACCATTAGGTGATTTTATAGCTGGCTAATGAACAACCAATGGCAGTTTTTGGTATTTTAGATGGTTACCAACCGCTACAGCAGCCTGCTCAGTGGTAATATTAGATACGATTATACCACTTTCGTATTCAACGACACTAGTTTCGCCACGTGGATTCGTCCGCACATTCCTTCGTAAAATCAAGTGCCTTAATATACCTGAATTTTATATACATACATAAGAGTAAAAGTAACTTTTTTCTTTTCCATTCTTTAGAAATATTTAACAATGACAAAAATTAATATTAAGTCTTAATTCGTATTGTATTTATATAATAATGTTAAATAATTGTTTTTTTTGTGCTTAGAAATACTAATTAAGTAGAATATTATTAATAATTGTAACATTAAGGTTTTAAGTCTGTGGGTGAAGTTGAATTTAGAAAAAATATTTTCAATTTACAAAGCTGTGTCCGCCATTTTGTTTGCGTGGGATTTTGGTCTTTATATTTGAAACCGATTATTTATATTTGGAGGTGATATGATAGCGAGATGGGAACCTGGGTCACTGATAGTGCTAAAAACCTGCCTTCTGGTGGCCTATCGTAAGAGGCGACACAACAAGCCAGATGGTAGGATATTTGTCTGTCTGGATGGCTACCACCCCTGGTCTAGAGTATGCCGCCATTACAACCTAGAGTTGTGTTCCGGCATTAGTGGCCAGGTTTCAGACTCGCTTTAGATAGCGGCAGCACATTGGTGGCACGATTGGTGTTACAAACGAGCATAGGCGACGGTAACCGCTTTCCATAGACGGGCCGTCTGCCCGTGATCGAGCAATAAAAAGCAGTAGGATACACGATAAGCTCAAGGCTAACCGTTTTACGCGGATTTCCTGTGTTCGCGTGGTATCACTCCGATCGAAGCGACCCTGAGAGCAGTGATTAAGAGAATTATTTCAGCTTGCCTCTACGCAGATGTCCAATGCAGAAGGGAACAAATTCACTTTGATATTTATATATTAAAGTCTATTTCAAATAGGATAATATGGCTGAGACGTCCACACAACGAACGTAACTTGTAGCGTTATCGTAAATATTCATAAGAAATAAATATTAATTTTAATTGTATGAAAATTATATTTAATTCTGTTACTCGCGAGACTCACGATGTTACACCTATTTACGTAATTTCTCCCATACCGTCATATTTGAAACAGACTGTGATGTTACAATACGCGCAAAACTTAAATGCGCTTCGAGTGAAGTTAGTTCCGTGTGTTTGCGCTGGTCCAATCATATTGTTAACGTTTACTACTTACTCCTTACGATGTGTGTGCGAAAGAGATGGCATGCGAGTCTGCATAGCGGGTGAGCGAGAGCGCAACACTCCTCTCAGCTCAGTCTCTGAACCTCATAACTGTTCTCGCAATGACGCGTACGAACTTCAAGAGTGCATTTCAAGTTTTACTCGTACTATAAATATAGGGAATTTCTATTACTTATTTTTTTGTAACAAATAGGATTTTTATTAGTAGTTGTAGTATTTTAGAAAATATATAAAGGATGATGTAATTTAAATATTTATTTGCTATTTAGTGTCAAAGAAGAATACTAAGGAATCGCTCAGTAAAATACATAACTACTAACACACTCTGCAATCACAGTTTGCGTCACTTACTCTACGCTTTTTTAGTATTCCTCTTTCATTGTATTTGTTGTTTTGGTATGTAGCTTTTGTGTTTATGTAAAGTGCATTGATTATTATTAAATTATAGTTAAAATTATGTTCCGATTTTCATACTATTTGGCGTTTAGTAAAGTTTCTAAAATAGTATACCCGTTAACCATGCTTGATTGTAAGCGTTATGGCGGCGCCTCACTTGGCTTAGCGTATTTGACCAACATTTGATGTATTAGCAAATATCACAAACATGCCATCTATAGCCTGATTGAGCAAAGAACTCAAACACACAATACTCTGATTTTTAATTACCTGGACTAAAATGACAGCTGCAATCGACTTTTTTTTATGTTGCAAGCGTGGAGCATAGTGTTGTAGTATGGTTCATTTATTAGTGACTTGTGTGAGTTACATCAACAACTCGCCACTGTAAGTTGGATTCTATAGGATTAAACTCGGTGTTGAGTTGAATCAACGGCTGACACGACTCACTTACGAACGAGCCATACTACAACACTATGCTCGAAGCTCGCAACAAAAAAAAAGTCGATCGCAGCTGTCATTTTAGTCCAGGTAATTAAAAATCAGGGTATAAATATATGTGTTTTTCACATTGTTGAACGGTATGATATGTCGACAGCAGCAACTACTTATTTTTACTTTAATGGAACATATCAATACTTGTTATATTTAAACAACTACAAAGTTACTAAAAGACTTTGGCATATGAGTCGCTGGTGAATGCGTTTTATCACAAGTTTACCAAATTTAAAAATAACGTTGATTAAAAAAGTACGTTTTAAAAGTTTTATAAACAACACGTATAAACGCGACGACTGTGAGCATACCAGAGGCTCTCCCCTACATAATTGAAAAAAAAATGTATGGAAACTAGCGTCATCAAGGGAGGGAGGGGTGTCGAAAATTATAAGTAGTTTCTATTTAGTGCATTTAAGATGGCGCTGTACAATATAGTTGAATAATGACAACGCGCTACCGAGATCTTGAGAACAAAACGTAAATCACAAGTGATGGTCATCTCTGGGAATTAAAGTTATTTTATGAACCATTTTTTTACTTTTGGTTTAAATGATCAAGTGTTTTATTTTAGTTTTTAAACTATAATTTTATTGTCTTTATTCCAATTAAGAATAAGTTAAAAGTACCGTCTAGTGGAATTTATAGAATTATCGATTGTAAGGCCATCTAATGGTATTTGTAGAAATATAATACCGATTGAGATACCATCTATCGGGTGAGGTGGTGTGTGTTTGATATTTTATTCTAGAGAGGCTCCTCTATTTTATATATAATGTCTATGCCAGTGAGAAAACCAAGTGGGGACGGTCGCGGCAAATATTTGTCTTAAATTTGAGTCCTTTGACGTGTCTTTAAAAACCGACGGTGGATGGAAACGCCTTTTTGCTATTGGCGTCATTTGCCTTATTTGTACAAATGAAGGAAGTACAACGAATAATCTCATCTACACATGGCTGTTTTTGGGCAAACTAATCAAACACCCGCCAAGTGAAGCGCCGCCATTACGGTTGCAAGTGGATCGGGAAAGATCGCGGTCGTGGTTGTTCTGATTGTGCACGCACTAGTGTTGAGTCGGACAGGTATAAGCTAGTACATTTGTACTGATACGGCTCAAAATTTAAAAATGTAAGATTCAACACTTTTTTTTTCGCGCTACTACTCATTCCTCAAATATGAGACGTAAGGGAAAGGACGGAACGAGGCTTATGCTACAACAGTACAAGAACACTCTTATTAACAGTACATTCACATGACAAAGAAGGACGACATGACGTCACTATGGGCTCGTTCCTGTAGTATCTCACAACGCCCAAAATGCTCCGTCTGCCGTTCCATATAGCAACCACGGTCGTGATGGTCGTGGCGAAAACGTCACTAATGATGTCATAATTTTCGATCACACAGCGCTCACAACGAACCATGTCAAGAGCTGGGTCGAAGTGAGCATTGACCACAGAGCATTAATTCTCTCTATAGATTGACATTGAAAAAGGCGTGATTTTCAAATCTACCAGTGACAATTGTGTATTTCGTCTTTAATGACATCAACGCTCTACAATCCGTTCCACTACAGTTTACTATTGTAACACCCGCAAGCAAGTGGAAAAATCGCGGTCGTGAACGTTGTCTTTGTGAGTCTCTTGTGGAACGTAGGCTTTATCACTGGTAGCTTCTACAAGTAAAATGAGGTGACCGGAGGCCGATCAAATCCGATTCTTAACGAACATTGCCGAACTAAAAGTTAGGATTGTACACGTAAGTACAAATTGTGAGGAACCTCACCGACATCAACGCTTAAATGTCCTGCCGCGATACAAACCGTAAAAATCTCCTCGTTTCTATTGAAGTGGTACATTGTACTGGTTCAGTACAAAATGTCATGTCCCTCTTACAAACTCATTTTATAATCATGTCCTACTCACCACTAACACCCACTGTAGTTTAAAGATTTTGAATTGTAATTTCGAATGTTAAAGAATTGGGACTTATTTTACTTTTAAATCATATAATGTAAATGGCGTCCATTAAATCAATGACACATGTTGCATGAAATTCTAAAATTATATACACATAAATATGTAAGTAAGTAAGTAAAATGTATGTATTTTTTACTGTTTCTATGGCGTTAGTTATTGTTCTGAAGGATAGTAGGTTATATTTCATAAAAAGTGCCTTCCCTATAGGCTATGTACATATGCTATAAATGTATGACAGGCTTTTTTGTACATAGCCAACTTAATTATGGTGCTTATAATAACTTGAAATAATCGACATATGATCTACATCAGTAACTTGCTGACTTCACTCATCATGAAACCAAGGAAAAAGAATACTATGCATTGCTTTGATTTCCATGGCTTCGCTTGCAACTATTGGATCGGACGTAAGTCGCAGACTTGACCTTGGGCCGTCCTTGAGCGGACGGTCGGTTGATGGAAATCTGAATGTTTTCAGTGCTGCCAACTCTCGTTAAAGAAAATGCGTTATGTCAAGTCCTAAAGAGCGCTAGGTAGGATGTATTTCAGAAAAAAATCTCAAAACACACAGTAAGAACATAAAATATAAATTTATTTTAATAAAAATATTTTATTTTGCCGGTAACATTCTAATGCGCGTTGATATTTCAGTAAAGTGCGTTTTCTGGAATGACGAGAGCTGGCTGCGCTAAAGCCGCGTCCGAGACTACCGTCTATGTTTATCAGTCGCGGCTCCCAACCACGACTTACGGACGCATGCGATAGTCTGATTGGCTTTTAATTAACGAATGAATGACGCTATTACCGTCTCTTTCTAACACCCCTTCAAAGCCATAAGTGAAAATAGTTTGGATATAATTTTCTAGCTATGGTGTCTGAAGGTCTCTAGTTTTTATTTGGGGTCTATGGTATTAGAGTACCGAAGTGAAGTTAGCAACAGATCATATCAAACACTGCCTTGAAATTAATATAGTACTTAAGATGTAATTCTCTATTCTATTGTAGATTGAAGCCGGGTTTCTAGAGTCTGACTAATGAAAGTATAGACTGAAAAAGTGCGGCAATTTTAAGAAATATTAGGATGGCAAGTCCATTTTACCATAGAATATTTATACAAGACTTAAACAATATTTTTTTTATTTGACTTCATTGTGTTTTCATTTCTTTTTCTATATTACGGAAATCATGCAAAATAACTTTTGCACTTCACTTTGATGGTTTTATTCATGTTTTAAGCTCGTATATTAATTAGTAGTAAAACATGAATACACCGTAATAAAAAAATGACAACGACAGTGTTTTGGTAAAATGACATTGACATTTGTATTACCATTGTCATGTAAAAAAAAGAATAATTCGAGACAGAAATCGATAAATTGACACGCAGGGTTACCAAAAATGAAAAATATTATAGCTAAAGTCAAAAAAAACTTAAAATTGAATCAACTTTGTACTAGAAAACTCCTTCAAAAACAAACAACAATTGAATAAATGAAAACTCTTTATTGTTCACCATTTACTCGAACCTAGACAATATATTAATTTACGTTTCGCAGTATTCTTTATTTATATTTTATTCAATGTTACTTTTTTGTGAGTTGGTAACCCTTCGTGTCAAGCTATTGTGAACCGGGAATAAGCGACGCTCATATTTTTTCTTTTTCTAATTAAAATTTAAATTTTGTAATTTGTTAATCAATTTAGGGCGCGTTCCTTTAGTATCTCACAACGCCCAAAATGCTCCGTGTGCCGTTCCTCATGGCGCCCACGATAGTTATGGTCGTGGCGAAAACGTCATGACGTCATCATTTTCGATCATACAGCGTTCACAACGACCCATGTCAAGAGGTGGGTCGAAGTGGGCGTTGACCACAGAGCTTTAATTCTCTCAAACGATTGACATTGAAAAAAGCGCGATTTTCAAATCAGCCAATGACATTCTGTTCCACTAGAGTTTATGATTGTAACGCCCTCAAGCAAGTGGAAGGGGAAAAATCGCAATCATTGTGAGTCTCTTGTGGAACGTAGCCATACTGTGACATAAGCAAAATCAACGCAGAATGGATAGGAGCCTTTATTTTTAAAAATAAAAAAACAAGTGTCTTCTTTCGTTAGTCAGAGCACAATTTAGAAGGGATTTACTAATTAGTTATAAAATCAGGTTTAATCAGTAAAGTTAATGTACAAATCCATTATAATAATAATATGTATTTTTGGATGTATTTAAATGTAAAATTAATCAGGTAAATTTAATGTAGCATCTAATAAGCTTAAAAGTAGATGGCGCTGTGTACTTTTGTAGTTGTATCAAAATAATGTTATTTCGTTGTAAATGGAAATGAAAGAATTTTAAATGAGCTTTTACATCATATACCTGTTAGTTTTATTTATTTACCCATAATTCATATTGTTACGGAGACAGGAGAAAATAAACAGTTGAGATGATAAAACACTATGTGCTTCCTTTATTCGTAACAGAGATATGAGCTCCTTGACACAAAAAAGCGGTGTTAATGTTCAACACCTTTGGAAAGTATATATTTTATTTATTTAGGTTTATGGCTTGGCAGCTAGACCTTTAAGCCAGATCTTGGATTATAATGTAGTTTCTTCATTCTCTTATGCCTATGTGTAGCACAGCTGAACTGTAGGTTATCAGCTGGTGCCATTCAACGGAGTGCTTGTGACAACTTAAAAGGCCACATTTGACTATACAGTTCACATTTCACACAAAACACATAATTACTACTCAAAAACTATCAATATCCTACAACTATTGTTCATTTTAGAGTAATTTTACATATTTCTAGAAAATAGAACTTCACAGCACTACATCTCCTTTCAGTTCTTGCCAAAAACTCGAAAGTATATATATAATACAAACGAGGGTAGAGTATTTCCCCATCTGGATGGCTACCATCCCAATGGGCAAATATAATAATGACGGCATTCTCTAGACTAGGGATGTTATGTTACAGTTATTGAGTAGCATAGTTGTTCTTGTCGTGTTTCTTTTTAAAGTTAATAATTGATTTTGTTATGTACCCTCTGATTTCTGAACGATACAATCGGCCATTTCCTTAATTGAATCATAATGTTATATTTTTATTTATTCAGTAATTAGCACCTGTTTTGTATAGAGTAGTTGTCTATAATTTACAATAATTTTGTTACAATATTTATTCTTTGTATAATGTGATAATTGTGTACAGATTATAATTCAAACCTCTCAATTGTATATATAGACGGTATTCACTACATTTTATTTTCATGTTGGCAGGAGCGATGGATTTATACTGTGTTCGACTTATTTTATTGTATATAAAACTTTAAGTATAATATTTTATACAATATCTTATATAAAATATTATCTCAAATATCCAAACAACAATAATGTATTAAATTCTTGTCATGCATAATCCTTTAATTAAAATAGTTTATGAATGACTTAAATCCGCTATCGGTTGTGCCAATTTGCTAAGTTTCATGTACTGAAAAATTGTTGGGGGGGGATGGTGAGGTGTTCTAAAAATGCTTGTCGAGTTTGAATAGTCAGTGTATGAAATATCACAAACTACTATTGCTACTACGTATTGAAATATGTTAAAACCGTAAGGTTCAATATAAAGTATTGTCACCAGTTGTTCTTCTTTTACTACCATAAACCCTTCTGAGTTGTTGCAAGTATTACAGTTATCATCTAATTAGGTTATTACCTTGAGTTGTATTCTGGCATTAGTGGCCAGGTTCTAGTCTCCCTTTAGGGAGCAGCAACATATGTAGCACCATCGGTCTTAGAAAGGTCCAACGGTGATGGTTACCGTTTTTAGTCAGGCGGGCCGTTTGCTGAACCCGTGCAATAACAAAAATATAAAAAACCAAAATGCACTTTTTAACACCTTTTTAAATGGCAATTTGTGAATAGAGCATTCTTGTCCACAAGAAAATTTCATATAAAAAAAAAGAGACTTCCTAATTAAAGTTCGCTGTCCAGAGCCAGCGGATTACCTTAGATTTGAAGATAAATATTCACAGAATTTGCTTACGTATTTGTATTTAAAAAAAAATAAGATTACGAACTCGGAACAATAACCTATGAGGTTTTATTTAATAAAACTTCAAATTCAGTAGAAAAAATTACTGGAATTACGTTATTAAAAAAAAATAATTGTCACCTTGAAATTTTCAATGTATCGTTACAAAATTTTCGTTTTATAAAATTGTTCTGTAATTTTCTTGATATTGTATTGCACTATTCAAATATTCGTGGTACATCTCTATGAATACGATAATCTCATTAAATTCAAGCCTGAAAATTAATTTTAATATGAACGTAGTAAAAACTCAATCCAGCGATACATTCACAGTTTCGAACGCAGACTATCGGCAGAGTATTTCCGAACGATACAAAAAATGCAAACTCTTAAACGAGATCCAGCATATCGATATCTTCGGGAAGAGTTACGAAGACAGAATACGCGAGAAGATCTATGGAACCTCTTGCAGCGTCTCCGTTACTTCTATTTCGCCGAGTAGAAGAGATGTTGAATCAAGTGAGACGATTAGTGACAGTTCGTTAAAAAATATTGAAAGTAAATTGAGCCGTTTATCGATTATAACAAAGATTTCTGGGCTCTATCCAGGTATTATTTTTAATTACTTTTATTATTTCGTACGTGTGCAATATTCTGCCAACAATTAATGATAGCCCGCCCAATTTATCTGTGCAATGGCAGATAATGGAACTACAGCCGCCATGTTGAAATTATATACGAATTAACTGCCCATACTAAAAAGAAAAAGTTGTTTATACATTATAGGCGTTATTTTTAAGCCTTAAATAAGACACGTTTTATCACAGTTAATGACTATAACATTGGGATCAAGCGTTATAATAATATATGATTATCTTAGAATAATGTGATAATATATTCAAATTTCTTTGATGATTATTCATATAATGGCAACACCTTAGTACTTTTATATACTGAGCACTATAAAATGTTTTCAACGTCTTGAACGCTATAATTTTTACAGGCAATGATATCTTGGCGAGGAAACAGAAGAAACGACTTCGCAGGACTGGCCGTGGTGTAGGTGAAATTTGTTGATGTTTGCATCTATAAAATATATTTAATTTTTAAAAATAAAATATGTTGCCTTTTTACTCGCATTTAGCGCGCCTAAAGAATTATATAATAAATACACATTACATCCTACTGAACGTTAGATGGCGCTTTTAATTAAATAATGCAGAACTTTTATCAGGCGGCTTCAGTCCAAAGTACGGATAGTATTGAGGTCACACTATAAAAAACATGTTTAAAATAATATAAAAACACATTTTTTAATACTTGCGCCGTCCATTCGTCTACTTTGTGACAGTAATCGAGGTGAAGGCTTTGAAGTATTGACAGATTTTATTATTCCGAGTGACAAATAATTGGAAACTTTAATAGTCTAATTTAATTCATAGGATTTCAGTGGCTAAAACCCCGTGCTTACTTCACAAATTATTTACCCTATTAACGCTACATCTATTAAGCTATATAACAAAAGAAACACAATTAGTTTAGAAATACTTTATTAAAAGATCTTTGTCTTAGTACAGAATTATAAGAGTGATTAACCTATGCTGCGACACCGTCTTGAAGGCCGTCATCATCTGAAAGAAAAAAAATGATTTCTCAAAACAGTAGTATATTTCAATGCTTGATTATACTATTGAGGATTATATGGTTTGTTGGAGTAGCCCTGGCTTCAGCACCCTTTTGCCGTTCAGTGAAATGTCACTGTCAGGTGTTATACGACAACAGCGCCTTATGACGTTTTACGTCCTCCTCTCCCTTCTCTCTTCTGCCTGTGACCGTGCCGTGTTTAAAATTGTATATGGTTATGTTGCATGAAATAAATAATAGTAGTCTTAAATAATCGCCATAATTTATTATTCAAAATTATCCTCTCAATCCTTAACAGAGTTTAAAGATGATTTTTTTATAGTTGGAGTACTATAGACAATTTTTTTATTCACCATGACAGTGGGCAAAGGATACAGCCTTCTCAGATATATTCAAGTAAGTATAGTTCAGTCAAATTGTAGGTCTTCAACTGACGCTAATGAATGCAGTATTTGAGATAACTTTAACAGTCCCATTAGACTACACATTTCATACAAAAATCATTATTACTTAAAAAAGCTATATAATTCTGGCTACAGAGTCAACATTATGAACAACATTTGTTAAACCCATGGTTAAATTGTAAATCTTAGAAATATACCAAACAACAGACTTATTCTGATAGTTTAAACCATCACATTTCATTAAACAATTGGTTTTTTATATAGAAACGCTCCTCTTGTATGAAACCATCCATATCCCACATCTATTTCTAATTCTAAACAATCATATACTTTTAAAAAAACAAGTGGTCCATATACCTTTGTCATCAGTGTCCATGGGCTCCGGAGTCTCCTGGTAAGCAGGTGCCAGTGGTGAGACCACCACACCGTCCCACACAGTGATCTCGGTGGATATGTCCTTGCCGCCCTCAAAGGCCTGGAGTCCCAGAACGTAACGGTGGCCACCGCGAGCCACCACACGAAGTAGACTGGAGCGCAGAAAATAATCATATTAGAAATTTCTATTATATTCTTTGTGTCTGAGATTTCTTCACAACACCATCTGTTAAAAGTTCTACTACAACTCTCCTTGTGTCCTCAGATTGTAACTTAATTCCATCCATTTCACGCACAAACAGTGGACACACTACCTTATAATTAGTTTTTTGCCATGGAGTGGAGGACTGGTCACTTGTAATACAGATTTGCACAGACCTACAATAGGCACCAGTCTCACACAACAGGTCTTATATTACTTGTAGATTGTTGGGTAAGAAAATAAATAAAGTTTCTATTCTTCTCTAATCTATTTACTTTTCTTTCCACAAAACATAACAGTGAAGAAAAAATTCACAACTATAATTGGAAAAGATGAGAGCCCAGACTAGGAAAAAATCCTGTTATTGTGGCACACCTGATCCCTCGCCTCCAACTTAAAATATAGTAGCTGACACTAATGTATATAAAATCTGTAAATGATATAAATTATATATGAATATATATTTCCTTTTTAAATAGTTTGGTATGTAATATTGTTAAAATTCCAAAATAAATATTATCCAGACATATAAGGAAACAAAATTTCTAAAAAAATATTGTCGAAAAATCCTGGTCCAAATTATCCCCCCTGATTTTTTCACATTTTTATTTTGATATTACAAATTGTAATAGACACTTCAATTTTATTTATCTGTATAGATAATTTAAACACTACGCTCATATAGAAAAGAGTTGGAAATACTTTGAAGATTTTCATTAATAGTTCAATTGTCGTGTTTTTTAAAGCTTAAACATATTACATTTCAAATGTGGCATCGCGAAATTTAGGACCTCCTCCCATCCCTTGTCCTACAATGTCACAGTTCGTCGACCTAACCCCCTGACTATGACGGGGATCTCTTTAGGTACTATTGAAATGAAAATGGCTAATTACATGTTAAAAATTGCGCGTTCCGTTTCGTTCAGTAATTTTGCGCTAAAACAAAAAACTAAGCACACAATTTTGTACTTAACGTCGCGAACACCCCCCCCCCCGTAACGTGTGACGTAATTTACGGATGATCCCCCTTATAGCCCCAACACAATTTACATTGTTTTGGCCAATGGTACTCCTTACCTCTACCCTCCATACCACAGACACGTTAAAATAATAAGTGGCGGTACTCACGTCTGCGCGGTGGCCGCGGCCATGTCCTGCGCGGCGAGGTCGAGCGCGGTGTGCGCGCGCGCGTGCGCCGCCTCGCACGGGTCCGGCAGCCCCGCGCACCCCGGCAGGAACAAGCCGCCCGCCATCAGCGACAGGGCGCGTCTACGATCATATCAGCCGATTACTCATAATAATACCATCCGATCACTCATAATAATAGCACCCGCTCACTCATAATAATAGCATCTGGTTACTCATAATAATAGCATCCAATTACTCATAATAATAGCTATGCCGGTTCCGCCAAGTCCCGGTCGAAAGGGAAGGCTCAAGAAATGCTGCCTTGACGTTGTGAGTGAAGGATGACATGCATACCAATGGTCTCAAAACAGGGGATGCTGAAAACCGTGTGCAGTGGAGTAGAAAACGTAGGAAAGCTGACCCTGGGCGTTGGACTGAACGCCCAGATATGATGATGACTATTTCAAACACTTAGGCGCCCTTACGTCGTACTGTTCTTGTCTATACTATATAAACTTTTAAATCTTTATATTACAGATGTACATGCAAATATACATCATAAATTTCGTAGAAATATTGCATCTCGCATTATTAACTTTTTATCAATTTTTATCTTTTTATATGTTTGATATTTAATTGCTATTAAATCTATATTTTTCCTCTAAATGAAGTATTAGTTTTCACACTATATAGATCAAATTGCACATAGTGTTTACCTATACCATATATACTATTAGACCACATTGAAAGTGTGCAAAATATTTTTTTCAACATTTATGCTATAGGAAAAAGATCCAGTGCTATAGCGATTCATATTTTGATCTTTGCAAAAAGTTTCACCACTTGCCACTTAAAGACTGACGAGATATTGCAGATTTTTTACTTCTTCTAAAAATCATCTACTATATTGATTGTTCAGATCTTCTAAGTAAGGTCCACTTTTATATTCCAGTGAAGTCTACACGATTTAATCAACCCATAAACGTACCTTTGAGTTTTACTAATTACAGACAAAATTCATTTCTAGCTCGAGCAAGTCATTATTTAAATAATATAATTAAATACATTGACATCAACCCATTTACAATCAGTATTTCCGGAGCCAAGCGGTGTCTAAGCCTTAAAATTTTCAACAGTGACTAAGCATCTTGGTGCTTTTTTTACGTCTGCATGTTACTTTTAACCAATAGCTTATTTGTGAAAACCTGTCATTGCTTTCTTTTCTTAATTATAGTTATCTAATCAAATGTATTTAGCTGTAGGTTTTCCATAAATAAATAAATAAGTAATTACATGAAATAAAATTTTTATTTTTGATTATAACTCCCATATTGCACTGGAAAGAAGCAAGTTTCAATGAACTCACCTAAAAGCGACGTTGATGGGCAACGCCTGTCTCGCCGGGTTGTTCATGATGCAGTGGTGCGCGAGCAGGTCTATCATCCAAGGCGTAAGGGGCTCGAGGCCCGAATGGCGAGAGCACATGTCACGGAGCAGACGGATCAGTACCTTGATCGACGAGTGATGAGCGTTCTCCTCGAACCACCTGGAACAATTAACACATTTATGTGAGTGAGTGAGCGAGCAATAGATCGAATGAGTTAGTGAGCAAAAGTTTGAGTGAGTGAGTGAGTGATCAAGAGATCGAATGAGTGAGTATGAGACCAAGTGAATAGGTGAGCAAAATATTGAGTGAGTGAATGAGCAGGAGATCAAGTGTGTAATTAATTACTTTTTTTATCTTTGAAAAACATACATACTAATATTATTAAAGTCTAAATCGCAACTTGGCCCACATATACACGAAAAAAATTATAAAATCATATTGATACAGATAGTACTACTTACTTTAATACTTATTTTAATAATATTGATACTTACTTTAATATTATTGTTATATTTAAATTGAATCATACTGATGATATTCTGTGAAGTTATCTGAGTGAATGAGTGAGCTTACGTGTGAAACGTGAAAATGAACTTACAAAATTATTATAAATATGTGATGAAAATGACAAATAGTTATTTTATTACAATTAGCATGTGTTTACCTGCTGTGACGTATCGCGGCGAGATGACTGCTTATGACTTTGTACTCCAAATGGACCTCAGGCTCCAGTTTCCTCAGGTTCTGGTGGAGGGTGGTGACCAGTACTCGCACTGCTGCAGATGCTCCGGTAACAGTGAAGCCGCGCTCGTGGCATGCGCTCACCACAGCACCGCCACCTTCAGCCCTCATCAGTTTATTGAGTTCTTCGTTCACCTGAATATATTAGATTTATATATATACCATATGAACATGCCAAGTATCAACATTGAGTGGAACTTTATGCTAAGTCTTACAATTACCAGTATATCTAAACTCTAAACATATTTCAATTTCACTAAGCAATTCTCCAAAGGCCACCGCTTTAGGCCTTCAAGTCAGCTGTGCAACAACTGATATTGCTTTTTTTTTTAAATTCTAGCAATGTTTTCCAATGTCAGTGCAAAGTAGAACATAAAAGTTACTATACATATTTTGCTGTCATTATTTTAATGTTTTACTAAGAACAACTTTAAGATGTAGAAAGTATAAAATTTTTGCTTTTTGGTTACTCTTGGAGTCAGTTTCTTTGTTGTTAGAATTTTTTAATTAAATGAAACCACATACCTTGTTTGACAAACCTTCAACAGCCTCTTTGGTCGGCAAAGTCTTCATGATGACCACAATGTCAGCCACATTCTTGCCAGCCATCATTGTTCCCTTCTTGTAAGAACCAACTTGGCGGACTTCTTCTAGTTGCTGGGAAAATGATTGTTATTTATTTATTATATCATACACTGGTAGTGGCAACAGGCCCTCATTAGACATGTCCTTTTGTATGGCAATGAAGTGTGGCGTACTTGAGCGACATAAGAATGCGCTGCATGTCTCAGAGATGAATATATAGCAGTGGATGTGTGGAGTCACATTGAAGGACCGTATCAGAAACCCTTGCATTTGTATTATATGTCCGTGACATAGCAGACAAATCATAAAGGTGTCTCCCTTATGTTGGTATGCCCATGTTTTGATGGTGACCGGTTAATTATGTGAGTAACAAATGTCTTTATCCATGCAGGAATGGAGAAAGAATACAATTTCCTGCGGCCATTTGGCCTGTCGTAAGAGGTGACTAAACAACCCACAGGCAGGTGGTAGGGCATTTGCTTGACTGGATGGCTACCACCCCTGGTCTACAGTATGTCGCCATAACAACATTGAGTTGTGTTCCGGCATTAGTGGCCAGGTTCCAGGCTCCCTTAAGAGAGCAGCAGCGCATTTGTAGCACCTTTGGTGTTGGAAATTTCTATAGGTGATGGTAACCGCTTTCCATCAAATGGGCAGTCTGCTTGTCTGCTGAACTCCTGCAATAAAAAAAATGACTAGCTATGCTGTCTCCTCCAGGTCCCGGTTGAAGGTTAGACTCAAGAAATTCTGGCTTGATGTTGTGAAGGATGACATGCGTACCAATGCTCTCACAATTAGTGATGCTGAAGACCGCCCAAAGTGGAGAAGGAAACATAGGAAAGTGGACCTTGGGCATTGGAGCATTCCAAGGATTTAATGCTTAGGATGTTGATGACACTAGTAGTGGCAGTGAAGCTTTATTAGTGTTGCCATGAAGGTATCTTTTTTCGTGTTTTTGTCTGAGATCAGTTTGGCAACTCTATACTATCTATACGCTGCTTTGTGCCTACAACAATGAGGTGGATATTTTGAAAACCTGATGCAATAAATTACGTGTAAAACAATAAATCCTTTTAATTGTATTCTTTTGTATTCATTATCACACCAAATAAACTATCCTTGAGAGAACAATAAATTGTGTGTTCGAGCACCATCTTTTAACACTTGATAGAAAATGTTATGTTTGAGTTATAAACATACAACAAAATTTTTAAAAATTCTTTAAAAAATATAATTTATTTATATTTTTATAAATATTTTTGCCATCATAAAATTAAGCACAAATTCCCTCATTTCGATATGTGTACATTATACAGGCTCACACTGTATATAAACTTTAAAGATGTTAGCTGATGTTTAGGATAAAAATATTTATAACTATTTCTTCTTCCTTCCCATGAATACTGTGGGGGTTGTTTAAGTCAAGTAGAGAGTCGATGATGGTTACCATCTACCCCATTGGATAGGGTGACGCACTAGAGTGAGTCAAGAGCCCAT
Source organism: Dendrolimus houi (assembly GCA_039645545.1). Classification (NCBI taxonomy): domain Eukaryota; kingdom Metazoa; phylum Arthropoda; class Insecta; order Lepidoptera; family Lasiocampidae; genus Dendrolimus; species Dendrolimus houi. The sequence continues at coordinate 3,243,360 of CM077145.1, forward strand.
GGCTCAATCGCCCCAGAGAGGGGTGTACAAACCAAGACGACAAGCTGTTTGTAGTCTTGCAGTATATTAATTTCTTCATGTTCCTAATTTAACTTGACTATATTACAGAAATCTAATCATTTACGTGATGTGCACACCAGTATTCTAATCAATATTGAATATTATATTTACACATTTATGAGATTGTGCATTTTCATTGATACAGACAGATGCCCAATCTTATCAGCAACTCTAACACCAATATCTATTATCTGCATTTACTTTAAATCACATTCATGCATTGACCATAGACTTTAACTGTGCTAAATTACTTATCAATAAATTGGTGCATGAAATGTGATGCAACAAATACCATTCTATTACAGCAGTTTTATATACTATACTTCATAGAAAAAAATACTCACACAAGCAGCAAAATCCCCCGGAGCTACTACCAAATTATCAAGGACTGTTTGGAGTTTTGTCACTAAACTCAGGACTGCAGACTGCTCTGCTGCCGTTGGACATAACTCTGTATGCCTTTTGAGGAGAGCCTGGAAATGTTAAGTCATTTTACACAATATTATATGCATCAATGTATTTTGCCTAATTTAGCCAAAAATATATACCACAGTCAGAAATGTAAATAATATACGGACTGTACATTTTTGAAGTGGGCTTTCAAATCAAACAACAAACAAATGCTAAACTATATGAAATAGCTAAAAACACACAGAGACTGTGTTTTTTAGCTGGATGAAAACTAAATTGTTATAGTATAAATAATAACAGCCCATAAACGTCCCACGGCTGGGCTCGCACCTCACACTTAGGAGATCAAATAGTAAACCCACCATGCTTGTCGAAGGTGGCTTGGCAGGTTTGACACAACAGTTATCTCGATGTACAGGTTTTGCATGTGTATGATGTGCATCACTATGTGTTCCTTCATCAGAGCACATGATAATTGTTACAATATACAGAATATGTCAGAAAACTGCCTAAGCGGTGCATGCGTTCCAGCCAGGAACAAACCTGTGCCCCTTCAGTCCGAGACGCGTGCGCTAGCTATTACGCTACCACAATTTATACACACCTGTATTATTATACCAAATCATAGTGTGGTTTGTGAGGGTCAATATCTGTGAAATTAAATTAATTTATGAAAAACAGAACATTTTGTTCAAAAACAACCCTTTCCCTTGGTTTGCCATTAGGCATTCCTTCACAACAATGAATCCTTACAAGCTACACTATTATTTGGAATAGTAATACAGGTGTGTTTTCGATTCCTCACATGTATAATTGATTTTTCAAAAATGTAATAGTACTGTTTTAGTTTTGTTAAAATCCAGCCAACTCCTTTGAGTGTTTTTGATATTTCATATAGTTTAGGATTTGGCCCTGAAGACCCAATTGAAAAATTCACCCTCTATATTAACAGCCCATAAATATTCCAATGCAGGGCTCAGACCTCCCATTAAAGGGCAATGGACAGTATACCCACACATTAGTCCAAGGCAGCTTAGCAGGTTTTACACATTATGTATCTTAATGTCATATAAGACTACAATTGATCTCTTGATTCTTAAGTGAACATAAGTTCTTAACTTAAGTGTTAAAAATGAAGTATGAAGGGGATAATTCTAAAAAAACTCAAGCAGGTACTTAACAGAAATGACATCATTTATCAGGATGAAAAGTACTTTAAGTAATGCTTAGTGATATAAGTTAGCTCCAATTTGAATTTCATTTAAATCAGTTCAGTAATTTTTATGTGATGCTCTAACAGACAGACAAAAATGATAATGGTGCGTTTCCATGCTTGCCAAGCATCCACAAGCCCCAAGCGTCCACAAATCTCGGTTGGCATTTGGAAGTCGTTTACACTCTTGTGAATGCATCAGTGTGCTACATACATCCAAGCATGGCGGACACCGAACTTGTATTTATGAATGAAAAAGTATTCATTTCTGCAGCTGATGGACAAATGTCTTTGTATCATATGAACAATATGCGATATAACGAAGGAAGATTTTAAATTAATACACGCTGCCTAAGCCATATTTTAAAGTGGACAAAAAAGCACTTAGTGCAGATGCTTGTGATGCCATGCCAACGTGTGAATGTGTCGCAAGCGCCCTTTGATCTATTTCCAAAAACTGACACTAGACCGGATCAAATACAAGTGTCCACAAGCTCACGCAAGACAAGCCAAATGCCCTCTTTATACTCTTGTGGACGCTTGCCGAGCCTTGGCAAGCATGGAAATGCACCATAAAAATTGTATTTCTGAATCTGCTGGTCCGATCATTGTTTTAGTAGATAATAGCTCAACAGTAGTAGATTTCGCTTAGAACTCTGTACCATTTATTGTTCAAGTTCATATTTGCTAAGATTAATATTCTTAATAACTCTTAATTAATACTAGAAATTTCCCCAGAGCTATGCTGTTGGTCAAATTCTAATAAGTAGCTCTATTTCACTTACATAAAAAAATGTATTAGGTTTTAACATATTCCAAGCGAAGCCACAGACAGTAACAAGTATAGAGCTAAACCTTTCTTGAAAAATTGTCTAATTGATGGTGAAAACAGCTCAAAAATCTGTTATGTTGTTTAGGAGTTAGCATATATACAGACAAACAGACGAAGAAAGTGACTTTGTTTTGTACTGTGTAAAGATGAGAAGCTACATGCAAGTCTATTACTTCTTCTGGAGGCAATATCAGAATCTTCAAAACCAGTTTAATAAAGAGAATGAATTTGATAGTCTTAAATTCTTACCTGTGTAAGAGTAGAGTCGTCGGGTGCCGGTTTACATCTAGGAAAAGCGGGCTCTGCTATTATCAAGTCAAATGGCGGCCTTAGCATCATAACCCTCGGTCTGTTGAAGGGCGGACGCCCCATTCCACCTCTGCCTGGCATACCTCGGCCGCCTCTTCCAGCTCCGCGAACCATTTTGATCTTTGATAATTTCTTTTCACGACAAAGAATATAGCAATGGCGGTCTAGGTTATGTTCAAGTCAATTTTTTCACTGTTGTAGTAACTAAATGTATAAATATGCCATAAACGTGTATTATTGCTTTTAAAAGTTTATTAAGTAAGTTTGGCGTCTTTTTACCGTAAATTGTTAATAATTTGATTTACAAAAATAATGATTTCTGATGAATAAACGACGCCGTTTTACTTTATTTTAAAGAATTTTTTTAAGATAGATTATTTTTTAAATTTGGCTACAAGAGCTTTTAAACCAGACGATTTAAATGGATTCGGAACTTTTGTTAACCTCCAGACACCCAGGTTTTTCAACGCTTTCAAAACTAAGCGCCCAAAGTACTTAAAAAAGTTTTCAATGGCGAAAACCCAAGATTTTGAATTAAAAATTGTACCTTACAGTAATCTCACAGGTATGATATTTTTCTTTCTTATATCAGGTGAACGACGAGAAGAAAAAAAAGGACAAAAATAGGTTACCTTTTGGTAGGCCTTTGGGTCCAAAGCACTAAACTTAAAAACAACAAACATTTACAATTATTTTCCAATTACCTTCAAAAAATCAAAAATGAAATTTAACTTAAAAACTAATTTAATAACCTTAATAAACAAAAAAATCTTTAAAATTAATAGAAACATTTATTTTATTATTATTTATTTAAAACATTTGAAACAATCATGATAGTCCTTATTAACCCAAAGGTTATTAAAAGGCCTTCAATTTAGAATTAAGATAATTTTCACTATGTCTCATATCCATATAAAGTTTTGATTTAAACAGCAAATATACTATATAAAATCCTATTTTTGCTAAGCATATCAACACAAATCGTAAAGATTTCATGAATAAATTAAGATTTATTTTCACACTCGACGATCTTGTTAGATGTTAAGTCAAGAAAGACAAATTTCTTTTGTTTTTGTAGGCACTGTTGCTTGGTCGTAAACAAATAAAAACCTCGAACATATGTTCGGAGACATCACTTTATAAAAAGGTGGTAAATTTGAATTAGTAGCAATGGCTAAAGTTGGGATACTTAGAATAGGACCCTGGGCGTTTATTTGACGAAATTGAATTTGTGGTTGGGCATAGAAGTACTTTTTTAAGGAACGTGGGCGCTAGTTAAATAAAGTGATTTTTTCGAAGAAAAATGGAAATTATGCTTTGGTTTTACAAAACAACGTTGGCAGTTGTATCAAAATAAGTTTTAACATGGTTTCCGCATCTTTTTAGTCATTCAAACATTTAATTTAAGAGTATGATTTTTTCAGAAATGGTAACACAGTAAATAAGTTTGCGTTTTGTTCATGCACTACAATAAAAAATATTGATTGACGATAATTTGACCACAGAAAATTGACATGTATATATGACAGTAAACATTTTCTATTACAAAAATGACGTGGAGTTAGGTTATGAATTTCAATTAATGCTATTATTTATTAATAATAATTAGGTCGAAAACGACCTATAATTAATTAATTGCCATCACAAATTACCTGATAACATAATGATTGAGATAACTGATACACAAAGTAAGTAATCATTTCATGTCTATAATTTACTTTCTTATATACTTTTATCAAGTTTTACGTGAAATATAAGCTTAATATTGTATTATAAAGACAAATTTTCCAAAACTAACTTAATGATTTGATAAAAATATAATAATAATTAATATGTCATTTATAAAAGGCTATGCAGTTAAGTTCGTAATAAATGTAGAAAAACTATCAATATATTATCTAGTGTTTGAAATGTTCGAAGGGGAGACTTAGGAGTCTTGATACCTTTTCTTCATTGGGGCTTGGTGCATGTAGACTACGGGCATTTATCCCATATTAACTACTGAATTCATGGACAAAATAATAATAAGTGTTATATTCTGTATATAAAAGGTAGTAACTATAACATATTGCAATAATCTTTTGAATGTTAGATGTTAACAATACTTTTGTTGTTCTGTAATTTTTAAATTTAATTATATTAATATTATTGAATAAATTATTGTTAAGAAGACTATCTTTCACCTCATTAACAGACAAATCAAGGATTAACTATAGTTATATGGTTTTCTTCATTTTTGTATATAGACATGTGGGGGGTGTTTTTAATATGGATTTAATGGTGATATATGTGTTTAGGGATGTATTTATGATTTATTTATAATAACTAAAACTGTTTTTGAGTGTAGAAAAAAGGTTTTTAATTAATTATGGCAAATCAAAATTCAAGAAAATGATCTGTTAAATTTGATAATAACAAAGTGTGATTTGAATTTAGGAGTGTACGTACAACTTATTTTAAACCACTAAAATTTCAAAGATTTGATTTTTTTGATATAGCTTAGTCTTTGTTGACCACCCAAACTCATTAATTTTGTATATAAATATAGGAGTTGCAGAAGTGGTAAGTATTTCTTCCTCCCCCCAAAACAACATATAATTCATCTCCCAAACATACATATATACCTAAACCATGCATTTTAGTATACAAATCAGATATTGCTCTGTGCAGGAACGGAAAAAGAATACTAATTCCTGCGGCCGGGCGGCCTCTCGTAAGAGGCGACAAAACAACCCGCAGCCAAGTGGTAGGGCATTTGCCTGACAATGGCTACCACCACTGGTTTAAAGTATGCCACCATAACAGTGGAAGGAGTTTGAATTGTGTTCTGGCATTAGTGGCCAGGTTCCAGTTTGTCCTTCAAGGCCGGGAGCACATTGGCAGGACTTCTGGTATTGCTAATGTCCATAGGTGACAGTAACCACTTTCCATCACAGTTGGGCCGTCAGCCTGTCTGCTGTGCTTCAGCAATAAAAATAAAGAAATCCTTTTGTTTTTCAATAAAGTTTTGACTTAAAAGCCTTTATAATCAAATCATATATATATTCAATTATATTTTTCCAGAAATTGGAGTGGGCCTCGCTGGATTTGGGATGACCTTCCTATTTCTAGGAGTACTATTGCTCTTTGATAAGGGTCTGTTAGCTATTGGAAATGTAAGTTTGACTATGTCTGAATCATATCACATATTTTATATTCCCAAGCTCAGCAAGTTATAATAATAATAATCGGCAGACAAACACACATATTGTATATTCCCAAATTAAGCAAGTTATCGAAAAAATTATTATAGCTTGTATTATGGGTAATATACAGTTGACAACTATAGAGGTAATCCTAGACACCTTGTTACGGAGTCTCCTCTTGTGCAATATACCCTCAATTTGGATTTTGTATTATTGGTTGTAATTGAAATTAAGAAAAAAGGAATCATTAAGAGTATTTATTGCATTCTTTTTTATACAAAATGTTAGAAGAAAAGAAAGTTGCCAGAGACAATAATAAAGCATTTTTGTTTACGCATTCTTGGCGGGAATTCAAATCATAGACACACCCAGAACAGAGTAAATAATGGAAAACTTGTTTATGAAATTTACCCAGTTTTTGAATCTAACTGGTGACCTCTGAGTTTCAATGCACTGCTTGAGCCATCTTTTAGCCTAATTAAGCTGATATTAAACAATACAGAGAACTGAAGGGATATGAAGGTATTCAATAACATTGAATGATTAAAGGCTGCGTGTATATGGATTGCTTTAGATGATTCATCTAAATTGAGAGACAGAAATTAACAGTATACTATTGGCTTTAGTTGGTTACCATTTCAATATCATTGTTATGGACAGAGAACACCCCTCTGACTTTCAGAGCACAACTGCCGCGCACCTCGCATATTGCTGCAGCGCACATATAGCACAATTAGTGATTAGGCGTCGAACTATTGATGAAACATTAGGGGTGGCCATGGAGCTTGAAAGTTTAGATTCTATGATGATTCTATGTCATTCTCTCTGTCTCTCTCTCTCTCGCTATGTGTATATTTATATTCAAAATACTTTATAAATATTGTAATTAATTTAAAATACAGTCCAATAAAATATCCAGTGTTTTTAAAATTATATATATATAGTCCTTCTTGACATATCTGTCAACGGCGAACCTTGTCAAGTCCGGCTGTGCGAGCATAGGTGGCTAGCGAATCCAACAACTCACAGCCAGGTGGTAGGGCATTTGCCAACCTAGATGGCTACCACCCCTGGTCTAATGTATGCCGCCATAACAGCCTTGAGTTGTGTTTCGGCATTAGTGGCCAGGTTACAGACTCCCTTAAGAGAGCAGCAGCGCATTTGTAACGCCTTTGGTGTGCAAATGTCTAAAGACAATGGTAACCACTTTCCATCACAGTTGTGCCTTAAGCCTATCTGCTGTGCTTCAGCAATAAAAAAAATAAAGAAAACTACAGAAATGTTGAAATTTATTGTAATATGTTGTCCAAACCCCTATTCTAGTTTTTCTTTATTAGTATAAATATTAAATAGTGACTTTTCTTCCAGATCCTGTTTATAAGCGGCTTAGCATGTGTTATAGGGCTTCAAAGGACATTTTTCTTCTTCTTCCAAAGGCACAAAATCAAGGCATCCGTCGCTTTCTTTGGTGGCATAACTATTGTTTTACTAGGATGGCCTATGATTGGCATGATCGCTGAAATTTATGGTTTCTTGTTATTGTTCAGGTATGTACATATTTGCTCTTTTTCATATTGAGTTAGAGTAACTTTGGAGGCTTCTTTAAGAACCATAAAGAAACCTTCAATCTTACACTAAAAGACTGCTAATCTTTGAAAAGTATATACCACTTAGGCAGTTCCCCGACCTTGTGGTCATACTGTTACAATTACTATGTGAAGGGTACAGGCAAAGAACAGGGAATGTCACAAAATTAATTTTTTCTATACTCTATAGAAAGCAAATCTTTGTCTATTGTAGTTTATTTCCCAATCACTACTTTTATATAAAATTATTTGCACATAAGTGAACTTAAATATAAAGACTTGATGGGTTCAATGCCATTTTGTACCAGAGAAGCACAGGTATTTTACGAACCATTAGAATATGATTCCAAAACTAAAGATGCTGCTGATGACTGAATTGGACCATACTTGTTTATATTTATGTTGTCTTGGACATTGCTTGTTTTCTGTTCTTCCAACATTGTTTTATTTAGTTTGTGTTAATTTTTAATATATTTAGTAACTAAAAAGTCCATCATAACTACACAGGTATATTAATTAAATAAACATTTAATTAGTTTTCAAGTAAAAGTTACTGCATACGCCGATCTCAATAAAAAATATACACTTCTAAACTTTTAATTGTGTTTTTCTCAAAATCTATTCATTAAGACATTCCCTGTTCTTTGCCTGTACCCTACATGTTCAAAAAAACCAGTAATGAAACCCACACATCAAGATAACCGATGTGTCAAACTCGCCAATCCGACAAGTATGGCGGGTATAACTTTAATTTAAAAAGTTGGAAACATTTAAGCATATATTTATATTTAATATACTTTCTCTTCTGATATAAAACGAAATATCGCATAATCATCTTTTTTCCTTTAAAGATAAAAAATGTTTCTATAAGTAACTTGTATTGTGTTCTGGCATCAGTGACCAGGTTCCAGTCTCCTTTAAGAGAGCAGCAGCGCATTCGTAGCACCTTCGGTGTTGCAAATGTCCATAGGCGACGGTAACTACTTTCCATAACCACTTTCTGATCAAGTGGGCTTTATTCTGCGACGTCATTACCATATTTTGAGAATTTGAAATTTTGAACTCCTGCAATAAAAAAATAAAAAATGCGAGTTGAAATTTTGCCGTGCGCGTCAGAACACGGCAGCTCTAGCTCAGTGGTACTCAACCTTTTTTAATTTTGATTTCATTTCATACAAACACGCTTAGTCATGGTGAAAACGGCCTGCCAAAAAAATAAATTGGTACCTAATGATTTTTTAGGTTATCGCGATTGTTACAAATTAAATTAAACAACTATGAACGGATTCATCGCGTATTTTTTTATGTTTGTGGCTTGGCAACTAGGCCTTTAAGCCCGGCGCAGTTGTATTGTAGGCTATAATCGACGCCATCAACGGAGTTCTTGTGAAAACTCGAAAGGCCACATTAGGCTATACAGTTCACAATTTCTCACAAAAACACATAATTACATCTCAAAAACTATCAATATCCTACAACTATTGTTCATTTTAGAGTAATTTTACACATTTTTAGAAAATAAAACTGCACAGCACAACGTCTACTTTCAGTTCCCGCCAAAAACTCCATTCCTCGCGTAAATTTTAACATTTTTTTAGAGATGTGCCGATTATGACTGGCCGACTAGCCAATTAGTCGGTTGTTTTTTATTTTATTTAGGTTTATGGCTTGGCAGCTAGGCCTTTAAGCCAGATCTGAGATTATAATGTAGTTTCTTCATTTTCTTAAGCCTATGTGTAGCACAGCTGAACTGTAGGTTATCAGTTGGTGCCATTCAACGGAGTTTTTGTGACAACTCGGAAAGACCACATTTGACTATACAGTTCACGTTTGTCATAAAACATAATTACTACTCAAAAACTATCAATATCCTACAATTATTGTTCATTTTAGAGTAATTTTACACATTTTTACAAAATAAAACAGCACAGCACAACATCTCCTTTCAGTTCCCGCCCAAAACTCCATTTGTCGGTTGTAAAGAGGCCAATTCACGCCCACACACGGTCAGTTCTGCTTGATCCAAACGGCAGCGTCGTACAGATTGGATGACAGGCAGCATAGTGTATGAAGTGAAAGGTTCTGTTTAACCATAATATTTCATATTAACCACCTTTTATATTTCAGAGGTTTCTTGCCAGCCGCTGTTAACTTCTTAAGAATGGTGCCAGTACTTGGTTCACTGTTAAATCTGCCCATCATAAGAGGGGTAAGTCTTTCATCAATATAGCTCATCACCTATGATTACTATCAAATTCCTCACCAGCTTTTACTCTCATTAAGTAATATTTTCCAATCCTATCCATTCTGTCTCATTCGGTTTATTCAAATTCAAAAGTCATTCAGTTTATTCAAAACTAGCTGTGCCCGCGACTTCGTCCGCGTCAATTTTTTTTCGTAGAACCCTAAGTTTAAAAGTAGCCTAAATTTACTTTATTTATTTGACACACAAAACAAGAAACACCTAAAAGTTACATATTTCATATTATTATCAATTATTCCAGAGATATTGGTTAGATATAGCTCAAATGTCATGTTTAAATTTAAAGAAGAAGGAATTAAAAATGTCAATGGATCTATTTGTATTTGCAATCTCATTATACTATTACTTCCCTTATAATATCAGGAATCTGCCAGTGAAAGTCCTGTCTAAATTGGTCTAGCCGTTTCAGAGAATAGCCGAAAAATCCAGACAGACGGAAAAAATACAAACAAATTCGGAATCACCTGGTCCGAATTGGGCCCCTGGTTTTTTTTCACATTTTTATTTTACAAAACAGAACATTTTTATTTTTGCAAACAGACACTTCAATTATATTTGTTTGTATAGATGTATGTATTTATAGAGATGCCACGAATATTCGGCTGCTATTCGGTATTCGGCCACTTTTTAAACTATTTATACTATTCGGCAGAATACCGAATCGCAAATCGTCTAAAATAAACGCACATATTGCTCAAAATTGTATATATTTCCATCAAAATTGATAATTAAACTATGTTTTAATAGTGTTAAATGCAATTTTAATACTACGTTTCGCCCAGTTTTTAAAAGGCAGAATCAAATTAAAATCGTTCTAAAAACTGTTAAAACATAGTCTTAATTATGTTTACCTGTTCTTCGCGAGAACGTAAAAAATACTTTACAAATTATTGCTTCAATACTGACCTGCTACGTGAGAATGCACATATCTTACGCCGAAAATTTGGCAGCCGAATATTTAACGCTTCGGCAAAGAGCGTGGCGGGAAATTCGGCCAAACCACTATTCGTGGCTTCTCTAGTAATTGAATTACTAGACATTTCTATGTCTTCCTCCTTTGCTCCTTTAATTTTTTCCACTAGTAGACCACTAAAACTACATTGGTGGCTACTAGTGGAACCACTACTACTACTACTAGTACTACTAGTGGAAATATTTAAAGGATATATATTTATTTTTGCCTTTTTTAACTTGTGTTCATAGATATTGTAACTTTTTCAGATCGTGGATAGGATAGCAGGAGACACGGGTCGTAATATGGTATGATAGTGCGTACCACACCTAAAGACATTTTTTATTATATTTATAATTTAAAACAAGCAGTGTAATATAATGTGAGTGTGTGTGATTTGGTTATGAATAAAGTATAATTATGGGTATGTTGTGTATTGATGCGTTTTTCTATTCTATTTTTGGTCGGCGATGGCTCCAACGCTTTATGCGCGCGTTGATTTTGCCAATGTCGGAGTGACTGAGTAAAAATGACAGGTGTAGGGCGATCAGATATTAAATTATAATAATAGCTTTGAGCGGTGAAAAACGGCAAGAACGTTTTCTGATAACCTGAGGACAACACAAAACAATAATTGTATTAAACTAACTACGTTATAAATAAATATTATTAATATATAGAAATTTACATAAAATATATACAAATTTAGTATGAACAAGAGTGAATGTCTTGCAGGCAGCTGAGGGAATCAGTGAAAATGATGGCTTTTTTAATTTGGTGTGATTCTATATAAAGAGCGGCCTCTAGAACGGCAATACACTCACCAGTAAAAACTGAGCTGTAAGATGGAATTTTAAAGTTAAGGATAATTTTAAATTTAGGGATCCATACAGCTGCACCGACTGGGCAATTTGGGGATAATTTAGATGCGTCTGTGAAGATCGGGAGCCATTCAGACCATTTCTCTTGGAATATTTGATTGAACTTTTCATTAGCTATGGTAGAATCTTTGTCTATGCCAAAATTAAGTATGATATTAGGGCTAAAGAGTAGACTGTTGAAGTTTATTTCGAATAGGGGATTATGGTAATTTTGAAAAAGTTTAAAGGGGATATTGTTAAGTTTTTGCAAGGATTTTACTAAGAGAGGGAGAGGCTTATGATTCCAATATGGAGATAGAAAGGTTATATCAGAAAGATCTTTGAGAGATTCAAGAAGAGGGTGGTTAACTAATTGAACAGCTTTATAGAAGAAACGATCTGCAAGGAGTTGTCGACGAAGGGCTAAGGGGGGCTCTAGGCATTCGACCTGGAGGGCGCTAGTGGGCGACGACTTCATAGTGCCAGTAATAATCCTCAAACACTTTGCCTGTAACCGATCAAACTTAGCAAGGGCGAGCTTATTGCATGGTTCTAACAAAAACTTCCATAATCAAAATGGCTCCTAATTATAGCATTGTATAATAGTTTCTGATTATATGGATGGGAGCCCCATTTAACACCAGATAGAGCTCGTAAGATGTTAATGTTCTTCTCCACTTTATTTGCAACATAATTTAGGTGATGTATGCCAGATAATTTAGAGTCTAGAAACAGACCTAAAATTTTACATTATCTTTAACTTCTATAGTTTGATTATTGACATTTATATCTAATGGAGGGATAGATCTTTTGCGAGAGAAGACAACGGCGGAACTTTTGGGGCAGAAATTTCAAGACCATGGTCTGAGAGCCAATTATTAAGATAATATAAAGCACAGTTCAACCGTCTGCAGGAATCACTGAAGGAGTCAGATGAAACATATAAAGCAATGTCATCCGCATATTGTAAGATTTTACAAAAGCAATTAACGGAAGACTCTAAATCAGCTGTATAAATGCTATAAAGGAGGGGGCTTAAAACTGAGCCCTGAGGAAGACCCTTCCAGACTTGTCTAGGGGGAAGAGGGCAAGCAGGAGAACGGATTGTAATACTACGTTCCATGAGCATGTTACATATAATATTTATGATTCTTTCCGGTATACTCAGCTTGTGCAGTTTTTGCCTGAGGAGAGGAAGATCCACATTATCATATGCTGCTGTAATGTCTAGGAAGACACCTACAACATGTTCATTTTTGAAAAAAGCGAGTCGTATGTCCGATGTAAGGAGGCTTAGACTATCTGCGGTACCCATCCCCCTTCTAAATCCGAATTGACTTCTTGCGAGAAGGCCTCGATTTTCCACAATCCATTCTAGACGATTTTTAAGGAGGTGTTCCACAATTTTACATAAAACAGAGGAAAGAGCGATAGGTCTGTAGGAGTTAGGATCTAAGGGAGATTTTCCGGATTTCAAAATAGGGACAATTAATTGAGTTTTCCAAGAATCAGGGATCACACTGCTTACAAAAAAGTTATTAATTAAATCTAGGAAAAAAAGTTTAGTAGATTTGGAAGACTTAGTTATAAAGGAATAAGGGATTCCATCCACGCCAGGAGTAGAATCATGAAGATGGTCAAGGGCGTAACAAAGTTCCGCAAAGGAAAAGGGAGAGTTCATAGGGTCTGTACTCAATAAAGAAGTTAAGGAGGGAGATGGAAGACAATGTTCGTTAGGGACAAAGGGGGAGCGAGTTTAGAAAAAAATAGGAAGCCATAGTGTTGTATCATTTGAATTAATATTAAGATCAACCTGAGATTTACGGAAGCATTTAATTTTTTCCAGATTAAAGTGGCTGGAGTTCTAGGGGCAAGGGACTCACAGAAAGTCCGCCAGCCTTCAGTTTTTTCTTTCATAAAAACCTTTTGGTCTTCGCAGAAGTTTTTTGGAACACTACAAAATTTTCAATGGTAAGTGAACTAGCAAAATTATGTTCCGCTTGTTTCCTCTCTTTAACTGCAGATGTGCATTCTGAATCCCACCAAGCTGGTGATAGGATTTTGTCAGGGGAAGAGTTTTTAAGGGGGATAGAAGAATCCGCTGCAGAAGTAAGGGCTGAAATGAATTTTGAATATAAAATAAGTGCATTTTCATTGGTTACAGTGGGCAGAGTGTCTAACTGAATTTGAACTAATTTTGAAAATTTATCCCAATCTGCAAGTTTTAATTTATATTTTAAAATAGGGGAAGGGCCAGGCTTTGGAAGAGAGGAATCAGCTATACAAGTAAGAATAGGTAGGTGATCACTGCCATGAGAATCCACAAGGACTTCCCATGAGAGTTGGTTTACTAAACAAGGAGATGATAAGGTAAGGTCAGGAATGCTAGGATTTTGGAGGGGGGAAACCCTACGAGTAGGTGTACCATCATTTAAAATACATAAATTAATAGAGTCAAGAACATCAAGAAACTGGGAAGAAAGTGCATCGCAATAATGAGAACCCCAAAGGGAGTGATGAATATTAAAATCTCCTTGAATGAGAAGGGGGTAGGGAGAGTGGACAAGATAGAAGATAGTTCTAGAATAACATCGGGATTAGGATGTGGGATATATATAGATACAAAGGAAATGTTCATGCACCTAACAGCAACTATATTAATAGTTGGAGAGTGGTCTGGGATGTTAAGGCGGTTAAATTCAAAATTTCGGTTGACAAGAAGGGCACAACCACCCCACCCATCTTGCCTGTCATCTCTGAGACAGGAATAACCAGAAACCCTAAATAGGGAACCTGGTTTCAACCAAGTTTCAGATATAGAAAAATTTTAGGTTTGAATTTATTTAATAAGAAGATAACTTCTTGTTTTTTGTTTTAATGTTTCTGCAATTCCACTGAAGTAACTTCGCCATTATTTGGCTGGGAGTTTAGTAAGGAGGATACAATGTTTTGGATCGTCTGTAAGGTATTGTACGATAAAATTTCATTAAACTTTGAGAACATATTTAAAAGAATCATGGATAGTAATTCGGCCAAAGTTGTCATTAGGTGAAACATTAACTGATGAGGTGTTACCTAATGCGCAACCATTAGAAAGATTCGATGGAGGGGACGAAATAATATTTTGGTGAGCAACCCTATCATAGGATTGACTAAGTGTGGGCCTTGGCTGACGTTGAATAAATACAGTTTTCTTGTAAGAGGAGTTATTTGGAAGGGGGTGAGATTGGGAAGATTGATCAAAGGAGGAGGGCCCAGGGACAGGGGAGGAATTAGCTAAATACACAGGCTTCTTTGGTTCAGAGGAGGTCACCACATTGGCATATGAAGAGCGAACAGCAGGAAACCTGCGAGCAGCTTCAATATATCCTATGTTCTCTTCAGACATGACTAGTTTAATGTACTTTTGCCGATTATGCTCAGGGCATTTAAAATCCGTGGCTAGGTGGGAACCAGAGCATGAAAGACAGGAGATTTTTTCATCAGGTATATTACATGTTGAGCCCTCATGTGGGCCTGCTGGCGGAAACAACGGGGTTCGACCTACACTGATCACGGACATGTCCAAATTTGCAGCACTTATGGCACTGGATAGTGGGAAGCGAGTACCTATCCACAGGGAGGGACATATTGCAGCAGTAGATGTGCTCAGGTAAAACTTGTCCTAAGAAGGTAAGTACTACTGTACCAGTAGGTTCCCACACTGTTTTGTCATCTAATTTCTTTTTTCTATTGAGGCGACGCGCTTTAATTACTACTGGACACATGTGATGGGGCTCAATAAAGTTTATCAAATCATCAAGGGTCCAGTCAGTGGGGACATCCCGTATAACACCCATTCTAGTCAGGTGGAATCGGGGATTTTAGCTGTGGAGGCGTGAGTTTAGTTTTATTTAAGGAAGGGCAGTCAGAAAGTGACTGGACAGCCTTGGCAGAGCAAGCTATCTTTTCAGGAGCTTTACAGACTTCAGCTAGTTGGTCTAAAGCAACATCCATTGAGTTTCTACCCCTATGCGTCCTCGCCCACGGAGGACGCCATAATTATAAATTAGTACCTACCAGCTATTATGTAGTATACAAAACCACCACCAACAACAAAAAAAACAACAACACAAGTCCTAGAAAAGCAGAAAAACGGTGAAAACTAAATCAAACGCGTGAATAAAGGTGTCACCTGTCATATATTTTTATAAGTCAGTTATTGCTTCAAAGGTAATGGTTTTGAATTCGCTACAATGGCAGGCAAAGGAACTAAATCCATACAATATAGTCAGTTGTATTTTATTATCATGTAACTGCTCTATCTGGGATAATGTTATGACTATATTCAAATGCGTCTTATTTATAGTTTTAAAAATAATGCAGTTAACAAATAGCTACATTAGTTTATATACATACGTTATCTGTCGATGTTTAACGTCATTAATAATTAGTAACAATATTTCATCACAAATAACGCATTAAACCCATCTCTATACCTAATCTAGTCTGTGGCTTCATCTGCGTAAAACGGTCATTGACTATAACATTCCAGATGAAGCAGTAGCATAAGCGGTACACACGATATGTGCGTCAAAAGTAAAGGCGTTGTTGTTCAATTCTTTACAATGGCAGACAAAGGAACAAAATACAACATACATGTACAAATTATATTATTATCATATCCCTACTGCTGGTATAATGTTAGTGTTAGCGAATGTGTTACGCAGATGTAGTAAATGGTTTAATACGTTATATGCGACAATGATAATGGTGTTAAATATTGAGGGACCACGTGTGTGTTTATATATATAAATGGTTTGATTTGATTTTGATTCGATACAAGTTTTTACACGATTATTTATTTTAATTTTTGAATTAACAAAGTATTTTATTGTTAGTTTATTTATTTGTTTTACTAATTAAATATTACATAAGTAGAATTAGTTTAATTAATTATTATTACTTTTTTAATTAACAAAATTGGGTCGTTTTGGTCTTACGCCAAAAGGAAGATTTGCACTGAAAATCAGCGTTGTGTCGGACATAATTCCGGCACAGCGATATGCTGAGTGCAATCTTTGTTTGCTGAAAATGCGGCGTACAAATTCTCAAATTATGCTCTGTGTATGATGTAATTACGTCGCTATTTCTTCAAATAAAGTTTTTCTTGATTCACAAAAATATATTTTTGTTTTTTGTCGGAACCATGCTCAAAAGTTTCTATTAGATGCCAAAATGGGCCTTGTAAAGTATGAGCCCTCAATACCATAGGCCAAATGTCCATAGGCGATGGTAACCGCTTCTCAACAGGTGTACCGTCGTCCTGTCTGCTGAACTCGAGCTATAAATAATAATACTAATATCAAGAGTGTGCGCATCGCACTTTTCGATTTGCCATAAGAATAACACAGGAAAATTGTTTTTTTTTCTCCTATTATTTATATCTAATGAACAATACGTTGTACTGTAAAGGTCTTGAAGTATTTTTTGTAGGGAATTGAACGCTCTACAAAAAAGATATGAGGTCATTTTTTGATAAGACAACTCGGTCAAAAGTCATTCGTGGTCAGCGTCAAATTCATCAATTGAGCTGTTTTCTCAAAAAATTCCTATAATTTTAGTTTGTAAACTACATTCACATTATCCCAGACGGAGCAGAAACATAGTGTTACACACGACATACGCTTGAGGTGATAGGTTTGTTTTGTTGTTCTATACCGTATGTTGATAGGGAAATGAACTGAATCCATACAACATATGTGTAAATATAAATTATTTTATTATTAGGTTAATAACCAAATGACAAGTCTTTGATTGACATCAAAAAGTGGGGTTCTTATGGTAACTCAAGGCCACATTTCATTTAACAGTAAACGTATGGATTAGTATCCTGTTAAATAATAAAACAATTACATTTCTATCACAGTACATATCATATAAAAACCCACAACGATACTAAATTAATCATTTTTCTAAGATAAAAAGTTACTGTGTGAGTGTTGGAACATTCTGGAAATTAATGGTGAAAAAAAACAGTGAAAGTACCAGGGTTGCCAATTAAGACATTGCTACTAGATTTAGCAAAATTAAATCGACTATATAGCGAAATTTGCAGAAGTCTAATTGGCAACACCGGTCCTTAAAGTAAGTTATGGCTTTTAAGCGGAAATTTGGGATAACATAAAAAAGTTTATAAAAAAAAATAATTTTAAAATAATAACATTTCTTCCCCAGGACAGCGAATAAATAGGCAAGAAATTATGAAGAAAACAACCCACGTACTGCGGAAACTTTGTAAAATTTGTTTAAAGCCATAGTGTTTTAGTGTTATATTCATATTATGGAGGGTAACAGGCTTAAGACTTAGCGTTTTATCGTCTTAAAAAAGGTGTTGCAAAGGTTAAAAAATAAATTGACCTAAAATCCTATTAAAATGTGTTTTCAAACAGTACATGTTGAGGGATGAAAATTTATTATTTATTTTGTGAGAAACATACAGACATGTTATTTTCTCTATTTTCGTATCCGATCGTATAAACTATAAACAAAGCTATTTTATTATTTTTAATATTTTCCCTATAGTCGTATCCGATTATATAATAAGGAATTTTATCCTTTTTCATATTTTCTTTATTATCGTACTTGATCGTGTAAATTAGGCTATTTTATCCTTTTTCATATTTTCCCTATTGTCGTGTCCGATCGTATAAACAAGGCTATTTGGTCGGTCATTCGTATCCAATAGTATAAACAACCCCATTTTATCCTTTTTCATATTTTCCCTATTGTCGTATCTGATCATATAAACAAGGCTATTTTGTCGTCTGTCATTCGTATCCAATCGTATAAACAAGGCCATTTTATCCTTTTTCATATTTTACCTATTGTCGTATCCGATCGTATAAACAAGGCTATTTTATCGTTTGCCATTCGTAACTGATTGTATACTACACGAATGACATAGGATAAAATAGCCTCGTTTATAAAAAATGCTATTTTATCCTTTATCATTTGTATACGAACGTCTGTAAATACTTAACTCTAAGGTATCCAAACGTTTTAAAATCTCGCTGATCTCGCTCCACTTTTCGCTAGACTAGGGTAGTTCCTCCATTAAAAAAATAGAACGATATGAGAAGGGATCTTTTAAGTCATCAAATTATAAAGAAGTTGGTCTCCTATGTTTATAAATCTATCGGAACTTTACAAAGTTTATTAATGAACCGATTTTACAAGGATTTAAAACTAACTCTTGTTGCAAATTTTCTTAATGATGTTTAATAACTTCTTATTCTTTCAACCTTCGATTATTTTTATTATACTTTTTTTAAACTAATCTGAAGCTAAAACTTTACAAATCTCAGAACAGTAACCAAAGCTCTTGACGAATGTAAATACCGCTAGAACGAAACAGTCTCCGCCTTTGATATAAGCATGAAAAGGTACTTATACTCATAAAGCTATTAAGAGAATCCCGATATCTGCTTTAAGTAGACGTCATTATGGTCAGTAAAGTATGTTTGTTTGTTCCATCGATAATGCACAATAAGCTACTTAAAAGCATTCCTAATTATATTAATAAATTAATTGTAAATAAATTTAATTAAATATTTTCTGAATCTATTTTATGTTTACAAATAAAGAATATTCCAATAATTATAATGGTTTTTGTTTTAAAATGTTACGTTTGTTTTTAATACCCTACCCATCTCAGCATAGAAAAAATACTAGGAAATACGAATATGTAATGATCACCGAGTTAAATAATCATTCATATTCTACTCTCGCTTTTTGACGCTTTATTATTAATGAACTCTAGGACTCGTAGCATATGTAGAATGAAGAATACCAGAGTAATTAAATTATTATGGTAGTGTGTATTACTAATGCCGCTGCTCCACCTGCGTTAGTGACTCCAAATACATCTTATTTATAGAGTTAAAAATAACGTGTTAACGATTAGCTATATAATGCATCTGGTAAACTAGGTATATAGTACACCTTGGCTTACTATAGTTTAGATGTAGCCAAAGGTTTAAAGCATTATTTCAGATGCGATATTGTTAATAACGTTAAACATTGGCAGACACGTAATGTAGTTTATAGCCAATCACTAATACGTTGTTTTTAACGCTATAAAAAAACGCATTTAGACAGGCCACTAACAGTAACGCAGGTACAGCAAGGACACTAGTCTGTATACACGAGTTATCTGCCGATGCTTAACGTCATTAACCATGTCGCACATCAAATAACGCATTAATCCCTTCGCTACATAACGTGACACAGTCACTCACATTGTTGCGAGTGTACAGGGCCATTAGATTTCACTCATTCACACACATGCACAACACACACACGCACTCACACACACAGACACATACACACGAAGTGCGCGCGGGCGCGCGCTCAGGCACATCTACGCACTTACCCACTACACATAATAACACTGTTACCGATTTATATTTGTTGTGTGTTTAAAACTATATACTACTGTGAGAGGGCACTGATTCCCGAAACACAGGCTTACGCCTAGCTCGAGAGTCAGGGACTTCCATAAGTTATTGTATTAGATTTTTTTGGCAATAAAGATTTATTATTATTATTATATTAGATTTAGGAGCAAACGATGAAAAATTCATAATCGTATAAAAATAACATACTTTTTGCATAATAAAATCGATAGTTGTTGTATACAGTTGAAACAATAACAAAACGCTCACTCCCATACTCTGTGCAACATCGATATTTTAATAGAGATGGCGCTACCCGCGCGACACCTTTAGTTACCGCCCGTCCCCGGGCCAAATTGCTTGTGAAATAAAGAAAAGACAAAAAATATTTTTTTTCCATGAAAAAAATAAACGCGCGACTCCTTACATCAATTTACTCATCAATGAATAAAAAATTAATATGTTTGTGTAGATATGAACAAAATCAACCTTGAAAATGGTTTAGTAATCATTCTGTATTAAATCGAAAATAATCAAGAAGAATCTTTAATTTAACTCGAAATTATGTTAAAATATTTTAAGTGATTATTAATTTGGAAAAATGTCTGGAAAAACTTAATATTTAGTACAACTATTAATTTAATCTTCGGTTAAAAGCAGTTCTGGTAAAATTTTAATAGATTTCAAGTGAAATGACTCGGTGAAATGGTGGTTTTCATCAAAGCAATGGGTTTTATGTGCTAGACAGCGATCGTATTTTATTATTTGTAAGTATATATTATACACATCTATATATAACTTAATTTTTAGCATTAAAACAATATTCATTAATTTTTAATTTAATTATTAAAACATGTACGTAATTAACGTAGTTATTGTTGTTTTAATAAATTTATTAGAAAACACTTATTATACAATACCAAGCTAACTAAGTTATACTTATGTTATGGGTAACAAACACCCTGACCAGAACAAACAGTAATCCGCGAATGACTCTCCAGGAATCGAATCGACTTCACTAGTTAATAATTATAACAAAATTTGTACGCCGAATAGGCAAAAAACATGTCGATCTTAATAACAATGTCTTTATGCCACCTATATTACATGCACCATTATTTGATTAGTTTTGGAATGAGAGGCGTGTGCTTTTGTTATTTAAACTTCCATGATTTTACACATTTAATTATGTACAAAAAATGTATTTATTATCTTAATTTCTAGTTTAAAATGTGAATTTGCGACGAACACCATATCGTATCCCAAGGTCCACGTATGACCCTGAGGTCCCAAAAGTAATGCTGTTTTTTGTATATCCCGGTATTCCCGGTCCTCCATTTTCTTTCATTGAACAGCGCAATTTAGGCCGCGTATGGATTAATGCTCATACCGGCCGTGGACCGGGGCATCCGCGTACCAGACCTCCTCGACTCCATTCAGCGTCGCGCCGTTTGTATTGTCGCGGTCCCATACTAACAGGCGGTTTAGAATCGTTTAGCCTTCGGAGAGATTGCGCCCTTCTGCGTATTCTACCGCCTGTACGAGTGTTCCGAGGATTTGTTTGATCTGGTCGCAACGCCTGATTTTTACAACCGCACCACTCGCCATCGACGGAATGTTCATCCCCGTTTCCTAGAGCTCCTATGCTTAACTACGCAACGGTTGTCTATAACGTTTCTTCCGTTGTTCCGGGTACGACAAGGACCTGTAGATCTTCCCGCCGAGGTTTTCCCTCTGCGCTATGACATGGGGTTCTTTGCGAAAGGCGTTATAAAATTGTATAGAGGCCGGCTACGCGTTGTCAACGCCCATGGTGTTGCAAACGTGTATATGCGACGGTAAACACCTTCCATCAAGTGGGCCGTCTGCATATATCTCTGCTTCGGGGATTTAAAAAAAAATATAAATAACCTCCATCGGCGATCTTGCACAGATCGTCGGTCCAGTCACCACACTCTCTAGGAGTGCTTAGCGTGCCTCCTTCTGCGAGGACTTTATGTCGCGGAAGGAAGTCCCCAAGCGGCAAATATGGGGTCGCAGGCGCCGCTTTACCCATCTCCCTATGACGTGGTGGAACTTGGTCGGGGGCTCCTCTCGGCGTGCAACACCCAGTGCCGTGGGGTGTCCTGGTCTCAGGCACACACCTTCTTGTCCGCTTGCATCGAGGCGTTACGGCAGTCACACATATGACTATGGTCGCTTGTCGGCTGGTTATGGTGCGGAGGGACACTGGAAGGTTTAGTGGATACTCTGGCGGTCGGTGCTTGCAACTTCTATCGTCAGATGCTAGTGTGTAATGTCGGGTGTCGGGAGTCCCACATACCTCTCCGTGACAGCGTTAACTAAATAGAGGAGTGCTTAGCGTGGACAAGGAGCGCCACACGAGGACATCCTCGGCGTAACTGCCGGCCTCAATTTGTCGCTAACGGCCGTGGTTCATGCCATGCTCGGGGTTCCACTAGATGAGAGGTCATCGTCTTCTTTTGCAAGGCTGTCATGCCTGTAAAGGAGCCGGCGGAGCGAGTAGCCGGGTTTCAGTAAATAGGATTGGACGCGCAGGAAGGTCAGAAATGATCAAGCCCCGTTAATCAGCGACTGTAAGTGGTGGCTCACGGGGACACCATCGGCGAGAGGGTGGCGGGTCGGTGTTCCACGAGCGTCCGTTTGAAGTCGGTTAAAAAATATTCCCATTTCTGTTGCTATGTTTGACCTAATTGGATTAAATAATTATGTCATCGTGTTTATTCGGAGTTGAGTTTATTAAATTAAGGCTTTCAAAGAACAATAAGCCTTTTCGCGTCATGTTATAGGCTTCACAGTACTCCGTTTCAAATGTTTGTCATAAAAAAGAGCGTGTCTATGTATAAGATTTCGATTTCTTTCCGTCTTTGTTAGTTAGTGTTAGTATGGATTGTAAAAACGTATAATAATAATAATCATCGGCAGACAAACACACATATTGTATACTAGCTATACCCGCGACTTTGCCCGCGTGGTATTTTTTTTTTTGCGAAACCCTAAAGAGAATTAAAAAAGTACCCAACTCATTATAACATCAACTATCTGCTAGTGAAAGTCTCGTCAAAATTGATCCAGCCGTTTCAGAGATTAGCTAGAACAAAAGGTTATTTTCCCGGAACCCTACGGGCCGAGTCACACCGGAATGGCAGCGGCCGGCGGCGATGCCAGCGGCCGGCGGCGATGCCAGCGGCCCCCGGCAGTCTCGCGCGCCCTTCAGACTTCACGCGCCTAGTCTCCTCTTGACTAGTTTAGTTTCTTCATTCGGCAATGATCACTCGTGTGTTTAGAGTGAACATGATGGAATTGGTTATTATAGCACTTATTGCGGAAGAAGAAGAAGAAGAAAGAAACAAACAAAGGAAAAAAGAAAAAGGGATATATGGGTCCATGAGTTATGGCAGCCGCGGGCAGAACCACCGACAATACGCACGTGGCGCGCTACTGTCCGCTTCAGCGCGGGCGGCGGCGGCGTCGCGACCTTTTCAAGCGATACTGGTCTTTTAAATATGTAGATAAAGTGTAAAATTATTTCACACTAAAAGAGCTCGCCGCGACGCCGCCGGCCGCTGCCATTCCGGTGTGACTCGTCCCTTAAAAAGTAGCCTAAGTTAGTCCTTATAACATCAGCTATCTGCTCTGCAAAAACATGTGAAATATAAAATAACATATTGTCTTTTAATGTTTTTACTTGTTTTTAGGCAAATAAATGATTTGATTTGATTCAAGTTATCATATTCTACGTACACCGCTTGGCAACGTGTTATCCTCATAATTATACGGCCGGTTCCTATAAGAACCTATAAGAGATAGGGACCGGCCATTAGCCAGCTTCACTTTGGCCCGGATCCTTTATCCTACCGACCGTTCATTCGCTTTACTATTGGTTAAAATTTGACATGAGCTCCATACAAGTAACGTCAAAATTCAACCGATGGTAGAGCAAGTGAGTAAATAGTAAGTGAGTAAATATTTTCTAAGTTTTTGCGTCTTGTATACATAATAAAACTACGTTTTAACGGTTTTAAGCGCGGTATATTATTTGATTTTTATTATTACGACGTTTCGGCCACTTTTCAGTGGCCGTGATCACGGAAGACAATGATGTCAAGTGTCAACGAGTATTGTTAAAGTTTTATTTAGCCTACCGCCAGCTTGTTCATTTTAATTATTTAGTTTTAATGTTGTTTATGGTTATTATTTACTCTATGGGAGCCTAATCAAATTTACCACCGCTACGCAACATGCTGTGGCTTGAAGAGAAGAAGCGGCGCAAGAAACTCTTCAGCACACATGCCCAGCTCTAATAATTTTATATAATATTAAAATGGGTGGAAGGAAAAATAAAAGAAATTATCAGTCAAGTTGGTTTGTGTTCCGGAACACGTAGAAAGAGCTCACAGTGGCCTGAGGTCTGGCAGTTGGTTTTTGCTGGATTTGGGTCTTGATAGTTTTGATGATCGGATCCCAAACAGGTGGCACTTGCCAACCATCTTCTCTATTGAAATTTGGGTGTTTTGATTTCAATAGCCTCACGCATCATTTTAGGTATGAAACGATTCTCTTTCGCGAGGATTTGTGGTTTATCGAATCTGATGTAGTGGTTGGGTTTATCCAGCGTGTGTTCACTGATCGCAGACTTCGTAGACCTTGTGTGTTTCATGTCAGCAATGTGTTCTTTTACCCGTGTTTTGTGCTCCTCTTTGTTTGCCCAATGTATGATAATCCACACTCACAATCGAGCTCGTAGACACCTGCACCCTGCAGTGGGACATTGCATTTCACAGGTCTCAAAAATTGGGTAATCTTTTTATGCGGCTTGAAATATGTTTTGATTGAAGTTCGCCTGAGGATGTGATAAATTCTGTCTAGGACCCCCTTGATGTAGGGTAGGGTAGCAGGGCACCGATCAACTGAAGGTGGTTTAGGGCCTTAAAACCGTTAAAACGTATAGCCTGAAGCAGGCAAACAGGCAGACGACCCACCTGATGGAAAGTGGTTACCGTCGCTTATGGACGTTTGCAACACCAGGGGTGTCGCCAACGCGTTGCCGACCTCTAAGAAATTTTATAACGCCCTTCTTAAAGAACCCCATGTCATAGCGCACAGGAAAAACCGCGGCGGGAAGTTTCCTCCAGATCATTGTAGTACGCGGAATAAATGCTCTAGAGAACTGTTCCGTAGGTGAGCATGGGAGCTCAAGGAAATGGGGGTGAATATCCCGTCGCTGGTGAGCGGTGCGGTTGTAAAAGTGAGGTGTTGGCACCAGATCAAACAGTTCCTCGAAACACCCCCCATTATACAGGCGGTAAAATACGCAGAGGGACGCACTCTCTTCGAATGCTAAGCGATTCTAAACCGCCCGTTAGTATGGTATCGTCGACGATATGAACGGCGCGACACTGGATGGAGTCGAGGGGCTCAGTCTGATAAGCGAGTGCTCCGGCCTATAGATGTGAGCAGTACTCCATACGCGGTCTGATTTGCGCTTTGTACAGCGCAAGCGTTGCCGCGGAGTGAAGTACTGCTTGGACCGGTTTAGCACACCAAGCTTTTTGGAGGCAAGTTTAGCCTTGCCTTCCAGTTGACCCCGAAACTGCACGTCGTTCGTTATGTCAATGCCAAGAAACCCGATACTATTAGAGATAGTAAGATGTGTTCCTTGGGACTGTGACGCAGGGACAAATGCCAGGTGGTAGGGTATTTGCTCGACTGGATGGCGACTACCCCTGGTCTAGAGTATGCCGCCATAACAACCTTGTGTTGTTCCGGCATCAGTGACCAGGTTCCAGTCTCCATTAAGAGAGCAGCAGCGCATTTGTAGCACCTTCGGTGTTGCAAATGTCCATAGGCGACGATAACCACTTTCCATCAAGTGGGCCGTCTGCCTGTCTGCTGAACTCGTGCAATAAAAAAAATGGGGTCTTTCTTTATATTTTATTTTTATTTTTTTATTTTAGATATAGGAACCGACTATTTTAGAGTTCGAGATTCCAACTTCCTATAGATGGTAGATAGATTGATAGACAACACTTTATTCTACACCAAAACATAAATAAATAGAAATAGAAAAATACAAGAGATAGTACAACGGGCGGCCTTATCGCTAAAAAGCGGTCTCTTCCAGGCAACCCTTGGCAGGGATTGATGTATTTTTAATACGGTGCTACAGTTTATAAATAATGATAAATGATCAGTATACACAATACGTATAAGTACAAAAAGAATATAGTTATATATACATATTGTTACAATTTGGGCCACCTGCATATTTGTAAACAAAGCACATTTATTACCCGCCGGCGTTTGAGCTAATAACATTGAAACTATTTAGGACTGCCTTTTTTTGTTTACCTTGTGTTTAAAATTATATTAAAAAACAGCCCATTGTGTATTGTAATCTTTTATGGCAGTCATTAGACAGGTGTGTCGAACAGATTCTAAGAAATTCGATCTACGCGGGCGGACAGCCATATTGTATCGGTGCAGGATAAAGCAATGGCCCAACGGAGAGATCGACAGTGAAGCGATAACCACTAGCGAGGCAAAACGTGTGTACATTCGATAATCTATATAGTGACGGACTATGCGCGTGCTATTGAATGACGCATTACGTTTGGAATGATTGTGTTCAGTTATATTTGTACCTGTGTTATACGTGTTTTTATAGTTCTAATAAATTCTATAGTAATTTCACCGTCATTTTAATTCGAGTCCTGTAACTCGTAACAATATGACAATACAAACATATATATACAAGGTCTAAGTTTACGTTGAAAAAAATTCGTTTCAGCTGTTGAATAATTAATATATCATAATGCAGAATGGTGTGAAAAGGGCCGTGAGGTCGGAATTTTCAGTTTTCACGCTAGGAAAGTATTTACCGGGGGCAATCAGTGGGCAACACTCATCA
The DNA here is from genome assembly GCA_039645545.1 of Dendrolimus houi. Taxonomy (NCBI): domain Eukaryota; kingdom Metazoa; phylum Arthropoda; class Insecta; order Lepidoptera; family Lasiocampidae; genus Dendrolimus; species Dendrolimus houi. The sequence continues at coordinate 3,270,397 of CM077145.1, forward strand.
ATCATCGCGACACGCACGCGGTGCGACAAAGTTGGATTTATCTCTGGTCATAAATCATACTATGTTGTAAGACTATGGTCTAAATTCAAATTTCTATTCGTGTTTTTGAAGTGGAACTTCTTTAGAATCGTTGCGATTTGAAAATCGATGAAACGAAAAAGAGTTAAACATAAAATTCAACCTTATCTATTTTAAAATAAAACACGTTTCTCTTTACCCGTTAGTATTAATTTTCAATTTAAATAAAACTTAAAAGATTTGTAATAATTACAACAACTCAGAATTGTTTTTGATAATAAAACAACAGCAACTGGTCACTATACTCGTAATCAGAGAACCTCACGGCTTACATATATTCCATACACTGACTTTTTACACTCGTCAAGCATTTTTAGAACACCTCGCCATCCCTCCAACAAAGGAAACTTAGCAAATTGGCACAACCGATCGCGGATTGAAGTCATTGCTAAACTATTTTAATTAAAGGGTTATGAATGACAAGAATTTAATACATTATTGTTTGTAAATTTTATATAATGTTTTATATATTATATAAAATATTATACTTAAAGTTTTACATGTAATAAAATAAACCGAACACAGTATAAATCTATCGCGTCTGCCAACCTGAAAATAAAATGTAGTGAATACCGTCTATATACAATTGAGAGATTTTCAATTATAATCTCTACACAATTACCACATATTAGAGACAAATATTATTACATAAAATTATGTTAAATTATAACTACCTACTTACTATACAAAACAGTTGCTAATCACAGAATAAATAAAAATATAACATTATTAGTCAATTAAGGAAATGGCCGATTGTATCGTTTAGAAATAAGAGGGTATATAACAAAATTAATTTTTGACTTTAAAAAGAAACATGACAAGAACAACTATACTACTAAATATCTGTAACAGATTTCAAATTAATTTTAGCTCTATCTATACATTATTAAGGCAGATATATTTTTATACGTAGATCAAAGGAAATTGTGCGTAACAGTGCATTGAATTTTGAACTTTATGCTACTGCTTTAAAGCGTAATTTAAATTGATTTTTTGAATTATAATATGTAGGCTAAAGGAATTATATTTATATTAATAAAAGTTAGAGAAGAATTATCTGTGAGTATATTGTTACGTGGAAGCGGGGGTACGCACTTAAGATTGGAAGAAAACACCAGTTTTTAACTAAACGCTTTTATTGACTTACACAGCCGTGCGTGATTCCTCTCTGCAGAGTTGCCCCTAGACACGTAACGAACAACGCACTGTACCGACGATAAGATGTCTCACTCACAATACCGTGGCCGATATTGCGTAGACACACCTGCTGCTGCAGTGGTCACTTCAGAATTTACCGCGCGTAGCTCGCTTCCGGACCTCCTTTTAAACTACGCGAAACTCCTCCTTCACCAAACTGTCCACTAAACTTTTCACTAAATTCACCACTAAACTCGTCTCTGTCTTATATTAAACTCTTCTTCCAACTCGTACGTATCGCACTTGTCGCTTCACTGTTTTGAACTAAACTCAACTCTAAACTGCCCGGTAGGCGCGCCTTACGCTGCTTATATACCCGGAAGAATCTGCTGGAACCCATAATTTCGATCTTCTTTTCGTTATTCTTTTATTTGCTATCCATCCCTTTCTATACATCTATCTATCTCTGTCTTTTCCTACCCGAAGCTTCTACCCTAGAATTTTCGTTCATCATCTATCGCTTTCTAACATCTATCTATCTCTGTCTTTTCCTTCCCGAATTTTCTATTCTAGAACTTTGGTTTATCGTCTATCTTATCTTTTCTTTCCAAAATCTTCTACCTTTTTCTAAAAGTTCTTAAACCAACTAGTTTGTTCCACCATCACTCGCCACAATATTTTCTGAAGTTTCACTTATACTACGTGTGAACTGCACACATGCAGATTTTTAGTGGGAACTGAAAGGGAACCTTATACTGTGCAATTTTATTTTCTTAGCTTATTGCTTCATCTGGGATAATGTTCTAGTTATAGGCCGTTTCATGTATATGTACGCGATGGGTGTGATGTGATATAACAGGTCAACAAAATAAAAAAGTTGCCCTAGATATGTCTGCAGTTTTTATAATTACCAGTACACAATTTGCGAATATATTTATGTTAGTGTACTGACGAGAGATAGGTTAAATAATACTTCATATGGCAGAGTGTGGAGTGCTGATGAGGACTGAACTGATTTATTTTGGAAACGGTAACTTTATGTACAAATTTTACAAGTCGTACAGCTATTACCATACATAGCATAATGTGTGAGCGGGACGGATGATGTGCGAGCGAGATAGAGCGACTATTCATATGGCCGTTCCCGTGTTGCGCAGTTGCGCTAGCCAGTTCTCCGTTGTCCGCTGCGACGACTGGGTGCGACGGCTCTGTCCAATCACAGTTGGGCCATCAGCCCGTCTGCTGTACTCCAGCAATAAAAGAAAACAAACCTGACTCAAAAAATACAAAGACTTGTCCATCAATAAATAAGGCTTGTCCATCGAGTTTTTAGTCACCGAGGTTTGCAGCTCATCACTGCATCGAAGCAATCTTTCATTCTATTGCCGCTTTTTCCGGCACCTCTTACATCGCCAGACTAGCTTAAATAATTCCTGTAACTTAGGTTGACTAGAAGAATTGCTCTAAGCGATAACCGCCCATTCTAATGCCTAGAAGAATTGTAAATTTGATTGGATTTTTTTTTGTACTTGTTTATTTGGGTGTGCAATAAAATTTTATCTGTATATCTATGTATCTTCTTCCATGAAGAGTACTTCTTATAAACCGACCATGTCATCAACCTAGCTTGTTGGGAAGGGAATCTTCGAAGTGTATACCTCTAAAATTTTCTCGTTTAACACCCTCTCAATATTGTCTTTGGAAATGTGCCAATGATTTACAACGCACACTCACGGTTTATTGTTGTAATACTAGCTTTTGCCCGTAGCTACGCTTGCGTTAATGTTGTCCCACGGGAATCGTACATTTTTGCGGGATAAAAAGTAGCCTATGTGCTATTCTAGATAATAATCTCTGTGCCAAATTTCATCCAGATCCGTTCAACCGTTCTGCCGTGATTGAGAAACAGACATCAATCTAGACTTACGCATTTATAATATCTATAATAATATAAAATTCTAAACATTGAAGCTATTAAAAAAACCAGGGGAACACATTATATAAACAATTTTTTTAGATATATCCGTGCGGGAACGGAGAAAGAATACGATTTCCTGCGGCCGGGTGGCCTGTCGTAAGAGGCGAGAAAACAACCCACAGCCAGGTGGTAGGGCATTTGCCCGACTGGATGGCTACCACCCCTGGTCTGCGGTATGCCGCCATAACAACCTTCAGTTGTGTTCCGGTATTAGTGGCCAGGTTCCAGTCTCCCTTAAGAGAGCAGCAACGCATTTGTAGCACCTTTGCAAATGTCCATAAGCGATGGTAACCGCTTTCGATCAAGTGCACCTGCCTGTCTGCTGAACTCCTGCAATAAAAAAAAGATGTCGGCTTATCTGTTTGTTCGGGATTCACGTAAAAACTAATGGGACGATTTCGATGCCGTTTTTGCTGAGCGATAGATAATTCTTAGACTTAAAATCTGCGCTACTTTTTATCCTACGAATCCGGCGGGAAATTTTCTGGGAATTATTTAAAATGGTCAGATTGAAAAAAAATCGAATTCCAATGTTACAAGTTGGGCCAAATACAAGGGATGCACATCTGCCTGCCATAAAACCTGGTTTATTGCCCTTCCTCTATTCGGAGTTCTTTTGTTTAGACAATAGATGTGCAGAATTATGTTTTCTGGGAATAGCGTCGATGGTGGCGCAGGTGTGATTCGTGGAGATCATTGTTTACACGGTCCTAAGCTGAATATAAAGGGGTGTCCGAACGGAGAGATGGGCAGTCAAGCGACGACTACGATACGAGTAAGACGTTGGTAGTACTCTCGATTAGCGATATAGACGACGTACTTTGCGCGTGTCATATTGCACTGAATCGTGCAGTGTGAACTGGTTGCATCCAGTTTTATTTGTACTTGTTTTATACGTGTGTGTACAGTTCTAATAAACTCTATAGTAATTCCAACGGCATTTATTTTAATTCGAGTCCTGTAGCTCGTAACACCAATGTTATTTTTTCACTGATTGATAGCAAATTTTATGTAATAAAATGTGAGATATTTTTTATCCGCAGTTTGTCGTTGTTAGGGTGCATAAAAATTTGCTTGCTTGCTTGCTGATAGCTTGCATTCTTTTACATGCTGCGGCACTTTGTGCACCGGGAATATGAAGTCAACCGTGGACGAAGTCGCGGGCATATCCCGGTTTAAAATATAATATTAACAGCCCACAAACGTGCCACTGCTAGTTTAGGACCTCCCACTATTGGGGAACGGGCAGTATACCCGCCACGCTTGTCCAAGGCGGTTTGGCAGGTTTGAGATATCGGTTATCTTGATGTGCATGTTTCATCACGATGTGTTCCTTCACCGTTGTTAGCACATGGTAATTGAAACAATATGCACATTAGGTAAGAAAACTGCCTAAGTGGTGCATGCGTTCCGGCCAGGATTCGAACCCGCAACCTCTGGGCTATCGAGCCAGCCTAGCTGTTACGATACCATGACTTGGACGCCGTAATTTATAAGTTATAACTTTTCGTTATAACAATGTCCTGGCACCTAATAAATCGTTTTGTTATATTATTATGTTGTTGAGCAGAAGCCTTACAAGCATAATCCGCTGCCAATCGGACTCCACCCTTAAGCTCCATTTGCCCATGGCCAGGTGTCAGGTTTTATTATGGCAGATCCTTATCTTAATTTATGGCTTTAATAAACTGCTATATAACTACAGTATGAATGGTTAAACATTTTTAATTAGACTTCACCTCGTTGACTAAAACGTCAATGTAGGATCATATGTATATCTTGTGTTTTGTGAATCAAGTTTGTTTCTTGTCTAAAATCTATTGTAAGTTAATTATGTATTTTTTTTTAAGTGAAACTTCTTTAGAATCTTTGTAATTTAAAACTCGATGAAACGAAAAAGCGACACTAGAAAGAGATAAACATATAAATCTATAGGACTACGCCTGCGAGAGAATGAAATACAAGTTTTACATTGTGCAGCACAGATTAGAGAGTCAATAAGACCGATGATTAAACTTAGGTCCAATTTGGACCGAAACAAAACTGATAATATTTTTTTGACTAAAACAGTGCAAAATTGAAAGTGATACTTAAGAAGTTTATTTTGAATTATAGTACGTTGACGGATGTAGGCTAAAGGAATTATATTATGCGCTGCGGGTTAACCTCTAGTGCGTGCTAATTGTTTAAAGAGCAGGCGTTAAACCAGGTTACATTGTACTAAATTTTTATGTTAGTGTTATTGCACCCGGAAGATTAATTTCATTTTATATCTCAAACTACGGCATCTCCCGGCATGAAAAGTATTTATGTCCATTTTCGGTTTTAAAACTACATTTAAACAAAATTACAGTAAAACCGATCCAGTATTCCTAGTAGTATTTCCGTGAAGGCTGAACAGACAGACAGATCGAGTTACTATCGCATTTTTTATAGACGATAAATTTTTATATCTGTAAACTTGAGACATGATTAGACATATTTAGATTTGGCTCTGTATTAAAAGAAAAGATGGATGGATTGTGCGAAGGAAGATATGATGATATGTGGTGTGACAGAAGATGTATGTCAGAGTAGAGGAGTGTGGAAGGAAAAGACATATTGTGCCGACCCCAAATAATTGGGATATGGTGAAAGGAAAGAGAGAAACTTGAGAAATGATTGGTCTCATCCAAATTTTCATCTTCTATTTCAAACCGTCCTAGTTTCATTTATCTATCCCCCGTCTAGGAAAACATAAATAAGAAAAAGGACCAAAAAAGAGAAAAAGGACAAAAGGGACCAAAATTACAGAAATGACCAAAATAACGAAAATGGCAAATCACAAAAAAAACCTCTTCTACTTTTTGGGATAACCTTTGCATAGATCTATCCCATTATCCGGGATAAAAAGTATACCTTGTCCACCCTTGGTATTAAAGTTACATCATACATGCCGAATTTCAGCCAAATCGGTCCAGCAGTTTTTCCGTGAAAACGGAACAGATAGATGGACAGACTGACAGAGTTACTTTCGCATTTATAATATTAATAGGGATTAATAAAAGTTAGGGAAGAATTATCTGTCAGTATGTTCTCTGAAGTTTCACTTCTACTGCGTGCGAACTTCCAACACATTTAAAAAAAAAATCGTTCGTAGCTGCTACGACGTAGTGTCGTAGCTACGCAGCTACTTAAAAAGGAGGATTTTATAAGTCGGCTAAAATCCATTGAGCATTAGTTAAAATCCGTTCAAAGTTGAAAAGTGTGGAGTAATAAAACAGCACGTAACCCCGTTACGAAACGACTCTCCCGTGGGTGCTTTTATGACCCCTTATGGCCCTCGATGTAACCTTTTACGAGCTCATAATAATTGGGTACAAAGTACATGTTGGATTTGGGACAAAGGCTTATTACGTTCTGATGGGTAACAGCGATTTTAAGTGCTGTCCATATTGTCATCTAAATAAGTTGGAGTGGAAGTGCCTATAGAACAAAAATTCAGGGTAATTGTGCAGGAACGGAGAAAGAGTGGTTCGACCTTTTTTGCGACTGAAAATCCGATAGAGATCCTTTCAAGGGTCGAGGTGGCACTAGTAACGTGAAGTGCTATTGCCACACCACAGTTTGTGATACCCACTAAAACCCCTCAGTGTTCCTTCCTACGCCTTATGTGTCAGGGCTACGAGAAAGTGGAAGCTTATCCAACTACGCGTGCCCTGGCAGCCGAGGGTCTCCAAGGCCACATCTACTGCCGGGTAACTACTTTTTATCCCCGATGTAGGAAAAAGTACGGAAATACAGAGTCCAAAATTAGACAAATTACCAAAATAACCAAAATGACGAAATGGCAAATCACAAAAAATCTATTCTACTTTTTGGGATAACCTTTACACAAATCTATCCCAAAATCTATCCCATTATCTGGGATAAAAAGAATCCCTTCTCCACCCTTGGTATTAAAGATACATACATACCGATTTCGGTTCAGTAGTTTTCCGTAAAAGCATAACAAACAGAAAGACAAATATAATTTTATCCCGGAAACTATCCCATTTTTCTGGATAAAAAGTATCCTATGTTCATTCTCGACATCGAATATATATATATATATATAAGTCATTAATTAATCCTTTTCAATCTGGTTTCCGCCATGGGATGGAGAGTGGTCTTCTGACGATACTATCACTGCTAGACTTTAGTAGTGCTTTTAATAATGTTGACCATGACATTATTAAAAGCACTAAGAGTTAAGAGTGCGAAGAATGCCAAGTAATATATTTGGCATTCTACGCACTCTTAACATATCTCCAACAGTAATTGGTTGGTTTCACAGTTACCTGCATGGACGCCGACAGCGGATACGTGTTGATGACAATTACTCATCATGGTCTGACCTTGCTGCTGATGTTCCACATGGCGGCTTTTTGACTCCTCTCTTATTTGCGATTTTCATTAATTCAATCTCCGATAAATTATCTTCATCCTCATCACCTCTCTTTAGTAGTGCTTTTAATAATTTTGACCATGACATATTACTTGGCATTCTCCGCATTCTTAACATATCTCCAACAGTAATTGGTTGGTTTCACAGTTACCTGCATGGACGCCGACAGCGGATACGTGTTGATGACAATTACTCATCATGGTCTGACCTTGCTGCTGATGTTCCACATGGCGGCTTTTTGACTCCTCTCTTATTTGCGATTTTCATTAATTCAATCTCCGATAAATTATCTTCATCCTCATCACCTCTCTTTAGTAGTGCTTTTAATAATTTTGACCATGACATATTACTTGGCATTCTCCGCATTCTTAACATATCTCCAACAGTAATTGGTTGGTTTCACAGTTACCTGCATGGACGCCGACAGCGGATACGTGTTGATGACAATTACTCATCATGGTCTGACCTTGCTGCTGATGTTCCACAGGGCGGCTTTTTATCTCCTCTCTTATTTGCGATTTTCATTAATTCAATCTCCGATAAATTAACTTCATCCTCATCACCTCTATGCGGACGATTTGCAGATATACATTCAAGCTGCTCCAGATTATTTAAGTAGTACCGTGAGACAAGTTAATTTAGACTTAAACCAACTTCCTTGGAGTACAATGTTTGGTCTTGCAGTGAATCCTCTAAGACTCGAGCGATAGTCATCGGTAGCCCCAGAATACGTGCCAAAGTAGATTTCGCAACTTTACCGAACATTGTTTTTGACGGCACTTGTATCCCATTGAGTGACACTCAAAAATTTGGGCGTATTCATCGATAGTGATCTGTCTTGGAAGTCTCACCTCACCGAATTAAGTCGGAGAGTTTTTCTGTCTTCTAGATCCCTGAAAAGGCTGAGAAATTTTCTGCCTACTGCCACCAAAATTATGCTTGCACAGTCTCTTTTGCTACCCATTTTAGATTACGCTGACGCCTGCTATCTCGGCTTAACCGCAGAACAGCTAAATAAACTTGAGTGACTTCAGAATTTTTGCATTAGGTTCATATTTGGTTTGCGAAAATATGACCATGTCTCTGAATTTCTTGAAAAACTCAAGTGGCTCCCTATTCGCTTTCGCCGGAATACTCACATTCTCACACTACTTTATAACATATTATTTATTCCTGGTAGTCCTCTTTACCTTACGGAACGTTTTGATTTCCTTCGCCTTTCTACTTACCACAATTTGCGCACTCATACGTATCGTAAACTCATTACACCAGCACACACTTCATCCTTTTATGATAACTCTTTTACAGTGCAGGCTGTCAAACTTGGGAATGCGCTGTCTCTTACTGTCAGAGAGGCCAAAACATCGCCTACATTTAAGAACGCACTCAGAAACCACTACTTTTCCTTAAATAATTATGCCTAATTCTTATACTATGATTTATTGTATGTATTTAATTTATAAAGTAATTTAAGTATGTGCATTTAATTATGATATACCTAATAATCTGCACCACCTACATCGCCAGATTAGGTTATACAATTCCTTAAGTTAGATTGCCTGGAAGAGATTGCTTTAAGCGATAAGGCCGCCTATTATTTCTACCATGACAATATTGTAATTGAGTATTTTTGAAATTGTATATTTGGTGAGCAATAAAGTGTTATCTATCTATCTATATATATATACTGAGTTTCAGCCAAATCGGTCCAATAGTTTTCCGTGAAAACGGAACAGACAGACAGAGTTACTTTCGCATTTATAATATTAATAGGGATTACCTTTTTCCTGCACCACCTATATCGCCTGATTCAAATTTCTTTGATTTAGGTTGCCTGGAAGAGATCTCTTTGAGCAATAAGGCCGCCTATTGTATTGCGTAGAAAGTATTGTAAATACGGTCTGTTTTTGTAATTGTATATTTTGGTGTGCAATAAAGTGTTATCTCTCTCTTTCTCTTAGGAGGAGACAAACAACTCACAGCCAGGTGGTCGGGCATTTGCCCGTTTGGATGTCCACCATCCTTGATTTAGTGTATGCCTACATAACAACCTTGAGTTGTGTTCCGTCGCCTAACGGACAGGTTCTAGTTCTCTCTGTGAAGCCCGCAGCATATCGGTAGCAAATTGTTTAAAATGTCCATAGACGACGGTAACTTCGTCGGTAATTTTTGTTATTTTAGTCTCTTCGAAACGGTTCTGTATATCCATCTGTTTTGTACCTCAGGCATTTATCTAAGAAACTATTGGGTCTATTTTGATACTTATTCATGCAGGTAGTGATAATTTATGTATCGCCCAAGGCTTTTCTAACTTTAACACGCCAGTAGCCTTGGTTACTGCATTAAACTTGTTACCTGAAGCGAGGTTGGATTGAATATTTAATTGCGCAGCTGTTTACTTCGCAAACTCATTTGTTGCTTACCTTTCAAGTCCGTCTCAGGGCAAAATTGTAACAAATACAGAATCTCAATACTATCTCGATTTTGTATTTTGTCTTCAAATAAACGGCCGTCTACTGTATTGCCATCCGTGGTTTGTCGTGCGTCAGGTACACCTCCATATATTTTATGTCATTAAAAATATTGTTACGACCTAGTGCCGACGAAGACAAATTCACATCTGCAGCCCCGTAGAAACACATTTTATTACCTTTTCGGTATTTGGACTTATTTTGTTTACTTTGTGTTTAAAATTGGTGATTAGAAAACAGACCATAGTGTATTGTAATCTTTTATGGCAGTCATTAGTCAGGTGTGCGGGTTACAATTACTAAGAAATTGCGTCGACGCTTGCCGGGCAGACATATTTGCATTTGTGCAATATAAAGCAATGGCTCGATTGAGGAAGGGGCAGTCGAGCGATAACCACAATCGAAGCAAGACTTGTGTACATTCGGTAATCTATTTAATGATGGACTTTGTGCGTGTATTTGAATTACGATCTCCTACATTACGTTTGGATTTATTGCGTTCGGTTATATTTGTACCTGTGTCATACGTGTTTGTATAGTTCTAATAAACTCTATAATAATTCCAGCGGCATTTTAATTCGAGTCCTGCAATTCATAACAATATTTTTAAGTAATTTTCAAAACTAGCAGATAGTTATATAGTCGTCGATCCCATTAAAACAGATGGTTTAGAATCGCTTAGCCTACGGAGAGATTTTGCGTCTCTCTGCGTATTCTACCATCTGTACAATGGGGAGTATTCCGAGGAACTGTTTGATTCGATGCCAACGTCTCATTTTTACAACCGCACCGCTCGCCATGCGCAGGATGTTTATTGTTCACTCTCATTTCCTTGAGCTCCCACATTCAACTATACAACGGTTATAAAATAATAAATACGCAGCGGTTCTCTAGAACGTTTAATCCGCGTGTAATAACGTATTGGAGGGAATTTTCTGTCGCGGTTGTCCCTCTGCGCTACGTCATGGGGTCGTTTGAGAAGGGCGTTATAAACTTTTCTGCGTTTGGGCGGCCTGTCGTTAGAGGCGACAAAAAAAAACTCACAGCCTGGTTGTATTTGCCCTTCTGAATGGCTACCACCCCTGATCTAGAGAATGCCGCAATACCAACCTTAAGTTGCGTTACGGCATTAGTGGCCAGGTTCCAGTCTACCTTTATAGAGTGGCAGCATATTGGTAGCGCCTTAGGTGTTACAAATGTCGATAGCCGACGGTAATCGCTTCCCTTCAGGTGGGTCCTTTGCCTGTTTGCCAGTATCTGGCAATAAAAAAGGACTATGCATGGTACGTACATATAGGTAAGGCGATCGGCTTGCGCCCTCTAGGTTCCTACGCCCGTTTACCGTGTTTGTCATATCTGTTTTATGTTTCCTATATTGTGTTACTTTCTTACTATATTCACTGTTATTTACTTGCTTACTGTTACTTGTTACATTTACTGTGGTGATGGGTTAAAGATTAATCAATGAGGCGGGTCGACACTGAAAATCAACGCTGTGCTGGAGGGAACTCCAACACAGCTCTATGCTGAGTTGCCGATCTCATTTGTAGGAAATTCGGTGTACAACATATCGAATTTAACCATAGAAATGTATGTATAAATTATTTCTACATCCTTCTATTGTCGCTTTCCTAGCAAATAAATTATTTCTTTCTTTCTTTTCATCCCCGGATATCGAGGGACCTGTCAATTTCATACTCGCGCTGTCCACACTTCACTGCTCACTATCATGCAAGTAAACAAGGGGTTACAGCCATGGCCTATTTTGTCTCATAGACTTCTTATATTTTTAACCGACTTTTAAAAAGGAGGAGGTCCCTAATCCGTGGTGTATTATTTTATATCAAATTGCTTCAGCCATTATTAATATTATTTCTGAACTTATTTTGACAATTCTTTTTGCATTACATTCAGTACGCATAAAGTATAAAGTGAATTTTATTGTCACAACTTGTTTGAATGGAATTTATTATTTTGAACCCCTATTTATCCCCTCGCGGATCCCCAGATTTTTTTTTCATTGACGTGGACCCCTTAAAGTTCGATATAGACTCCAGGGGTCAGTATTGACCCCTTTGGGGATCTATGACTGAGATATCGTTGTGTAACCAACCGAAATTGTTTGTGAACCTATTTTACAATTATTTTTCCGTTAGATTCAGTAAATCTTCACGATAGTTTCATATTATACATTGTTATTGGATACCGTACAGGAACTAAAAATGTTAGCAAAAAAAAAACCGACGCTAGGAGTATCTAACTAAAACGCAAAAAATAAATATTTTCTACAACATTTTGAAGTCGGTGCCAAGGGAAACATTAAAGCAACAACAAAAAAATTGCAAAATATAGTAATTTTAATGTTTTACTTCGCACCGACTTCAAGATATTATATATATACAAAATATTAATATTTTACTTTTGAAGTCGGTTTGTTTTTTGCTAGAAAATTTTTATTTCATAATGTTACGAGCTACAGGACTCGAATTAAAAATGCCGTTGGAACTACTATAGAATTTATTAGAACTGTACAAACACGTATAAAACAAATACAAATAAAACTGGATGCAACCAGTTCACATTGCACGATTCAGTGCAATTCGACACGCGTAAAGTCCGTCGTCTATATCGCTAATCGAGAGTAGTACAAACGTCTTACTCGTCTCGTAGTCGTCGCTTGACTGCCCACCCCACCATTCGGGCATCGTCTTATACTAACTACACAGTACAAAAAAAGGGCCGCGCGCACTGAGTTTCCGAGAAATAGTAATTTGCACACCTACCAACGGCTAACAAAGTCGAAAACAATAAAAATAAGGATTAGTTCGACACTAATGATGGTTATAAAACAGGTAGAAAAACAATAGCATGTTTTTCTTAATTACAAATTCAAAACACAAAAGATTTTCTTAATCCGGGAAGACAATAAACTGCGCTTACAACAGGCAGCTGTGCGCTTATCTTTGACGGCATGTAACAATAACCTCTAGCCAGTTGACTAAGTGGTGGACAATTTAGCCGTGGCTATTTTATGAACAACCGCTAATTAGCTGGCTTTTACAATAGCTACCCATCTCTAGCCCTGACAATTTGATATTCGCGCTGCCCGCTTCCGTGATCGCTACCGTGGAAGTAAACGGGGTTAGAGATAGCGATGGATAAGCAAGCGAAATTTCATTTAAATGATAATCTAATAAATAATCAAATGGTAGCTCATTAGCCAACTGAAAAATCATGTGGTTTGGTTTATTTGTTTGGTCGTTTGATTATGCGATTATTTAGATTTAAGTGGATTAGGTTGTCAGAGAAATTGTCTACACGGATGCGTATTCAAGAAGACTTTATTCGGTATTGCCACTCTTATATTACAATTTTGCGTGACCGTTTTGGTGTTACTAGTCAAAGAAATCTAATTTGCGCAACATTATTTAGTGTTGCCACTAAAATATCGGTTTTATGCCACCTCGACACCTTGTCGTAGACACATGTGATAGCTATTTAACTGGCGGGTGAATGACTGACCAATCGATTGACGGTTAAGCCGTAAACTTGTCAGATGTCGGTTTTATTTAAGAACCTAAAAGAAAACTGAAACTGAACTTAAAACCTCGCCAGTTAGCGAAGTGGTGGACAACTTAGCCATGGCTATATGGTGGACAACCGCTAATTAGCTGACTTTTACAATAGCTTTTTTTATTGCATGAGTTCAGTAGACAGACAGACGGCCCACCTGATGGAAAGCGGTTACCATCGCCTATGGACATTTGAACACCAAAGGTAATACAAATGCGCTGTTGCTCGCTAAAGGGAGGCTAGAACCTGGGCACTAATGCCGGAACATAATTCAAGGTTGTTATGGCGGCATACTCTAGCCCAGAGGTGGTAGCCATCTAGACGGGCCGTACCCTATCACCTGGCTGAGGGTTGTTTTGTCGCCTCTTACGACAGGCCGCCTGGCTGCAGGAAATTCTACTCTTTCTCCGTTCCTGCATGGATAAATAACCGCCTATCTCTAGCCCTGACATTTGGCCCTCGTGCTGCCCGCTTCCCTGCTCTCTATCGTGGCAATAAACAAGGGGTTAGAGACAGCTCTTTGAAAAAATTAACCACGGTTTTATGCATGCACCTGTCTAAACATTTAGTACAAAAATTATTATTGTTTAATCTTAGTATATGTACACTGAGTTTGTTATTCTGTCCGTCTGTTATAAGACTACTTTGATCTCCTTAAGAATTAAAATCAACAGTCATGTTTTTATCTTACACTTACATTCGTCATTGCTTTAAAAATAATGGTATTATTATGAATAGCGGGATTCAAATTTAAAATGCCGCTAGAATGATCACAGAGCTTATTAGAAGTACACACTAGTAATGCACAGTTCTTACAGACACAATCAAATACAACAAATTCAAAACGTAAGGCAGAAGATTGTAATAACATCAAACTTGCAAAACCTGGTGTGTTTTTCATTCCTAATGCACACGTAATAACGCCTCGATCGCAGTTGAATATCAACTAATTCTGTCTCAACGGGCTGACCTTATATTTCGCAAAATGAACATGGACTGCTCAACAAACATGCACAGACCATTAATTTAAATTCTCAATATTGTAAAATACAATATATATGGCTTCTAAAAATTTGCAGCGAAATTTGAAGTATAAAACGGTTATGATGCCTATATGACGGCCGACCTAACACAAAAGGATAAGTGATTAACAACAAATAATTACATAGCGCAAACAAATCACAATAAACAACAACAACCATTAAAGCTGGGGGGAGCCCTATGGCCATCTGGGTTAGTTTTAAAGATTTAGGCCGTTTCACACAGATATGCCGATGGGTTTATAGCGTTATTTGTAATGCGACATTATTAATGACGTTAAATATTGACAGGTAACTTATGTATATATGTTGCGGTAAATGTAATTAATTGAAAATTATTAATAATTATCGATCATTGTTAATAATTAACTCATAATTTGGTAAATGTGAATATAAAATTAAAATACATCACTTTTAGCGGTGGTAAAGTAATAAAGTAAAATAAGACTCGAAGTTATTTGTCCAGTAGGTATTTACTGTAATACCACAGTACTTACAAATACATAACTAAAACCTATTTCAAAATATATAAAAAAAACGTCTGGTCGATACAACAGGAGACCGGAAGGCTAGAGCTTACCTCGCTTAAAGGATTAGCCTTTGTATCCAGCGACGTAATGCTGCCAGCCTTCGAGGTACAATGCCCAGCGACAGTGGTCTGTTGGGGCTGGACGGGCTTTAGAGAGAGAGAGAGAGAGAGATATATATATATATATATATAACACTTTATTGCACACCAAAACATACAATTACGAAAACGGACCATATTTACAATATTTTCTACGCAATACAATAGACGGCCTTATCGCTCAAAGCGATCTCTTCCAGGCAATCTAAATCAGGCGATGTAGGTGGTGCACGAAAAAGGCAATAGATACATAAATACACAAATTAATTTAAGAAATAAATATACAAATACATACATATATATATACACATATACAATGGTATATTTCAAATATGTTATTATAATAAATGTATTATCATGATTATATTGTGTTAATCAGACATAATAAGTCGTGGTAGCGTAATGGCTAGCGCACACGTCCTAAACTCAAAGGGCGCGGGTTCGATCCTGGCCGGAACGCATGCACCACTTAGGCAGTTTTCTGACCTAATGTGCATATTGTTACAATTACCACGTGCTAACAACGGTGAAGGAAAACATCGTGATGCAACCTGTACATCGAGATAACCGATGTGTCAAACCTGCCAGGCCGCCTTGGACAAGCGTGGCGGGTATACTGTCCGTTCCCCTATAGTGGGAGGCCCGAGCCCAGTAGTGGGACATTTAAGGGCTGCTATTATATAATCAGATATAGCAATTTGTAGACAAATAATGTTTTCTGAGTAAATTTCTAAATGTTGGTAAGGATTTGGCCTTTCTGACAGTAAGAGGCAGCATATTCCAAAGTTTGACAGCCTGCACTGGAAAAGTGTAGTATAGGTTTTTATTTTTTTACTATTGTATATATATATTTTAGTTAATTTTATTTTTAGTACTTTAATATAATAATATTACAGACCTAATGTGAAAACATATTTAAGTAATGTGAACTTTTAATTTATTTCAAGGCCTACTTTATGATGTGTTATTAAGGCGTTCCTGTATCTGACTTCCATAAAATAATAAACATATACTATAACATACATATATAGAACTATAACATAACTTTATTCCTCGGTTTTGCTTAAATCAAACAAGTACAGCTAAAATAAAAATTATACGGTTGGGGTATACTTTTAAGGCACATTTATTTATGATTTGAGATATGAAGTGAATTTTGGGTGTTTATAAAAGAAATAACAATGAAGGCTAAACTCTCGCCTTAGCCTTGGTGGTTATTTTTTTATTACCAACCAATTACATAATCATAGACTCCGTAAATTTAACATTTTTTTTCTATTTTATATTCAATAGGTATTTATTGATAATACCTACTACAATACTTATAGATACTGAACTAAAATCTATACAAATATTATAAAGAGGAAAGATTTGTATTTTTGTATGTTTGTAACGAATAAACCTGTAGGAATCATATTTGTTATTATAAAGTAACTATACGACGGAAGTAGTCAATACCCGGATAGAGAATACTTTCAGCGCGTTCCACTAGTAGCACACGACGCCCAAAATGCTCCGTTAGCCGTTCCACAAGGCGACCGCGGTCGGTATGGTCGTGGCGAAAATGTCACTAATGACGTCATCATTTTCGATCACACAACGCTCACAACGACCCATGACAAGAGGTGAGTTGAACAACCGTTCCACTTGGGTTTACGATTGTAACTTCGGCAAGCAAGTGGAACGGGAAAAATCGCGGTCTTGAACGTGGTCGTTGTGAGTCCCTACTGGAACGTAGCCTTTGATGTATTAATCGGAAGTCATAACCGGATGTCAAAGTAGAAGCATTTATTATCAAAGTAACGAACATCGGAAATGGAGTAATCGGAAGTTGGAAGTTAATACGCATAGCGGAAGTTGGTTTTATGAAGAAAGTGAACTGAAGTGGTGCCAAAGCATTGCCGGATGGTGTCACTGCGGCGCGCTACGAGGATATTTTATATACGCGGTGTTCGGGCAGAGTGAGGATAGTCTACAACATCCCAGTGGATCTCCTCTACATAATCGAAAAATAAAAAATGTATGCAAACTAGCGCCATCAAGTGATCCAGGAACATCAAAATTTATAATTAATTTCCATTTAGTCCACTTAACTTCACTTAAGAAGGCGCTGTGCAATATCGTTGAATAAATACATCGCGCTGACGAGATCTTAAGAGCATAAATGAAACCACAAGTTATGGCCATATTTGGTGAATCTCGCACACTTGTACATGAAGTTTTATGTGAACTAGTTTTGGGCAGTACATGAACTATATGATTTTAAAATGAGTTTGTAAGAGTAACATGATATTTTGTACTGAACCAGTACAATGTACCACTTCAAATGAGGCGAGGCGTTTTGTACTATTTGTACCGTGGCAGTACATTTGTACTATGCCCAGTACATTTGTAGCGTAGCAGTACGTTTGTTCCGTGCCAGTACATTTGTAGCGTAGTAGTACATTTGTAGTGCGGCAGTACATTTAAAGCGATGGTCGTCATTCCCTCGTTTGTACTGTTTCTCACAAATTGTACCTATATATTACAGAGTCATGTTGTCCCTCTTTGTAATGTGAATATCCGTAGAGGCGTTATTGTACTATTGTAGCTTATGGCTCGTTCCGTCCTTCCTCTTACATTTGAGGCGGAGTAGTACATTGAGTAGTAGCGCGAGAAAATATTTGAAGCATTACTTATTTAGATTTTGTACCATATCAGTACAATTGCATTTTGTACGGGACAAATGTACCGGCTCGTACGTATCTAACGCAACTCTAATGTGAACCATTTTTTACTTTTGGCATAAATTATACTGTTATAAGTAAGTTTTTTAAACTAATTTTATTCTGTCTTTCCCTTTATTCCAATTTAGACAGAGTTATATAACTTATTGTAGTATTATCGATTGTAGCGCCATCTATAGGACAGGGTAAATGATATTTAGATATTTTATTCCAGAGAGGCTAATCTACTTTATATATAGTGTATTATCTATGGTTTACAACCAGTAGTCCACAACGACAGTCTACACGAGCAGTCTACACGGGTAGTTTGAAGCAGTCTTGGACAAAGAACGCATAATATATTGTGGTTGATAATTACTGTCTGATAATTGCAGTATTTTTAGAGGGGCGAATGGGTGCTCGACACCAGACAAGCGTAGAAAGAACTTTTGGAGTTGCCCTGATATTTCTGTGTAATATTTAATATTCTCTCTCTCTTTTCTTTCACCATATCCCAATTATTTGAGGTCGGCATAATATGTCTTTTCCTTCCACACTCCTCTACTCTGACATACATCTTCTGTCACACCACATATCATCATATCATCCTACACACAATCCATCCATCTTTTTTTGGTCTACTTTACATTTTTACCCATCTATCTTGAAGTTTAACATTCTTTTTGTCATGTGACTTTCATCCCTCCTCATTATATGCATACCAATTTAATCTTCTTCCTCTCAATTCTTAAGTCACGGGTGCAACTTTCAAAGATCCCCTTATGTACTCATTTCTCACCTTATCCATTCTTGTAACACCACACATCCATCTCAACATTCTCATCTCAGCTATGTGATATAATGTTGTATTTGTAATAATTCTAGTGTAATAAATTTTGATTATAATATTTCAGATTATGGTTGTGTTATTCTCGTTCATTTGGCCGGCGTGAGCCTACAAACCGAAAAACTACTAGACCGATTTCATAAATTCTTTCACCTTTAGAGTGCAACATTATCCTAGATGAATATAGGCTATATTTATAACTAGACCAAAATAGGAATCCCTACTAAAACTTCAATAATGTAACCCAAAGTGTAAAAAAAACTAGTGTTTGAGTGGGTCCGGGGATGGTTTAGATTCACAATTAGACCCGGTAGGTGGTGCTGGAATCGGGTTCAAGATTTTTATCTTTTCAGGGCAGCGCCGTACCGCTAGTAAATAAACTTACAAGTCCCGCAAATCCCGTATACCGCTCTCCTACCCCTGTCCTCACCTCTGTTCGAGAGAACAGAAAGCCGCTTAGCGTGCCTTATTCTTGAACATGTATTAGTTTTATAGGTACTTGGGTTAAATTATTAATAATCACCGATAAATGTGGATTAAATTCTTACTTTTACCTCGAATTTTTCGTTTTTTATTGCTCGAGTTCAGGAGACAGGCAGACGGACCACCTGATGGAAGGCGGTTACCGTCGCCTATGGACATTTGAAACACTGAAGGTGCTCTACCAATGCGCTGCTGCTCTCTTAAGGGAGTCTGGAACCTGTTCACTAATGCCGGAAAACAATTCAAGGTTGTAGACCAGGGGTGGTAGCCATCCAGACGGACAAATACCCTTCCACCTGGCAGACGACAGACTTTCGATAATTATTGATAATTTTCAATTAATCACATTTACCGCAAGATATATATACTAATGTAACTATGCATTGGCGACGTTATTTTTTAACGCTTTAAATAAGACGTATTCGGCTAGAGCCTAACCTAAGTCTTTAACACAGTATTAATAGTATTAAATAATAAATAAATTAGCTATAACACAAACTTAGAAAGAATAAGTTGTTACATATATAAATAAGGATAGGATGTTAGGAATAGTCGATCTGCGTTTCGGAAAATAAATAATAATTATAATATGTATATAATCTCATATAAATACAAATTGTTTATTTATTATTTTGTTACATGCCGTCAAAGATAAGCGCACAGTTGTCTGTCGTAAGCGCAGTTTATTGTCTTCCCGGATTTAGGAATTCTTTTGTGTTTTGAATTTGCAATTACATTAACACACAAACACGCATACATATATATATAAATATATATATTATATGTGTGTGTGTGTGTGTGTGTGTATAAGTAAGCATCTTCTAGATCCATACTTCCCTCTTTCATGAACCAAGAAAGAGGTTAAATTGTATAAAAAAAGTCTAACACTAATGCAGATGAAGCCCCAGCATAAAAAGAATTACAGATACGTTAAACACTAGACTTAGAATAAAACACTTTGACGGATGCGGATTAAAGCATCTAATTTATTTATTTATTTTATTTATTTATTTATTTATTTATTTATTACATATCCAACAGCTTACAATATTTATAACTTAAACAATAAACTCTGTGTAATATGATTTTTGCCAATTACTGGATACTTTACACTTTACAATGTTTTTGTACAAAAGCAAGACCGCTATAAAGAGTTTATGACAAGCTCTGATATAAATGTAAATGTATTTAATAAAATTATGAAATAATGCCTGCTGAAGTGTCCCCTATATAGTATATATTATATATAAGTAAGTAATAATACGTCGATTGTAACAGCACCCGTCATTGTACGTAGCAGACACGCACTTGGTCGTTTTCATTAAGATCTCTTACTACCATTTCAAATAAAACTCAGACCATCTATATCTGAAATCGGTTAAAAAGAATTAAAATTCCTGCGATATGCTAACGAGTACGCCAAAATAAAATGCTCAAGTGGCAACTCGTATTTCATATGTTATAATTGACAGACAACCAGATATGTACACTTGACATTGGTCTATTCATGACGATGACCGGGGTATATCGCCTCTTTGTTTCAATAAGGTCCTAACTTTAAAATTTTAAATTTAAAATGATACAGCTTTTAACCTTCAAAAAATAATTATATACTCGTAGGTATGTCGATACGAACAACTTTCTTATTGTCTATCTACAGCGTTATCCGCGCAGGAACTGTAACGGAACGTTACAAATATTTCACTTTTTATAAATAATTATTACATTTATTAATTAGTAAACTAATAAATACATTTAGAAATTTGCTCAGAAAACACTATCTGTCCACAAATAGATGTCTGATTAACACAATATAATCATGCTAATACATTTATTATAATAATTTATGTATTATTGTATATATATGATAGATACATAGGTATTTATTTGTATATTTATTTCTTAAATTAGTTTGAGTATTTATGTATGTATTTCCTACACCACCTACATCGCCTGATTCAAATTTCTTTGATTTAGGTTGCCCGGAAGAGATCCTTTGAGCGATAAAGCCGCCTATTGTATTGTCTAGAAAATATTGTAAATATGGTCTGTTTTTGTAATTGTATGTATATTTTGGTGTGCAATAAAGTGTTATCTTTCTCTTTCTCTCTCTAATTCAATTTATTACATTGAAAAATTATTGAGATAAACAATTTTTTTTTATAAAAATCTATTACTATTTATTAATTTACAAACGTATGAAACAAATCCAATTGACAATAGTGAATACATCCATTTTGTTTCTGCCGTGCGCGCCGATAACCAATGAGCGATCGACGGCCATCTTGCGGGTAACTGAGTCGGCTGTGTCGCTCTTCCTGCGCTCGTCTTAATATTTTAATACAAAACTAACTCGTTTTATTTTATTTACTCAGTCTTGCATATCTAAATACAGCAGAAATAACTATTGTAATTTATTTTCCCAATTTGGGAACTACTCTTTTTTATTTATTTTTTATAAGCTTTGTCAGAAAACTAAAGAAGATTTTCTCCTTGCAGGAACGGAAAAAGTATACTAATTCCTGTGGCCGGGCCGCCTGTTGTAAGAGGCAACAGAACAACCCACAGGCAGATAGTAGGGCATTTGCCCGACTGGATGGCTACCACCCCTGGTTTAGAGTATGCAGCCATAACATCTGTTCTGCCGATCCTTTATAATAACTTTGAGTTGTGCTCCGGCATTAGTGGCCAGGTTCCAGTTTCTCCTTCAAGGCACATTGGCAGCACCTTTGCTATTGCTAATTTCCTATAGGCGATGGTAACCATTTTCCATCATAGTTAGGCCGTCAGTTTGCCTGATGCGCTTCAGCAATAAACAAAATAAAAAAGATTTCTGAGAGGACTACCATCCTGACCGGAACGCTGCCTTTTTTGCCTAGAGGAAGTCGCCTAGGGGATTGTGGTATATCAGACTGACTGAGAGCGGAGTCTAGCCTAGATGAACTTTATCATTTTGTTGTTTTAATACTCCTTAGTATTTATTATATGAGTGTGACGAATACGCGTAGCGGAATTTCTTTCCCTTAAGAAAATAGCGCGTAGTCTTCGCCTTAACAATAACACAATACAATGTTGCATATACAAAGTAACACGAAAGAGCAGGATAAAAATGTAAGATTAGACAAATGTTAAAACGTAATAGATATACTCGAGAAGAAACTGGAATAAACTCGTAACTAACAAGGACGGGAGTATTTGTTGGACAAGGATAGAAATATAATTGAATGACGTAATAAGGTTCATTCTAGACCGTCGACCGGATATATAAGCGCGACAATCTGCCCACGGAGGTAGGCTCTAGTCTCTAGTCACCCCACCACTAGTAGGTATGGAGGTATCCGCCTGCAGACTAGCAATGACTGGCCACCAACCTCTAGTCATAGTTTCAGCATACCTCGCGTGCCAGAAAACCCTTATTAAGAAAAACTTAGAAGTCCTATTCAACTTAGGCCCAGCAGTTATAATAGCCGGAGATCTGAATTGCAAACACGAACAGTGGAATTGCAATACCACCAACCCCAATGGCAGAGCCCTAATAAATATATCAGACAATCTTTTGTTTGATATAATAACTCCCATGACCCCCACAAGATATCCCCCAACCGCGACTGGGGGACCCCAAACACTCTCGACCTAGCATTACTGAGGGGCGTAACTCTTCAGTTCCATTCGATCGAAACGATGGACGATATAGACTCGGACCATCGCCCGGTTATCCTCAAATTAGGACCATAGACGGACCAGACATCTGAAACTAGGACCTCTGTGGACTGGTTGAGACTTGGGGACCTCAAGGCAACCAAATCACAAGACCTGGACCGCATCCCGGACCACATCGAATCCCGCCAAGATACGGAGACGGCGATCGAGGCCCTCACCAGCCACTTTCAATCCGCAGTGCGGAACTCGTCCAGACAGGTGCCAGTGGAGGATGACCGCCACTTATGCCTGCCGGACGAGGTGAGGGTACTGCTGAGGGAAAAGAGAGCCGCCTCCAGAGCTCACGACAGATATCCCAATGAAGACAACAGAGTCCGACTCCGCCAACTAGAGCGCGAGGTCAAACTACGTATCCGGGAAGTCAGGGAACAACGTTGGGACCGAACGTTGAGAGATATCGAACCAACTCACCAGGCGTACTGGAAGCTGGCTAGAGCTCTCAAATCAGATACCCTCACTGTCAAACCCGCGCTAGAAAGAGCCGACAACACCGAGGCGTTCGATGACGAGGAGAAAGCCGAATGCATTGCTCAGAGTCTAGAGCTTCAATGCTCCCCCACTACACAAAACGTCGACCAGTCACACTTGACGGAGGTGGACTCCGAGGTCGAACGTAGATCCTCCTTACCAGCGGAAACCACACTCGACCCAGTCACGGTCGAAGAAGTGCAAGATCTGATCAAGACCCTCAAACCGCGAAAGGCCCCAGGGATCGATGACATTAACAATCGCGTCTTAAAACTCCTCCCCGGCCACTTGATTATAAACTTAGTGAGCATCTTCAACGCCGCCATAACAAACTGCTCCTTCCCCGCGATCTGGAAGGAAGCAGATGTCATCGGTATTCACAAACCTGGAAAACCGGCTAATAAACCGTCCAGCTACCGTCCAATCAGCCTACTGAGCACACCCAGCAAGTTTTACGAGAGGGTCATCCTCTCTAGACTTAGAGATTTTGCCATCAGCAAACATCTACTACCCGATGAGCAGTTTGGATTCCGTGCCAGACACTCATGCGTCCAACAGGTACACCGCATCACGGAGCACATACTATCCCACTTTGCCCATCGTCCCCGCCCTATAGGAACAGCCGCACTGTTCCTAGACGTAGCTAAGGCTTTCGACAAGGTCTGGCATAACGGTTTGATTTACAAGCTGTACCAGTTCGGTGTGCCAGACAGACTCGTGCTCATTTTGCGAGACTTACTCCTAGGCCGTAGCTTCCGTTTTCGAGTGGAGGGAACACGCTCGTCTCCTCACCCACTCACAGCCGGTGTACCACAGGGCTCGGCCCTGTCTCCACTACTCTTCACGCTGTACACCACCGACATCCCAAAAACTCCAGATGTAGAGTTGGCCCTTTTCGCGGATGACACCGCACTCTATACATCAGATCACAACTGACAAATGGCTTGCGTCCGGCTACAGGCAGCTGTAACAGAGCTAGGCGAATGGTTTCGCAAATGGAGGATAGAGGTAAACCCGGAGAAAAGCGCAGCAATGTTCTTTTCCCCGGGCACGCTTCGCTCTCCCAAACGCGCTTGCCTTCGCTTAAAAGCCATCTCGCTCTACGACCAAGAGATCCCCTGGGCAAAGTACACCAAATACCTGGGTGTCACCCTAGATCAGAACTTGCGCTTCAACGAGCATATCACTATAGTCCGGAATAGAGCGCGATTTGTGATGGGTCGTCTAGCACCTACGATAGACAAACGAAGTAAAATGTCCCTCAGACACAAGCTTACTCTATACAAAACATGCATTCGCCCGATCATGACATACGCGAGTGTGGTATTCGGCCATGCCAAGCCTGCCCTTTTAAAGAAACTGCAAATCGTTCAGAATAAATTCATGCGCAGAGCCGTCGGTGCTCCCCTCTATATGCGTAACGTCGACATCCATCGCGATCTGGAGCTTCCCTCCATCAAAAACTACATTACGTCGCTCTCGCGTAAGTATTTCAATCTAGCGCCGCACCATCGAAATCCCCTCGTCGTGTCCGCGTTCGATTATAAGCCTCGACGAAAGGCTCTCGTGCGACGACCGCGTAACATCCTCACGGACAAGGTCGACGTTATCACAAAACGGCTGGCCCGGATCAGCCCGCCCGCGGTTAGGTCGGCAGGCTGGCAGGCACCGACAGACAGACACAGACGATGGCGTCGACGCCGCCAATCACGATCTCTCCACGTCCCCGCGAGGGACGCCAGGAGTCATAGCCCCCCCCCATAGGATAGACTAGGCGTGTTGCTGGGAAGTTTCTTTCGCCGTTTCTTCTCTCCCAACCATAACACGTTGCGTAACGGCAGTAAGATAGCATAGGCCACCGCGAACCGCCGATCCCGGTCCGCCGGGATCCTTCCTCTCGGGCTTTATATTACCCGTCGCCCGTTCTCAATTAGTGCATTGTGTCGCCCTATGGTGGGCATCATTAGATTCATCCCCCTCTCATGGCAACAGTCCAGCCGAGGTGAAACTCCCTAAGGAGCCCCCTCGAGCAAGTTGCCCCCCGAGCTCGAGCGCCTTCGCTTCGCAAAGGCACTCGCCCCGAAAACCCCGGTAATGTTGTGAGGTCTTCGGACCAACAACATAAAGTCAAGTCCAATAATAAAATAATATATGGCGGTAGACTCGCACGGGCTAGCAAAGCGAAAGCAACGAAAAGAGAGTAAAGGGATCAAAAGAGCCTTCAGATTGCGCGACAACGACTTGGCGGAGCATCAAGACGTGAGGCTCCAAGGCCATTCAGTGGTGAGACACCGGAATGTCGATTGAACGGATCAGAAAGTGAGTCAATCGAGAAAAGCGTGTGCATAAAAAGGGTATTTTTATTTAATTAATCTTTGATTAAATAAAGGCTGTTCCTCTTTAAATCGGTGTTTCCTTCCAATATTGGTACCCACAACACGTAACATTAGAAATAAATTTATCATAATTTTATAATTGTTTATTTTCTTTCATCCCTAGTTTTTGTTTGTTCACATCTTCAAAGTGATAAATGGCGCCCAACGTGTGGCCATTTGTCACATTGAAGATGTGAACAAAAGCCGCAAATATGTATTTATTTATTACCTCTTTAAAAAAGGGTAGCAAAAGCCGCAAATATGTATTTATTTATTACCTCTTTAAAAAAAAGGGTAGCTCGTCTTTTACGACAGGATTTTGCCCGGCCGCAGTATTTTGTATTCTTTCTCCTTTCGCATAAAAAATTACTCCGTGCAAATCATACAGGATTCAATATAGCGCCATTTTGTTTTACGTTGTTACTCAACGTGCGATCGTAAAGAAACCCTTTGAATAAAATATACGTACGTGTGTTTGTTTGCACCTAGCTTATATGTTACATAGATATGAACAGACGAGATTTTTCTGCGTAAAAAGGATCTTGCGTCAAGCTTTTTTTAATATATACAGGTGATTTTTCAAGTGGGCTCCCATGGCCAAATCCGAATCTATAAGATATAGCGAAAAATACTCAAACGAATATCGGAGTCGATTTTTTCTAAATAAATGTTTAATGAGGTCATAACCATGCCGTCAAATAGTTTGGACTTCGTGGTTATTGGGACAGTATTATGAGTAAATAATATCTACTCAAAACTCTTTATTTACTACAAAAAATATATTTTGCAATGTATAATAATAAATATTTCAGTTATATGCGTAATTCGTTGTGGTAGCGTAATGGCTACGCACGCGACTCAAACCAAAAAGGCGCGGGTTCGATTCTGGCCGGAACGCATGCACCACTTGGTCTGTTTTCTGACCACGTACTAACAGCAGTGAATGAAAACGTTGTGATGAAACTTGCACATCCAGATAACTGATGTGTCAAACCTGCCAAGACGCCTTGGACATGCGTGGCGGGTATACTGTCCGATCCCCTATAATGGGAGGCCCGAGCCCATCAGTGGGACGTTACGGGCTGTTATTATCATGCGTTGTTCAAATTAAAGTAACATTAGTATGACTTCTGTTGGTGCAGATTAGATGGCAAATAATATAGTGCCCAAAATATTGTGTCGCATGCAGCTGCGTAACGCGGGCGAGGGCCGCCCTTTTATTTAGGTATTTAAATTTAATGCATACTGTTATCTATACTAATATTATAAAGAGGTAAAGTTTGTGACGTTGTAGGGGGTAATCTCTAGATCTACCGAACCGATTTCGAAAATTATTTTTGCCTCGGAAAGCCCATATATTGAGGAATGTTATAGGCTATATAACATCACGCTAAGACCAATAGGAGCGGAGTGGTAATGAAAAATTCCGTGCTGTTTTCAATCGCTCCGAATTTGTAGTTGCGATTAAAATATGAAATGGTTCATATATTTATATTATTTATTGTGAAATTTTGCCGCCTCCACTACGCTACGCCAGTGGTCGCAAGCCCACAATGGTACGAGTGCCATTGGTTTGCCATCCCCGATGATCCCTCATGGCCTTTAGGCGTTGATTCAAATAATCAACAAATTTCTGAATTTACCGCGGTTTAGGAGGAGTTGCGGGCGATGTGACAGACAGACGCAGAAAGCGACTTTGTTTTACACTATGTAAAGATATTAACCAATTATTTTGTTTTGTTACAGATACCTACTTCCAACGTTGACAAAATCTAAACAACACTACTAATATTTGTAAAAAATGTGTTCACTCAATTATTGAAAAATAAAAACAAATCACGTCAATCTATTTACTATTGAAAATTATTTCAAAAATGTAAACTATTGATTTGTTACTAAACAACTAACAAATACTTGCTAACAATTTTGAAAAAAAAAAAAACAATATAGTGAATGTAAATATTATAAAACTAATACTCAATACTAGTTATATCGCTACCAGTGACAAAAGTATCAGTCAAAAATATCAGTTCATGAAACCAAAAATGTGTTGATTTGTGTGATACGCGTATAAAACATGGCTACGCCCCCGGAATCGCCCGTGGAGGAGCATGCCTACGAGTTGGAACCGAGCAGAACGCCCAAACCGATCCCAGTGGCCTTGGAAGAACTGTGCAGACAGACAAAGTTCTCGAAGCAGGAGATACGTGTTATGTATAGAGGGTTTAAGACGGTGAGTCGATTTCAGTTTTTAATTTACTCATTGAACTTGCTCAGGTGTAGTACAATAGTCATGTATACTACCGTCGCCACTCCTGATCAGCAATATTCCTGCCACGGGTTGTCTGGAAGAGATCGCTTTTTAGCGATAAGACCGCCCTTTGTACACAATTAGAATAATACTAGTTTGTAAGGTTTCTGTAATGGTGTACATTATTTAGGTATTTCAAAACCCAGTAAGTGCATTTCAAGACATTTTACATAATACCACATAAAAATTACCAAAAACCAAAACTGACTTCAGAAGTAACTAAAAATCATAACAATATTTTCTATTGAAGTCAGTTATGTGAGATGGCCGTCAGAGGAAGTTTTAAAAACTAAATATAATAGTTAAACGTTACTTAAATCAATTATTACAAGTTTCCCTTTCGTAGAGTGTAGGCACTCGGCTCTTTTCAACAAGGGTTGCTTTCAATTTCCCGGGGATCCAGTCATCAGATCCTGACTCGGTGATAGTGGGACCATCTCAGGAGTGTACAATTTCGAGTAAAAAAAAAGGATAATCGGTCCACAATTGATGCAGAAATCCTGTAACAAATACATAAAAAAACATACAGTCGAACTGAAAACCTCCTCCTTTTCGGAGGCGGTTAAAAATAACATCAATTTCAACGGTATGCCATTTAAAACCCAAAAAGTCAAATAAAATACTGCACTTAAAACTGTTAAAACGTAGTTTTGTTATGTGTAGTACTCGCGAAACTTATGAAAATACAATTTATTAAGCTTATTGGGAGGGATTAAAAAAACCTCAGAATGCATTTGTTAGGTTTTGAAATTGTACAGCTGAAACATGGACATGACTATTTCATTTTGGCCAGAATGACTGCAGCACCAAAAAAACGAATTGTTTTTTCACAATTTACAATAAAAAAACAATAAAATTCAAATGACATAGGCAACGCGTCAGATGTGAAAGAACGAAATCGCCTACCATCAGGTTGTATACTCATTTACCTTTATATCATAAAAACTCGCGCAAAATGTCACAATACACGTATGCAAATGACGTTGTACAAAGTAGTTTCACAACAGTGTAGCTTACAAAAAAGCATTCACCGGATGGTGGATGGTTTAAGTGATGAAAGATTTAATTTTCAACACAACACAAAACCTTAAATATGAAACTACACTATAATATAAAATAATAATAATAAAAAGTATTATAAAAATATTTACAGATAAAAAATGAAGTCCAGATCACTGCGGTGGGTAGCGTTCCCAAAATGCTGGCCGCATTTCCCCGTTGTAAGGCAACGCTGATTCGTTGCCCTAAGTATAGGCAAGCCCTTTGGTCACGCAAGACTTCTTTCAATCGCCTTGATGTCGATAAAGTTGATAAGCCTCGCGTCCTGATGGACCCAAAGTCTCCACCCAATAACCATCCAAACCCATCTCAATATACGATGCAATACAATACAATACGCTATACTGTACACCATATAATTAAGGAAATACACACATACTTTTGACATAGTAGAGCTATGCTGGTATAATTATCTTGATTACAGCTCTTAGGGGCTGTAACAGCACGTGAACACAGAATATAGGCGTGAAATCGTGTTTCGTGCGATGAGTGATAGTTCCAATGGCCCACTTCCCCTTCCCTAGAGGGAAGGGAAAGTGGGTCATTAGAACTCATGAAATATGAGGATGGGTAGTAACCCATCCTCATATTTAAATGAGGATTTAAGGATGGGTAGTAACCCATCCTCATATTTCACTCCTTATTCCGTCCCCTCTGTCCTTTCCTAAACGCTGGCAACGCGTTCGCACCTGCTGTTGCAAACATCTACAGTCGACGATAACCACTTTTCAGTACGTGAGCTGTCTGCCTATTTGCCAGCTTCACAATAAAAAAATAAAATCGGCGGTCTTATCGTCCAAGGTGTCTATTTTATTATTAGATTAGATTAGATAACACTTTATTGTTCAACAAAATAAACAATTACAAAAACAAAATGCATAATTACAATACCTTTTGGCAAAACAAAAGGCGGCCTTATCGCTAAAAGCGATCTCTTCCAAGCAACCTAACTTAAAATAAATTAAACTAATCTAGCGATGACGGTAGAACAGAAACAAAATAAGGACCTTATAATTTAAATATGCATATTTACACTAATTTATATTTATAAATTAAATGCATACATAAATTGTCCCTATCTAAACCACATAATGATGATGACTACTGAGGGCAATGAGAACAAAATGTGCCTTTGGGGGTGACCTGCTAGTAGTACTAGGGGTCTGGGAATATGGGGACTATGCCGTCTGCCCGCCGCAATGTTATGGTGTTAGTGTATTATTATAAAGTGTTATATATGTTTTTAATTTAAATCCAAACGTAATTAAAAATAAATATGGGTTACAACAACGATATCTAGTTGAAGTAAGTGTCACTTTTAAAAGTTTTTATATATTACTGACCATTGAAATATACAATTAATATGTTCATCAGCTTAAAGAACTACAAATAACAAATAAGTCCCATTTCACAGTTTGTTGGGAACGTTCCCAGAACGCTGGCCGCGTTACCACGTTGAAAGGCAACAGTTATGCGCTCAAAATACAGGCCAGACTTTTGGTCGCGTGAGTCTTTTAGCAATCATGTAGATAGGTTTTATAAAGACGGTGAGCTTCTAGACGCTGTGGCCCCAGAGTTTTGACACCAGGGGCCCAATTTTGCTATTTCAATATATTGGCGTTGCAAAGATATTCAAAGTACGATTCGACTGCGATAGTGTAAAAATTCATGTTCTACTAAATCAACAATATCTTCTCGATATCGTCGGAGAAAAATAATAGTAGAAAACAATAGGTATTATTACCATTAGCAGAAATGGCGTTAGGCGTCATTCATTAATTACGTAAGGGTTCCGAGGGGTAGGGGAGTAGGGATGTAACCCGAGAGAGGGTAAAACCCATTCGTACAAGTCAAAATTTAATATTAGAAATCTAGTTCTATTTCGGATGCCGAATGGATTTCTTCATTTTATAATGTGCACTTCGATTTACAACTTCTTTTATTTATTTTTAAAATAAAATTCTTTGATTTACGTGTGAGTTTGAGTGTAGCTGATCCTTTTCTAACAACGTTATTATTCGGAAAAAGGAAATTGAATCTTATGTAAGAAAAGGAAGGGGGGAGTTCGAGAAACCTTATGTATCTTGACATGGGGTAGGAGGGTCAAACATCGACAAAATCACCTTAAATAATGAATGAACGGCTTCTTAGCCGAAATGTATAATAAAAAGCTACCAACATTTTAAACATTTATTTAGCGAGTTTTCACTAATGAATATTTATAGCTAGAGTGGCGTACCCTGCCTTTGGAATTGACAAGAATACCAAAATCAAGCAAACTTACGATTGACATGATAGTGTCTACTGTCTAGCAATTTTGATGAGATATTAATAGCAGAATTGAGCCCTGTGTTGACTTTGACTATTTTGAAGCACATTTAAACAACTATTTTAAAACAAAATCGCTTCAATTTTTGACATGAGCCAAGTACTGAACTTTTAACTGTCGACTGGCGTCATATCCGGGCGACGGAAGTTGCTATTCAGAGTGTTCGGATGTCACTAGCGTCGCTTTTAGGGTACCCTTTGTGAAAATATGAATCACTCAGTATAGCCAAAAATATAGAATGTACATACTTACGTATGAGAATGCTAGTACACAAGTCCGCTCTGCAGTGTAAACTACGAGCAAGTTCTCTGTGATGGTAGGTGTGCACCAGGGATCCAACTTCAGCCCTTACCTATTCCTGCTGGTCATGAACGTGCTGACCGCAGGGGTACAGAATGACGCTGTACTGGTGTCATGCTCTTCACAGATGTTATTGTTCTGATGGATGAAACTGGACACGTGACGGCAAGCGCTGGAGGATGTTGAGTTGAAAATTAGAACAACCAAATCCTTTCGGCGACTCCGGCAGAACCTCTAGTGCTGTGCTTCTTAAACTGCAATTAGCGACACTACCGTGCAACCCCAACTTTAGAAACTTCACTTCACTACTGCAAATCAATTGTGATATAGAGAAGGATGTAAGGAGAAGAAAAAATTGAGTATGGCTAAAGTGGAGATAGGTTAACCGGTGTGACATGCGAGAAAATAACGCCACTGAAACTAAAAGGTCACGTATGTATATAAATCTGGTCATACGACCGGTCATATTATACGGGTCTGAATGTTGGGCCAGTAAAGTAATGGATTAGAAACATCTCCACTCATCTGAGATGAGAATCTTGAGATGGATGCGTGTTGTTACAAGAATGGATAAGGTGAGAAAGAAGTGAGTACATACCTCTTTTAAATAATAATAAAATCTTTATAGTATAGCCATTACAACACAATTGTATTACAAGTAAAAGGTACAAAAAAATACAGAATTTTCAAAGAAACGCAAGTTGTGAAATCAGGTGGTTGCCAAGACCCCGCACTAGAATCAAATCAAACCTGTGTTACAGTTAGCATTGGCAGCCATCTGACTGCAAAAATTACTTGTAGTTAAAGGCTAATTTGTTACATAAAGAGAAAACTTTGAAAGTGAACCGGTGAATGAAAAATTTAAAAGAACAAGACTAAGGTGTTATGGGCATGTAATGAAGAGGGATGACAGTCACGTGACAAAAACAATGTTAAACTGGAAGATCGGTGGGTACAAATGTAAAGGTAGAGCAAAAGAGATGGATGGTGTCACAGAGAAGGTATATACAGAATAGAGGAGTATGGAAGGAAAAGACATATTATTGTACCGACCCCGTGAAATAAGAGCGAGAGCAAAAATATAGAATATATTTAAATCCTCCAAATAGTGTCAATAAATGTACGTTTGAATACTGTTGTAGTTTGATATCAGAATAGTACTGGCTTTGTAAATCTATAATATAGAAAAGAAAAGAAATCGCGCTCGACTTGTAGCGAAAGGGTTCATGTAAAAACCAGGTATGGTTATTTTACAGACGTTCCAGATAATGTAAATAGTGACATTTTTAAATCCAAATGGACGATAAGAAAGAAGTATAAGAGTGACAATGAATTATTGGTGATATAGTATTCAATATGTTGTCAGAGCCTCCCAGCGTTGTCCTCAGAGCGTTGTAGTTTGGTATCAAAATCATCAAAACAGTAAGACAAATATACTTGAAAACAATAATCATAAAACAACATTCTTGCCCTAATAAAAATAATGAACATACACGTAAAACATGAAAACATGAAGTCTACAAAAATCCACAATGTAAAACAGAATTCGCTCATAATTTTACCTATTTTTTGGCTCCATTGTTGTGTAATCGTTTGAGTAAGACTGTAAATTTAAAAGATAAATCGAGATATCAATGTAAAAAAGCAGTGGATATATGTTTGCAAAAATTAGATTATGAAGGTACAGAAAATTTACTTAAAATTATCAAATAAGAATTTGTACATATATATAATAAACATAATATACTTATAAAAACAAAAAAATATCTATTTATTCTTATGATGTAAATGTTATTTTATGGCTAATCTTTAATATTTCTCTATACCAAATTTGTATTTAATTATATTATATATTATAATATATAGTTATTATGTATCTATCAATACTACAGAAAATAGATGTATATGTGTAATATAAATAAAATATATGTGTATATTTATTTTTACTTAATAAATAATGTTGCTGTCTCTGTATTCTTTACATATACTGTCTAATTAGTATACGAACTCTTTTTTTGTGTGCTTACAAATTATTTCCAAGGTAGTTCGAAACAAATATCTATTTTTTTGGTATTTTTAACTTCGGGACGTGAACTTACTCTGTCGTAATACAGTTTAAAACTAGTACGGGGAGTAATGATTGTCGCATAATGTTAAATTAAGCACTATTGTATATTGTACTTGTTTAACTTATAACTGGAGACCAATAAATTCTTTATTCTTTATTCTTTAAAACAGTACTGGCTATGTAAATATATAATATAGAAAAGTACATGATGTCACATTTAAAAATTGACAAAATAAATTGATACTCCAATCCTAGCTTCCACTAAAACAAGTTGTTTTATTTTACTTTAAATACAATTATGCTGGATACCCAAACAAATTATTACAGGGAAGAAATAAGATGGTAACACAATAGCTGAAATTGAGCCGCTGTGCCATAGATTACTGAATTAGGTGCATAAATGTCTTTGCACAGAGCTTAGACGAACAAAATAGGTAGACCCGAGCCTTAAGCTCTCAAAGTGAGTTAGTCCCCTGGACTGTATCAATGTCGAGCCGTTCGCGTTGTCGATGGTCCCATACTCACAGGCGGCTTAGATACGCTTGGCCTTCGGAGAGACTCCGCGTCTCTCTGCGTATTCAACCGGCTGTATAGCGGTGAGTTTTTCGAGGAACTGTTCAGAATGGTGCCTTCGTCTTGGTTCTACCACCGCACCGCTCGCCTTCGGTTGGGAGTTCATCGCCACTTCCTCGAGCCGCTTCGCTCATGTGCGCAACGGTTCTGTAGAACGTTTCTCTCGCGTACCGTGGGGATTTGGAATGAGCTCCCAGCCGAGGTTTTCCCACAGCGCTACGATATGGAGATTTTTAAAAAGGGTGTCATAAAATTTCTTCGAAGCCGGCAGTGCGTTGGTGACATCTCTGGTGTCGCAAACGTCCATAGGCGACGGTAACCGCTTACCATCAGGAAGGCCGTCAGCCTATCTATTGTACTCCAGCTAAAAAAAATAGTGCGTAGTAGCATAACGTAACATTTGCACATTTTAGAAAATAAAACAGCACAAGGCAACGTCACTATTCAGTTCCCGCCAAACACCTCCGAAAAAAGAATGAACTGTGACTGCCAAGTAGTGATGTAGAATAAGAGTTTTCCGGAGTTATGCCTTTACGGACCGCTTGTCAGTCTTATTCTTGTACTATGATATTTGTATAAAATATAGCTACAAGTGTATCTCCAATAGTTTCAGTTACAAGCGGCTTATTAACAATTTTCAACAAATCTATACGACATGCTAAAATAACTCGTGTTCTAATTTCAAAACGAATATCATGTCTAATGAATTAGAGCGAGACAACGCTATGCTATTTTCGTATGTGCAAAAGAGACAGGTGCACTTCTCGGGGTTCGTTAGCGAGTGCAAAAGGTCAGTAGGCAACATGTCGACGACCGTTCCCGCCAGAAATAGCAAAGAGCGCTCTCATGTCAACAATGACAGACACAGATAACACTAGAGAATGTAAAGAGTACAGAGTATGACAGCACCAATTAAAATAAGTGGTCGCGTGCGCGTCGGATTTGGGAAACGAAGGAAGTTTTTTTAAATCGTGAAACCGGGCAAACAGGCAGTTTACCGATTCTTATAATTTACTATTCATTCACTTATAGTCGTGATAGCGTAATGACTAGCGTACGCGTCCCAAACTCAAAAGGGCGCGGGTTCGAATCCTGGCCAGAACGCATGCACCACTTAGGGAGTTTTCTCGCCTAATGTGCATATTGTTACAATTACCACGTGCTAACAATGGCGAGGGAAAGCATCGTGATTGTATTTTGAATTTTTTCGATAATATTTCAAATTTCGAGTTTAAATAAAACACGAAATTTAAACTATTAACGAAAAAATTAAATTTAGCTATTAAATTAAGCTTAAATATTGTTACGAGTTACGGGACTCGAATTAAAGTACTGTTTGGAATTACTATAGGATTTATTAGAACTATACAAACGTATAACATAGGTACAAATATAACTGGACACAACCAGTACAAACTGCACGATTTAATAGCGCGCGCAAAGTCCGTCACTATATCGCTCATCGAATGTACACACGTCTTGCCCGTATCGTATTCGTCGCTTGACTGCCCACCCACTTGATCACTTGCACTTCTTCCACCGTGACTGGGTCGAGTGTGGTTTCCGCTGGTAAGGAGGATCTACGTTCGACCTCGGAGTCCACCTCCGTCAGGTGTGACTGGTCGACGTTTTGTGTAGTGGGGGAGCATTGAAGCTCTAGACTCTGAGCAAGGCATTCGGCTTTCTCCTCATCATCGAACGCCTCGGTGTTGTCGGCTCTTT
This sequence comes from Dendrolimus houi, assembly GCA_039645545.1. NCBI lineage: Eukaryota > Metazoa > Arthropoda > Insecta > Lepidoptera > Lasiocampidae > Dendrolimus > Dendrolimus houi. The sequence goes on from CM077145.1 coordinate 3,306,688, forward strand.
CTAGCGCGGGTATGACAGTGAGGGTTTCTGATTTGAGAGCTCTAGCCAGCTTCCAGTACGCCTGGTGAGTTGGTTCGATATCTCTCAACGTTCTGTCCCAACGTTGTTCCCTGACTTCCCGGATACGTAGTTTGACCTCGCGCTCTAGTTGGCGGAGTCGGACTCTGTTGTCTTCGGTGGGATATCTGTCGTGAGCTCTGGAGGCGGCTCTCTTTTCCCTCAGCAGTACCCTCACTTCGTCCGGCAGGCATAAGTGGCGGTCCTCCTCCACTGGCACCTGTCTGGACGAGTTCCGCACTGCGGATTGAAGGTGGCTGGTGAGGGCCTCGATCGCCGTCTCCGTGTCTTGGTGGGATTCGATGTGGTCCGGGATGCGGTCCAGGTCTTGTGATTCGGTTGCCTTGAGGAGGTCCCCAAGTCTCAACCAGTCCACAGAGGTCCTAGTTTCAGATGTCTGGTCCGTCTGTTGTCCTAATTTGAGGATAACCGGGCGATGGTCCGAGTCTATATCGTCCATCGTTTCTATCGAATGGAACTGAAGAGTTACGCCCCTCAGTAATGCTAGGTCGAGAGTGTTTGGGGTCCCCCAGGCTCGGTTGGGGGGATATCGTGTGGGGGTCATGGGAGTTATTATATCAAACAAAAGATTGTCTGATATATTTATTAGGGCTCTGCCATTGGGGTTAGTGGTATTGCAATTCCACTGTTCGTGTTTACAATTCAGATCTCCGGCTATTATAACAGCTGGGCCTAAGTTGAATAGGGCTTCTAGGTCTTTCTTAATAAGGGTTTCTGGCACGCGAGGTATGCTGAGACTATGACTAGAGGTTGGTGGCCAGTCATTGCTAGTCTGCAGGCGGATACCTCCATACCTACTAGTGGTGGGGTGACTAGAGGCATGCAGTGTAGAGATCTTCTGAAATAGATCAGGGTGCCGCCACCACGGCCTATCCTGTCATGTCTAGTGACCCGATAGTTAGGGATCTTTGGATCTCTTTCACTCGGTTTCAGGAAGGTCTCCTGCACTAGTAGTATATCTACTTGATTGGTAACCAGGAAGTCATGGACCAAGTCGCGCTGGTTTCGAAGGCTGTTGGCGTTATAAGTCGCCAGAGTCAATGAGCGTGGTTTATTTCTACCTACATGCGCCATTTGTTACCGGTAACAATAATCTGACTAGGTTGTTTAGTTATAACGACCTAAGTACCTGGAGGAGGTACGCGTGATCCATTTCGATCACGAGTTGATCCCGGAGGGAGGGTTGATCAGACTCTGCAACTTGTCTCAGTTTTCGAGCCAAGAGTTGGACCTCTGCTAGGTCGAAAGGCAAGTTCTTGGCGAATTTAGTCGCCAAGGCTAAGTCCTCCGCTAAAGAGTGGTGGGGTGACGGCCCAGAAGGTGCTTTTAAAATGGGGGCGGGGGCATGGGTTGCTGGGGGTAGGCCGGCCAAAATTGGGGCGCGCGTCTTTAGTGGAGGGAACGCCTCCGTCGTGGGAAGACCCGTCCAGTGATTTACCACTGAGGGGGGGCCGCCACGAATGCGGGTTTGTTCGGCACTTTCTAGTGCCTTTTGGGCGTTGCCCTTCCGAACTTACGTTTGGGTCGGGGGCGGCAGGACAGCCTCTGTAGTTAGCGGGGTGACCCGCTTGGCCGCAGAGAATGCAGCTCGGTGGCTCCGGGAGTCCCGGGTGCGTGTGCACCTCCGAGGTCTCAGTGGTCGCCCAGGCACTTGACGCACCTGGGACGGGATTGACAATGTAGGGCAGAGTACCCATAAAGTTGGCAACGATGACACTGCCGCAGTGTATGTTTTTCGTGTGGGCGTTCCACACGAAGGCCAGAGAGGCCACAGACCTTCTCAAGTTCGAAGATCTTTTTCCTCTGGGGAGAGGTCGAGGACAACCAATACTAGGTTTAGAGGAGACTTTGTTGCGTCGCCTCTGTGCATACGGTGCACTTCGTGCACCGGTACAGCTTGGGACTTAAGGTCCTCGAGAATGTAGGAACACTCGATTTCCTGTGGGAGTCCGCGGATTACAGCTCGAAGGCGTTTTCTTCCGGCAGGGCATAAGTGTAGTAACCGATTTTACGGTCACATAACAAGGATGTTAGGAGCGGTGGTCACTTGAAGACGTGACCATAACTTTGATGCCGTGTTGGGTATCACGGGCTTCTTTTATAGAGATTGCCTTACCTGGCAGCTCCTTAGCGAGTTGAAGCCAATGGGCTTTCTCGCGGATGATCAGGGGTGGCGGCGGGCGCTGTGAAGGTGGCCCAGGGCGGCTGGAAGGTGCCGCTGTTGGTTTTGTGGCCGCAGTGGGAGCGGGGTGGGGGGGGGCCTCCCTCTGGGTCTTCCGTTTTTTGGTACGATTGACGGTTATGAAACCGTCATCGTCCTCGCGGTTTAAGGGGATGTTCGCGGGAGGCGCGACATCCATGGGGGTGATTTTATCAGCCGGTGGAAGAGGGGCATCCCTGAGGTATTAAGGACCGTCAGGAGATAATTCGATTTCTCGACGAGAATCGATTACGCGGTGTATGGGCGATCGCGAACGCGATGTCGTCGAGCTCGCGGAACTCGATCGCGGTTGTCCCGACGCGGAACCGCGAGAAAACGAGGCGCGTGATTTTGGTGCCACACGGTGGGCATCGTTGAGCGGGGGTGCGGGCGGCGGGCGCTCCGGTAACACGGCGGGTACGGATGCGGGGGCGCGGGCGCTAAGGCAGAGCGCAGGTGGTCAGCGATAAGCGCGGTGGCGGGGGTCGCGGGGGGTGCGGTGGTCGCGGCAGATGCGGGTGCGGGGGCCCCTTGCACGTGTAACTTGCAGGACACGGGTTTCTCGGAATTAATTTCCGAGATAACGGACGCCATTGATTGGGACTCCGGAGTCCTCAAAAATTGGTCGAGCGCTTGAGGGAATTGCTGTCGTAAAAACGACAGCAAACATTCGGGCATTATTTTATAATGCACCGATGCTATATGTCTACCTGGCAAACGTCGGCGCAATTCCCAGAAAACATAATCTGCACACTTGCTTAATTATTCTTGCGAACGGCCATAAGCTAGTACCATACACAATAGACTGTTTTTCTAAGTAAACAAAAGAAATCCAAATGCGGGAAGGTAATAACCCGGGTTTATGGCAGGCAGATGTGCATTTACTTTGTCGGTGTACTTCGTGGAATTTTGGCTAAGTCGTAACAATATAATTAGTTTTCGAAATGTGATTTCAGGAAATTTAGGACCCCTCTCACCCCTTGTCACAAAGATAGATAACACTTTATTATACGTGAATACATCAAATGAACTTAAAGACTAAAATTATATCTAGTTATGTATAAAGGGCGGTCTTATCGCCAAATAGCGATCTGTTCCAGACAATCCCAGGAATGAATTGAGATGATAATAGCGATGGTTTTATACGTAACATATAGTACGAACTACTTAGTTTTTAATATAAATACATAAATGATATATATTAAATAGCTATATACTTAATATACATAACATACAAATACATATCTACAAAATATATAAATGTTTATAGATGAATTTAAATATCATATTTCAAGGACAGGTAGTATTTTTTGTTCAGTTTTAAATATCGGTGGCGATTTTGCTAGTCTAGCAACAGGCAGCGCATTCCGAAGCTATATAGCCTTAACGGTAAAAGAATTGTTGTAGAAAGGTGATTTATGCGCAGGAGTATTCAATTTAAGGTTAAAGGGCGTAAATTATGAGAGCACTAAAGAAATTCAAAACGTTGTTTAAGGTAATCAGGAGTACTTGGTATAAATAAAATACTATAGAGAAAATAAAGAATGAGTATTCCTGCGAAATCGAATTGGCAACCACTTGAGTTTTTTTCGGAATTCAGAGACATGGTCATACCTGTGTAGGCCAAATATGAACTTTATGCAAAAATTTTGAATGCGCTCAAGTTTATTAAGTTGTTCTTGGGTTAAATTTAGATAGTTGGCGTCAGCATAATCAAGTATGGGAAGTAATAAGGACTTTGCTAGCTTCTTTATATCATTGAAACAACTTTAAAGTCACTAAAATCGATTAAACAAACATCATATGAAGTAAATAGTTTAATGTAAAATAATTCACTCTTGTGACACGCAAAATCGCGTGTCATTCGTAACTACATTACAGGGCTGCCACTATAACACTTTAGCTAGAATTAACTCACCTCCCATTTTTACTAAAGAACTCTTAATACCAAAATCTAACACGTTATCTATGGAACACAAATATATAATAGCCTCATGGACCCTTACTGTTGCGGACAGAGAGCACCCCCCTGACCCGCCCGCCGGAGCACATCTACTCTCCGCGCCCCGCATACCGCCGACGCCCGTAGCTAGCACAATTAGCAACTAGGCGTCAGACGGGATGCGGGATAGGGACAGCCTTGGCGGCAAAATCACTCACATCTTCACAACGTGCACTTCTGTACTTCTCTCATCACAACTCAACAATCTCTCTTGCTTTAACGACGACTCTCTTGCAAAATTTGTACTTATTTTATTCGTGTAAAAAGTTAAATAATAATAATAATCATACAGTCCATTACTCCGAGTTTTAATTTTCCAACGAGAAGCAACTGCCACTAATACTTACCTTACCTACCTTAGCCACAGAAGACGGTGACCTAGGCTCAGTAGTCTACTTATAGTGTTGAGGGACTATGTTACTATATGCAGGGGGCGGCAAAATTTCACAATAAATAATATAAATATTTGAACCATTATAGCGTGGCAAGCACCTACGTGCGCGGGGCCTCGTATTTCCTCTGTCCCTTCAGACCGTGCGGGAAGTACTGGACAGTACAGTATCCGTGTTCCCACTGCGACGCCCTTCTCCTCCCCCCGGCGCTCGGTTCGCCTAAGGCGGCCTCCCGCCAAGTTAGTTAGTTGATTATAAGACCTTGTAAGGACTGCTCATGTAGAGCACACATGTGTTCCATTATAACCATTTTGTAGTTTCAAGTCAGTGAAAGCGTACCTAGATCACTGTAACGTCACTTATTAATTATAACGGGTAATACAGTACCAAACAAGTCTTTAATTATCATAAGTGCCCGCTATACCATTTCATATTTTTATGGCAATTACAAATTCAGACCGATTGAAAAGAGCACGGAGTTTTTCATTACTTACTCGCCCGGCTCAACACGGGCAGATTTTTCATTACCACTCCACTCCTATTGGTCTTAGCATGATGTTATATAGCCTATAACATTCCTCAATATGTGGGCTTTCCAACACAAAAAGAATTTTTGAAATCGGTTCAGTAGATCCAGAGATTATCCCCCTACAACGTCACAAACTTTACCTCTTTATAATATTAGTATAGAAGTATAGATATATAATGCATTAAATTGAAATACCTAAATAAAAGGGCGGCCGTCACCCGCGCTACACCACTGACTGTATGTTAGACTGAGACAAAAAATTCGACTATATTAATATTTAATAATAATATTTTTATTATTAAAATTAAGAGGTCTACCATCGCAAATTTAGATTTATTTACTGAATGGGTCTTTGGCTGAGAACTTCCAAAACATTGACTTAAATGAATTGACTGCAAGACATTTTTTGAAGAAAATTGAATGTTCTGCAAATAAGGTCAAATTAAAATTTCCAGTCATATGAACCGTTTCCTTAAAATCATGCCTTAAACATTGGTGTAGCTTTACAATTTGATCTTTCAATTTTGGATTTTTGTAATTCATGTTTAAGTCAATACCTGGAAAAAAGTTATTCAAGGTTAAAGTTGAAACGATTTCCTTTAGGAAATGGCAAGTAACTTTTGAAGGAGTCTTTTTTTGTAGACCATTTGATTTCCCATAAGAATGTTTATCAATTTTTGTCCTGGTATTAACTTTAGCATGAATTACAAAATTCCAAAATTGAAAGATCAAATTGTAAAACTATATAAATGCTTAAGACATGATTATAAGTAAACGTTTCATCTGACGGGAGAATTTAATTAGACCTTTTTTGTACAGTATTCAATTTCCTTCAAAAAATATCTTAGAGTCAACTTGTTTAAGTGCAAGTGGAAGTTTAATGCTGGAACATATAAAAAGTATTCATGGATTTAGACTCAAACTAAAAAAGTTCTTATATGACCATCAAGTGCGCCAGGCTGTTATTCATGATCTAGTGCCATATGATGGTGCCCATGTGGAGGCTATGCCTGATATATCCTGACTGTGTTACTTATGTCGTGTGTGAAATGCTGTATTTTTTATTTAAGTTGTTCTATATCGCTCTTTTCAAATTTTATGTATAATAGGTCCCAATCTCAATTTATGTAAGTAATATGTATTTATTAATCTTTTAATATTTAGTTAACGTTATTATGGATTTTTGTTCAATATTTTTTTATTGTTGTTGGTTAACTTCATATCTTTATCTTGTTTGCCTGTGTTCGTGTATGTCACTAATGGCCCTAGCGGAAGATCAGCGCTGGTTATATTAACCGGTAGTTTTGCTGAGCTAAGTCCAATTTAGGACTACATTTACTTATTGTTGTTATTTTATTTTAATAGTTTAAGTGAGTTTTACTGTAGTTCTAAATCAATCTTTGTCTTTCTTTCTTTCTTTAAGTTAATGGTTTGGGAGTTCTGAGACAAAAACCCGCCCAGTAAATGGATTCTAAATTTGCGATGATAGACCTCTTAGTATTAATATTAAGCATTCAAATTCTCACAATCTTTTATCGGCACCCCAAATAATATTTTCGATATATTACAAAAAAAAGTAGTCGATTTTTTTGGCTATATATGGTGTAGAAATTACTAATGCTGTTTCACTTTAAAACGAAACTGTAATCATCTTATAACATCTAATAACATTTCTTTCTTTATTCTTTATTGTACACAAAACGTTACATACAAAATTCTAGAATAGTGGTGATCTACAATGGCGAGCTTAGCCCTAAGAGTTTTCTTCCAGGAAACTATGAGTCTAGCGCGAAGGGGAGAAGCAAAAGGCAGGGTTGTGTACACTAAAGATAGTTAACGATATAATATTTAATATAAACAGATTAACAAAAATAAATTATATACAAGATACTCTTAAGATAGATACATACATACATAATGTAAAATATAGATATATAAGAATACTTTAAGATAGATAGTGCTCCTTGACTTTTTTTTTTAAACTGCTCGCGGATGAGCTATCTCGGATCGTATGTGGCAGGGCGTTCCATAATCTAACTGTGTGGACGGAGAAAGAACCACTATAACCTCCTAGCGCCCACGGTCCTTAAAAAAGTACCTTAATGAAATAGCGAATAAAGCCAGCACCAAATCCAATTTCGTCAAATGAACCCCCAGGGTACTGTTCTAAGTACCCCAACTTTAACCATTGCTACTAATTTCAAATTACCACCTTTTTATAAAGAGATGTCTCCGAACGTATGCTCGAGGTTTTTATTTGTGTATGACCAAGCAACAGTGCCAACAAAAACAAAAGAAATTTGTCTTTCTTGACTTAACATCGAACAAGATCGTCGAGTGTGAAAATAAATCTTAATTTATTCATGAAATCTTTGCGATTTGTGTTGATATGCTTATCAAAAATTTTAGTTTATATACTATGTTGCTGTTTACATCAAAACTTTATATGGATCTGAGATATAGTGTAAATTATCATAGTTCTAAATTTAAGACCTTTGAATAGATCTTTGGGTTAATAAGGACCAGCATGATTGTTTCGAATGTTTTAAAAAAATGTTTCTATTAATTTTAAAGGATTTTTTGTTTATTAAGATTATTAAATTGGTTTTTAAGTTTAATTTCCTTTATGATTTTTTTGAAGGTAGTTGGAAAAAATTGGCGTTGTAAATGTTTGTTTTATTAAGTCTAGTGCTTTTGACCCAAAGGTCTACCAAAAAGTAACCGGTTTAATTTTTTTTTCCTTCTCCTAGTTCACCTGATACTAGAAAAAATCATACTTTTGAGATTACTGTAAGGTACAATTTTTAAAGTTCAAAGTCTTGGGTTTTCGCCACTGAAACCTTTTTTAAGTACTTTTAGTTCTTAACCTGCGCGTTAGGAGGATAACATGCCGATGAGTGTGTGGGAGCTTTGAGAAGGAGTTTAGAAGTTCTGCAATGTTTGTCAGAAGGAACAAGAAATTCAAAACGTTGACGAAGATAGGAAGGAGAAACTTCTTACTATTTATTTCTGTAATTATCCCATCGTCCTTCGTCCACCACCAGCTCTTAACCCACGCTCACCTTCGATCGTCCCTTGTTTTTTTTCCATCACCGCCTATTGTTTATCTTTTCGAATATTCTCTTTCATTCATCATCTATCTTTCTCGCTCACACATCGTACACAGTGTTCGGAAATACTCAACTACTCTATGCAAAACAACTCGTATATATATATACAATCTATAATGTTTTAATTCTAAATATGCCGTGTCTGTACACTGAAGATATTTAAAAAAAAAATTGTATACATTTTAAAATATGATTTCTTGTCTTTATTTTGATCTTCCGGTGGAATCCAGCGCTTTTCCCACCGCATACAGCACTCAATACTTACACACACCGGTGGCAGCCCTACTACGTTGCTTGCAACGCGGCATGCCATTGGTGGTAGTGTATATGCTAATTACCACGGTATAATTAAAAGAAATTCATAGCTTTGAGCAAAATAAACAAATGGCGACAAAACAACCCCCAACCAGGTGGCAGGGTATTTGCCCGTCTGTACACCATAACAGTGCCCAGGTTCCAGTCTCCCTTTACAGAGCGGCAGCACATTGATAGCACTTTTGTTGTTGCAAATGTCTATAGGCAATGGTAACCGCTTTCCATCAGACGGGCCGTCAGCCTGAACTCGTGGAATAAAAACAAGTGGCCGTGTGCGAGTCGTTCCTGCATACTGATTTGACTTGAGACTGGGTTTCATATCTCAATAAATTATTTGTATACATTACTATTGATAGAAAATGTACACTATTTCCATGGAGCTAATATCTAATATGTAGTTTCATTAGGTCTAAACTACTTACAAGGTTCATACTTTTCAGACACGTGTCAAACCCATGACAACACCTGTCACTTGAGACGATAGTTTCGTGGGACAGAGTATAATGCTTATTATACGCCGAAAAATTTCTAGACGAACGCTCCAAATGGGAATAATACGATCGCTACCAAGCTCTGTCAGTAATCATTTATAAAAATTACTTTGTGCTGGGAAGTTTGTTGCGCCACTTTTTTTTTTATTGCATGAGTTCAGCAGACAGGCAGACGGCCCACGTAATGGAAAGTGGCTACCATCGCCTATCGACATTTGCAAAGTCAATGTCAAAGCAATTTATTTGTTTGAAACATGGACATTTTTGCAGATGCTATGCTAAGTGTCAAGTTACATGTTTCGCCTTGACAAGCATTGCAACGCCAAAGGCGTTACAAATGCGCTGCTGCTCTCTTAAAGGATACTGGAACCTGGCCACTAATGGCAGAACGCAACTCAAGGTTATTATGGCGGCGTACTCTAGATCAGGGGTTGTTGCGAACGGTTGGTTCACATGCTAAAGGAAATTTTGCGAAGATTGCTGGAAAAGCTTGGAAGTGGCCTCAAGATGCATTTTTGTAACGAGTGTCTATTGTTACTTGTTTTGAAAAGAAAAGATAATTTACACATCCCAATAAACGGAGTTGAGTTAATTATGACGCCTGAGAAGCGTTCACTTGGCCACTAGGAGTAGTCCAGGAACTTATAGAGGCAAAGACGATGTATGGATGCAGTTGTTGTTGAAGACCCAAGACGAAGAGTACAAACATTCAGTTAAATGTTTGTATACGTTCAATTAGAAGTCATTTAGTTGTTGTATTAGAGTAGTTACTCTTTTATTTATTTTTAAGGGGAATTTAATTATTATTTAAGTGGTAGGTTTAAACTTATCTTTGATTTGGTTCTTATATTTTTTTTATATTCGCAATCGAAACTGCTCAAGTTTTTTAACGAATATCGTAAAGTTATCAAAGCTTTTGCCATTATCCGTGTCGAGGATGTTGCAGTCTCATTAGTGGAAAACCTATTTTTCTTATAGAATAGAATTTTGAATGTGATTTTTATTTTTTATGTCAAGCTGTTTTTTGTTCCAGTGAAAATTATTGAGAGGAATACACGTATAAATATCCATTGTTGTGTTTATTAAGTTTATATATTAGCAAATAACACAAAAGCAGGATATTTCTATTAAAAATCAAGATAGCTCTCGTTCAACGATCACATCAGGGGTGGTAGCCATCCAGACCCCGTAAATACGCTACCATCTGCTGTGGGTGGTTCTGTTGCCTCTTACGACAGGCCGCTTGGCCGCAGGAAATTGTATTCTTTCTCCATTCTTGCATGGATTAAATCTTATAGATTACTTATTGAAAGTCATGAATATAGCGCTTCCGAAGCAATTTTAGCTACTGCTAAAGGAGAAGAAGCTCATATCCGTCGTAATACAACCAGGTGGTAGCATATTTACCTGTCTGGGTGGCTACCACCCCTGATCTAGAGTATGCCGCCATAACAAACTTGAGTTGTGTTCTGCCATTAGTGGCCAGGTTCCAGTCTCGTTTAAAAGAGCAGCAGCGCATTTGTAGCGCTTTTGGTGTTGCAAATGTCGGTAGGCGATGGTAACCACTTTCTACCGGGTGGGCCGTTTGCCTGTCTGCTGAACTCGTGTAATAAAAATTAAAAAAAGATTCAATTTCGAAATAAATTCATTGATTTTCATTTTTTTTTCATTTACACCTAGCTACCAGAGATATATACGTCCCTAGAACTATGGAGCCCATCAGTGGGACTTTTATGGGTTATTATTAACTAAGATCATTAAGCAATCTTCCTAATTTTGGATAATATTGATTCCAGGAATGTCCCGAGGGTGTGGTGCAGGAGGAGTCCTTTAAGGATATCTACGCGAAGTTCTTTCCACATGGAAGTAAGTAAATATTAGTTCTGAACTCTTTTTTTTATTGCACGAGTTCAGCAGACAGGCAGACGGCTTACCCGATGGAAAGCGTTTACCATCGCCTATGGACATTTGTAACACCAAAGGTGCTACCAATGTGCTGCCGCTCTCTAAAGGACGACTGGAACCTGGACACTAATGCCGGAACACAACTCAAGATTGTTATGGCGGCATACTCTATACCCTACCACCTCTATTTGAGTTGTTTTGTCGCTTTTTACGAGAGGCTGTGGACTCGCTTGCGCATTCACCTCCAGCCCGGACGGATATTTATGTTCTTATTGTACTGTTACGAGTTACAGGACTCGAAATAAAAATGCCGTTGGAACTACTATAGAATTTATTAGAACTGTACAAACACGTATAAAACAAATACAAATAAAACTGGATGCAACCATTTCACACTGCACGATTCAATGCAATTCGACACGCGCAAAGTCCGTCGTCTACATCGCTAATCGAGAGTACTACAAACGTCTTACTCGTACCGTAGGCGTCGCTTGACTGCCCCACCCCTCCATTCGGGCATTGTCTTATACTAACTATACAGTACAAAAAATCGGCTGTGCGCACTGAGTTTCCAAGAAATAGTAATTTGCACACCTGGTTATCTATTCCTGCGAACGACCAACAAAGTCGAAAACAATAACAATAGCCTATTGTCTAATTGCAAATTTAAATACGAAGTAATAAAAAGAACTCCGAATGCGGGAGGGGCAATAAACGAGATGCGCAGCATTTCTTTGTCGGTATGTGACAATAGGTATGCAGGTGGCCCAACTTGTAACAGTACTTATATGTATTGTGTATATTTATCATTATTTATAAACTGGAAGAGATCACTTTCTAGCCACAAGGCCGCTCGTTGTGCTATCTCTAGTATTTTTCTATTTCTGTTTATCTATCTTTTGGTGTACAATAAAGTGTTGTCTATCTGTCTGTCTATATTAATCCCAGCTTTTTGATTTCCAGATTCGGCCCTCTATGCTCATTACGTGTTCAAAGCCTTCGATGTGAACTGCAGCGGTGCTATTAGCTTCAGGGTGAGTTGTACTATTCAAATCTTGATGGCAAAGTATTCAAGCAGTTAGTCTTACTCGTCATGTTTTTTATTGCATGAGCTCAGCAGACAGGCAGACGGCCCACTGGTGGAAAGCGGTTACATCGCCTGTGGCGTTAGCAACACCAGAGGTGCTGCCAATGTGCTGCCGCCCTCGATGGGGAGACCGGAACCTGGCCACTGATCACCACTCAGCAGTTAGCGAGTGAACTAACTAACGGAACACCCACTAAAACCCGTGGGTATTCCGCCCTGCGCCTTACGCCAGGGCTACGGGAAAACGGGAGCCCCACCTCCGCGTCCCCTGGCAGGCGGGGGCCTCGTACAAAGGCCTCTTCTATTGCCGGGGGACTACTTTTATCCCCCGGCATCTTCCAGATCTAATCCGGGGCGTGGGGCGGTTTGTAACGCGCCCCACGGGAGTGGAGGTGAGCGCGCGCGGAACATTCGCGCTCTCATCTCGACGGCATATGCAGGTAAGTGAGAACGCCTATACCTCAAGGGGCCCCACCCGCGCTGTCAGCTTACGGTGGCCGAAGGTCGAGTCCTGCCCTCCGGTGTCGACGCGTCCTCTTTTGGCGGGAGCGCAGCAAAAGCGTCCCCTCACGCTCCCGCTTCGCCTCCTAGGTCGCAAGCATGACGCGCTCGTAGAACGAGGAGACGGCGTCGCATCCGGGTTTGCTCCCGACCATGGTGCGAACCACGCCCAGGAGCGAGGGCCACTGATGCCGGAACACAACTCGAGGTTGTGCGGTAGGTACTAAAAAGTACTAGGACAAGGTCAATAATACACAAAATGTTAGTAGTTATCACCTTCAAAGTATGCTCAGAAACGATAGACTTACGCCAACAAATAATCCAATCATCAAAACATTTTTTAAACGCTTTTTCCGGAATTGAGTTTCGTTCTCGTCGCGAATTCTCCTTTATGTCTTCTACCGAATGAAAACGGGTGCCACGAAGTGGTAATTTGAGTTTAGGAAACAGAAAGAAGTCGGCTGGAGCCATATCTGGCGAATAAGGTGGTTACTCGATGGTATTTGTTGAGTTTTTGGTCAAGAATTCGTTCACAATGATGGCCTTGTGCGAAGGCGCATTATCGTGGTGCAAAATCCAAGAATTTTCTTTCTACAAATCTGGCCGTTTTTTGTCGCATTTGCTGTCTTAAACGCCGCATAACGCTCAAATAATATACTTTATTTGCCGTTTGACCTTCCGGTAAGAATTTCGAGTGCACAACACCTCGATAGTCAAAGAAAACAGTCAACATGTCTTTGTCTTTTGATCGACTTTGGTGTGGTTTTTTCGTTTTCGGTTCAGTTGGATGGCGCCACTTCGAAGCTTGTTGACTAGTTTGCATGTCAAACTCTTAAACTCACGTCTCGTCACCAGTAACAATGCGTTTCATGAATTTTGGGTCGGAATTGACTCGTTCTAGCATGTCCTCAGCGACTCTTATGCGATTGAGTTTTTGGAGTAAATTCAGGTATTTTGGAACTAGCCGAGCGGCAACATATTTCTTACCCAAGCGATTATTTAAAATGATACGGATCGAATCGTGAAACACAGAAATTTCAGCGGCCATTTCTCTCAAACTTGAATGAGGATTTTCAGTTATTATATCCTCCACCTTTGCGATGTTAACTTCAGTGGAAGACGTTGATGGCCTAACAGGGCGAGGCAAATCTTCCATTATATCTCGACCACTTTTGAATGCTTTGTACCACTTATAAGTACGCGTTTTTGATAAAGTCGATTCACCGTAAGCCTTCTGTAACATCTTCAGTGTCCGAACACGAAATTCCATTGGCGATGCAATATTTAAGACAAACTCTTTGTTCGATGTTTTTGTCCATTATGAAACACGCAATACACACTAGGTATGATCTAACTAAACAGAGCACTATATTTAATCTAAATGACCGATGCAACTCTAACTCTGCGCCAGAATGAAAAACAAAGTCTATCAAAAAAAAAAGTGAATTTAGAACCATAAACGAATTATCCATTCCCGATACTTTTTTGATAGAATGTATGTATTCATAGCCATACTATGAATATAATTTTTGAATATCCTACCGACTGACTGTCTTGTTTTGGCGCCTCTTATGACAGACCTCCTGGCTTCAGATATTAGTTCATTAATTCAAAAGTTTTTATTCAAAATATGTTCTACTTGAGAACACTTTTTGAAGGTCATACATATAAGTTAAAATTTAATTTTACTTCCTATTCTATGTACACCACTTCGCAACGTGTTATTGCTGTTAAGGAGAAGAAGCGGCAAGAAACTCCCCAGGAACACGTCAAGCTAAAAATTGTCTTTGTTTATATTTCTTATTCTAGTTATATTTCAAGTTCTTTTTTTTTAAGTTTTATACAGAAGTATGTTACAGAATTACTTTTGAATTAATGGAGTTGTAGCAAACAGTGCATGCCCATTAAGACAAAGATGCAGTTAGGGGAAAGAAGAATATTAGAGCTAAGACTCAAACTCCAGGGGTGGAAGTGAAAAATGGCATCACGCCAGAAGTAGCTTCGGTGAACCTGCAGCCCACCTCTCTACACCCCTTAACCACTCACACCCATGTTGCCCCTGTCTTCTATGGCATTTTTTGGGGCCCATGCACTGAGTGGCGAGTCACCGTCTGCCCACTTTTCCATGTTCCCCGAACATTGCGACGGGCAGACGCCGTAGTCCCCATATTTCCAGCTCCCTAGTACCACTTTCTGATCTCATTTCCCACAATAGTCCTACACTGACCGGGGCTTGTCCTTGGGTGCATTACTATATGGTGTAGACAGGGATAATCGCCGGTCAGTGTCACGCCACATTTACATTAAATTTGTTAAAGGGCCTCTACGTGTTGGCCTTCCCATGGCCCCACGCAAGCCCTCCAAATATCTGGGCCATTTTCAGGGCCCGTGGTCTTCAAAGACATACATAGAACGAGACTTACTAAAAGTTATATTCTTTCTTCGTTCCTGCACGAATACCCTCATTTCAAATTTATGTCCATAACAGAAAGTCCAACAGAGCTCGCCCGATATTTATGCATATACATACATATGTATTTTCTTAACATTTTGTGCGTAAAACATTTTTTGCTTAGACGACGATAAAGCATCTTCATGAAAAAAGGTTTTCATAAAACAACACGTTCAGCGAACGTGAAGAGCTTTTATCATAAATTTGGTACGCGGCGTATCAATGGCATCTCAGCGACTACGTATTGTGGGGCTGGTTTGCTTGGCATGATATATCGAGGCTATGCCTGATGCCCCTGCTACACCTGGGTTAATTTTTGGTGATAGTGACTATGTACGTGTTATGAATGTCGCCTGCCAAATTCACCGACAAAAGACAAATTCACACCTACATACCTGTAGACATTTTATTACCTTTTCAGCATTTGGACTTCTTTTGTATAGTGTGTATTGTAATCTTTTATGGTAGTCATTGTCCAGGTGTGATTCTAAGAAATTCGATCCACGCGGTCAGGCAGACATATTGCATCTATGCAGTATAAAGCAATGCCCCAATGGAGAGATCAGCAGTCGAGCGATAACCACTAGCGAAGCAAGACTTGTGTACCTTCTGTAATCTATTTAGTGACGGACTTTGCGCGTGTTATTGAATTACGATCTTCGGCATTACGTTTGGACTGGTTGCGTTCGGTTATATTTGTACCTGTGTTATACGTGTTTGTATAGTTCTAATAAACTGTATAATAATTCCAACGGCATTCTAATTCGAGTCTCGCGACTCGTAACAATATTTTTAATAATATAATTTATATTCGTAAGTAGGATATGCCCGCGACTTCGCCTACGCTTGACTTTTCAATTCCCGGAACACACAGTACCGCAGCTTTTAAAAAGAATGTAAGCTATCTTTTATAGTGAAAACTGTGCAGGAATAAGCTAATAACCCCTCCCGGGATAATTCCCGGAATAAAAATATCACGCATTTTATTACATAAAATTTGTTATCGATCAGTGAAAAAATCGTATTGTAATTTTCTTTCAATCTGGCCGTTTGTAAATCATTCGCAGAAAAATTCCCGCGAATTTTTAGTCTAGGAATTTGCTGTCGACCAGCGAAAGCCGCATCGACATCGGCCCAGTAGTTTTTAGGTGAATCCTAATCCCGAAAATCCTACGGGAATTTTCTTGCAATTTTCACTGATCGATAAAATCTTTAGTGAAACAATTGCAATTGTGTATGTCTTTAAATAGTAGCATGGTACGATTTACAATTGCAAAAATCCCGCGTGTCTGCGTTTTTATCCTTAACTAGGTCGCCTAGTGGTCGAAATTCGACCATAATTAATTTAAATTATAAGTTTGAACATTATTAAGGTTCTGTTGTCAAAGACTATACTTCTATAATCACAGATTTCGCCAAGGCTACACTGTTAATTTGATTTTAACAATAAACAAAAGAGTATATATGCGTATGTGTCAAATACATGGTAGTGTGTGTAATGTTTTTTTATTGATCTAAGGAATGTATTTTTTATGCATAATTTTAAAAAAATATTAGCATTCTGTACTCCTCTATATAAACTATAAGTGTCCGAAATTTCATACTCCTCCGTCCGCGTAATTTTCGTAAAAAAAGGGGTGCAAAGTTTTTGCTTCACGTATTAATATAGTGATTGGACTCATAGCAACGGATAACATGGTTAAATCATTATCAACCTTTATAAAGCATGACGTTTATATTATCGTAAGTGTAATATGTAAAAATGAAGAACAGGCAGACGGCCCACTTGATGGAAAGTGGTTACCGTCGCCTATGGACATTTGCAACACTAAAGGTGCTACAAATGCGCTGCTGCTCTCTTAAGGGAGACTGGAACCTGGTCACTAGTGGCGGAACATTAATTCATATTGTATCAAATCAGTTCGCAAACGCACTCCGAGGTGCATTAATATCTCTGAACTCAATAAACTACATATTCATCAGACTTGCTTATTTACCTTGAAAACAACCAAACTACAACAGCAGACCGAGACCCATACAAGAAAGAGAGAGAGAGACAGAGATAACACTTTATTGCACACCAAAATATACAATTACAAAAACAGACCATATTTACAATATTTTCTAGGCATACAACAGGCGGCCTTATCGCTCAAAGCGATCTCTTCCAGGCAACCTAAATGAAAGAAATTTGAATCAGGCGATGTAGGTGGTGCAGGAAAAAGGCAATAGATACATAAATACTCAAACTAATTTAAGAAAAAATATTCAAATACATACATGTAGTCATAGTCAAGAAGTATTACTTGTCCCGAGTTTTAACTGACGTTTCCGGGATTCGTGTATTTTCTTACTAATTAATCCATTACGCTTTTGAATTGGTTACATTTTAAATGTTACATAATCTTTATTACCTACATGTCCAACGTGGACAAAATCTGCAAATACTATTAGACTACCAGTGTAACAGACATCCTCGAGCCAAATGGCTTGGTGCGCGACAATGGCAAAAGGCCGGACGGAATGACACTTATTCCTTGGAAGACGGGACGGCCGCTTGTGTAGGACGCGACATAGGTTGACAGTCTGGCGCCATCACATCTTCCAACGACTAAGTCAGGGGCTGGCAACACTGCTGCAACAGATGAAGATCTCAAACGGCGCAAATATGGAACCCCAGGAAGGGGTTACATATTTGTGCCGTTTGAAGTTGAAACTTTAGGTCCGTGGGGTCCATCGGCAAAGGGTTTCTTCAAAGAAACTTGTAAGAAACTGATACCACCCGTGATCAGAAGGCTGGTTCGTATTTCGCGCAACGAATTAGCATTACCATACAGCGTGGCAATGCAGCCAGCCTTCTGGGCACGCTTCCCTATTTCCTTTAAATTAATTTAGTTTATTTTTAAGTATTTTGTTTAATTTATAATTTAGTTTTATTTCCTTTCCTCGTAAAACGAATTATAGTTCACTTAAATTCAAAAGGGTATGCACCATTGAGATATAACATGTTTGTAACATATGATCTAAGGCAGTGGTTCTTAACCTTTAAGAGTCATGGGGGACCATTTTACCAAATTTCTGTCTTCAGTCGGTTATGTATATGTATAGATTCTATGTATTTGGCTCTATCAAATAAAGCACGTATAATTTTAGAACTAGCATGCATTTATTTATTATTTTTAAAATCTAAAAATAAAAGTTACGGATTTTAAATTTAATGAGATTTTTGTGATTGCATTCTCTTTGCGCGGTTTGCGTTGTGATGACTCGACACAACACGTCACGTCACTTGTTTATTACGATGGCTTCGCGGACCACTTGGAATGCCTCCAGGGAACACCAGTGGTCCGCGGACCACCAGTTAAGAACCACTGATCTAAGGTATGCACCTTGCACAATTTGCAGTGTCCTTTCGATAGCTTATATGACCCAGGCACCATTATCAATCTCTCACATCTACAATTTTTAAAAGTCCTACACATGTCGCGATGCGGTGGATTAATTTTGAGCTCTTATTTAAAGGTTTTGAGAACTTTTTCGAGTTCGGCGGGCGAGTTTTGCAGTGTCTCTTTTCGGAAACGAAAAAATAAAATGGAGTGTGGAGATTATGGAGCGAATCAATGGAATGACTGGCGGCTACACTTTTAAAGAAATCTTTGTTCTTTCATTCTTCTATCTAAAATTTAAGCAAACGACAGAAGGTGTTTGAGAGTAAAGCCTCTAGGCATCCGGCTACCTCGGTCTCTTACAATTGCCCTCCATATTGTTAATTTGAGTGAGCAATAGTGTTGTCTATCAGTATGCTATTAATTTGAGAACTCGTTTCCTTAATTTAATGACATTTGTAACTATATTTATTTAATACATGAGACGCATTTCTATCGCTATTTGTGCTGGAAACCTGCCAGCGAGTAGACATGGATATCACTATTAAAACGCAGGGCTGTCGAAACTTACATTTAAAACTAAAAATATTTATATTAATAATAATTGAATGAAGAAATTTATAAATAATATGATACAAAAAAGAAACTTAGTTTATTTGTATTGTTACAAGTTCGGCCACCTGCATACCCATTGTCACATACCGACAAAGAAATGCTGCGCATATAGTTTATTGCCCCTCCCGCTTTCTGAGTTCTTTTTATTACTTCGTATTTGCAATTAGACAATGTTAGCCTATTGTTATTGTTTTCGACTTTATTGGCCGTTCGCAGGAATAGATAACGAGGTGTGCAAATTACTATTTCTCGGAAACTCAGTGCGCGC
Source organism: Dendrolimus houi (assembly GCA_039645545.1). NCBI lineage: Eukaryota > Metazoa > Arthropoda > Insecta > Lepidoptera > Lasiocampidae > Dendrolimus > Dendrolimus houi. The sequence goes on from CM077145.1 coordinate 3,326,019, forward strand.
AGCCGATTTTTTTGTACTGTATAGTTAGTATAAGACAATTCCCCAGTGGAGGGGTGGGGCAGTCAAGCGACGACTACGAGACGAGTAAGTCGTTTGTAGTACTCTCGATTAGCGATATAGACGACGGACTTTGCGCGTGTCGAATTGCATTAAATCGTGCAGTGTGAACTGGTTGCATCCAGTTTTATTTGTATTTGTTTTATACGTGTTTGTACAGTTCTAATAAATTCTATAGCAGTTCCAACGGCATTTTTAATTCGAGTCCTGTAGCTCGTAACAGTATTGTATTCTACCCATAGTCCCTCAAAACTATAAGTAGAATACTGAGCCTAGATTACCATCTTCTATGGGTAAGGTGCCCAGAAGGCTGTCTACGTTTCCTCGCAGGATCGCCATACTGATCCGTTGGCCGAGATAAGCACCGACCTTCTGATCATCTGAAGAGTAAATGAGTCAAACTTTAAATTATTTTTCTATTAAAATAACAAAAATTCTACTGTGATGTATCTTTATGTACCCACACTTGACTTGAAATTTCCCTTGTGGATTGAAAGATGTAGTAACAAGAGTTAAAAAAGAATGTTAAGGTGGTTTGGGATGTAGAGAGAATGATTGAAAGCAGGATTACGATACAAGTATATGACAGCAATGTGACTGGTAGAGTCGGTGCCGGTAGACCGAGACGTACTCACCATGATCAAATTGAAGATATTGTTACGTACGTGCTTAGGATTGGAAGAAAACACCAGTTTTTAATTAAACGCTTTTATTAACTTACACAGTATGTGATTCCTCTCCGCAGGGTTGCCCCTACACGCACAACTAACGACACACTGTCCCAACGATAAGATGTCTCACTCACAGTACCGTCGCCGATATTGCGTAGACCACCTCCTGCTACTGCAATGCTCGCCTCCAAATTTACCGCGTGTAGCTCCCTTCCGGATCTTCTCTCAAACTGCGCTACACTCCTCCTTCTTTGAACTGTCCACTAAACTTTTCACTAAATTCACCACCAAACTGTCTTCCTTTAAACTTCTCTTTCAACCCTTTCGTATCGCACTTGTTGCTTCGCTGTCAACAAAAAAACAAACAAAATTAAAACTAAATAATTAAAATAAACAGGTTGGCGGTAGGCTAAATAAAACTTTAACAATACTTGTTGACAATTGACATCTTTGTCTTCCGTGATCACGGCCACTGAAAAGTGGACGAAACGTCGAAATAACTAAAATGAAATAAATTACCGCGCATAAAACCGTTAAAACCTAGTTTTATTATATATCGATGACAATGGATGATGTGGTGTTACAAGAATGGATAAGGTGAGAAATCAGTGTACATAAGGGGATCTTTGAAAGTTGCACCCGTGACTGAAAAATTAAGAGGAAGAAGATAAAGTCGGTATGGGCATATACTGAGGAGGGATGAAAGTCACATGACAAAAAGAATGTTAAACTACAAGGTGGCTGGATACAAATGTAAAGGTAGACCAAAAAAGATGGATGGATTGTGTGAAAGATGATATGATGATTTGTGGTGTGACAGAAGATGTATGTCAGAATAGAGGAGTCTGGAAGGAAAAGACATATTGTGCCGACCCCAATTCATTGGGATATGGTGAAAGAAAAGACAGAGATTGATGACAACCCTATTTCGCAAGACGCGCCTTGCGTCGACATGTCCCGTGTAAATATTTCAAATAAACAGCGTTCCTGACTACTACGTATTGCGTCTGAGAATTCCAGCATATCGTTGCATAAATATATCGGACAACATTTCAAAACTATCTCTTTTCTTTTATCCTCCTTTCCATTATTTGGGGTCGGTACAATATGCCTTTATGTCCATATTCCTCTATTCTGTTATCAGTACGTCTTCTGTCATACCGCGAATTGTCATGTTATCCTTTACACAATCCATTTACCTTCACTCTTATATCTTCCAGTTTGATATTCCTTTTGTCACATGATTTTCATCATGCGTATGCAATCTGAAGCTTCTTCCTCCTTATTCTTTAGTCACGGGTGCAGCAGCTTTCGACGACTCTTCTTTATGTATTTGTTTCTCACCTTATTTATTATAGTAATACGTAAAGCCGTAGCCACACACTGGATTAAATTTTGCGTCCAAATGCAATCTTAACCTTCTTCCTCCTTATTCTTTAGTCACGGGTGCAGCAGCTCTCGACGACTCTCCTTTATGTATTTATTTCTCACCTCACTCATTATTGTAATACGTAAAGCCGCAGCCACACATTGGATTCAACTTTGCGTCAAAGATGAACCAAATTACTGCACTACACATTGGCTTGAATACCAACTTTTTACCCAAACACTGGAAATAGACAAGCGCATTGGACCTGTCCCAATTGCCGACGCAGAGCGAAAGACTAAGGATGATAACTTATTTGCACTAGCGGCTTTTGCATACGGTTTAGGTTACATATGTTTATTATTTGCATCGTACAAGAAAACAAAGAAAGAAAACACGGTGTGATGGGTAGTAGTAGTAGCCGCAACTTGCGACGAATGACAGACCAATGTGCTGTGCGCGCGCAGTGTTCTGTCCAAGGTGCCAGCCCGCACTTCCTTTTCAATCCCTTCGTCTTTGAACTTATTTTAAAAACCGTCTCACCATCGATATTGGACATTGGACGGCGATAGGACGCAATGTTCTCATTGTGTCCAACGACTGATCCACACATAGCCGCAATACGCTACATTGGAGTAAATATGAGAATGAAGAAAGAAAATAATTTTATTTAAAACAAATTACATTAAACAAATGTGGGGTACTAAATATATACAAAAAGTAGATTGGCTCTTTATATTCAAGACTGCTTCAATACCTTTATATAACTTTTTGAATTATTTAAAAACTAAAAATAAACCAAGTTATAAATAGTACACGCTATTATAGACTGTGTAACAAATCGCTGCCAGATGGGAGCGTGCCCAGAAGGCTGACTGCATTGCCGCGCTGTATGGCGATGCTTATTTGTTGGGCGAAATATGAGCCAGCCTTCTGATCACGGGTGGCATCAAAGAGTTTCTTGCAAATCTCTTTGAAGAAACTCTTTGCCGATGGACCCCAGGGACCTTATGTTTCAACTCCAAACGGCACAAATATGTAACCCCTTCCTAAGGTTCCATATTTGCACCTTTTGAGAGCTTCAGTCAGCTCTAACTCAGTCATTGGATGATGTGACGGCGCTAGAGTGTCTACACATGTCGCGTCCCAAACAAGCGGTCGTCCCATCTTCCAAGTAATAAGTGACATACCATCCGGCCTCTTGCCATCGTCGCGTACCAAGCCATTCGGTTCTAATACGGCCGGTACGCCGACAGAATAAATTAATTGTTACAGAAACTAAATTAAAAATAAACAAACTTGTCCTAAAAGGGACATCAGTCTCAGCAATGCTGGTCTGTTAAAACCAGCGCTATTCTTCCGCTGAGCCCTTAAGATGTCGTCGCGGCAAACATTACATCATTGCGAAGCATATAACTAGAATTGAAATTAATAAGGCATAGTAAGTAACGGTATATATAAGATAAATATAGATAAGAAAACTGATTATCATAAATAAAAGGTCAATAATAAGTGTTATAATAAATACAAACATTTATAAAATAAAACGAAAAAATCTATTATCACATTAAATACCACTTGTATAGTGTCTTAGGTTGCGTTGCGAGAGTTGGTGCTCCTTTAAAAATATCCTTAATTTCGTTCTAATACCCATTAAGTTTTTGCTGATTCCTAATAGGCGTTGGAATATTATTCCAGCCCCTTCTCGCTGCGTAACGAAAGCTTCCTCGAAAACCGGCTGTGTGTTGTGGCGCTCAAAGGCGAGTTGTATTGCACATGTCCTAGAACTGATCATTCTACGGCTTGATCCCCAGGAGAGCTTCTCATACAAGTAACATGGGTTTATAGTATTTAATGACTCCGAACAGAAGACACGCCAAGTATAAATTGAATGCTTATTCTAATACCTAATACTAGCGGCCCGCCCAGGCTTCGCATGGGTATCTAAAAATAATTTTTTGTTGAGTTTAATTACCTACTAAGCGAATTCAAAATATTTTCAAGCTAAAATTCTTCGATTTCGCACACGACCGTTGCGTAGGGAGCCGCGAGGCACTTCATTTCTTGACATTAACTCCCCTCCCGTACGGCCCACCCAGTGACGCCTACATCACATGAGGTGTTGCCTAGCTAGCCGAGCAGGGTGAGCGGTGACCGCGCAACTTTTTTCTAATACTTCCATTTTTAAACTCGTGATATCTTTCGAATGGAACGTCCGAATTGAATAATTCAAAAAGTTATATAAAGGTATTGAAGCAGTCTTTGATATGAAGTATATAATTTATTTTTGATAAGGACGAATATCATAATACAAATAAAGAGACTTTTCTAGCGGCGGCATTTCAATTAAATTCTTAAAATAAAAGAACACTTATTCTGGCATAACTATAATAGTTAGACATGTGCTGTTGCGACACATTTTATAAATAATGATGTGTTCTGCAAAGTCGTAGTACATTATTTTATTCTATCATCAATAGTTTTCCGCAGCGCACGCGATTTTAGGTAACTTTTTTATACCTTGGGTTACATTATTGGAATTTTAGTAAGGATCCCTAATTTTTTTGAAAATATAATATAGCCTATATTACCCGGGGATAGTGTAGTTTGCCAACAGTGAAAGAATTTTTTAAATCGGTTCAGTAGTTTCGGAGCCTATTCAATGCAAACAAACGATCAAATCTTTCCTCTTTATAATATTAGTATAGATGACCAATGCGTGGCCGCGGCATAAGATGTACGGCCATGCTGGAATCATTATCTTGATTGCAGTCCTTAGGGCCGGATCGATTGTTGTGATACCACGTGAACACAAACTATACCCGTAAAATGGCTAGCCTTGAGCTAGTCGTATATCGTACGATGAGTGACATTTCCAATGGCCCACTTCCCTCTTTCTCTCTCTTTTTTACTTACTGAGGGCAATCAGCCGCGCGTAGGGGGAAAATCGACAGTATCGGGGTCCTTGGCCTTGATATAACGAACAACGTTCAGCTTCGGGGTCATCTGGAAGGCAAGGCTAAACTTGCCCTAAAAAAGTTTGGTGTGCTAAACCGGTCTAAGCAGTATTTCACCCCGCGGCAATGACTTCTGCTTTACAAAGCACAAATAAGGCCGTATATGGAATACTGCACACACTTGTGGGCTGGAGCACCCGCTTACAAGACTGACTCTCTTGACTCCATCCAACGTCGCGCCGTTCGTATAGTCGACGATCCTATACTAACAGGCGGTTTAGAATCGCTTAGTCTTCGGAGAGACCTTGCGTCCCTCTGCATGTTCTACCGCCTGTACAACGGAGAGTGTTCCGAGGAACTGTTTGATCTGGTGCCAACGCCTTTACAACCGCACCGCTCGCCATCGACGGGATGTTTCACCCCCATTTCTTGGAGCTCCCACGCCCAACTACGCAACGGTTCGCTGGAACGTTTATTCCGCGTACAACAATGATCTGGAGGGAACTTCCCGCCGAGGTTTCCTCTCTGCGCTACGACATGGGGTCGTTTAAGAAGGGCGTTATAAAATTTCTTAGAGGCCGGAAACGCGTTGACAACAGCGATGGCGTTGCAAACGTCAGGCAATAAAAAAAAATCGCGGTCGGTGTTTGAGGATTCGCCAGGTAGGGGTGGCACTAGCACCTTTAGGCAGAAATAAAGATGCTATTGCCACGCCACAGTTAGGGATACCCACTAAAACCCCTTAGTATTTCATCTTTCGCCCTTAATGCCAGGGTCACGGGTTTATGACATAGCCTTCTTTCTCTCTCCCATCTCATCTTTCCTACTCCATTCCCCTATCCATTCCTTTGTTTGAATCCTTTATCTCGTCTCTCATCCCTTCCTTCTATGACCTCCACGTATCCCTCCTCATTGTCTCATCCCTCTTGCTATCCTATTATAAAAGCTGGCAACGTGTAGGCTTTGCCACTGGTGTTACAAATATCTGTAGAGGACGGTAACCACTTTCCAGTACGTCCAGTACTTATTCTGTGCAGGAACAGAGAAAGAATACTAATTTCTGCGGCCAGGCGCTCTGTCGTAAGAGGCGACAAAACATTTTGTCCGTCTGGATGGCTAACACCCCTAGTCTAGAGCATGCCACCATAACAACCTTGAGTTGTGTTCTGTCATTAGTGGCCAGGTTCCAGTCCCATCTACGAGTCCGGCAGAACATTGGTAGCACCTTTAATGTTGCAAATGTCTATAGGCGATGGTAACCGCTTTCCATCACAGTGGGGCTGTCAGCCTGTCTGCTGTACTCCAACAATAAAATAAACGGGCCGTCGCCTGTTTCCCAGCTTCGCAATAAAGAAATCTTTGATTTAAAAACATTTCAGGAATTATTGGTCACGCTCTCAACACTCCTCCGAGGTTCGGTGTACGAGCGTCTCCGCTGGGCGTTTCGTCTCTATGACGTCGACGGGGACGGTGCTATCACCAGGCAGGAGCTGGCTGAAGTGGTTGTGGCCGTACATGAGCTCCTTGGAAGACGAGCACCTCCTGGATCACCTGCTGCGAGGCTCGATGACGCTAAAGCCAATGAACAGGTATAACACCTTATCTTTCTTATACAAACTCATATCTAAACTTGGTGTTTTCGCGGTCTGTAGTTTAATTTACCGATGGGGTTAGGACTAATGATGGACCATCTTTTGTCAGATACTCCATATAGGCTATGTTCCATTTGAGACTCACAACCACCACGTTCACGATCGCGATTTTTCCATTCCACTTGCTTGCTGGCGTTATAATCGTAAACCCAAGTGGAACGGTTATTCGACCCACCTCTTGACATGGGTTGTTGTGAGCGTTGTGTAATCGGAAATTATGACGTCATTAGTGACGTTTTCGCCACGACCACAACGACCGCGGTCGCCTTGTGGAACGGCTAATGGAGCATTTTGGGCGTTGTGAGGTACTAGTGGAACGCGCTGATAGTAGAGGAGACGGCCAAGATCGACTTTCACCCATCTGTTAACCAGATGAGACATATTTTTTTATCAAATGAGGTATAATATATAATTTACTTTTTTACATTTATGTTAAGTAAAATTGAAATTAAATTATACCTATACCTACTAATATCTATATACAGCTTAATTTACAAAAGATAATATATTATATTGATATTGATTTATAAACACGCCTATGATGGCTTGCCAATCGAAAAGTCGAAAATCGAGCCCAGCAGCCCAACATTAATGGGCTGTTATTATATAATATATTATCAATTTTACATCTCAGTTCTTTTAGGAATGATTATTATTATATTTTATTTGATAGTTGTAATTTTATATGGGTATATATATATATATATTAGGTTGGGGAAAAAGTTTCTTCGCATTTTATATAAAAATTCAAAAGGTTTTTTAAAAAGTTTATTTACGTTTGACTAAAGTATGCAGGTGCCATTTTGTTGGATAACTTTTTGCCATCTTGTAGGTAGGGACGTGATCCCATTGCTATAAAAATTTTGGGGCTTCTGATCAAAAAACTGCGACAAGTGGTTTTGGCAGTCCTTTCGTGATGTTAACCTGACACTGCCTAAGGAATTCTGCAGAGACCGAAACAGGTGCAAGGTCAGGACTATTCGGTGGATGCATTAACACCTCCCAGCCAAACTCTCGTAATTTTTGCTGAGTGGCTAAAGATGTGTGAGGTGTAGCGTTATCATGGTGAAAAACCACACCCCTTCTGTTGATTAATTCCGGCCGCTTTCTCTCAACTTTTTGCTTTAATATCATCAGTTGTTCGCAGTACAGTTCAGAATCGATAGTCCTGCCTGGCGGTAACAGCTCATAATGAATAATGCCCTTCCAATCCCACCATACACACAGCATCACCTCGTTGCGAGTTTAACCCGGGTTTCGCCACAGTCTGTGAAGCCTGACCGGCCTTTGACCACGATCTTTTTCACACGTTCTTGTCTTACGTGATCCACATTTCCATCACCAGTTATCAGCTTCTTCAAAAATGGTTCGGTTTCATTACGTCGTAATAAAGAATCACAAATGAGTACACAGTTCATTAGGTTTCTTTCAGTGAGCTCATGAGGCACCCAAATATCGAGCTTTTTTGTGTACCCAGCTTTTTTCAAATGCGCCAAAACCGTTTTGTGGTCAATTCACAGATCTCCAGCTACATCGTAACTACTAATATGCCGATCTTGCTCCACTTTTTCAAAAATGGCATCAATTTTGTCCGTAACAGGGCGACCGGAGCGACGCGCATCTTTGATATCAAAATTTCTGGATTGAAAACGCTTAAACCAAATTTGCGCTGCTCTCACAGATACTGCATTAGGTCCATAAACATCACAAATTTTTTTCGCGGCTTGTTTTGCATTTTTACCTTTTTTCTAGTAAAATTTTAAAATGTATTGAATTTCTTCATTAGATTCACTCATTTTAACAATAAGAAAAACAAATGAATAGCACGCATTTTACAAATTTGAATTTGGAATTGTCTTCTTTAAAATTAAAACTTTTGAATGATACCAAAACCAGCCAGATACAAATGGTATAGCCAAAGAGATCTTATTACAAGTTCATACATACTATATGCGAAAAGACTTTTTCCCAACCTATTATATGCAGAAATCGTATTTGTTATTATAAATTAACCATGTGACGGAAGTAGACAATAACCGTCGTATAACTGGATGTCAACGTAGAGGCATTTATTATCGAGCGACGAATATCGGAAATGGAGTAACCGGAAGTTGGAAGTTAATATGGATGGCGGAAGTTGGTTTTATGAAGAAAGCGAAAATGAAGTGGCGCCAAAGCATTACCGGATATTGTCACTACGGCGCGCTACGAGGACCTTAAATACGCGGTGTTCGGACAGGGAGGGGACAGTCTTCAACCGACCAGTCTACAACCAAGTCGTCTTGTGGTCGATAATACTGCTTGATAATCGCAGTATTCTTGGAGGGCAAATTCCTGCTCGACATCTGACAAGCGTGGATGCAACTCTTGGAGTTGTCCTATTATTTTGCTGTATTTAATATTGTAATTGTAATAATTGTAGTGTAATAAACTTTGATTATAATTCAGATTATTATTGTGTTATTCTCGGGGTGATGTGTCATCCGCACGCCGTGAGCCTACATATATATAAAAAATAGACTTATTATTATTAGTTAACCAATTTTTCATGCTGATAACAAGACTAAAATACTTACCTGTGTATACCACATGCAACAATTTTTAATCTGTCCTTTCTTGCATTTTAAAACTATGCAAATTCTAGGTGGACCGAGTGTTCAGGAAGCTGGACTTGAACCAGGACGGCGTCATCACCATCGAGGAGTTCCTAGAGTCCTGTCTGAAAGATGACGTTATCACCCGCTCGCTCCAGATGTTCGACACGGCGCTATGACGTCAGACGTACTCAGCCCAAGGGCAAACTGTGCCTAGGCAAGTTCATATTCTACGACATTCTAACCTCTTTATCTACAAACAAAGATGTTAGACCCAGGTGTTAGAATGCTGTCTGAATCTTATAGCTGGACACGTTTTTTTTTTATAATTTTAGAGGTCTCTCAGCAGACGTTGTCCTACCCTGAAAAAATAAAAATTTCGGACCCGACCCCAGCGCCATCTACCGAATCCAATTGTGAATCTAAACCATCCGGGAACCAACTGAAACACACACAAAAAACATCAAAATCGGTTTAGATTAGGAGGAACCTAAAACCCGATCTCAGCGCCATCTACCGGTTTCAATTGTGAACCTAATTAATTCGGGGAGCCACTCAAACATACACATTTTTTTTATCAAAATCGGTAAAGTCGTTCTCAAGTTATGCGCGTACATTTCTGCGATTCATTTTTTATATTGTAGCACATTTTATATTGTAACATTGGTGTTACAAATGTTTATAAGCGATGGTAATCGCTTTCCATCAAGTGGGATGTCTGCCTGTGTATTTGCCTGAATGAACTCTGCAATAAAAAATAAATAAAAAACCACGTGGCTATGGGTTGTCTTGTCGCCTCTTCCAAAACGCAGCCCGGCCACAGGAAATCATCGTCTCGATCTTGTAATAAATTTATTATTTAGAAATTAAGACTTAACCCGTGATCTTCGGATCTTTAACTTGGGGATGGTGTTCTATTTTATGCAATAAATATTATCCTAAGTTTATCGCTTTATTATATAAACAGGAGCGTCCTGAAACGCGCCCCGCCGCCATTCCGCCATTGTCACTGCCGGCAAGATGGCGGCTACTTCAACATGGCGGCGGCGTGGCGTCGCGCGCAGACGTACGTGCGTCATTTCGTGCTTATCGAGAACTTCTACAACGGAGTTATCAAGCCGAAGATAAGAAGTGTTATGTTTTTCCATTTTTAGAGCGTTGTATTTTTATAATAGCGTATTTTTAGTTGGATGGGGTTTGCATCGTTCAACTGCTTTTACTTTTCTATGAATTGAAATAACCACACTTTCGTTTTAGTTTTACTTTCTCTAATACCGATATTATAAGATTCACTTCAGTCTTTCAATTTGGGTGAAGCAACCAAAGTGATCTATGTAAACATGAAATGCAATAATTCAAAGTTATTTAATTTCGTCGTATTCTTTCAATTCTGCGCTTTTCAACCGAATCGATTTCATTCAGGTTAGTTGAACAGCTTAATATAATAGTTGAATTTAACCAAAGTTGCAAAACATTTAATTATTTTAGGTTTATTTCAACTTATTGTATTAAATGTTTTAACCTCTGAATTTATAGCATACAAAATTATCTATTATTTTGTATGTCAGAAAAGTGTAAGGTGTGTTTCCACGAAGCGAGGAGAAAGTAAGCGACACTCAAAAGTCCTAAAGTGGCCGCTTTTCTAGATTCGTACTTCGTACATAACAAGCAAAAATCCACGTTAAATCTCCCACCGGTATCATTGTTAAAACATATAGTCTTTGTAAAATTTTGTTTTTAAATAAATATATTATAATGAATAATGTAATAAAATCCATCCAAATGTTGTTATTTTAAATTGAATTTTAAAGTTTTAATATTGAGTCCTTCCCACCTCATCTTTTAAAGAAGTAACTTAATTTTAAGTTGTAGGATACATTATTTGTAAATTTTCAGTTTATTTTATTTGTGAATTTAATTTTGAAATAGAAAATCGATGCAAACCAAATTCAAAATTATAATTATTATAGGCGTTATTATATGAAATTTTCCCCAATTTAATAAAAACATAATGTCAACCGCTAATTGTTTATAGTTTTTAAAGTTTTAAACATTAGACACTAGATGTGTACTACATTTTTGGATGAAACGGGTAGTTTTGTATTTTTTTGGAAGAAAGTCTGCTAACCTCAGAACTGATTTGATAAACTAACAACTGATTTTAGAGGAAGATATTTTCAATATATTTTGCCTGTTAAAAAAGTTTCAACATATTTGAATAGAAAGACAAAGACAAAGAAAGACATATTTCATTCAGGACCAAAACAATATAGAGAATTATCAAACAGTATGTTGGCGCCATATACACGTAACCGCGAAAAGAAACGATAAAGAAAACATATTAATGTCCTCCCATTGTCCTCTCTACCTGTCTGTCCTATCCGCCAAAACGAGACGCACAATGGGAAGAAACAAAGTCTATGGCGTTGCGCTTCCGTGGCTGTCAAGTGTCATCCAGAGTCGCAACATTATTTGTGCCTTTGTGTGCGCGTAAGCGAAAATAATTACATTGCGCTCACGCACACATCGATTGGCTTTGTGCTTTAACTCTTATAGAAGCTGTATACGTCTAGTCATCGCAGCGGACAACGAACTACTGACTACTGTCTAGCGCAACGCGGGAGCGCGCGCATATTAATAGTTGCTCTATCTCGCTCGCACATCATCCGTCCCGCTCACACACTGTGCTATACATTGTACTAGCAGTACGACTTGTTAATATTCGTTTCCAAAATAAATCAGTTCACTGCAGCTCACACCAGGACTGGACAGTGAATACTACTCTCTGCCATCTGAAGTATCATTTAACCTCTACCTCTCGCTGCAACACTCTGAACGTAATTTTGTAGGAAATTATCTCTCTCGGTACTCTAAGATTATTACCGTTTGCGTTGTATATTTATAATTTGACATATTTAAATATTTGTTTTATCGAACAGATTAAATAAAAATACAGAATGGCCAGTGACATCCAAAATTAATAATGATAAACACAAGTGAAGAAACAAACATCACAAGAATTATTTTATCATAAAAATAGAAAAACTATTAAAAAAAAAAATTTTGATTGTATTCGTTTTAATTTAGTTATACCACCAAATATTATTTAATATTTATTTTAATGTCTCCTTGGACACCGGGTTGCCTGGAAGAGATCGCTATAAGCGATAAGGCCGCCCATTGTTCTAACGGAATTGCATTCATATTGTTACGAGCTACAGGACTCGAATTAAAAATGCCATTGGAACTATTATAGAATTTATTAGAACTGTACAAACATGTATAAAACAAATACAAATAAAACTGGATTCAACCAGTTTTCACTGCACGATTCGATACAATTCGACACGCGTCAAATATCCGTAGTCCGTCGTCTATATCGCTAATCGAGAGTAGTAAAACGTCTTACTCGTCTCGTAGTCGTCGCTTGACTGCCCGCCCCTTCATTCGGGCATCGTCTTATACTAACTACACAGTACAAAAAAGATTGACTGCGCGCACTGAGTTTTCGAGAAATAGTAACTTGCACACCTGCGGACGGCTAACAAAGTCGAAAACAATAACAATAAGGATTAGTTCGACGCTAATGATGGTTATAAAACAAGCATAAAGACAATAGCATGTTTTTCTTAATTACAAATTCAAAGGACAAAAGAATTCCTAATCCGGGAAGACAATGGACTGCGCTTACAACAGGCAGCTGTACGCTTATCTTTGACGACATGTAATAATATTAAGTTGTTATGTGTGTTGTTATAATTGTTTAGGTTTAAGTTATGGTGAACAATAAAGAGTTTTCATTCATTCATTTCGTTCAAAAGCATATTTATTTCTTTAAGGATTTGCTTGTGTTTTTGAACACTTCATGAATGCTTTTTTATATAACGTGTAGCATTTTCGATCGTAGTTCGTTTTATTTAAGGAGTTACATATATGGAGTACGTTATGGTCTTTGCGGAAAGAGAACCGTCGTTGCGTGAAATGATACTAAAAAAATAACATGATTGTATTATGACTTTTATATGGCAATCCAATTATTAAGACAGAATTCGAAAACGTTATATTTTAACAATATCAAAATATTAAGATTTTTAATATCAAGACTAACATATGCCCGCGACTTCGTCCACGCTTGGCTTAAAATTCCCGCGGGATTCCCGGCACACAAAGCACCGTATCATTTAAATAAAGAATGTAACCTATCGTTTTAGTGAAAGCTGTGTCTGAGTACGATATTTTGTATGCAGCCGAACAAATAAAAACCGCTCCCGGGAAAATTCCCGCTGGGTTCCCGAGAACCGCGTCGAAATCGGCCCAGTAGTTTTTACGTGAATCCTGAATAAACCGACAAACATAGAAGAAATTTAAAAATAAATACATCGTTTTCTCCGTGGTTTATATACACTATTCCAGTTGTATTGTTTTAAATAGCTTCAATATACAGACACAGCATTTTTAGAATTTTATAATATTATAGATTTCATAAGATATACGGTAATTAAGCACAGGAGCGTGTTCATCTTATGACGGTTCTGTTTTCGGACAAACACTATCACGCTAGCGCTGTACCACATTTTTGAATTAAATTGCAATATAATTTAACAGAATTTACTTACAAAAAATCTGTATTACAAAAGTTTCGATAAAGATGTTGATTTCAACTACATATTAATATTGATTTGATTTCATATGCTTATTCGAGTCGTTTTGTTATCATGCAAAAAGGAAGGTTTGCACTGAATAAATCATCGTTGTGTCTTATATAAGCATCAATAAGCTGAGTGCAAACGTTGTTTGAAGAAAATGCGGTTTGCATATTCTTAAAATGTTCTTTTATTTTTAAGACACAGTGCAAATATACGACTAGCATGTCGCACTGTGTACTGGCAACACTCACCACTCTACCATCTTCATGTAACATGTGTATGGAATAAGTGCTCTATTTAGGTTTATTTTTTTTAACTGGTTTCTGTTATTATTATTTTTTCTTTCTTATTATTCCTTTCACATATACGTGGGTCGCATGACTTTTGTGATTAAGTAGATGGGCACTGAAAATCAGTGCTGTGTCGGACTATGTTTCGGCACAGCACAATACTGAGTGCCAACCTCATTTCGCAAATTCCGGCACACTTTTTCATTATTATTATTAATTATTGTTAAGTGTCGCATTTTTAGAAATAAATATTTTGTTTCTTTCTTTGTACTGCCTACAATAATATCTGCCACGAGCTCGATATTTTCAATGCATCGGTTAAGCACAACAAGAAGTTTCACTCGCTTTGTTAATTATTTATTGTAACTTCTTTATTTATTTATTTCTTCTTAAATTATTATGTACTCGATATATATTTATAATGCATGCTGTGTTCGCATCAAGAAGGCCCTTCAGCAACCATATTCTCTCTGTTTTAGATTTGTTTAAAAGTACGTAAGCTAAGTTGGCCAGTTTGCGAACCGAACTAAAATAAAAATACATGTAAATACGCCAAATAAACTGTTTCCTTCTTTCTATATACAGAGTGAATATTTCATGTGAAATGTACGGAAAGTAAAATGTTCAAAAACAACCCCTTCCCTTGGTTTGCCATTTAACATTCCTTTATAGAACTTGATCCTTAAAAGCTGCACCGTGATTTGGTATAATAATACAGGTGTGTTTATTTTTTCAAAATCACCCAATTCTATTTCTGAGGGTAGCTATATTTTCAAAAATCTAATGATAGCACTCTAGTTTTCGTCAAAGCCTCGAAACTAGTTTGAGAGTTTTTCTCTATTTTGCATAGCTTAAGATTTAACCATGAAGGATTATTTGAAAAATTCAATCTGTATAAAATGTAATTCTTCTGAAACGGATTATATTTATATTGTTACGAGCTACAGGGCTCGAATTAAAAATGCGGTTGGAACTACTATAGAATTTATTAGAACTGTACAAATACAAATAAAACTGGATGCAACCAGTTCACACTGCACGATTCAATGCAATTCGACATGCGCAAAGTCCGTCGTCTATATCCCTAATCGAGAGTACTACAAACCTTTTACTTGTATCGTAGTCGTCGCTTGACTGCCCACCCCTCCATTCGGGCATCGTCTTATACTACCTACACAGTACAAAAAAAGGACCGCGCGCACTGAGTTTCCGAGAAATAGTAATTTGCACACCTGCGAACGACTAACAAAGTCGAAAACAATAACAATAGGGATTAGTTCGACGCTAATGATGGTTATAAAACAATTAGAAAAACAATAGCATGTTTTTCTTAATTACAAATTCAAAACACAAAAGAATTCCTAATCCGGAAGACAATAAACTGCGCTTACAACAGGCAGCTGTGTGCTTATCTTGGACGGCATGTAATAATATGAAACATTCTGTGAATTAAAATGATTTTTTATTTGTGAAATGTTCTTAATATTATTGTTGAGATTTGTGCAGTACAGATTTATCGTAACAAAATTTTTATTAATTTGTATCTTCAAATATGTAGTAAGGTGCGAGTACAGTAGCGGACTTCATTTAAGTAACTCCTAACTTGCGTTAAGCTACTTGTTTCCTTACTTTGACAGCTGTCAAATATAACTATATAACCGGTAACAGTATTGCACCGAAACTTGGTGGTAACTGGCTGGTTTAATGTATTGCTGAGCAATTTCATACACAAGAACTCGATTCTGGTTACAAAAATAATTAAAGAATATTGATTGTGTTTAAATGGAAATTGTTTGTGTAGAAATTATTGTTGTGCAGTTCATGAACTATGTACTATTAGGAACCGTTTCTCTACACTGCACTAATGGCCGGTTCTATATCGTTGTTTATATTACAACACCGTGAATATGTATTTTCCTAAGATTACACGACGAACTAAAACGATATAGTTTTATAAAAAAAATCAATAAAAACTAGTTCTTTATTCAGTCATTACTTATTGTAGATTATACGAATCATAAAATTAAATGATGACTGAATAAAAACTGTTATTATTTAATTTTTTATAAAATTACTAGCTGTGCCCGCGTTTTCACCCGATTGGTGATGGGAAATCGTTATATTTTGGATAATTCACACTATATTTTTATAAATTATAGACTATGTGTTATTCTGCTGTGTAAGCTATTACTACTTATATATTATTATATTACTTATATATTACTAAGCTTATTGTAAAGTTTCATCAAAATCCGTTCAGTAGTTTTGCGTGAAAGATTAACAAACATGCATCCATACATCTATACATCCATAGATCCACACATCCATACATTCTTACAAACTTTCGCGTTTATAATATGTATAGAGATAGAGATATCGTTTTTTGTTCGTCGTGTAAAGTTAGGAAAATGCATATTCGCAGTGTTGTGATATAAATGACGATATGGTACCGACCGTTCATTTTCCTTGATGGGTTGAAATTTGACATAAGCTTTATACAGGAAAGGTCAAAATTCAACCGATGATAGTGCAAGTGAATGGATAGTAAGATAGAGATAGAGACAATAGAAACGTTTCACAATACAATAGTTAATTGGTGTATTAGTTCACTGACTGAGTGAACTAATACTCTCAGCGCGCCAGTCAGCGATGCGAAAGTCTTGTGTAGTTCATGAACGATACATTATTAGGAACCATGATTCGATTGCTAACAAAGAAGATCGAAAAGTTGTCATGACCGAGTAGTTATCAGTACTACTCGCTCATTACAACTTTTCGATAGTATAGGTGAACTAGTTCAGTGATCGAATTGTACTAGAATTGAGCGCTCACTTGAATGACCGAATAAGTACAACTCTAGTTCTACTCGCAACTCCTTAGCGAAATTTGAAATGTTTATTTGAAAGTGGTATACTTTCAAATGGATAATTATTTAAAGCATTTAACAGTAAAATAATTCTTGTGAAGAAAACAGCTGTACCGTTATATAGTAGTTAGTAAGAATTTTCCTGATTAGAAAATGTAAATGTAAACGCATTTCAATTATTGAAAAACTGTTTACTACGATTTCTCCAACTAAATAACCGAAAGAACTTCGTGAATGCGTTTACTATTTAGAGGTTGTATTGTAGTAACAATCATCGCCTCTTTAACCAAGTTTCAAAGCGCTGAGAATCAAGCTTTCGCTCGTTTCATAATTTTAACGCTGATTGGTCTGTTTTTTATCTGTTAACTACGCTACTACCGGTGCGCAGAAGGTTTGCCGATAGCCTCATGATGTCACGCGTCGATAGTCAGTAGAGTTGACAAAAAAGGTTACATGAATAATTGTTGCAATAAATTTATTATTGTGCATACTTTACATAAGTATATATTATAATAGTAAGTAGTGATCGGCAAATGTTCTGCACGCGGCTTATAAGTATTTTTGAAATCGATCTTTCGTTGTGCCTGACAATTATTACTAATTCAGACTTATTCTAGTAGGTATTCATAACATGCAGTGTATAAAAAGCGTTGTGTCAATGCTAAATTTAGCAGCTAAATTGTGAAGGAGCTAAGGAAATGTTCCAAAGCGCTAGAATCTTGACTAATAAGGCTTGACCATTAGGAATTGTAACCAAATAAAACTATAGACGAAACTTAATAAAATAGTTGGCAAATAGGAATTGACATGAATTTAATTTTGACGCTTGAAGCTTTTTTGACGTTATACAACGAAACGTCAGCGAAAATCCCTTCTTTAATATGTTGGTCCTTCGTGCCGGATAAACCAGACAAAGTAAATATCAAGGTATTTATTCAATATTATATAATATTTAGTCGCTGATGTTTTGTTTGTGTTAGTAAAATATTTGAACTACTCCTAATTATGATTATTTTCATTTCTAAAGAAAGATTTAGAGTCTGGCTAGTGAAAATAGGACTGAAAAAGCGCGGCAATTTTAAAAAGTATCAGTATGACAACTCCAAATTACCATAGAGTGCAATACGGAAACAATATGTTAGATTATGTGTTATCTATTTATGTATGTTTACTATTAATTACGAACAGAGGTGGCGTAAAGCGTGGAGTTGTAGGCCATCGCCTACGCGCTCGCAGTCCTAGGGGTCTCGCTCCTCGAAGACAGCACGAGTAAACCTTTTTGTCGCCTTTATAATTTTAATAAATTTTCGTCATAGAGCAATAATCCTCACTCGTATCAAATTCTATTTTTATTTGGGCTAACGATATTCGTGGTTACTATTACAGGGAACGAACGTCGGCCAATGCCAGTAATCAGTTTCAATTGTTTTTCAAATCCATCTTTTTGCATTACCAGAGGGCCTCGCAAAATGTGTATTACGAAGGTACACTATGTAGCATCATTAATTTACGTGTTCACCTACCGGGACAGTATATAAATGAAATTAGTTTTGAAAAGTTAAAATTATGTAATCAGTCAGATATTCACTTGAAAAATGAGCGACGAACACACACACACACGTTTTACTTTAAATTCAGCGTCTTTCTTCTGTTGCTTTTTCTCGAATTTGGAAATCCTACAAAACAATAACTATTCCTGATAAGAAAACCGAGCGTATGCAGTCAGCCTTAGCTCGTAAATACTAAAACACAATAAGAGTAAAAATTACACTAAGTATGGCAATGTTTTGGTAAAGTGATTAATTATTAATATTTTGTACTAGCATTGCCACGTAAAAAGTTTGTGAATTATTTGAGTGTCTTTTTTCATTAGCCAAACTCTATAACCATTAGTTTAATGTGGTTTAAGTTGAATAAAATAAAACAGGGTATAAAGCCGCTCCTTTCAAAATTATTGCTTTGATATTTTTTATCACCGTCTATTATAATAAACAATGTTTTGGAAGTGCTTACTATTGCTATGTATTTTGGGTGACCTTCTAATTAAGTTTTTAGATTCTGTCATACATTTTGGAAAATAATGTCTGCCGCGTCCAATGGCAATGTATCTGTATTCATTCACTCTCCTTACCATCGGTTGAAATTTGGCATAAGTTGTATGGGGCTTATGTTATATAGTCTTGTATAGTTCATGAACATTGAACTATTAAGAACCGGTTCGGAACTAAAAGACACATTTCACGTAACCAGCTGTGACAAGGACGGGGGAGGGGTCAAAAATCATAAAATTCGTGTGACATAATTTGTGGATGGCCCCTTACCAAATGTGAATCAGTCTAGTAGTTCACTTGGTCAGCGCTCAACGCGTCACTCAGCGATCTGTCAGTCTTGTATAGTTCATAAACGATGAACTATTAGAAATCGGCTCCCTCGTCATCGGCCATTTGCAGTCCACTGCTAGACGTAAGCCTCCCCAAGACGGCGCCACTCGTCCCTGTCCTTCGGCTTCCTCATCCAGCGCCTGCCGGCGACCTTGCACAGGTCGTCGGTCCATCGGGCTGGAGGGCGTCCGACACTACGTTTACCGAGACGCGGTTTCCACTGCGGCAGAAGTGACCGGCCCACTGCCACTTCAACTTGCTAATTTTGCGAGTTATGTCGGTTACCTGGGTTCTCTTACGGATATCATTATCATTTCTAATTTTATCCATAAAAGAAACACCCAGCATAGCTCGCTCCATAGCCCGCTGAGCGACTTGGAACTTGTGGACCAATCCTGCTGTCAGTGTCCATGTCTCGGCTCCGTATGTCAGGACGTATATCCGTATATTGGCTCCCTACAACGAACTAAAATAAACTTTTTCACCTTAACAAACAAAGATGTTCGAAAAGTTCTAATGACTAGTACTATTAAAGTGAACTAGTTCAGTGATCGAATTGTACTAGAAAGGAGCGCTCACTCGGATGACGGAATAGGCACAAGACTAATGTCAAATTTTAATCGATCAATGGCCGTTTCCTATATTTTACCAACCGTTCATTTGCCTTACCATTGGTTAAAATACGACATCATCTTCATACCTTTAATGTCAGATTTCTAACGACGGTAAGGCAAATGAATGAATCGAAAGATGTAGGAACCAGCCACGAGGCAAACGAACTGTTAGTAAGATTTAGGAACCGGCCACAAATCGCATCAGTTCATGTCAAGCGATTTTCCAAGTTTGATGGGAACTGTAGCAAGCTATACTTACATTTATTTTAAACCCAATTTTAAAGATTTAGTTTAATTACGAATACCTGTACACATACACTGTTAATATTTGATTTTTCATAATAAATTTAAATATTCTTGATGGAATTAAAATGTGGACTAGATTTGATCCATTGAGCTATAATTGTTTCATTATGCCTCTGCTCTATCTGGGTTAATGTTAATTACTGTGTCACGCAGATGTAGTTTGGCCAGCGAGTCGTGGCATAACGAAATGGCAGCAAATTGAAAATATCTTTAACTGGCAACATTAAGGCTACGTTCCACTTGTGACTGACAATGCCCAAAATGCTCCGTCAGCCGTTCCACACAGCGACCACGATCGTTACGGTACGGTCGTGGCGAAAACGTCACTGAAGACGTCATAATTTTCACATTGACATTAGTGACGACCATAACGATCGTGGTCGCTATGTTGAACGGCTAACGGAGCATTTTGGGCGTTATGAGCTACTGGAGGAACGTGCCCTTTGTATTGTATGATGTACCAAAATGTATATATACTCAATAAAAACAATGTATACTTAATTGTACGATTGTTGAATATACAGCTCAATGTTCCAAATCGATTACTATGTTGATCTATACACACTTTGTGAGATTTAATTTGTACAATTTAAAATTATAGTAAATTAAATACAATATTATTGTGCTTTTAATAACTTAAAAGCAATGTGCACCATATCATTTGTAAGATTGTATTAAAATAGTGATTATTGAACGCGCTCAGAAGTGTAACGCTCATTTGTAGAGGTATTTATAAGACTTAATCAGTCTATGCATTTTGACTAAAAGTAAAAATTGAGCACATATAAGTATCAGCCCTTATAAATCGGCGTCAGTGTAGGACCTTGTAACAAACTTTTTTATATATTCTTTTTTTCGTCATAATTGTTTTATCATTGTTACGAGTGCTACTTTGATCCCGAAAATTAAACAGTTCCCGTGGCATAGTTAAAAAAACTTTAATTACTTAAACAGCTCATACAACTTATGCACCTAATTAAGTATTGATATTGCCGGTATCATCATCATACAATAAAACAATTTATACATTAAAAAACAATTACAATTATCATCACGCTAAGACCAATAGCAGCGGAGCACTAATGAAAAATGTTTTAAAATCGGGAGGGTTTTTTTTACTATTCCACGCGGACGAAGTCGCGGGCAGAAGCTAGTATAACATATAGCGCTTCGCGCTTCAGACCCTTAAAACATAGTTTTATTATGTTCTAATGATACCACTTTAATTTTCCGGAAAATCTCGAGACTCCTTTGTGTCTTTTTCGCTATTTCCGAAAACGTTATCAATTACCCTTTAAAAATGTAGGTAATTACCGTTATTTTCGATAAAGATACTGCCATGCCGGTATATTCTTTTACCGTTACTTGGTAAGTTTTATGATTTTTACGTTATAAATATAACGTATGTATAACGTTATACGTAGCGGTAATTTTTACGTTATTTCAAGCTACGTTGCCATACCGAGACAAACGACAAACAACTCTAAATATTACGCGCGCTCTTAGCACAGGTTTAACAATCTTTGCGAGTAAAAGAGAGCGACGATGGTAATAAGACATAGTTATGACGGCAAAATTACCGATAAAAATAGTATTAATGTTGTATTTTTTACCGGTAAAATGGTTAAAATTCACGGTAAGTTTATAACAATATTTATTTTATACCGTTATCTGACATTAGCATAAATAACGATACCACAGTTTTACCGGTATTTCAAGCCCTGCTTTAGGATTTGGCCCTGACGACCCACTTGAAATATTCAACTGTATATCACAAAAGATATTGTAGCGGCCAGCAGGCTGCCTAAGCGGCATAATCGTGGCAAGTCGCCTTTACGTTATTCGCCGCCCGCGTCGCATTTGCGTCACCCTTTTTTTTTTTAAGGCGGGGGAAATGCTTTTCGCACATAACGGGTCCTTTGCTAGGGATTAGACCGTTGTTGATCATGGAGGCTTTCCACTGAGGCAATCCAAACAATAATCAACCGGCTTGTATGGAGACTTGACTAATCAATACCCCACTAAAACCACCCTCCTCCCATGTGCCCCGCGCTTATGGCAGGAAAGGCGTGAGATACAGAACGTAGTTACGCCCACACCGATCCTAGCGCACAAGTGCTTGAGAATGCCCCGGGAGAGGCAAACTCACTTCGTCAACAGGGGTGAAGACTCCTCTGCACCCTAGATGCTAGAGGGCCCCTGCAGCGGTGTTTCAGGGAGGGAGGTCATGCGCATACCTGCGCCTCCGGGCTCCCAACTGACGTCGGCGCCCGCGAAACGCATGCGCACTACCATCTCTCTCCCTATCTTGTTCCGCGGCCTCCTTATGAGACACTACCGTCTCGCAAGTATTGGCCGCACCCACCCACCAATCGTCGCTGTGCAGCATGGCTTGCACCAGATCGCCCAGTGATTCGATCGGTGCTACAAGTGTCTCGAGTTCAAGCCTCTGAGGTGCCCATGCTGCGCACTCGACTAGCGTGTGTAACGCCGTGTCTAGCGCGCCACATTGGCGGCATTGGGGTGAAGGCAAGCAGCCCGCAATCTGACACAGATACTTATCGAAGCAACCGTGCCCGGTAAGTATCTGTGTCATTCTGAAGGTCAGGGTCCCGCGTTTCCGCGAGAGCCATCGCAACAGCTGCGGTCGAACCGCTTCCACCGTGTCAATGCCAGCAACAGGGTTTTCCAACTCTACTGACCAAGCTTGGATCATGGCCGCGGTTTCCCGCGTCCTGATCACCTGGAGTTCGGCCTGGCCATAGACCAGGCCACAGGCGAGGGCATCCTGTCGGGAACGCCGAACGTTGGCTATCACGTCCGCCTGGAGAGGCCAGGGGGGATCGTCTGCCAAGAGTGTCGACGCCGTCCACGACACTGTACGGTATCCTCGGATGGTCCTCACCGCCAGGACCCGCTGTGCGCGGCACAACAAAGTCCTATTGTGGCGGTGAAGTGCAGTGGACCATACGGGTGCACCGTACAGGGCCATACTCCTAAGGATGCCCATGTAGAGTTTCCTAGTCGTCGTCCCCGGTCCCCCCACGTTGGGGAGAAGCCGAGAGAGGGCGCCTGCGGACCTCACGAGCTTGGGAACTAGCAGCTCAAAGTGCGCTTTAAACAGCCATTTCCCATCGAGAATTAGCCCCAGATATTTCATCTGGGGGCCTACACGAATGTCCACCCCTTGGACTGTAACGGACAAGTCCGCGGGGGGATTACGAAACCGCCTATGGAACATGATGGCCTCAGTTTTCGCGGGGGAGACCTTCAAGCCCAGCCTACCTATTCTTCGGACCACTATCGCCAACCCGGCGTTGGCGAGGTCCACGGATTCCGCGAATGACACAGCGCGTGCCGTGAGTAGGGTGTCATCCGCGAAGCAGATTAGCCCTATTCCGGGCAGGACCGGATCCAGTCATAACCGACGTTCCAAAGAACCGGCCCGAGGACCGATCCCTGTGGGACGCCGAACGCGACGCGTCGCCGACCTATCGCGCGATTCTCGGACTCGCCGCCCTCCCAAAGGATGTACCTGTCCTGGAGGTACGCGCCCAGCAGCCTCGTGAGGTACGGGGGGACTCCGTGTGCACGAAGCCCCTCCCTGATCGTCTCGTGAGGGAGGCTGTTAAAGGCGTTTGCTATGTCTAGCGAAACCGCCAGGACAGTATCCCTTGCTTGGACTGCGTCGTCCGTTACAGATCGCAGTGTCTCGAAGGCGTCCAACGTGGAGCGCCTCCGCCGAAACCCGAACTGCGTCTGTGCTTGCCCCGGCTCCACAGTATCGAGATGCTTAACGAGGCGTTCCGCTAAGATCTTCTCGCAGACCTTGGCGACCTCGTTAAGCAACACTATGGGCCTGTAGCCGGACGGATCGTTGGGAGGACGGCCTCCCTTGGGAATCAGGCATAATCGGCCCTCCTTCCATTGCGACGGGAACTGACCTGCGCGAATACAGGCATCGAACAGTTCCCGCAGCTGGCCGCGTAGATGTTTGGCGGCCAGGAAGAGGAGCCGACCTGGAACCCGGTCGGGTCCCGGAGCCGTCTTCCTGCCCCGGAGCCGGTCCAGGGCGACGTCTAACTCTTCCTCAGTGATGGAGTGAGGCTCCACCTCCGAGGTGTCGGGAATGATTGGACCCATATCGGGGGAGTGAAGATCCCCGGATCCGGGAAGAGCCCGTCGATAACCGACCGGAGGACCTCGGGTTCGAGCGTTTCCGTAACCGTGGAGGTGCAAGGCCGCAACGTGTTGCGGGCCGCACGGTACGGACGCCCCCAAGGGTCCCGGTCTAGTGTCTCGAGGAGCTCCTCCCGAGCCCGTACGGCTCTCTTCAGAGAGGAAACTTGGCCACTATATTCTAGACCAGGGGTAGTAGCCATAGAAACTATACAAAATCCTACCATATGGCAAAAAATGAGAAAAAATATTAAATATTATATTTTTTGACAAGTTTGCTCACATATAAGTCGAGCATTCTTATCTTGAGCGTTGCACTTTTTGAGTTTTGTTATCACTAAGGTAGCCATTCTTATTATATGAGTACCTTATCTTATTATAATACCCTCGTGTTTATATTACTTTAATGCGTTTATGTTTAATTTTCTTCATAACAAACTTTATAAGGCTAAGAATATCATAATAATCTTATGAATTATTAAAATTTAATATACTATGGAATTAATGAGATGGAATTAAAAATAAGTTGTTATTAAACAAGGGATAATGTGAATGTTCCCTTGCAAGACTTTTTTTAGTTGTAAATCAAATTTGATCACTGAAATAGTTGATTATCCAAGAGCAATTGCAATAACTGATCAAAAGTCAATCAATTTCGATCGCTGATTTAATATTTATCAACTTTGATTATTAATAAAAAGCTAATTAGCCACCCCTGGGTGTTCCATCCTGCACCTTATGCCAGGGCTACGGGAATGGGATTCCCAGCTCCGCTGTGCCCTGGCAGGCGTGGGCCATGCTCACTTGGCCTCTTCAATGACAGGGGGACTACCCCCTCGGCGACGTCCGTTTCTAGTCCCTGCGTGGGGCGGTCTGTAACGCGCCCCACGGGAGGAGAAATGGGCGCGCGCGGAACACTCGCGCTCTCATCTCGACGGCATATGCGGGTGAGTGAGTACCCCTATAAAGCTAATTAGCCAAGACCAACTGCTGCAATCACTGATCAAATTTCAATCAGTTTCGATCACTGATTTAATGTTGATCAACTTTGATGACTAATAAAAAGCTAATTAGCCAAAAGCAATTGCAATCACTGATCAAATTTCAATCAGCTTAGATCGCTGATTTAATGTTTATCAACTTTGATTACTAATAAAACGCTAATTAGCCAAGACCAACTGCTGCAATCACTGATCAAATTTCAATCAATTTCGATCGCTGATTTAATGTTGATCAACTTTGATTATTAATAAAAAGCTAATTAGCCAAGACCAACTGCTGCAATCACTGATCAAATTTCAATCAGTTTCGATCACTGATTTAATGTTGATCAACTTTGATGACTAATAAAAAGCTAATTAGCTAAAAGCAATTGCAATCACTGATCAAATTTCAATCAGCTTAGATCGCTGATTTAATGTTTATCAACTTTGATGACTAATAAAAAGCTAATTAGCCAAAAGCAATTGCTGCAATCACTGATCAAATTTCAATCAGTTTCGATCACTGATTTAATGTTGATCAACTTTGATGACTAATAAAAAGCTAATTAGCTAAAAGCAATTGCAATCACTGATCAAATTTCAATCAGCTTAGATCGGTGATTTAATGTTTATCAACTTTGATTACTAATAAAAAGCTAATTAGCCAAGACCAACTGCTGCAATCACTGATCAAATTTCAATCAATTTCGATCGCTGATTTAATGTTGATCAACTTTGATTATTAATAAAAAGCTAATTAGCCAAGACCAACTGCTGCAATCACTGATTAAATTTCAATCAATTTCGATCACTGATTTAATGTTGATCAACTTTGATCATTAATAAAAAGTTGATCAATTATTGCAATTGCAATCATTGATCAGCTTATGGCCGTGAATCAAATTTTATGATATGATAACATAACATCGTTATGATAGACAATATTGGTTTATTTCCTGTATTAAATATACCGTGAAATTAACTTATTTAATTCGCCATATTCATAAATATTTGATAAAATTATGTATGTTGTTATGAAAAAAAAAACACGGCGAGATAAATACCAACTATAAAGATGAAACGAGAATACATGAGATGACAATGTACCAATAAAAAAATGCAACTTTGATAAGCTTCCAAATTCTATACAACTAGATGGCGCCACTGCTCACTTACTTTTTTAGACCAGATTATTCAAAAATTAAATATTTAAGAGATACTCTTAAATATTTATTTAAAGAATACATAGTAATTTACAATTCTTTGATGTGCCGTACAGAGCCAGTTTGTATTTTTGTCGGATCCGTGCCGACGAGTATATGGACTCCCTTAGTCTCGACGGAAAGGGACTAAGGGAGTCCATATACTCCATGCATCCAGCATCCTAATCCATGGTCACCTAGTAGGGTTTTGAAGGTTTTCAGAATTACGTTTTTTTACTTAAGTTCTGTCATTGTTATAATTATTCTTTGATGCTATAATACAGTATCCTAATGTTGCAATTGTCCACAAATTGTGAAGATAGTTCACTAAGTTATGGAGGGTACAGGTAGCGGTGGGCATAGCGGCTTGAAAAAAAAACAAACTTAACAAAAGCGCTACACTGGGATGTATTTAGAAAAAGCGCTATAATTACAACTCTATACAGATAAATAAAATTGAAGTGTCTGTTTCTAATGTCAATATAACAGCTTCTTACTGAATGCATATGAACGTATGTACGGTACTATAATATATTTAAAAAAACAACTTTGTCATTTTAGTCCAGGAAATTAAAAATCAGAGTATAGGTAAATTTGCGCTTTTTCGAGCTATATTCAAATATGGCGCCTTCGATACACGTCAATATTTTAGTGTTAAAAAACCGATAAATCATTTTTCGCCTACTCAGAGGCGAAAAGCGTTTATACATCTATCACCGAAAGCGTAAAGTTAACAGTGGCCTTTGTGTAAACTAGCGCTATTGCAGTGAATTTTTGAATTGTTATTTATCCTCATTGGACACTTTCAGTTTTGTAAGACTGTCCTGCTTATCTCTTCCCTCCATAAACATATAGTTTACCTCTAATATAGTTATCAATGCTTTGTCAGATTAAACATATAACATTAAATTTATCATGAATATTTATGATTAAGGCATTAAAAATGTAATTTAATTGAATTAAAGTAATAATGTAATTTATTGTATATAGTTATTTGCCGTGTCAATACGTCCGCAATCTTAGATTAAACGATGATTCTTCATGTTTTTTGTGTGTTTTAATTTGAACCGTGTAAGAAAATATACTACCTTTTTCCATGTTTCAACCTATTATTCAGGAGTAACACTGTTACTGTAACAGTCCAATGACACAGATGGCGCTTTACGACCAATGCCCAAACACTGAAGAAAGATACATTGTTATGAAACGAGAACGACAACTGCCCAATAAATAAAATTACTCTCGAAAGTTGGTAAATTATACATAACTAGATAGATCTGTAGGTAATTCTATCGTTTTCTGAATTTATGAATAAAGTATTTTCTAGGATAATTTAATTTTTGTTTTAAAATATGTTTTGAGCTAACAAAACGTTGAAAACTAATAATAATTGTTTAAAGCAAGAATCGGAAGTTTAAAACAACTTTTAGTGGCTGAGGCTAATGTTTCATAAATGCATTTTACCTGGTGGTCTATAAAATTGAAAGCTACCTTGACATTGGCAAGATACAAAAAATAGTATAACTATACTCAAAAAAGAAGCAAATAAGTTCTATGACAGCTAACACTACACATCAGACATATGACACTACCAGAGTTTTTGGCGGGAACTGAAAGGGGACGTCGTGCTGTGCAGTTTTATTTTCTAAAAATGTGTAAAAGTACTCTAAAATGAACAATAGTTGTAGGATATTGATAGTTTTTGAGTAGTAATTATGTATTTTTGTGAGAAATGTGAACTGTATAGTTAGATGTGGTCTTTCGAGTTTTCACAAGAACTCCATTGAATGGCGTCGGTTGTAGCCTGCAATACCTCTTTACACCCGATGATATTTTTTTGCTATTTTCTCCATGAAGTGTTTTTGTTAGCTTTCCTCACAGTCTAAGAGTTAAAAAAAATTGCGGAAACAAATCTCAAGTTTATACTTAACCCAGGAGTTAACCCTCACGATCGTGAGCTTCAGGTACAACTTGACTACTCACGATCGTGAGGATAATATGAACTGGATCTTTGCAATGACAGTTTGATGGGAAATGAAACAAATTTGTACTTGCTTAGGCACTTTGTACTTTAATCAGTCATTATTATATCAGTCTTCATAATCAAATGTAATAACTATATCCTTAATTCTAAAAAAACGACAATGGTAACAAAATATTATTTTTCTCTCTAGTAGATGTAACAAAAAAATATTCTTCTAAAACTTAACTAATTTATACTTTTCCAAAACGATCAGGGACTGTCAAATTATCCACTTTTGTGATAAGACTTAAAGCAGTCTTTTCCACGTGAGATGCACAAATAAGTGTCGCATTTTTCGCATCGTATTTTAGTATGGCTGCAACAATTTTCATACCGACACATCCTTGGAGCTTTTATTTCATTGAATACGGGAAAATGATCGTAACCATCATACCTTTTTGCCTCGGAAGGCTTATTTGCCGGTCTATAGTGTCTTTTAATTGGAGGTCCATTTTCTGCTGCCGATTCAATGTTTTCAGTATCACTCGTCAATAGACGTCCTTTGGGTGGTATGCTCGATAAACCATCAGCAATATTCAGACGAAAATCTAGTAAGGGCAAAATGTCTTTTCTGCTCAATTTGTTTGCTTGGCAATCATTGCGATATAGCCGCCACGAATTGACAATGGCTAAATCAAGAAAGTGAATGAGCACCTTCAGCGTCCATTTTTTTGTTTTTATAAAAGTCCTGTAGTACTCCATCTGCTGGTCGAGTACGTCGACTCCACCCATGTGCTGATTGTAATGCTCAATTACTTTAGGAACAGATACGTCTATGTAGGTCTTCTTGCGTTTGTCCCATCTTTTCACTATAGATGTCATGGATGAGCCGGTGCAGTTTGACGCCATCAAAACAGACTTGTTGTCTTTCCATTTGACAATAACCGTCGGTTTACTGACATACTGCTGATTTTCGCCACGAGCCATTTTAGAATCTGATTTGAATTTGATTGCAGCACGGTCAGGAATTCTGTTTAACATTATTGTTCCAGTACTGTGAAGCTTTCTTTTGTGCATTTCTTCGATCAACGGGATTGTTGTAAAATATCTATCATGATAAATACTTCTTCAAAAAAAACTTTGTCGAAAAGTAGTCGGAAAAATATTCCATCGGAGTCCTCACGCTAGATACTGGCAGCAACGGATATTCATGAGTACGATCTTGAAATGGTACATGTTTCCAGACCCGTTTGCAAGAAGCTGGATGAGACAGTCTTTGACGCTCAGCTGCCAATGGTGCAGGAGTAGTTGATTGAACCTCCGGCTCAAGTTCTAACCCAGTTTCTGCTTCAGTTTCTAATCCTGAGTATATTTCTTGAAAATTGAACTCGTCAGCAATATTTGGTTGAATTTCGTCATCTTCATCGAAATCTTCAATATCCGATATGTTTCCGTCACCCAAGATAGCCAAAACTTGTTCATCGTTTAAGTTCCTTCCTAAAATTAAAGGAAAACTGACAATAAATAATTAAATCTAGACTAGAAATAATAATCAACAGTTAACCTATTTTCAAACAACTTTTCGAGCGTAAGACCGAAGTCACGCGATCGTAGCAGTCGAACCTTACATCAAAATTGCACCTAAACCACAAATAAATCCGGCAAACTAAAATAACCTACGTATTCAGCATACTTTTAACTTGTAATAAGTAAAAAATCATAATACATATTTAACAAATAATATGTACAATAAGTACTTACCCGTGGCGACGCGTAGCTCAAAAAAAAGCTGCCATCTCCCATCGAGGCCCAGTGGCAACTGACCGCCCGCACCCCGACAGTGAGTATATTAGCCCACGCGCAATATCCCTCACGGCCGATGGACGCCGGTTGCGTCCTCAAAAAATAAATAGTTTGGCGCAGGGATTTTTTAAAAGTGTAACTCACGCTCGTGTCATTGCGGGTGTAAAGGGATACAACTGTGCTACTATACGAAGACATATTATTACATCAGAATTGGCTGTATGGACTAAGATTCCTTTGCCTGCCTTTGTGGCGAATTCTACTACTACTACTATGACACTACCAACAACAACAACAAAAAATACGAGTAAAATATTGTTTTCAAATTTCTAAATATTCTAATTAAAATATCTATAGATTAGCATTTAATTCATGTTATCTCTGATAATATCTAAATAAAATGTCCAATATTGCACACGTTGTTGATGGCGAAGCCTCAGAATCCGATTCGGATGTGGAAATTGGCAAATCACCCGTAAGTAGTTTTGGAGGAAGAAAACTATAATTTAGCAAATAATGTCCTTGTTCAATGTCGGATTCCCATAAAGATAGTTGGTAGCTAGCTCGTTGACTAGAAATTAATTAATTATTGCCACATCTATACGACTTATCCCATCGTATAATCATTCATCTGTGATCTTATCAAACTACAATCATTTATAGTTGCTGTGTAGAATCCTACATCTACATTTGTGTAATGTTAAAAGGCTCTTGTACTAAGACACTAGTATAATATTATTATATTAGCAGTTGGGTCCAAATAGTTGTTGATTGTTGATTGTTGAGTAGGACACAATTATAAAATGAGTTTGTAAGAGTAACATGACTTTTGTACCGAACCACTACAATGTACAGCTGCAAATGAGGTGAGGAGATTTGTACGGTTTGTACTGCGGCAGTACATTTGAAGCGATGAGGTCAGTGAGGCAATGAGAGTCATTCCCCAATTTGTTCCATTCCTCACAATTTATACCTACGCTTGGTACAAACAAGACTTCTAGTTCGAAAATGTTAATAATCAGAGGTGATCGACACATTCACCTCATTTTACTTGCAGTCATACTATGACATGTCATGTTGTCCGTCTTTGTCATGTGAGTATCCATAGAGGCATTATTATACTGTTATAGCATAAGCCCTGTTCCATCCTTCCTTTTATGTCTTAGGAGTAAGAAATAGAGCAACAAAAATTTTAAAGTCTACATTTTCAAATTTTGAGCCATATCAGAACAAATGTTTTGGTATTCGTACATGCCATACCCAACAATAGTTCCAAATTTGAAGTATTAATAAAAACATTTTGTAGCATTTAGCTAATAATATATGAGAACTGTTATTTGATTACAGTCTAATAAATAGAAAGTTTCAAATTATATTTAATCATTTCCAGGACTTAAGTGAGTCCCCAAATTCACAATTATTTGTAATATCTGGAGAAGCACCAGAATCTGATGATGGTAAGTATTTGGACAACAGAGATTACACATGTGTGCACATTGGAAAATGGTGAACTGTATTTAAATCTACTCCAAATTATATTTGCTTAGTTAAATAGTCACAAATCAGACTAGAGTACCTACAAGTGTAAGCTGCAAACCAAGAATAAATAGGCAGAATTTAAAAATGTGAACACTACCTCTGTTTTTGCCAATAGTCTGGCAAGAACAGAGGATCTGTCCTAATTGTTAGTATTAGTGGTTGCCTGTGGTCGAAATTCGACCATAATATTTAATTTAAATCATAAGTTTGAACATTATTAAGGTGATGTTTTCAACGACTATACTTCTATAATCACAGATTTCGCCAAGACTACACTGTTAATTTTACTTTAACAATAAACAAAAGAGTATATATGCACGTGTGTGTCAAATACACGGCAGTGTGTGTAATGTTTTTTTATTGATTTAATGTATTATTATGTATAATTTTAAAAAAAATATAGCATTCTGCACTCTTTCTCTATGTAAACTATAAGTGTGTGCAATTTCCTACGAGTAGTAGGAAATGCATGCAATTTTTATAAAAAGAGGTATATAGTTTTTGCTGTTTTTGCTTCACATCTGTTCTATATTATACGAACAATTAACCAATGGTTTTGGTGAGTTTGTTTACTCTTTAAATACTGAACTTTCCCATAAATATAAAATAATACAGAAATTGTTACTACTGTATGAGCTACATGCAAGTGGCGACTGCGGCGCCCTGCCAGCGCGGCGCACATGTCTAATCTATAGATATAATGACGATACAATACAATAAGAAATATCTCTATTAAGATGCAGTACTTGTTGAATGATATCTGAATACAAAACCAAGCAGAGAAGTAGTACAGTTTAACAAAGCTGGAACCTTTAAAAGTAGCAACTTTTTAGCAATATAGGTACTTGAGGCATTTTGACAAAGTTTAACAAATTGAAAATAAATAATACTTAGTTTTCATCCTTTTAGCAAGACTAGGAAACCGTTAAAAAATCAAACCGACAGCTTAAGTACATAGGAACTTTTCTTTTCAGTTTTATTCTCACTCTAAGCTCAATTAAACGGTTTTTGGGAAGAAAGTTTCTTTAAATAGGTATTGCGGAGATAACCCGTGAAATGATAGGTTTGTGTGGCCAATAAATACTTTTAATCTTGCACTTCTTTTAAAGAAACTAAAATCCAACCGTCATGTTTGGATGAACCAGACCTGCCTCTCCACAAAGCGTTAGAGACCCCACAGTTACCAGCCAATGTGTACAATTCACTGCTACACCAAAAGTTGTGTAAGTATAGTCCTTCATCATCATTATCATCCGAGTGTTAAATACCTGTTGCGTTTGGAGCATACGTTTCCGTCGCCCAGGGTCCGCTTTCCTACTTTTCTTCTTCATTTCGTGATTCTCTATAGTAATAATAATTGTTTATTTATTTACTTCCCATAAAAAGAAAACAAAATGAATAGAGTACAAAAATTTGAGAAACTTAATAAAGTGGGAAAGACTGGTAAATCCTGTATACTCCTGACCCTCGCTTCCCCATTAAGCACTATTTCTATAATAACCGCCACCGAAGAGCACTAAAATCAAAGAAAAATAAAGAGGTGTGTGTGTATGTGTGTGCGTGCTTGTGTGTGTGGGTAAGTGTGTAATTATGATTACAAGTGTGTCTGGGTGTGGGAGTATCAAATGTTTGTGAAGTGTGAGTGTGAGTAAAAACTAACTAAGCTCTAACAGACATATAGACAGACAAAAATCCCAAAAGTTGCGTTTTCGGATTTCGTTAGTTTGAATTAGCCCTTGATTTTTTTTTCATCTTATCTATACTAATATATAAAGCTGAAGAGTTTGTTTGTTTGTTTGCTTGAACGCGCTAATCTCAGAAACTACTGGTCTGATTTGAAAAATTCTTTCAGTGTTCGATAGCCCATTTATCGAGAAAGGCTATAGGCTATATATCATCACGCTAAGACCAATAGGAGCGGAGCACCAATGAAGCATGTTTCAAAATCGGGGGGGTTTTTATTTACTTCCTTTTTTTAACTATTCCACGCGGACGAAGTCGCGTGCAGGAGCTAGTTTTTAAATATATTGGCTGTAAGGTTGTGGAATGCATTACCAATGAGCATCAGAAGTGCAAAGTCACATCTTTTAATAAACTCCTCATAGATAACAATCTTGTAAACGGTAATTTATGAATGTGTATGTAAGTTTATGTATATTTATACTAATATTATAACGTATTATATATTTTTGTATGTTTGTAACGAAGGGCTTTTTAATATGTTTTTTCGTAAGGACTTATGATTTTTTTTTTTATAAAACAGGTTTTTTTTTTTAGGGGAATGCAATATCTCTTTGAGAGCGACCATCGAAGGGCTGGTGAAGCACACCACTGACATATCAGTGGAGAAGTTGACGAGAGCTGATAAGACACTGCTAAATGTGCAGGTCTGTACGAACGTTAAAAATGTATTGTTTGCAGAAAATCCGGAAATAGGACCAAATTTAAGAGCACGCCCTTTCCAAGCGTGTTGATGTTCAACAATGTAGATCTTTAAGCGTACAAAAGCAACAACGAGTATCTATAATATTTATTGTCAAAAGTAACTGTTATTGTTTTATTTATCATTGTCTACCGCCATATAGACTTTTTTGTTAGGAAGCTGGCAAAGAGGCAGATGGTGGGCATTGGATTTATGACCGTTGCATACAACCAGTCATCGCAGCGGACAACGGAGAACTGGTTAGCGCAACGTGAGAGCGCCCATATTAATAGTTGCTCTATCTCGCTCGCACATCATCCGTCCCGCTCAGACATTGTGCTATGTATTGCACTAGCTGTACAACTTGATCATATTTGTAAATAAGGTTACCGTTTGCAAAATAAATGAGTTCACTTCAGTCCTCATCAGCACTCGACAGTGAATACTATTCTCTGCCATCTGAAGTATCATTTAACCTCTACCTCTCGCTGCTACAGGTTAGCACCTCGTGTGCCAAACTCAAAGAGCTGTGCACAGTAAATAAAATAAATTTATAATAGACATAAGGTAAAATGTATTAAAAGTACATAATAAATAGTACATACATATTGTTACAACTTAAGTTCCGACAAAAACAAAATCCACCTGCATAACTGTAAAAAACACATTTTATTATCTATCGGCATTTGAACTAGTTGTAATTCTTTTATGATCGTCTTCATTTGTATACTTATTTATTGGCATACGTTTCTAGAGAACAGCCCATTGTTTTATTGCAGTCATTTATGGCCGCTTGCGGCCGATTCATTAGCCAGGTGTTTCAGATTACGTCGACTACGATACGGGCACATTTGTGTTCGTGAGGTATAATATACGATCAATAACCACGATCAAGGCGTGACGTGTGTACAATCGGGAATCTAGTAGTGACGGAGTTTGCGCGTTTTATTGAATTACAACCTTCTGCATTACGTTTGGATTTGTTGTGTTCGGTTATATTTGTACCTGTGTTATACGTGTCTGTATAGTTCTAATAAACTATATAATAATTCCAACGGCATTTTAATTTGAGTCTCGCAACTCGTAACAATATAATGAATGGATATAAGAACCTTTTGTTAGTTTGAAAAAGAAATAAAGATAAAACAAAAAAGCAACCAGTCCGGACAGAACAGGTTCGTCCGGAGAGAGGAATAAAAAAAAATCCATTTTTATACGTACCACTAAAGGCAGTTTTCTGAGCGAAAGTGCATATTGCCACAATTACCGCGTGCTAATGGTGAAGAAAAACATCGTGGTGAAACCTGCACAGCGAGATAACTGATGTATCAAACTTGCCAATTCGCCTTGGACAAGCGGTATACTGTCCATCTCTCTATAAAAATGAGAGACCCGAGCCCAGCAGTGGGACTTTAGGGCTTTTTTATGATATATTTTTATCCTACTAATAATAAGAATGTATGTATGGATGTATCTTTGTTACTCTTTCACACAAAAACTACTGAATGGATTTCGATGAAACTACAATAATATAGCTTACACATCAGAATAACACATTTATAAAGATATAGTGTGAACTATCCAAAATATAACGATTTTCCATCACCACGCGGGTGAGACCGCGGGGCGCAGCTAGATTTTTATAACAGAATGAACACAGGATATCTTATACGGGAAAATGAGGGTAATGTTACAGCGTATGTAGGTAGATTAAAATTTTAATTTTTGTTCTAGGAAAGCATGCGTGCGACGAACGCGCACTTGACACTCGCTCGTGCACGCTTGAAGCAGATGCACGCGGAATTGGAGCGCGCTAATTGCAGCTCCGCGCTACCTACCGTCAAAATCAAATAAAATTATTTTAAACATTGATTTGTTTTTATTTGCATAAATGGTTCTTTGTAAAGTTCTGTTTATTGAAGTTCGGATATACAAAAGTTGGACCAAGTGCATGACAGTCCACAATCTACGAAGGGTTTCGTGAATGGGACGAGTCCAGTGTTATCGTCTATTTTTTGTTGAAAGTAAAGAAGACTATAGTTGTGGGAGCAAGTACGCGTACTTTTGGCTCGACTAACTTTATTGCCTGTGCAAGTTCCCGTACATATGACGACAAATATCGCGCCTTATACATGCATGTATGTAGCCCATTTATCGAGGAAGGCTATACGCTATATATCATCACGCTAAGACCACTAGGAGCGACCAATGAAGATTGTTTCGAAATCGGGAGGTTTTGAAAACAAATTCCACGCGGGCGACGTCGCGGGCACAGCTAGTGTACTATATGTTAAGAAAAATATCCGCGCCACTGATGTACACTAATGCGTTAACGGCGTTATTATAAGACTCATTTGATCACAGCCGATATCGTTAATATTGACGCAGGTGTGGCCGCTCAATCATAATAAAACAACAAAATAAACCATATTCTCTGTATTTGAAATATAATTTTGATATGAATATATTAAAATGATTATATTATACACAGTTTAAAAAATTTTCAAATACACAATATTTTCTGTGCGTGTTATTTTATTTTTAGAAAGATCTTTCGTAAAATACGTACTACATAATATATTAATATATAGACCAACAAACATGACGTTTGTATGAGGGTTTCGTTTTTGCCGAAATTTTAAAAGCTTGAAGAACTCTCAATACATTATACTATAATTATCAAATGTAAAAAAAAACAACCAATAATTCATTATAATCTACGAAAACACGTTAACAAAAATATATCACAATACATTCACATAAAGTACTAAATTATTAAACTATATAGGGGCAACGGTGCCATTTTTGGCACCCTACCCAATTATTGGCACCCGGTTAATTTATTCAAGATTTTAAGAAATCTTCATACTTTCTATTATTTAGGCATAGAATAATATTATTATTGCCATTTCATGACTAAAAAATAAGTTATATAATTTGTTTTTGTCAAATTAAATAAGGTGCCAACATATCGTTGCCAAGAATGGTATACTTCAACCTAAATCCGATTTATTTGTCGGTTCGATGGTAAGGATACGGAGACATGTTACAATAAATTCTAATATATATATAAAAAATAAAATAATAAATAAATAAACAAACACATTGTATATCCCCAAGCTTAGTAAGTTACGCAGACACCCAGACCATAGTAAATAAGGAAAAGTTAGTTTACGAAATTTACCACGCCAGGAATCGAACCCGGAGCCTCTGCGTCGCAGTAAGGTAGACTGACAAAGGCTTAGCCCGCAACTACAGAGGTCATATTAATTATAAAATAATTTCTAAAAACAATTCGACTTACCGTAAAAATAAATGCCGCGCTTAAAACCGTTAAAATGCAATTTTAGTCACTGCAAAGTATATAAAAAAAATTGACCTATTAAATTAAGTACCTTAGGAACATATAAAGAAACATTTTAAAAATGCTTGTTTTAAATCACACTTCAGTCACTTAAAACTAACGTCAGTTAACTCTATGAGTAGGGAATGTTTGATGGTAAAACCACTGTCACATGATAATAATACAAATATGGAAGAACTATTTTGGTAATGTTATAGTCATAAAACGAATCTGCACCGTCCATAGTTTACATGTCACTGGAATATTGCAGAAGCCGTAAGTTTATGATATAACTAGTCAGATTATAAACTTTTGTTAAATAGGGACGCGGACACAAGACATATTCTAACATTATTTAAAGGCGTTACAATAACATCTGATCGTTTTAATGTAAAAAATATCACGATAGTTAAATTACAAACAATAATTACTTTTACTTGTATAAACTTATGACGTCATAAGTATGTACGTTCGTACAAAAGCTATAAGGCTGCGACCTATGCTTGCAAGATAATTAGCGACCGGTTCCGGTTGCGATATTATCGGTTACTATCGGTTAAAATTTGACATAAGCTCCATACAAGAACTATCCAACCAAGCCAAGTAGACAAATGCCATGTGCAGTCAACCCTGTCGAGTACCGATTGCAAAAAATCTAAAAGTAACAACATGATTATGCTCATTCGTTTTAATTTTTCGTCTAATTATATTTTTCACTACTGATACTAATTCATGAGTCGACATCTGTTTTTTATAGTTTTATTTCTTATTGAAATGAATAAAGTAAAAAACAGGATATACATATAAACGTAGATCAAAAAAGAGATGGATGGATTGTGTAACGGATGATATGATGATCTGTGGTGTGACAGAGGACGTATGTCAAAATAGAAGACTATGGTAGAAAAAGAAATATTGTGCCGACCCCAAATACGACGGAACGGACGGAGACGGTGAAAGAAAAACGACATAAACAAGTAAAAATATTTGTAAGGGATAGTAAATATATGATAAAGAAGCAAAAAATAAATGTATATGTAATAATAATCAAAATAACATACAAAAAATTATTAGAATAAACTTAATAGGATATCATCCTAACCAACAAGAAGATTATAACAAAACAACTAAATACAGAAATAACGAGCGTAACACTGGCGAACTTATCGAACGGTACTAGGAGGTATAGTACGCGGCACGCAACTTGGCCACGTTTTGGCGTAGTGGGGGTAAGTTCGCGCATGGCACATTCCACACGCGTATACACGTTGTGCTTGTGTAGTGTCTGTGAATAACCGCGTGGTGTGACGTCGCACTGCATTCGCATCATGAAAAGTCTGTCCGTCTCTCTCGCGCGCGGTCAAGTTTATGAGTATGAAGGAGACAGTTGAGTACACTCATTCCCCGCGTCCCGCTTGATAACCAAAGAGACGTAAAGAACGACTTTTGCGCATCTTACGACTCTGGCCAAGTTGCGTGCCGGGGATTATACGCGGTATGCAGACGGCGAGGCCGCATTCCACGCGTTAGTCAAGGTGGCTTGGTCGAGTAGTAATGTCAAAATCCAACCGATGCGATGGTATATGCGATGATATACGAACCGGCCATAAATGTATCTCAGCTGATTTGACTGTCCGCTACCCTATTGTGAATGGATTATGAAATTAGTTTTAATTTTACGATGTCAACTAATAAAGTCATAAGTTTATAGATGACAAATGTTAAAGTATTTTGAATTTTATGACTCATTTAGAATTAAACGGCAGCACTCACTAGTTGTTTTATAAAATTCCGGTTACTTACACATTCTACATAAAATGCTAATAGCTTTAATAAATAATATATAACTTTTTAATATCCATTTAAATTCATTAAAAATAATTACTTTTCCTTTATATATTTAAAATCCATATATGCTTTTAATTCCTTTTGGATCAAAATATCGTGAGTTTTAGTTCTATTTACATAATTTTATCCAATTTTGTTCCATTCAGACAAATTTATCATTCGTTTTAGTCCCATCGGGGTAAACTTATCGTCTACTTTAGTTCCATTTATAGTAACTTATCATCCCCTTTAGTTACATTGAGTTCAACTTATCATCCATTTTAGTTCCATTTTTATTAACATATCATCCACTCTAGTTACATCGAGTTAAACTTATCATCCGTTTTAGTTACATTTTTATTAAATTATCATTCACTTTAGTTACATTGAGTTCAACTTATCATCCATTTTAGTTCCATTTTTATTAACATATCATCCACTCTAGTTACATCGAGTTAAACTTATCATCCGTTTTAGTTACATTTTTATTAAATTATCATTCACTTTAGTTACATTGAGTTCAACTTATCATCCATTTTAGTTCCATTTTTATTAGAATATCATCCACTTTAGTTACATCCAGTTAAACTTATCATCCAATCTACTTCCATTTAAACAAATTTATCCTTCAGTTTATTCCATTTATATATACTCATCATCCGTTTGAGTTCCATTTAGGTAAACTTATCATCCACTTTAGTTACATTGAGTTAAACTTATCGTCCATTTTAGTTCCATTTAGATAAACTTATCATCCGATCTACTTCCATTTAAACAAATTTATCCTTCAGTTTATTCCATTTATATAAACTTATCATTCGATTAAGTTCCATTTAGTTAACTTTATCATCCTTTTCAGTTCCATTTAGATCCACTTATCATCCTTTTTAGTTCCATTTAACAACGGTGTGGATTCTATTTCCTTTTCTTTCGCAGGACTTTCTGGTTTTCCATTGAAATACTTCGACATTACGCTTGATACTATATATGGAACTCCTGCGAGATCCGACGATAGTGGGTTATAATACTGCCTATAGCAGAACAGGGCCGTTGTGAAACCCAACAGTGACCCGATAAGTATGTCTGAAAGAGAAATACAAATAAATAGAGTTGATTTATTTACTTCCCATAAAAAGATAAACAAAATGAATAGAGTACAAAAATATGAGAAACTTAATAAAATGGGAAAGACAGGAGCCCAAACTAGGTAAACCCTGTATGATGGTACTCCTGGCCCTCGCTTCCACATTTTACAAAAATGTGTAATTATGATTACAAATGTGTCTGGATGTGGAAGTATCAATGTTTGTAAAGTGTGAGTGTAAGTAAAATTAATTATTATACAGCAACTGTTATCAATTTCTCAGTTTCTAAGTAGTTTTGAGACTTAGGAATTAAAATGTTTTGTCTTTTTTTGGGTAAGTCCTAATATGACATGACTTATTATTAATATTATAAAAAACTTGTGTGCGTGCAGATCACACGCAGTAGAACCAGACCAGATGCGGCACCGATATATGGTGAATATTCCACCTATAAGAACGAAGCGCTTTGCATCTAGCTTCATCATACTGTTACAACCTGAACGCCGACAAAAGACAAATTCACACCTGCATACCTGTAGACATTTTATTATCTTTTCGGCATTTGGACTTCTTTTGTTTACTTTGTGTTTATAATTTGTAATTAGAAAAACAGCCCATTGTGTATTGTAATCATTTATGGTAGTCATTAGCCAGGTATGATCCTAGGAAATTCAGTCCACGCGGTCGAGCAGACATGTTGTATTTGTACAGGATAAATCAATGCCCCAATTGAGAGATGAGGAGTCAAGCGATAACCACAAGCGAAGCAAGACTTGTGTACTTTCGGTAATCTATTTAGTGACGGACTTTGCGCGTGTATTTGAATTACGATCTCCTGCATTACGCTTGAACTTATTGCGTTCGGTTATATTTGTACCTGTGTTATACGTGTTTGTATGGTTCTAATAATCTATATAATAATTCCAACGGCATTTTAATTCGAGTCCTGCAACTTGTAACAATACGTTTAGCAAAGGAGTGGAACTCATTGCCGGAGTCTGTGTTTCCTGATGCTTATAACCTGGGTGTCTTCAAGTCCCGTGTGAATAGGTACCTTCTAGGTAAGCGTTCTCCATCCTAGAACATATCTTCGCTCCAGATAGGGCGCGATCGTGATCAAACGCGAGCCTATACTACAATAAAAAAAAGTGAAACAAAGTATGACAAGGGGTGAAAGGATCCTAAATTTCGTGACGTCACGTTTCATATATTATATCGTTATCTTATACTAATATATAAAGCTGAAGAGTTTATTTGATTGAACGCGTTAATCTCAGGAACTACTGGTCTGATTTGAAAAGTTCTTTCAGTGTTAGATAGCCCATTTATCGAGGAAGGCTATGTATCATCAGGCTAAGACCAATAGGAGCGGAGCACTAATGAAGAATGTTTCAAAATCGGGGGTTTTGAAAACAAATGCCACGCGGACGACGTCAAGGGTATATCTAGTAATATATATACGCTTTAAAACACGAAAATTTGAAGTATTAACAAAAAAACTTCAAATCATTTCCAACTCATATCTGTATGAACATATTGTTTAAATTATCAAATATAATGTATTCTATCTCATTCTCTCGTAGGGTTAGTCGTATAGATTTATATGTTAATCTCGTTTTTAGTGTCGCTTTTTCGTTACATCGAGTGTTAAATTACGATCCTAAAGAAGTTTCACTTCAAAAAGTCTGATTTTTTTTTATTGCCTGAAGCAGGCAAACAGGCAGACGGCCCACCTGATGGAATGTGGTTACCGTCGCCTAAGGGCGTTGGTGGCCTCTAAATACAATATATGTTTTTTTTTATAATTATATCAACTCTTTATTACATATTTACAATTAACATTTACACAGACATAAATCAAATCTAAAATATACATATACATACATATACTAATAATATGTACACCTTAATTTACAAATAATAAATGGGTCCCAAATCACCATCACGAAACGCTGGCAGTTACAACATTCCTTGGCAACGCTTACGAGTTACCCAAAATGCAGGCCAGATTATATTTGTAATATTAAATACAAATCATGCGACATGACTTCACTTTCCATCAATATTTTGTTATAAGCACTAATACTCGCCTGTGACTTCGTCCACATTGGACTGATAGCAGAAGACCAAAGTTCTCTTACGAATAATAAAACTCAAATTATTTTCATTTTTCACCCTTGTCTAAGCCTCGGTGTGTAGGTTTAATCTAGATGTTTTCCTTCATCGTCAGCATGTGGTTATTTTAACAATATGCACATTAGGCTAGAAATCTGCATAACAGTTGTATGCTTTCCAGCCATGATACGAACCCGCGCCCATTGAGTGTGGGACTCGAGCACGCTAGTACGCTAACCACTTAGCTACCATAGCCCAATAATCTAAGAAAAATGAAGATGTGGAATAAGGGTTGAAATGGACAGCCCACGATCCCTCAAGTCAGACGTTGTGCATATAGGTGCACCCGTATTGCCTGTGATTACGTACGTGTGCGAAGTTCATTTGATTACGTACGTATGTGTACGTGCTTTTGAGTGTGTACGTGTGCGTAAGTGCTTTTGAGTACCTACGTGCGTGTAAGTGCTTTTGAGTGCGTACGAGTGCGTAGGTGCATTTGAGTACGTACGTGTGTGTACGTGCTTTTGAGTGTGTACGTGTGCGTAAGTGCTTTTGAGTACGTACGTGCGTGTAAGTGCTTTTGAGTGCCTACGTGCGTGAAAGTGCTTTTGAGTACGTACGTGTGCGTAAGTGCATTTGAGTAGACACGTGTGCGTAAGTGCATTTGAGTACGTACGAGTGCGTAAGTGCTTTTGAGTACGTACGTGTGCGTAAGTGCATTTGAGTATGTACGTGTGCGTAAGTGTATTTGAGTACGTAAGTGAGCGTAAGTGCATTTGAGTACGTACGTGTGCGTAAGTGCATTTGAGTACGTACGAATGCGTAAGTGCTTTTGAGTACGTACGTGCGTGTAAGTGCATTTGAGTACGTACGTGTGCGTAAGTGCATTTGAGTACGTACGTGCGTTTATGTGCTTTTGAGTACGTACGTGTGCGTAAGTGTATTTGAGTACGTACATGTGCGTAAGTGCATTTGAGTACGTACGAGTGCGTAAGTGCATTTGAGTACGTATGCGTGTATAAGTGCTTTTGAGTACGTACTTGTCTGTAAGTGTATTTAAGTACGTACGTGTGCGTAAGTGCATTTGAGTACGTACGTGTGCTTACGTGCATTTGAGTACGTACGTGCGTGTAAGTGCAC
Organism: Dendrolimus houi; assembly: GCA_039645545.1. NCBI lineage: Eukaryota > Metazoa > Arthropoda > Insecta > Lepidoptera > Lasiocampidae > Dendrolimus > Dendrolimus houi. Next base: position 3,370,020 of record CM077145.1, read on the forward strand.
TTGAGTACGTGCATGTGCACACGTGCGTGCAAGTGTTTGTATAGAGAAAATGTTACTCCACGTTGATATATAACTTTCTTAATAAGCGAAATCATGCGCATTTGTAATGTGTCAATTGTTTACAATTTACCTTCCCAATGATGATGATAGTCACAGCTCCTCGAGAGAGCGACGCATGCAGCCATCATGAGGGGAGCGAGGCACCCCAGCACGCGCACCCCGCTCCCTCGTCGTCGCGACAGCACGCTAAGGCGGCCGCACAACCATAGCGATGCGATACCCAACGAACAGAACGATACTGCAAACAATAGTATAATTCTTTATTTCCTCTTTGAATACACTGTGAAAGTTAAAACTAGTATCACCAGTAAGTAACAAGCTGGTGCCTAAATTAGGTTAAAAACAAACCGTACAGGTCAGCAGGATCTACTTGTTGGCCATGATATTGCCATGGCCTGCGGGGCATAACAATAGCTTCGCTGTATGATCTTCCTTTGAGACGGAGGAGCATTTCATCTCACTCCTTCAACTAATCGGGACGTCCCTAAAAGCTAAATATGCTCGCAATATTTTTTATAAAACTTTTTTTACTGCTCCAGTTCGGCAGACGGACAGACGTCCCACCTGATGGAAAGTGGTTACCATCGCCTATGAACATTTGTATTGTTCCGCAGGTGTGCTTTTATAGGCCACGCTACAGGCAGGCCTATAGGCCACGCTAACCAATTTCCAGTATGTGGGCTGTTGGCCTCTTTGATTAGCTTCGCAATAAAGTATAAGAGAAAAGTACATACGACTACTATGCCCGCTTGGGAATGACTTCCGTCCCTCCATCACGACCATCGGGTCTCCGGTGCACTGTAGATCCTCAGTTTCGACACCATCCGGGAAGCACCTGTAGTAGAAGTCTGGCCTGGGACGACCTGGAAAGAGGGAAATCCTCGAATCTATTTGTTGATTCTTCTCTCACTAATGTGGGTAGTTATTAAGTTACCGCCCACTATATATATTTGCCGCGAACATAATAGGACAGTCTGCATTGCACGTGTGGTCTGAACGGACGTGCAGTTCGCCCTGTGTTGTTATTTAAATTTGGAACTTTTTTAAATATCTTGCCAGCTATTGACTATTTATTAAAAAATGTTTCTTTTTATATACCACTAGTTGTGCCAGCTGACTTCAAGACAGCGTGGACTTTTTTTTTAAAACAAGAAGCATAAATTACTCCTTATAACATCAGCAATCTGCTAGTGAGTCTTGTTAAAATCGGCCCGCCGTTTTAAAACATCCAAACAGACAGATAGATAGAAAGACAGAAAAAAATCTAAAACTTGCATTTGCGGAATCTCCTGGTCCGAATTATCCCCCCTGATACTTTTCACATACTTATTTTGACACTAGCTTCTGTCCGCGACTTCGTCCGCGTGGAATAGTTACTTTGGGCTAACGCTAACTTTAACCCGCGACTTTGTTTACGTAGACGGTGAAAACATTTTTAAATCTTAATGACTGCCCGCTGGCTTTGCACATCATAACTGCGCGCGCAGTACTTTTTCATTAATTTGCTGCGATGTTATTTTAAAACTGCGATATCTCCTAAGATATTCATTGAAATCGAATGATGTAAATGGCAATATTGTTTTGAATTAAATACTTGTGATGAATAACGTATTTATATATTGGTATAGTATAGATTACAAACAGACACTTCGATTTTATTTATCTGTATACATAGATGTATTCTTCTTCCTTTTTTAAAATATGAGGCTATTTATACAAACTTCCATCCCCTTTTTTTCACCCCCTTAGGGATTGAATTTTCGAAAATCCTTTCTTGGTGCGCTACAGTACAGTAGTTAGCTACAGTATGAAAAGAACACGCATGTAAATTTTTACGGACCTGGCTCCAGTAGTTGAACTGTGCATTGATACATCACTCAGTCAATAAGGTGAAGTAATTTTACTAAATATATACATATGTATAGATTAAACTTACCTGCAACCACTTTTATAGTGTCAGTTACGACACCATTTATGCCCAAAGCTAGTGACCATGCAAGGAGTATCTGCAAAAGAGAAAAGGAAAGAATATTCACCAAAACCCCTTAGAAAGAAAAAGATAGCAAAACTTTTTAATAATGAAGATATCAAGCAAGAGAAAAAAAGAGAAGAACAATTTATAGGGTGTAAATATATTGAAGGAAGGAATTATAGCACTTTATTGTTTAACAAAAATTAAAATTACTTTCTATATAGCAAATATGTATATATTGTTACAAGTTACGGGACTCGAATTAAAATGCCGTTGGAATTATTATAGAATTTACTAGAACTATACAAACTCGTATAACACAGGTACAAATATAACCGAACGCAATAAGTCCAAACGTAGTGCAGAAGGTCGTAATTCAATAAAACGCGCAAAGTCCGTCACTATTAGATTCCCGATTGTAGTACACACGTCTCGCTTCGATCGCGGTTCTCGCTCGACTGATTCCTCTCTCCATCAGGCAATCGCTTTATATTGCACAAATGCAAATATACCCGCCCGGCAAAGTGGTCCCAATTTCCTAGAATTTGCTTGTAATTCATAATCCGCGACACCTGGCTAATGACAATAGGCTATGCTCCACAACAAGTAAACAAAAGAAGACGATCATAAAAGGATTACAATTAGTTCAAATGCCGCCAGGTAATAAAATGTGCTTTGTTTCAGATATGCAGGTGGATTTTGTTTTTGTCGGGATCTGAGTTGTAACAATATCTTACGCAGATTTTTATTAATACATTTTTATAAGTTTTTTGTTTTAGGTTGATCTGCGGTCGGAAATTGTTCAATAAGCAGATGATTTGGATGTTTTGATGATGTGTAAGAAGGCAACATCCAATCATTTGCTTTCCTCAATTTAAATGGACATTTTGCATTCAGGTCGAGAAAGTGCACTCGTTTTAGGCGCCTTTGTGGGACGTGATGCAGCAGCTTCTGGGCAAGCTCATTTGGATGAACTATTAGACATTCCTTATATTGAATGCAGGTGTTGCAATATCCTCCCTTATTGTGGGAACTGCGGAGTACTTGTGGGTTTCGGTATTGATTGTGAACCAGGGTGCCTTTATTATTGACTTTAATATGGTACTCTGGAACCTTTGGAGGTTTTCTGTGTTGGAGTGGCTAGCTCTCCCCCAAAGTTTTTTTTATTGCTGGTGTTCAGCAGACAGGCAGACGGCCCACTTGATGGAAAGCGGTTACCATCGCCTATGGACATTTGCAACACCAAAGGTGCTACAATTTTTTTTTCTTTAAAGTTTAACTTTCAAAAAAAAAAATTTTTCTCTTGTTTATAGTTCTCTGATCTCTGATTAGATATCTTAATTTATTTCTATCTGTGGTGACTTGTTAATAGCTCACTATTACTAATCTGTTATTATAATGTGAATAGCTGATAGTCATCCAAAAATTGTAAAATAAAAAAAAATAAAAAAATAATTCGCTGCTGCTCTCTTAAGGGAGACTGGAACCTGGTCACTGATGCCGGAACACAACTCAAGGTTGTTATGGCGACATACTTTAGACCAGGGGTGGTAGCCATCCAGTCGGGCAAATGCCCTACCACCTTACTAAAGTTGTATGCCATAAGTCCAAATTGGCTTTATAGCTACTTTGAAAACAAGTAGCTTATTTTCAATTGATAGCTTGAATGATCTTCCTAGAAGCCACAATAGATTCCTATATCTGTGGTTCATTTCATCTCTTTTCGCTTGGATGTGTTTCTTCCAGATGAGCCATTGATTTAGGTGAAGGCCCAAAATTATAATTGATGGAGTCTACGTGAGGTAGTTTCATTGCCTAGTGCAACTGGAGGACAGTTTCTCTGGCGGACGGTGAAAGTGATCCGTGTGGATTTTGAAGGCTTTTATGCTCCATTTCTTTAGCCACAAATTTTATTAGTAGTTATTTTAATATAATTGTTTGTTTCGTCTTGTCCTCATGTTTCCGGAACAAGTATACCAACCGATTAATTTTTGCTTTTTTTTGCTACCTATAATTTAGGTTATATTTTATCACCTGTCGCTTTTACTCTGACATTGGCAAAATCAATGCCAAAGGCATTGGAGCCACTACCAACAAGAATAGAATAGAAAATTACATTCTTAAAAACTAGTTTTAATATATTAAATAGGTTTGCGTTTACACCACAAATCACATCCAATGCCGGACGATGATGCAGTCGAAGATGGAGCACGCTTACCTAGATAGTACCTATTCACGCGAGACTTGAAGATACCCAATTGTATTTCTCGGGAAACACGGACTCTGATAGTGCATTCCACAACTCTGCCGTACGTAGAAGAAATGTGGAGGCGAAACGTTTAGTATACACTGGTAGCGTTTCTACTGTGAAACGATGGCGTAGACCAGAGCGCCTATTGGTCTGAAGATGGAATATATGGTTCAATAAATGTTAAACTAAGGGCGGCCTTTAAAACAAAATCTTCCAGGGAACCCAACCTTAGACTAAAGAAAACATTAAAACGTGACAGTGATGGTGCAGATAGTATATAATAAAAAAAATAATAGACTATACACTATATAAACATAAAGCATATCATACATGCAGAATAAGCAACACTAGACCTGAGAGGATCAAAAATAACTAAACATGTGTTTGAAAGACAATTTGATTCAGCTTGTCTGATGTTGAGTGGCAGTGCATACCCTAAAACATAAGGTATTGGAACCAAGTTCCTTATCGCATGTTACTCAGCTGGACGGGAGCAAGACGAAAAAAGCCTTAGCAAAAGGAAAAATGCTGACCACTGTATATTATTATACAATTTCAAATATTAATGCAATGAAATAAGATCTAAAAATTATCAATTAATATAATATATGGTGTTTTGAACATAGAAGGTCTTATAATTGTACTAAGTCCTATAGTGTTCCAAGAAACTGTTTGATTTGGTGTCAACCCTGCATTTTCACCACCTCACCGCTAGCCATCTGCGGGATGTTGCTTGAGGTACCAAGTTTAACTATGCTACGGTTCTTTAGAACGTTGCAGTTTTCCCTCTGCGATACAAAATGGTGTCATTTAAGAAGGGCCTTATAAAAAAATTTCGAGGCCTGCAACACGTTGACAACACCCATAGACGGCCGTAGCCACTTTCCATCAGGTGGGCCGTATGCCTGTTTGCCAGCTTTTGGCAAAAATACAATTTCTTCAATGCTCTCTGATGGCCCTGATGAACTTCAATGGCCTCCGCAGTCTACGAAACTTAGTTCCAGCCAACCCAAAGACAAGTCATTCATTTTTTGTTTGTATAACTACTGAAGGTGCTAAGCTTACCTCAAAAGCATCGTTGCAGTCATTGCATCCTGCCCATGCTATAAGAGAGAGTACACATGGCGCTGATAGCACTATAACCCAAAGAGCTCCTCCAGGCACAAAGGACTCTCTTCGTGGGTATTTATACTCAGACTCTAAGTCTGATTTGTGTATAACTCGGATGAAGGGAGACATTGTTTCCATGTAGCTGAGATAAAAAAATTATGATTTCATTGAAACATCACAGTTAAACCAAATCATTACAAAACAGAACTTTCATATTTTAAATTATTTTTTAAATGTTTATGGCTTGGCAACTAGGCCTTTAGGCCAGGCGCAGTTGTATTGTAGGCTACAATTGATGCCATTCAACGAAGTTCTTGAGATAACTCGAAAGGCCACATTTGCCTATACAGTTTACAATTCTCAGAAAAACACATCATTACTACTCAAAAACAATCAATATCCTACAGATATTGTTCATTTTAGAGTAGTTTTACACATTTTTAGAAAATAAAACTGCACAGCACAACATCCCCTTTCAGTTCCCGCCAAAAACTCTCATATTTTAAATCTCTAATAAAGACAAAGACAATACATAGACTGAGCCCTGAGCTCTCAAAATGAGACCGTCTAAATGAAGCCGATCGCACTGCTGAGCGTTATGAGAACTTAATATTATTATACAACTAGCTGTGTCCGCAACTTCGACCACATGTATTTCTTTTTGCAGAACCCTAAAAAAAGTAGCTTAAGTTACTCCTTATAACATCAGTTGTCTGCCAATGAAAGTCCAATCAAAATCGGTCAAGTCGTTTCAGAGATAAGGCAGAACATCCAAACAGACCGACAAAATTTAAAAATATTGATTTTTTGATATAAATACCATATATACTTTAATATGCATTAGTAAAAAGCTGTTATTTTGACATCACAAACAGACACTTCAACTTTATTTATCTGTCCAGACAATTTAATTAATACAAATAAAGGTTTACTAGATCTTAAGCTCCGTTTCCAAAAACAAAGAAATATCTGTTAATAATTATATTATACATACTGCATTCATAAATAGACAATTTATTCTATGCTAATAATTTAATTTTAAAGATGTAAAAATTGATGAGTAATTAACAAACAATAAAATGCTCACTGCTAATTTTTCGCGTAATTATTTGCGGTTTACCACGTAGTTATACAATTTCTAAAAACATTAAATAATATACACGTGCGTGACTTTAAATCGCACGTATTATCCTATTATATTTTTACCAGGGTATATATTTTTAATACGTTTTTACGATATAAAAATTTCTGATATGAGTAATATAAACATAGCATATGTTTTCAACTTACCAAAAAGCTGAGACCAATCCTATACGTACTAATATTTCGATGAATAAACTAAAACTTGCTGAACGTAATAACGGCATTATTATAAATGTTCTTTGTTATTTATATAAATAAAAATAAATATGTTAATGTTTCGCGAAACAGTTTTCGCGATACGTGCAATTCTAGGTAAGACTGACGTAGTTTTGATTGTTCAGAAATACACACGTAGTAATAGAATTCGCCTTTATATAGGCAAAGGAATTTTATCAGTACAACCTCGTCTGAAGAAATACGTAGGTCTTTGACTTCTTCAACTTCAACGAAGTTTTTGTAACAACTCGAAAGGCCATATTTGACCACACATTCATATTTTTCATAAAAACATGTACTCAAAAATTATCTGTATGCTACAATTATTGTTCATTTAAAAAAAAAAAATTGGACATTTTAATAAACAGCACAATATTACCCTTCAGTTCCCGCCAAAATCTGTGAATACAAACGATATAAAAATTATTTGCTTTTGAGTATTTATGAACGAATGTTTTTTGTTTTAGTACCTTTCTAATCATTTAATACTTTTTGAATTTTTGGCGGGAACATAGGGATGATCAATGCGTTTTAATGGGAACTTAAAGGGTTTGTGTTTATTTGTATAGTTATATTTTAAAAAATCTTATTAAACTGGTAAAAAAACACAACTTCTTTGTTTCTGTGGAAATTATTATACCTCTTTACCAAGATGTTACTTTATTCAAATAAATTCGTTTTCAATTTAGCCGAATTAAGCTAAGATAAGGACTTTTTTCCAAATATCTCAGTTTCTTTGACTCTGTTGTTAAACCATAACTCGTGTACATGATTATAATTCGAGAAGAACTAATGACTAAATAAAACATATTAATAGTAATAACATATTTAAAACTGGCAGACTACATTAAGTAACATTGAATACTTTCAATTAAAGTATGGTGCGCTTTTTAGGAGTAATATAGAACTCTGGGGTCTATAAAACTCCAGTGATACCGGATATGTAAACTGTGACTGGTTTATAATCCCTATTTTGAAAAGATTAATTTATTAGAACGAAAGCTTTCTCATCTGTGAACATTTTTAGCAAACTCATGGAACTATATGTGCGCACTTGTTCATAAGCAAAAAATTTGATGAGCGATAAGCCGCGTTTTAATTGGTATCGGTCAGTGTTATTATGTTTTATTATAATGGCCTCTGTGGTTGAGCGGGCTAAACCGTTGCCAGTTTACCTCACTGCAACGCAGAGGCTCCGGGTTCGATTCTTGGTATAGTAAATTTCGGAAACGTATTTTCTACGTTATTTACTATGCCTTGGGTGTCTGGGATCGGCTCCTAAGTGGTACGTTGTATATTACCCATAACACAAGCGTAACTTGCTTAATTTGGGGATATACAATATGTGTGTTTGTCTGCCGATTATTATTATTATCATTAATAAATCAGTCAAAATATAATTATGTAATATAAGTGCATGGGTGGTGGTAACTACTTACCAACAAATATACCGTCAGAGGCGTAGCTTTTATATATAGTGTATTATATATGGGCGTAGTTAGGATGGGACAAGTAGGGCACCAGCCCTGGGCGCGGGGCCTCTATTGAAGGCTCCTCCCTTCACAATCAGTAATTATTATTAATTTTAAAAATATGATTATACTACAGTAAACTATGTCATATTATCATATTTACTTCGTGATTTCATTTATGTTTTGTATTTTGAGATAATTTACAAAAGGGCGCAACTATGATGCGTGCCCTAGGCGCCATTTTCTATTACTACGCCCCTGTATACCGTTTGCCATTTTACTTACTTCCAAAACATAAAAAATCGCTCAGAATTTTTGTTATATAGATGTGGTAGATATCATGCATGAAGAATATTTCGCATGGTATGTACTATGAGGTTCAGATTAGTAAATCACAGACGCTATCAAAACTAAACAAACAGAAATTGAAGTATTGAAACAAACTAACTATTTAAAAATGTTTAATTTTAACCTTATAACTAAATAAATAGAATACAGTACAAACATGTATAAACTTAGTAGATCCACATTCATTCGCATCGAATCTATTCAGCGACTTGTTTGCACATATCCACATAAAACTTGATAATATTTCATTCGTTTCTTCGCAGATTTTACCTCTACAACAGTCTGTAGATACTATTGCCAAAATTTGTGTTTGTATCATGAACTTTATTTAAATGAAATATATTCTAAAATTGACTTTATTTGTCCCCTCTATATATTCTAGAATGTACTATGGACTTGTCAATTACCAATATTCATGCACAAGTTCGCGTTTGCATCACGGCGTTGTGACTATTATTTGTATCACGATCAAAACGCTAGAATTCAACATATTTTATTAAAAAATAATACAATTTTACACGACTTATAATTCCGATTGGAAGTTTTCGTGTGCGCAGGAAAGTGCAGACCGGTTTCCGACAACTAAATAATCTATATTGAACTTTATTTTCTAAATTAAATGGCAGTGTTACTTGCTATGCATTCTTAGCTCTGTCCCGCTTATACGATCCGTACACTGTAGTGTGCTACTAAAATTGGTCTACTGCGTAGGTATAAGTATCGGAAGAAATTATCAATAGTGTAAAACTATACTAATCTTTTTAATTTTTGCCTTCATAAATTGTTTGAGAAAACATAATAACATAAGGCTTCATCTGTTTAAATCTAAAAAAATTAGAGCACCTCACACGGAGGCAGTCACACTCGAAAAGCTAATATCATAATGAATAAGAATAATTTAAAAAAACAAATGAACGTATCAAGATCGTTATTGTTATAATATCTGCGTTGCTATATGAATGACGGTGGCGTTCTCCTTTATTTACTAAATTTAAATGCCACACTATAAATACTTGTAGCAAACAATTAAACGTCAACATAAAATGGGAAACCATAACTAAGTTAAAATTCCTGCCCTTAAACTTAATTTTAATTAAGAAAAATATTATAAACTTATATGCAGTCCTGAATCGAAACATAAATACTTTTATATTGGATCATTCGTGCTACCAAAAACGAAGTAACATTTTTGAAATAAAAGTAAAACATAATAAGTACAATCCTTTCTATGAGGCGAACAGTTAGCTTGTCTGCTGTACTCTGTCCAGTAAAAAAAAGGTGAAAATAGTTCAGATGTATTTTGTAGCTATAATAATTCAGTATAGCTGTAGTTATTTTTCTGAGGCCTCCACCCCAAGCATCCTTGTCACTCTCAAACTTCTTTTCACTTTTAGAAGGCAAATAGAATTCTTAATACGTTTTAGAAATGAGAATCTGAGAAAATCCTTCAAAGCTATTTTTACTTCAAAGTAAAGTGCAAGAGTAGAAACAAAACGCAATATTTTTTGTATATATACTTTTTAGAATTGACTTCTCTCGGTCAATTTATTTTATTAGTGTTAAGGAACCAGCTTAAAGTGCGATGCTATTGATCTATACATTTATATATGAAGGCTAAAATATTTAAAACCACACTACAAATATTTAAAATAAATAAAATTATTACATCCTTAAAGTAATATAAATGCCTTAAAATATGAAACATTTAAAATCAAAGATTAAAATAATTATTTTCATGTAAACGAATTTCAAGTAAATCAGACAACTGCTTCAACAACTTGAAATTGAAGTCACAACTCACTAAACATTTGATGATTTTCTAGACTTAAACACAAATTTTACTTAAATAAAATAAACATCCCACAAATATTGGTGAGTACTTTTGTGAGAAATGTGAACTGTGCAGTCAAATGTGGCTTTTCAAGTTGTCAATGCTGTATGGACCTAGTTCCTTTGCCTGCTATTGTGACGAATACTTTAATAAAGTTATAAAATGTATTAACTGACTAAAAAAGGAATATATTTATATACATTCATACATATGTTAGATACAATAATTTGTCTACAAAATACTTAAATATTGGCTAGAACGACTGATCAGGCCAATTTAATAACTAATATTTATACTATGGTAGAAGAACATTAGGTTAAGACTCAATTTTTGACTGGAGTAAAAGATATGTTTTAATTAATAAATGATCATAAAACGAGGGGATTTTTTTTTTGTTAGTTGTGGTGCCATTTAGTCTTGAAAGTGTCATTTCTAATATTCTTCTTCCAGGCTTGTAATAACTTTGTTATTATGATTATTACTCTATAAGCGAATTGTTAATTCTTAAGAAATAAATATTTTAAAAACCTAATAATCGGTAATGAACTTGCAGCACTTTCACTTACGAGTTATTGACAAGGGCAACACTGCATTGCGCCAAATATTTGCGCTAGCTCGGTCTATTGTAGCAGCGTGTTAATTCATTTCAAATACATTGGGCATACGTCACTTTAGCGTAGTGTGTAACTACTTATTTCGTTGTCTATGTGAACGATTCACTATGTAAAATGAGAAACATTTTGGCATCATGTAGTAATCTCTAACTAATCCCTGATAATTCCTGTCATAAATTTTCCGAAAACACGAAATATTCATTGGTTTTGTTTTTTTACATCACATAGTTAAACCCTAAACGTTATTAGGTAACAAAAGTCCGCCCGCATCACCACAATAAGGACTAAGGAGGCGCGCGCTTTGCTGCTCACGTGCTGCGTAATATTAAGTTGTACTGTAGTTTATTTTTGAGTTAGCTCAATGCGCTGGCAAAATGACATACGCCTGAATTTCTAAGATAACGCAAGACATCTTTTTGCTGAGTTACTCGTGTCCATATGTCATTTACATCTCTGAAAATGCAAAAATTCATGCCGGATACGAGGCCCGAGTATAATGTCAAGTACCACTAATGTACCTATATTATCTTAATAAATATAACTACATTAATACAGCAGGAAATAACAAAAAATACTCAATTTAAAAATAAATATTTCAAATGAAATATACACAATGTTCCGGAAAGTATACTAATTTATCAATTGCAAAAATTAGCTAAGGCCACCTTCGACCACCTGTTATCCAAAGTTTAATGAACTCGACAAACTTTCTCTGTGCAGAGGTTGCTTAGTATTACAAAGTATTAGTATTACTATGTTTGAAAAAGAATAAAACGATAATAAAAAAGGAAAGAAAAAAAAGTCATGCTCGTCCAGCGGAGGAGAGAAAATAAAGTAATTTATGTGTTTTTAATTGATACATTAGTAAAGTTTCCTGCCCACCCGCATAGAAGCTACCACCGCGACAAACATCACTATGATTTATAAGTAATAACCCATAGAATGAGTTCTTGCATTTTTGTAATAATCAAAGTATTCGTACGGTGATTTTGAGAGCTTCTTCACGACGTCATCTAATTGCATCTGGTCGCCCCAGTCCGCCTGTGAATTGGTTGTAATAGGAAATATGTTACAATATATTTAAAAACAATAACTAATATTGTACTGCTCGCAAATTTTCGTTCGCACTAAAATTTCATCAATCAAAGTCAAACAAATATGTTTGCATCATTATGTTATGCTAAGCGGTACAGACTGTGTAATAGTTGTCGATATCATCGAAACAAATTTTTAGAGACTGACAGACAAAAATTCTAAAATCTGCCATTTCTAGTTTATCCATTAGTATAGATACTTACGAAATTAGGAAATAAGGATCGTTTTTCATCAAACTTCTTTTCATTAACGCATCTTAATAGGTACAGTCTTTCAACCCACGGCCAGATCATATAGTCCAACATTCCAGGGTTGTTTCCACCGAAATAGTTGGTTCCTGAAAAGGAAATAAACGATGTTCAGGGGGCTTACGTCCAAACGCCTTTCGTTGCTCATTTTTGTCCGATCGAATCGAAAAATTCAATAACTCTTTTAAAAAAAGAAACAAAGAACAAAGATTTATTTAGAACAACAACAAAAACGTTTGTATAAAACAAAAATTAATAAAACATGCATAAACATCGCCACTCCTAATCAGCAATATTCCTGCCACGGGTTGTCTGGAAGAGATCGCCTTTTAGCGATAAGACCGCCCTTTGTACACAATTAAAATAGTACAAGATTGTAATTTTTCTGTAATAGTGTACAATAAAGAATTATCTATATATATCTATTTTTAAAAAAGAAACGGGCATTTTTTTTTCATAAACGGCAATTTTTTCTTTCTTGTACGGCAATTTTGTCTCTCGTATACGGCAATTCAATCTGTGACCAGCGGCAACACTGCTGCCAATTTGCTAAGTTTCTTACACTGTAAAATTGTTGGAGGGATGGCGAGGTATTCTAAAAATGTTTGTTGAGTGTGTCAGTTCAGTGCATGTAATATATGTAAGCCGTAAGGTTCTCTGATTATAAGTATAGTGACGAGTTGCTGTTTTTTTATTACCAAAAACCCTTCCGTGTTGTTGCAAGTGTTACACTATCACCAATGTTTCAAAATTATTGTGAAACTTTCTTTGATATTACAAGTATTTCATACATACCTCTAACGCCCAGTTCCTTTTCAAATATATCCAATGTCTGTATTATTTGTTCGCTTCCAAACGCGAAATTCGTGTCGAAGCACTCTAAGCTGCCCTTTATTAGCTGTAAAGTAAAAAATTATGCATAATTTGTATATGACTAGCATAGAGCGGTGCTTTAGGAGGGCTCGCGAAGTTTTGTTCTTAGTAATAATTAATTAATTAATTACATAGTGTTGGTCGAAGATCTCGCCATGCCAACCTCAATGACAACATCCGCCGGGCTCTTGTCAGCGTCGGCGTACCGGCCGTATTAGAACCCAATCGTACGCGACGATGGCAAGAGGCCGGATGGTATGTCACTTATTCGCGATATGTGTAGACATTCTAGCGCCGTCACATCTTCCAATGACTGAGTCAGGGGCTGGCAACTCTGCTTCAAAAGCTGAAGCTCTCAAGCGGTGCAAATATGGAACCTTAGGAAGGGGTTACATATTTGTGCCGTTTGGAGTCGAAACATTAGGTCTGTGGGGTCCACCGACAAAGAGTTTCTTCAAAGAAATTTGCAAGAAACTCTTTGATACTACCCGTGATCAGAAGGCTGGCTCATATTTCGCCCAACAAATAAGCATCGCCATACAGCGCGGCAATGCAGCCAGCCTTCTGGGCACGCTCCCATCTGGCAGCGATTTGGTACACAGTCTATAATCGCTTGTACTATTTATAATTTAGTTTTTAATTGTAGTTTTTCATTATTTGTTCTAGTTAAGTTATATATACTGTATTTTATCTAATAAACTTTGTACATTAATTACTGATTATTTGTTTGAGCTTAACCAAAAAACTGCGGCGTATTTTTAACTAAAGAACATTCTGTTTACATGTTTACATCGATATTAGTTCTTTAGTTTTCGAACAGATGGCGTTAGTTGTAACAGTCCAGTTGATATTACGCATGTCTTATTGGTTTTATAATTTTCGACAGATAGCGTTAAGGAATACAATATAATAATAATTAATTAAAATTTTCATATCTTCTATTTTTTTATGTGTATAAAATAATATTTTTATAATAGATAACACATCTAGAAATAAATTGTTTTTTTTTTATGAAAGTGAAGGTTTGCGTTTGACCACTGTCTCACCTGATGTTGAGTGATGACGCAGTCTAGGATGGAGCACGCTTACCTAGAAGATACCTATTCACTCGTGACTTGAAGACTTCAAGATTGTATTTGTCAGGAAAAATAGACTCTGGCAAATTATTCCACTCTTCTCTTTCTACCAGAAAAGATGAAACGAAATGCTTGGTTCTGACTGGTGGTGTTTCCACCATGTAACGGTGGCGCAAACCGGTGCATCTGCTTGTCCGATAGTAAAATAGGGATGAAGGAATCAGCTCGTGCAATTCTAAGGAACACTCCCCAAAATGTATCCCTTAGAAGACACTTAGCCCCGCGTCCTTGCGTCTATGCTCTAGACTCTGAAGTCGAGCATAAAAAAGACTATCATTGCCTACCAGTTTCCTGGCTCTTTTCTCAATTGATTCCAACGCCTATTATTAAATTAGCCAAGCCAAGTCTGAAAGTGTGATAGTTTCTCAGTAAAGTGTACCAAAAAATGCATAGATTGTGGGATAGTGTAGGTTGTGTGTGACTATTTACTCAGGTATGTCCAAATCAAGTTCGCAAGTCGTGGTAGCGTAATGGCTGACGCACGTGACGTGACCTGCACATCGAGATAACCGATGTGTCAAACCTGCCAAGCCGCCTTAGACAAGCGTGGCGGGTATATTGTCCGATCCCCTTATAGTGGGAGGCCCGCGCCCAGCAGTGGGAAATTTATGGGCTGTTATTATTAATAAAATGTAAAAAAATTAATATATAGATATATTTGTACCAATGTACTATCGCTCTCTAAAGGGAAACTGGAACGCAATGCAAGGTCGTTATGGCGATATACTCTCGACCAGGGGTGGTAGTCATCCAGGCGGGCAAGTATGACAGCCTCTGTGGTTGAGCGGGCTAAGCCGTTGCCGGCCTACCTTACTGTAACGCAGAGGCTCCGGGTTCGATTTCTGGTATAGTAAATTTCGGAAACGTATTTTCTCCGTTATTTACTTATAGTCTGTGTGTCTGGGATCGGCCCCAGAGTGGTACGTTGTATATTACCCATAACACAAGCGTAACTTGCTTAATTTGGAGATATACAATATGTGTGTTCGTCTCCCGATTATTATTATTATTAGTATCCTATACCTGACAGGCCACCTAGCCACAGGAAATTGTATCCTTTCTCCGTTCCTGCACGGATAGTTTTCAACTATTTTTTTTCGCCAACTCCTCCATCATAGTTCAAGACAGTTCATTTTCTTTTCTTTGTTTTTTCTTAAAATCAAAAGTTTTCAACTATTGCAGTGTGTAAAAAGATTAAAACCTTCGCCATATGTAGTTGAGGTAACTTTGTTTGTTACTTACCTCGTTAAATCTCTCAATGAGCAACCTATCTTGCGCCTTCACGTACGGGTCTCTGGAGTGGAGCGGATTCCTTGCATACTTCTCGTCAAGATAGTCACATATGACTACACTCTCGAAGAGATATTTGTCACCATTTTCCGTCGGGATTTCTAACACCGGAATCTTTACTGGAATAAGCAAAAAATCCTATGTATTTTTGGTCGGTCTGGGGGTGAGGAGTTTAGTGAATTCACCCTAACATTAGAATTTTATTATTTAGGTCAACAATCGAGATAGAAGCTATCCTATCTGTATGCGCGGATCCGAAGTTAAAAAGAACCCCGGATATTCCCTACCCACGAAACCACTGAAGATAATAGTATAATTTTGTTGCCTTCACTTGTTGTGTAAATGTTTGTTGAATAATTATAAATAAGTACAGAAATTATATAGGCTCACCCAAACTCATGTCCAAACAATATGTCCACCTTTGGCTTCAGAAGTATATATCTTGAAACCAGCTCAATTAATCGTTCAAATTCAGTACTTTTCAGGGCGGCCGCCATTTAATATAAGTTCATCAACTCACTTCACTTGCCAAAAATCTATTATTTCTTACATGTCTGTCGTCTTAACACCGCAAACAAATCCGACGATAAAAAATGGCGGCATCTTCCATGAACCAAAGAGAAATTGGGGGGGATAGAGATAGATATTCATACATACCAATATACAAAAAGAGAAGGAAATATGTATGTATCAAGAATGTGTGTGTGAAATCGTGAAGTTTGAACAAGAGATGGCGGTACCTTGACTTAAAAATCATTGTTCAGCATTAAATAATAAACAGTATCTTTTAAGATGGACTAAATCATACTTGGTCACAAAATTTCATCAAGATCAGTTTAGTAGTTTCGAAGTTTATCCCGGACATTATCGCGACATGAGATTTTTATATATATAAGGTGTGAAAGTACCTTTGGCTGTTACGGTTTCACGAAAAAACCACGATACTGACTTTGCTGAAATTTGGTATAGCTTCAATATTGCGAATGTTAAGTATCCGACGTTTGGAACACTAGGGGGCGAAGCAACGCGTCACCAGTCCTTAGGATGGATATAAGGGATAGCATAGCATTCCTGCAATAGCTGGGGTAGGTCGAGAGACCGCGGAGGCTATTCCCCCTCGTCTGTTTCATTCAGAAACAGGGAACCCTGATGTTTCGTATGGTACTTACCGAGCACGGCTGCTTCGGTATCTGCACTAGATTACGGGACGGGATCCAATTCCGAACTGCCACGAATGTGGCGCGTCAATAGTTACGGCTCACCACATACTGGAGGAGTGCTCATACGATAGGGAGGTACCTCTCGCTGCGCAGCGTCGTGGGCGAGAAGCTGCGTAGCGCGGGATGGTGGCTGGCGGTCGCTTCCTTTTGTGAGAACGTTATGTCCAAGAACGAGGCGGCCGAGAGACAGCGGGAGAAGGATGAGCTAGCGGGCTCCCGTCGTAAACGGCAAATGGGCTTCGGAGACGTCGCTGTATTCACAACGTAGTGGGTCTGGGACCTCGAAGTCGGGGAACCTCCCTGGTAGCCTGGTAACCTACACCCAGAACGCCGGGTGCACCAATATTGAGAGCATGCATCGATGTATTATGGGGTCCCATGAAGGCGCGGCGAGACGGTGGTAGGTTTAGTGGTTAGTCCAGCGGCCGGCATCTCACAACTCCTTCCCTAGGGAAGGTATGTGCATAGCCGGCCGCTGGGAGTTCCACATACCTCTTGGTGAGTAGCCTCCCGCGGCCCGAAAAGGTGTGCAAATGTATTACACCATCGTATCAAAAAAAGGAAGGATAGAATAAAGTATGAATGAAGGGAAGTGTGCCCCGTATAGGGTGGAGGAGCGAGATGAAATGCTCCTCCGTCTTAAAGGAAGATCTTCCAGCGAGGCTAGTGTTGTTCCTCGCAGGCCTAGGCCCGTCTGTTATTGTTGAAAATTTGTATATAATCTTTGTACGTTTCGGGAAGCGTTTGCAAACTCAATTATTGCACAGCGCCATCTATTGGCTTGTAAGTGTTCCACTACAAGGGGATGGGGTAGAAGGAGAGGGCAAGTGGGCCATTGAAACTCACTCACCGTCTGAAACATGATTAGTTCAAGGCTAACAGTTTCATGTCAACATTCTATTGTTCGCGTGGTGTGACACCGCTCGAGCTGGCTCTAAGAGCTATAATCAAGATAGTGGCTTGCATCAAACATGTCTGTGATTAGTTTTTTCTATTGCATGGTTTCAGCAGACAGGAAGACAGCCCACCCGATGGAAAGCGGTTAGCATCGCCTTTGGACATTTGTAACAACACAGGTGCAAATGTGCTCTCTAAAGCGAAACTGGAACCTGGCCATTAACGCCGGAACACAGCTCAAGGTTGTTACGGCGGCATACTCTAGACCAGGGGTTGTAACCATCTAGACAGTGGTGGAGCAAGAGCTAAACTTCATGTGGACAACACACATTTTCGAGGCCCTTTGGTAACGCAAAAAGATGGATTTCAAAAACAATTAAAACTGACTACTGGCACTGGCCGGCGGTGGGTCCCTGTAATATCTACCGCAAATGTCACTAGTCAAAATAAAAAAAAGAATTTGGTACGAGTAGGGATTATTGTTTTACTATTACCGCATTTAAAATTTTGGACATTTTAAATGCGACAAAAATTTTTACTCGACTTGTCTTTGAGTCGCTCCTAGGAGTGTGAAGCCATAAAAGATGGTCGACAACGCTTGACACCGTTTCTGCATCTGAACGAGCAAATGCCCTGGCTTTGGGTTGTTATGTCGCCTCTTACAACAGGCCGCAGGAAAATGTATTCTTTATCCATTCCTGCATATCTGTACAGTTTGGGTGCAGCCGTTAGTAAATAAATAAGTCACACTCACGCCTAGGATTCTTGGTTCTAAACCAATCGGGTAGTCTTAGGGGGTCCAGCTTGTATACCTCATATCTGACTCTCTTCGCCTCTAGAATAAGCAGTACTCGGTGCCCGTAAGGATTCATTTCCACATGATACAGACGTAGCTTGTCCATGAGAGGCGATGGCTGGGTAGGACCTGAAAAGGAGAAGTAAAATTACAATTTTCAAGGTTCGACTGACGATCCATCACACGGCCATGATGATATAAGAGGGATCAACCAAATTCATTGCATACGATTGAAATGCTCGGTACTGAAATAAAAGAACAGTATTCAATGACATTGAATTACAATAGGATATTGTTAATCCGGAACCCCGTATATCCGATGATTATGGTAATACAGACGGCTGGCGGCTTAGACACTGATTTGAAATGGACGGTAAATAAATAATTTGATAGCCACAAAGTTGTGTTTCTGGATCGATTTAGAAACTCTGGCTTTCGACATTATATTGTGAAGCTTAACTCAAATCTATTTCACCGCTTAGGAGATGTAGTTCCACGAAACACACGTAATAATTATACTTTTTGTCTACATAATGCATGGACCCTTATGAGCAAATGTCTTCTGCATGGCTCCCATAATCTGTAATAAATTACCTTCGTTCTGTAATATGTTTTTAATTTAATTTAATTTCACAATACAATATGTTTTATTTAAAATCCGTACAAATTAAAATAAAAGTAAAGAGGGCCTAAAACGCCCCAAATATGCATCCATTAGCAATGGACAATGGATACATATTTGTGACTTTCAGTCTCGAAACTCTAGGGTCATGGAGTCCCGAAGCTTATCGACTCTATCGAGACCTATCAGCATGTTTGATAGAAGTCACACGTGATGGCAACCTAAAATTATGGCAACTAATATATATTTATAGGGGATATTATGAAGCTACAGTTGTAGTAATTACTCGTATGTTATAGTTTAGTAGATTTTGTTAGGTATCACGAAACAAAAGCTATTTTAAGGCAGATGTTTATTGATTTGTTGCAGTGGATAACAAGGTTAATTAATGAATACGATACTGTTATATTTACTAAACGTTTTGTTGGCATTTGTAACAGGTATTAACAAGTTGCAAGATATTTTATTGACGGTAGTTTAAAAAAAAAATAGTATTCAAGCGGTGCGTGAAGCCAAGCAGAGACAGTTGTTCTTCCATTCGCTCTTCAGTAAACTGAGTAAGTTAAATGTTTATTTATGGAAATATGCTTGTGCGATTTGATAAATGTGTTAATATGTGGAAAATTGAGCTGATATAAAGACTGTAATTCCGAGGCTTGGGGTGACTAGAAGGGGAGGTTGGAGGTGACCGGGACAGGTTGGACCCATTCTTTATGTCGTCTTAGTTATATATCCAAATGTGTTGCTATAATAGTTATTCTTTCTATTGTTTCTGTAATTACGATATATGTGTTTATTGGTTTGTTATGCGAAGTTTCGATGACGCTTACACACGTGACCAAAGGGCTGGCTAGTATTTAGAACAGGATATTAGCGCTAGGGGTTCTTACTCACCTGCACATGCCGTCGAGATGAGAGTGAGATTGTTCCGCGCGCACTCATCTCTCTTCCCGTGGGGCGCATCACAAACCGCCCCACGCCCGGAATAGCCCTAGACGATGCCGGGGAACAAAAGAAGTCCTTCGGCAATGGCAGAAGGCTCTGCGTGAGGCCCACGCCTGCCAGGGCACGTGGAGGGAATCCCATTTACCCGTAGCCCTGGCATAAGGCGCAGGACAGAACAACCAGGGGTTTTAGTGGGTATCCCTAACTGGGGAGTGGCACCAGTGCTGACTGGGCACGCTAGTGCCACCCCCGATATGGCGAATCCCACACACGGGTCGCGACTTATCGCCCGAGGCTTTTGTGCCTGTCGCAGCTTAGTCCACAAACGGATTTCCCCTAGCCAAGAAATAAAAAGGATATTAGCGCTGTCAGTCACCGGGAAAATGCGGCCAGCGTTTTCCTAACGTTCAGATCTATATAGAATGTCTTACATAGTTCGCATGTAAATATATGTAATTTATATTGTTATAGTAAATAGGTCCCAAAATCACCGTCAGTTGGGAACGTTACCAAAACGCTGGCCGCATTACCACGTGCCCAAAATACAGGCCAGCGTTTTGGTTTCGAGAGACATCTATCAAGCGTTTTGATAGGTCTCGATAAAGGCGATGGGCTTCTGGACCCCATGGCCCGAGAGTTTCGAGACCAAAAGCCACAAATATGTATCCACTACCAACGGATGCATATCTCTTGTCGGGCGGCTTACATAGTTGTTTGTTCACGAAATATATTCCTCAAATATTAATTGCGTGCAATCAGTCATTATACCGAAAACCTCAAGTTTATTCTTGACTTAAACTAGATTTAAGATTGTACACTATTTCAAATATTTTTACGTGAAGAGCAAACACGCATAGATACTAGAGAGTGACTGATAACGTTTCTTTAAATACAGCAGCCGCACCATTTTTGTATTCCGAGCTGGAAATCATAATCATTTACATATATAAATAAAAATTAATCATAGAAATGTATGCCCGTAACTTGAGAACAGCTTTACTGATTTTGATGACATTTTTTGTGTGTGTTTGAGTGGGTCCCCAGGTAGTTTAGTTGTTTTTTTGCTTAAGCACAGTAGACAGACTGACGGCCCAACTGTGCTGGAAAGTGGTTATCGTAGCCATAGTGGATATTAGCAATAAAAGAGGTGTTGCCATTGTGCTGCCGGCCTCGAAGGAGGAACTGGAACCTGCCCACTGATGCCAGAACACGACTCAATGTTGTTATGGCGGCATACTCTAGACCAGGGGTAGCCATCCAGTCGGGCAAATGCCCTACCACCTGACTGTGGGTTGTTTTCTCACCTCTTACGACAGGCCGCCTGGCCGTAGGAAATTGTATTATTTCTCCGTTTCTGCACGGATAATAAGTTGTGGCGTGACAGAGGATGTAAGCCAGAATAGAGGAGTATGAAAGGAAAAGAGATTGGGCCTACTCCAAATGAATGGGAGATTTTGAAAGAAAAGAGGTTCTAATTTACACAAGCGATGCTGCGTAGGATGAGTAAGTATTATATGCAAAAATGCATATTTTTAACATTACAATGTCAAAGCAGTCGCGCCAGACAGTAATGTCAGACCAATGCCATTGGTAAATTAATTATTTATTCACGTGATTCTATTCTTGTTTTTCAGCTAGATACAGCAACTTTGGTAAAACATCACCACTTTTGTATTTTAATTGAAGTAGCGTATATATGTTACAGTCAAACATCGAGGCTCTGCCGCTCCTAGGTTTGACTAGTCAAACCTCAGGTCTAACATAAAGTCTTATTCAAAGTCCAAATAAATGACGTTTTTCTGCCTTTGACTGACGAATTTTTGTCTAACCTAGGAGAAACTAATTTATACAGTTTTGGTTGCTGGCGTTGTGGGCCACATATGTCCAATAAAAATCAATCACTTGCGTTGTTAAGCTTTATATTTTGCGTATAGTTACATAAACACATCACATTAGAATGGTAATACAATAATATCAATTATTGCGTGTGGCTTAGCGGATCTTCAGCTACAAGATGGCAACCACACATTCTGTGTTGCCAGAGTGTAATTTTAAATGGCTGGCCTGGGCACATGGCCCAACGCCACACCACCCCCCTACGAAGAAATTAAAGCTATACAAAAACAAATGTTAAGTATAAACATGTATCAACTTAAAGAAGCTAAGTTACATAGATAAATGTACATATATAAAAGAGAACATAAAAATGGTTTGATTACCCAATTAAAAATTTACATATTTTGATGCACAACTGTAAAATAATTGAAACAGTCTTATGAAAAAAATTAAATAAAAAATGTTATAGAATGTCTTCATATGTTTTGTTCTTAATCTAATAATTGTTTCCTGCTATTATAATTCACAAATAACTTTAGACAAATAGTAACATAATATACTAACACAGGTTATACGATATTACAAATCAAACATGGTTTTAAATTTTACAACGCCATACAGTCATTAAACACTTAACAAGTGCAATACGAATCGACGTTTGACCGAGTCTGCCTTAGTCGTTTCTAGGATCGACTAGGCAAAACCCGAAACAGATTATTTTACGTTCGACGTTTGACCAAAAAGTGAGGCACTTCTAGTTCTAGGTTTGACTAAAAATACTTTAGTCAAAGGCCGAAATTGGAATTTATTTCGGGTTTCGTCGGAAGGCCTTAATCAAACCTAGGATAAAACAGTCATTCCGGGAAGAGACTTCATATCGACCTTTGACTATAACATATACATACATATTGTTACGAGTTACGGGACTCGAATTAAAATGCCGTTTGGAATTACTGTAGAATTTATTAGAACTATACAAACACGTATAACACAGGTACAAATATAACACGACACAACCAGTACAAACGTAATACACGATTTAATAACACGCGCAAAGTCCGTCAATATATAGCTTATCGAATGTACACGTCTTGTCTCGCTTGTGACCACCGCTAGACTGCCGATCTCCCCATTAGGCCTGGAATTTCTTAGAATTCGTAATCTGCACACCTACCTAATTATGCCTGCAAACGGCCATAAACGAGTACAATACACAATAGGCTGTTTTCTAATTACAAATTTTAAACATAAGGTGAACAAAAGAAGTCCAAATGCGTAAAAGGTAATAAACTGCAGGCGTGCATTGGTCTTTGTCGTTCGTAACAATATTATTACGCCTGTTTCCAATAGAGGTAGGCAGGGAAGATACCGAAGGAGAAACACGCCCCAGTCAGAGGGTCCTGGCGCTAAGGCCAAAGTAGGAACACTGGCGCCCCAATTCTGCTATTACAATATTGTCAGAATGGTCGACCAATGGCGTCATAATATGTTTTTCCTAAAAGCAGCCATTATTTAGCTCATTGCTAACCAATTCACAGCCATCGGCGGTCGAGATATTCCAGAATGGCCTCATTTTCTAATGTATACCCTGTGCCATGTCGTGTCGCCCAAAGTGCCCGATGCAATACTGTGTTCTTGACACTATACGCAAATTAGCCTAATCACATAATGCCTTGTGCAATCGCATCATGTAGCAGCTGTGTTGTTTGCTTTTTGATGGTAAAATATATTTACGTAATGAATGTAAATATATTTTTTATTTATTAAATGACGTATGCTGGCGAAACTTCGTTCGTGTCGCCAGTACACTGACATATTTGTTAGTCAATTGTAATGCCAAAAAATTTTCGCTATAGTCGTCTGTCCCACGAAAACAACATCATCAATCTGACTCGGGGGGGTGCTTGCCTTAGCCAGCCGGCACGGATTGAAGGTCGCTAGAGCTAAGGCTCAAGCTCCAGGGGTGGAATTGATAAATGGCCTAACTTCGGAAGTAGCTTCGGTGATCCTGCAGCCCACCTCTTGACACCCCTTAGCCATTCACACCCATGTTGCCGCTCGACAATTTTATACGGCATTTTTAGGGGTCCAAGTGGCGAGTCACCGTTTGCCTATTTTCCATGTTCCTTGAACATTGCGACGGGCAGACGCCATAGTCCCGATCCGTAGTTCCGCTACCAGTTCATCCCGATAGCCCGGTGCCTTTTGTTCTCATTCCCTACAATAGTCCTACACTAGCCGGGGCTTGTCCTTGAGTGCATTTTTATATGGTGTAAGACAGGGATAAATCACAGGCCAGTGTCATGCCACATTTACATTAAATTTGTCTTAGGGGTCTCTACGTGTTGGGCCTTCCGATGGCTCCACGTAAGCCCTCCAAAAGTCCGGGCCATTCTTATGGCAGGGGTCTTCAAAGACACACATTATAATAATAATAATAGGCTGACAAACACACCTTTTTTATTGGTCTGCAAAATTGAATATAGATTATAAACATTTTTTTTATATATTGAATAAACCGTTTCATAGCTTAACATTATATTCTGTTTATGCAAACACGGCATGCATAATATACACATATTGTATATCCCCAAATTAAGCAAATTATGCTTGGTGTTATGGGTAATATACAACGGACAGATCTAGAGCTGATCTCAGACATCCGGACCATAGTAAATAAGGGAGAAAATTCATTGCCGAAATTTACTTTACCAGGAGTCGAGCCCGAAGCCTCTGAGTTGCAGTGAGGTAGGCCGGAAAAGGCGCGGGCCGTCCTTAAAGTATCCTAGGTGTTGTTCGGGATATAAGCTAGCTCCGTGTCAAGTTTCATTTAAATCCGTTCAGTAGCTTTCACGTGATCCTCTAACAAATAGACAGAAACACAGAAATTCTAGAAATGCAAACTCTCCGGTAGGCGCGCATTACGCTGCCTATATACTCGGAAAAATCTTCTGGAACCCATAATTTCGTTATTCTTTTATTTACTTGCTATCCCTTTCTATACATCTATCTATCTCTGTCTTTTCCTTCCTGAACCTCTATTTTAGAATTTCGTTATTCTTTTGTTCATCATCCAT
The DNA here is from genome assembly GCA_039645545.1 of Dendrolimus houi. Lineage (NCBI taxonomy): Eukaryota > Metazoa > Arthropoda > Insecta > Lepidoptera > Lasiocampidae > Dendrolimus > Dendrolimus houi. The sequence continues at coordinate 3,395,072 of CM077145.1, forward strand.
CCCTTTCTAAAATGTATCTGTCCTTGTCCTTTTTTCCAGAATCGTCTACATTTTTCTGAAACTTCTTAAACCAACTAGATCGTTCCACCATCACTCGCCACAATATTATAAGTCACGGCTGACTTATGCAACTTAGGGGCGTGGCATACAACGTATCTGGATAAGGAAAGTCCATTGAAGTGTGCACATTACATGTCGTAAGTGGCGGACGTAACCTTGAGCGTTCGGGCGTCCTAAAGCAATCTGTAGAGTGTGCACTAGTGTGCACATTGTTCGGACGCGTCCCGTAATGTAAGACCTTTAGACCCCCAGTTTTCCATTTTCAAAATCTATCATACAAACTCAACACACCTCCATCGGATATAACATGTAACTATGCCGATTATGGTCTCTATAGAATTTAATACACATACAGGACTTCATTCAACTCGATTCCTCCTAGCCTACGTTTAAAAAACTAGCAATTAGTGACGAAAAGATTGAAAGTGCCATGTACTCACCGGCGTTTACGCGTTCTGTTCAAACATATTATTACTTGTGTGTCTATAAATTAACTAGCGACCAAAGGGTCGAAAGAGCCATACATTTATGGACTCTTACATTTTTTACATGTACATTGTATTACTATCTCTTACTCTCTTACGCATGGCTTTCCACGAGTCTTGGATGAAATAACGACTCATAACCCGATCGGGCACCGACTTTTGTTTCAAAATATGCGGTGTGATTGCAAAATTAAAAATACAAATTGTAATAAGAAAAACCATCGCGAATTGGACGTTTTTATTTAGAACTGTAAATTTCATTTACAAAAATAATTCAGTATGCTGTGGTTCGCCATTACGGCGTGGACGTTTTTAAATTATTATAATTTTTTGTTTTTATTTGTTTATTGTGTTGTTGTTCATGGATTTTACTCGGTTCTTTGTTCATTGTATTGAATTTTATGTGCCAAAATGGCTTTAATTTAATGGGAATACTGCTCCACTGGCTACTTGCTGTTTTGTATGCTAATAGTTGGGTCTTAATTAAATAACAGCGGTGTAGTCGGTGCTTGCATCATACGGTATGTTTTTAAATAGCCGAATTTTCACCTCGCGCAACAACTCATTGGCATTTATAGACGGAAAACATCTCGTATCCCGCATGCGGGGTTAATCGGACAATGATAATAATTCCGATAAACACTGGGCCAGCTGATTCATGATTTTTGGAGCTTCATTTCACCGTGAAATGCTATTAATGTTTTAAAATGGTGATAGAATCGTAACGATCAAGAAATACTCTTTAATCTTTAGAAGTATATTATCCTTTTATTTAGGTATAAACCTGCGCTTGGGTTTTCGCATATGTGCACCACACACATAATACCATATGTGATAAGAATATGATACATTGAATGTAATAAGTTTAATTTTTGTCTCAATATTTGAATATGTTATTGCATTTTGATGAAGGACGCAAGTGATAGAAAATTTCAAATAATCAACCTTCTTTACAAGTAATATGATATTTATTTCAAATTCATAATCGTGCTATTAAATCATTTTAATTTACAACTAAGCAAAACAGTTGTTATCACTAATTTAATACTTTAATTATTACATTACGCAAATTAATTACGTTAATTATAAGATAAACAAGGACAATATGATTGCATTCAAATTTCGTAAACTGCATTTGGAAATACGGTTTGTTATATACCTACATAATTTCCTGTATAACGTGGAAAGTACCTAAGTAATAAAATCGATTGTTTTAGCAATGAAATCACTTACCAGCGTTTCTATGTTGATAGTAAGACATTCTCACGTAAAACAGATGTATTTTAAACTTTTGTGCACTATAAACGTATACCGTCTGCAGTGTACTGCTACAAATGTCGGAATACCTACGTAATATTTAAAATTATATCTTCAAGCTATGACATCATTGTGTGACCCGATTATATGCTAACCCACCGAATTGAATTTACCAAAATATTGTCTGTAATCCAATGAGAGTGAAGACATTTGTAATTTGGTAGGGTTTTGCTAGAAGGCCAATAGGTGTTTGTATTTTTCAATGCTTACACGTAGAATTAATTTAAAATGAACCTGATTAGCTTAGTAGTACACGGTTTTAACGTGCTTAAGTTAATGGATGAGTCACAGTTGAATATTTTTACATAATAATGGGCATCGAAAGTGTTATCGACAAATTTAAACATTAACTACTTGTCCTACTTTTATTAATACTTAATTGGGTCGATTTATTTTTGCCTATAATTATCATAGATGTCTACATTTTTCATGTTTAAATAAAATTACCAAATAAATAATGCGTAAATAAGGTTAAAAATAACTATCTTATTATCTCATTTTAGGTTTGAATTTTGATTTTTATTTTAGTTAAAATAAAAAGATCACTTGCAAAAACAAAACGTTTTTAGATGTTGCATGAAATATTTTTTTCACGCTGTTAGTTAATTTTTAATCACACATCGACACTGAAAAATGATTTCTATTAAATAGAAATTATAAGAACTGAAGGATAAGAACAAACAACGAAATCGTAAATCTTATGGTTGACCTAAACTATTTTAGAAAAACGACAGCACCGTATCTATATGCTTGGTGACGTAGAACGATCAGGAAAAAAATAAGAGCTCTCGTTTTCTCCACAGTAGTTTATTTGAGATGAGAGGAAGATTGTCACTGGAAGGACGCAGTTAAAGCTGACCTGTGCGAGATTGTGAAAAAGCTAAACTGTATCTATAAATGACACCAAGACAATGCAAGGCATGACATATACTACGTTCTCTTTGTAAATGTCAATATATGCTTTGGATAGCTGTGTTAGTTAAATATGAATAATTTGGTAAAATGAAGGTGCATGAAATCTTAAAGTTAATTATTAATCACAAAGCTTTAAAATTATTATATATATTTTTTATAACTAACAAATTAAATATACAACAAGAAATAATTTAATACAATAAAAAAACTTAACTTATTTATATTGTATTCTACCCATAGTCCCTCAAGACTATAAGTAGAATATTGAGCCTAGATCACCGTCTCCTTTGGACAAGGTGCCCTGAAGGCTGACTACGTTTCCTCACTGGATCGCCATACTGATACGTTGCCCGAGGTACGCACCAGCCTTCTGATCACCTAAAGAATCAATGAGTCGTTTTGATAAATTTTGGTAGAGGCTCATGCTCTCAAGACCTCACGGTTCAAGCGTCTCAACAGCAAACGGTACCAAGATATAACTTTCACTGAGAGTTGCATATTTGCGCCTCTTGAATGATTCAGCTGTTTCCGTCACCGAACCAGCTGATCTAGACGTATGGGATGCGGCTAACGTCTCTACCTAAGTCGCCAGGAAATTAGAGTCATTCCGTCAGGACGCCTACCATCGTCACTTGCTATACCGTTCGGCTCTAATAAAGCTGGCACGTTAGCGGTGGGAAGCTCCCTCCGCGCATATATGCGAGAACCCAAGCGCAGGTTTATACCTAAATAAAAGGAGGTATTATCCATCATAGTACCTACATTTGGGAAGGGGATAGCATGGAGCCAAAAATCGGTATATATATATATATATATATGATGTTAATTTGGAAAGAATTTCTGATATTGAATTATATTTTTCTGTACAATATTATTCAGGTTATAGCAACACTTCTACCTTGTGTCACCTTGACATTTAAAAATTAAAAAAGGTTGAAAAATGGATTTTTTAATTTCTGACATTATTTTTATGCTGTCTTGTTTACTCTTAACAGGAACCTATCTTAGCATTTCTTTCTTACACGTGATTACGAACTACGACATGGAAACAAAACACCGAAGACCGATATTTCGTCGACTTATTTTTTTTGTAAAAAAATATGGATTTGTACTAAATGCTTAATAATATGGTCAAAATAAGATAGAATAGTAAAAAATATTACTCAAGAATCGCTAATATTAAGATATAAGGTTAGTGTTATGTCTTAGTTCGTTAAAATCACGTAAACAAGTTTGTATGGAATGCTTTCAAGGATTTTGAAAAAAGGGATTTGTATTAACCTGGTCTTATTTTTATGACTTTAATACTTCGAACGTAATTGATACTAATATATAATTGTAAAAATAAATTTGTTTATACATATGTCTATTTCTGTTTGTTTCGAATTCACGTCCTCACAAGTAGACTTTACTGTCGTCAATTTGTGTATTTTGAAAATATAAAAGCTGGTGATGAATATAGCATAATTAGGTTATAGAAAATATACTTACAGTTCCCACGGAAAATGGCAGCCTCTGACTGAATATTCTAAGTCTTAGTTCACCTAGTTCATTGGAACACAGAGGTCACAGTTTCAAATCCTGGTATGGTTTGAGTGTCGGATTGGCCCCAAGGTTGTATGTTGTATATCTCTATAAATATTATAAATGCGAAAGTTTGTAAGAATATATGTACGGATGGATGTATTTTTATTACTCTTTCATGCAAAAACTACTGGATGAATTTTGATGAAACTACAATAATATAGCTTACACCTTACACATCAGAATAACACATAGGCTATAATTTATAAAGATATAGTGTGAATTATCCAAAATATAATGATATACCATGACCAGATGGGTAAAACCGCAGGGCGCAGCTAGTTGCCCATAATAAATCATAACATGCTATGTTTGAGAAAATATAATGTGCATGTTTGTCTGCCCAGTAATTGTAGTAGTCCGTGTTTCTATCCTTCACTAAGGCTGACATGCAGTTGGTTTGTTTTTTTTATATTATAGATTTACTTTCAGTGATAATGACAGAGCCACACATAGAAGTGAAAGTCAAAGATGAAATTATCGAGATATCTGATGATGAAGAGACTACTAAGCCTAAAAGAAAGTAAGTTCTATCTAGAGTATATTAATAATAAAGCTGTTTATTTCCATAAAAGATAATTTTTCCATAAGAATATTATCTTCCTTATCCTTTAAAGCCCTGCTTTGCATATAGGCCATTTTTTTTCACTCTAATCTTGTCATGTTCATCCAGTTTTGGTCAGTGTTTTCTCTATTTTGTAGACCCAGCATTAACTGGGTGTATAAGTCCCGCCACATAAACAGAACGGTAGTGGAGGGGATGTGTCTGCGCAGGTGTCTCAACTCGGGAAGCATGGTTTGACTCGCCCTTGCCCCTTTCATACCACCAATTTGATCGCTAAAACGCTGCGTAGGTTCAGAGCCAGCATTCTTTTTACGTCGTGGGAACTATACCTCTCTTTCTTTTCCCCACTGGTCCAGCCCATGTGGTGGTTATCTTCATCCATCTGTTATCCAAGATTTGTGCTACAAGACCTGCCTACTTTCACTTTAAATGTTTAGCATGTAGGAGGACATCTAAGACTTTGGTTCTAAATCTTATGGACATATTTCTAATTTTATATTCAGGATACTAGTTTTCATTTGGCATTGACATATTTGTATTTTGTCTTTTGTATCTTTGTTAAATATCCAGGTTTGTGTGCCAAAGTCAGGCAGGCAATAGACAAGAGTCTATGAATGTTTTTTTTAAGCAAGTGTTCTAAATACTAATAAAAATAGCCTTTATTGCTGAAGTCGTTTCCATGGGATAGATGAAAATATTATATATTGTCAGTTAATTGTACTGCAAGAACTCATTAGAGTTCTTGCAGTACACTGAAGATATGGGTTCATATCAATATATGATATTATCAGTCAAATCAATTTTGATTAGCATGGTTTTTTTGGTTGAAGTTACAGACTTGGTGCCCACATTAGATTAGATGGTATTGATATTATAGATCAAGTGTTATTTCCACAATTCTTTCACCTTGTCTTATAATAGCTTTTTTAATCTTTTAACAGAAGAACGAGAAAAAAGCAAGTAGAGGAACGTATTCAGTGTGACCAGTGTGCAAAATCATTCGCAACAAAATACGAGTGGAAGAAACATTCGAGGACACATAGCGGGGAGAGACCTTACATGTGCACAACATGCGGCAAAACTTACACACAGTTGGGACATCTCAGTATACATCAGTTACGTCATAAAGGTACCGTTATTAGTATTCGTCAGAAATGATTGAACTTAGAATATCGCATTGAAACGGTTAGTCTTGAGCTGTTGAATATTCACGAATTTACGGGACAAGTATAGCTCGTATGCATTAGCCATTATGGATGAACTTCTCTCCAAACTACCATCCTTTATATATGTCTTCCCATCGAGATATTATTTCACTAACTACTATAATTTTTAATTTTGAATTTAATAGTTCTTATATTATTTATGTATTTTTCATGTTTGTAATATTGTTACGAGTTGTGAGACTCGAATTAAAACGCCGTTGGAAATATTATAGAGTTTATTAGAACTATACAAACACGTATAACACAAGTACAAATATAACCGAACACAACAAGTCCAAACGTAATGCGGAAGGTCGTAATTCAATTAAACGCGCAAAATCCGTCACTATTAGATTCCCGATTGTAGTACACACGTCTCACTTTGATCGTGGTTCTCGCGCGACTGCCCCCCTTTCTCCATCATTCCATCGTTTTTGACTGCACAAATGCAAATTTGCCCGCCCGGCAAGCGTCGACGTAATTTCCTAGAAATCTTAATACGCACACCTGGCTAATTATGCCTGCAAGCGGCCATAAACGAGTACAATAGGCTGTTCTCCATAATAACCAATAAATAAGTGAACAAAGAAGGCGATCATAAAAGGATTACAATTAATTCAGATGCCGACGGGTAATAAAATGTGTTTTTACAGATATGCAGGTGGATTTTGTTTTTGTCGGAACTTAAGTTGTAACAATATTATTGTTTATTCTTCATCTGATATATTCCTAGAACTTTCACTTGCTTCCTTCGTAGACAAATTCATCATTATACTGCCTCCCTGTTGTTCTTATTTTCTTAGGTGTTGATGTTGGCGCTGAAAAAGAAAGTGCTCTTTTATTTCTAAACCCTTCTTCCGATGGGTAGGCATTATGATATCTTGTAGCCCTGAAACACCAATAATGTCCGGCCATTTCTGTGGTGAGGGTATACTGATAATTCCCACATTATCACATCATCAGTAATCTTCTTTCCTATAATAAGTGAGAATTCCGATCGCCTATTTTCTTCTTCCTCTGTCCCATTTCATCTTTCCAATCATAAAAGCTGGCAATGCATTGGCATTGCTCCTGTTGTTACAAACATCTATAGGTGATGGTGACCACTTTCTATCAGGTGGGCAGTCTGCATACTTACTAGCTTCGCAATAAAATTGTAATTGAAGACTTAAGTCTCACTTTTCGCACAATAATTGGCCACTCTAGAACGCTAATATGACTGGGCACAGACCAAAGCCGGAGTGAGACTGCACCCAACCAAAGCTGGAGTGGTAATGTTGTCTCCTCATTCTATCCGCAAGCATTTGTATCCAAGAAATTAATATTCGACAGAACAAGCCGAGTACAGTAAAATCCGTTTATAATAAATATACTATAACATGTTTTTATCAATGCAGGAATGGAGAAAGAATACAATTTCCTGCGGCCGGGTGGCCTGTCTTAAGAGGCGACAAAACAACCCACAGCCAAGTGGTAGGGTATTTGCCCGACTGGATGGCTACCACCTGTGGTCTAGAGTATGCCACCATAACAACCTTGATTTGTGTTCTGGTATTAGTGACCAGGTTCCAGTCTCCCTTAAGAGAGCAGCAGCGCATTTGTAACGTCTTTGGTGTTGCAAATGTCCATAGGCGATGGTAACCGCTTATCGTGAGGTCTACCTGTCTGCTGAACTCATCCAATAAAAAAAATCATTAAAATAGTACAATAATCTAAGAACTGTATAAACTCAAAGTTAGCGTATATTGTAAGTCAGTGTTGATAATCATTCTATAGGGTAGTCTGTAGGAGATACCGTCACATACCATCATCACATACAAGAATACTGTCTAATTTACTTTAATAGCTACATTCCAGAAGAGACTCACAACAACCACGTTGTCAACCGCGATTTTTCCCGTTCCACTCGCTTGCGGATGTTACAATCATAAACTGTAGTGGAACGTATTATGGGGCGTTGATGTACACGCCACAAATACACAAATATCGTTGGTTCATTTGAAAACCGCGCCGTTTTCAATGTCAAGAGATAGGGAGAATTAATGCTCTGTGGTCAACGCCCACTTCGACCCATCTCTTGACATGGGTCGTTGTGAGCGCTGTGTGATCGAAAATGATCGCCTTGTGGAACGTCAGACATAGCATTTTGGGCGTTGTGAGATACTAAAGGAACGCGCCCAATGTATGTGCAATAAAGTTATTCATTCGAATCTAAATATATAAAAATAGATTTTTTTTTCTTGAACAGGTATCAAAAACTTCAATTGCGCCGAATGTGGAGCGTCTTTTTACAGAAAAGCAGATCTGGACAGGCACGAGAAGATTCACACCGGCGAAAAGCCCTACTCTTGCGAGATATGTTCAAAGAGTTTTGTGCAAAAGAACAACTTGATAATGCACTTCAAAATGCATATTGGTGATAGGAAACATGTCTGCGATATATGTGATAAAAGATTTATAACGAAGAGTAAACTTGTGTTGCATTCGAAGAGACATGATAAAGATAAGAAGAATAAAGTTGGTATGGTTGAAGTAGAGAGGTGGTAGTTACCGATCAATTATAAGAACAGCGTTTTAGTATAAATACTGGGGACCAATTCTGATATTTCTTTCTTTCTTTCGCTTTTTGGCTATAGGTTCGTTTGTTTAGCTAACGACCATTAATGCCAATGTCAAGTGTGGAAAAACAAAGGCTACGTTCCACAAGAGACTCACAACGACCACGTTCACGACCGCGACTTTTTCCATTCCACTTGCTTGCCGGCGACACAGATGTAAACTCAAAGTGGAACTGTTATTCGACCCACCTCTTGATATGGGTCGTTGTGAGCGCTGCGTGAGCGAACGACCGTGGGCGCCATGTGGAACGGCAGACGGAGTATTTTGGGCATTGTGAGATACTAGAGGAACGAGCCCAAAGTTTGGCAGTCTATACGTATTTAAAAAAAAAATTGTTCAAATAAATAAAATATAAAATACCACCACCTAGAAAGACATAAAAATAATAATAAATGAAATATAATGTGTAAAACACACACATAATCTCGTAAATATAGGACATCACAATTTAATATTATACATGTATTCTGTTGTTCCAATGGCGTACCCGTGGCACGTTACTATTATTGTAAATATTTATAAGCGAACACTTGCAAAATGCATGTTTAAAATCTTTGGTAGCTTTTCAATATTTATTATCCATAAGTTACGTCACACGTTAGGGGGGTGTGTGACGAAATGTGACATTGTGTGACAAGTCGCGGGAGGGGAGTCCTAAATTTCGTGACGGCACATTTCAGAGTGATTTAAGCTGGATGTTTAAGCTTTCAAACAAGACATTTGAACTATTAACGAAAAAGTTCAATTGAATTTGAATTATTAAAAAATAATTTAAATGGAATTAAAACTAATTACGGAACTGTTGTTTTAATTGAATAATTTCTTGATGTTAAATTGCGAAATATGTGATGTCACACTAGGAGGGAGGAGTCTCTCGAATGTGACCAGCTGTGACAAGGACGTAAGGGTTAAAAAATCATGAAATTCGTGTTACGTAATTTGTGGATGGCACCTAATGGTAAAAGCCTTTTTTCTACTATTATTCCGCCGCGAGGATATTGAGAAAAAATTGTGGAATTAGTAGAATACGAATTTTTTACACTATCGCAATGAAATCGTGCTTTGAATATCTCTTTTTAATAATAACAACCAACATATTGAAATATCAGAATTGAGCCCCATCAGTTTGCCAGATGACTAATAGTTCTTGGATAAAACTGAAAACCGAGAAGTGACAAGTTTATGGCTTAACCAAAACCTTGCCAGACTGATGAATGTATACTTAATAATACTATTTATGTACTTATTGGCCTGTCGTAAGAGACGACAAAACAACCCACAGCCATGTATTAGGGTATCTGCTCGTCTGGATTGCTACCACACCTAGTCTAGTTTATGCCGCCATACCAACCTCCAGTCTCCCTTTAGAGAGCGGTAGCACATTGGTAGCACCTTTGGTGTTATCTATGCCCATGGGCGATGATAACCGCTTTCCATCAGGTGGTCCGTCTGCCTGTCTGCTGAACTCGTGCAATAAAAAAATGTAAGGATACGATTCGCATACGGCCGCTTGATGTTCAGATAGATACTTACTCTACTAGGTGAAAATAACTAAAAGACAACTTGGATAATATTAACTATAATACTGAAAAACCGAAACTTGAAACAAGAGTGACAAGTCTGTAAAAACTTATAAAAAGAACTGTGCACTAAGAAGTATGACAAACATTTGTTTTAATTAAACTAGTAACATTTGAGAAGAAGACTAATTTTTTTAAAGAATAGTAACTAAAGGTAGAATCACTGTTTAAAACATACATTGCACTGTTTTCACTCATAACGTTCAAAACGTGTTAGAAAGGGATACATATACATCCGTATATTTATTATTTAATGTCTCTAACAAAAGAAAAACAGCAAAAATATTAAATTGGTCATGCTTTATAAACGAAGATTATGGATAGCACGTATTTTCAGTTTAGTAGCATAATCAGAACAAAATTATATTAATAGAATTCTATGATTTTCTTGTTTCACTCGCACTCGTGCATACTGTACAATAAATTATATGAATAAGAGAACTGCTGCTCAATTTTTATTTTAGCACGGCTTCTATAGCTTTAGAAGATTTTCTTACTCGTTGTACACCTTTCGTACAATTTCCTTGAACCTGGGGTACCCCAAATAAAACGGTGGTTACCTCAAAGCAAGATCTTTATTTGAGAGCTAAGCTGTCCCCAATACTACTGTCATATTTAAACCATAGCGCGATGTAAGTCGACGCTAACGCCATCTAGGGCTCGACAAACCAATCATCAAACAATAATACATATAATGGAACGTTATAAAGCCTCTGGTTGAATTCTTAACAGTCGTTTAAAAATAAAAAATAATAAAAAGTTGTAACGTCATTATATTATGCACAAGTCAAAACTTGTTAAGGTGCCATTCACAAATTACGTTACATGAAGTTCATGATATGTGACCTCTCCCCCGACCCTGTCACAGGTGGTCGCATTCATGACACTCCTCCCTCCCGAGTGTGACGTCACATTCTTTGTAATTTTACATCAAGAAATTATTAAATAAAAAAAAAACAGCAGTTCCGTAGGCTTATTAGATTTTGTTATGTGACGTTACGAAATTTAGTTTCCTCCTACCCCTTGTCACACAATGTCTGACGTCGCCAACTACAATTCGAAGACAGAATTCAATGGTATCTTAGCTTCACTGACTGATTTATTGTCGTCGTAACTATTCAAACATGGAAATAATGTGAGGTGTATGAAGTTCGCCCACTTACGGACTTCGCCATCTTGACTAAACTCTCTTCCATGCTAATACCAACATTATCAAAGATGTAGCAGTAACATAAAAATAATTCGATAGTGAGGTATTTTTTAATGACTGAACTTTTTTAAATTATGTAAATTGTTTTATAAATGATTGTAAATTATATCATATCAACCCGAATATGGTCGATACGTATTTTTTGTATTCTTCCGTAGTAATACTGTTTCATACGTGGTGTCTTCAATCTTCAGTAATTTTCAAATGCATTATATTGTAAAAATAGTAAATATTAATTATGGTGTTTGTATAAAACAAGATGAAATTGTTTTTAATTATAAAAGTCATCCCGTTTATAATTCTTTCATTTCAAGTATATTCAGTAATCCTTGGGTATTTTCAATCACATACTATGATTTATTCAATATTATAAGTATCATGTTAAGTATAGTACGTATGTATGTTAAGATGTAGAGAGGTCGTACCACCACTCAAGTCTTACGGCAAAAATTGGAACTAAACTTGACAGCTCCGCCATCTTGTATTTTATATATATATATATGTAGTATTATCTATGGTCTTATAATATATCAGATGTGTTTGTTTGGGAGGTGTAATTTGTGATTTTTTATTCGAAACATGGTGATTATGTCTTGCAAAGTTGTAAAAAGTGCAGCCCGTGAAATTATCCTTAAAGTATAGGAGTTTTTCGAATTGGAACAGAAGAATAAAGACGTTTTGATCACTTTAAATAATGTTCAAGTTCAAGAATTTTCCCAGGAGCAGTTTGAAGTTGTTCGGATGCATAAAAATTAGCTTATTCCAACAGTTTTTTATAAAACGATAGTTTACATTCTTTTTTTTAATGTTGTGATACTTTGTGTCCCGGGAATTCAAGGCCAAGCGTGGACAAAGTCGCGGGCATATCCTGGTATACTATAAATATGTAATATATATAATTATAGAAATAAATTCATACTATTTAATTGATTATGTAGAATTCGAAGTCTTAGAGTTTACAATATTTTTATAATAAATAATACATAGGTCGATGAATGATGAATCTCAATAAATGGGGTTATGCTTAATTAATTTATTAGCATCATTTTGTTATGCAATTGCAACGCCGGATCTACAGAGTACTTTTATATACTGGACGGGTCTATCGGACTTGAGTGGCGGCGCCGACTCTTTCATAGGAAGCATGATAAGACTCGTAGTGCATGAAGTGAAGGTCAAAGATAATATAATAAAACACGTAGTATCCTATAGTAGTCTGTGGTCATAAAACTCAAGTTGATACAACTAAAAGACGAGTAGTTTTTGAAATATGGGTTGTTTTTTTATATTATATATACTTTTTAGGATTCTGTAGCGTACATTATTAGACGTTCGTCAGACTTCGACATATCATGGTGCCTTTTACTGTTTGTGGAACAAGCGCACTTGATCCGTTTTAATGTTGTTTATTTATCCTCCTGACGCCCAGGTTATGCAACGCTTTCTTTACGTAAACGCCTAAAGTACTTAAAAAAAGGTTTCAATGGCGGAAACCCAAAACTTTGAACTTTAAAAATTGTACCTTAAAGTAATCTCACAAGTATGATATTTTTTTGCTTGTATCAGGTGAACGAGGAGAAGGAAAAAAAGGACAAAAATAGGTTACCTTTTGGTAGGCCTTTGGGTAAGAAGCACTCGACTTAAAACAATAAACTTTTATATCAATTTTTTCAACTACCTTCAAAAATATCAAAAATGAAATTAAACTTAAAAACCAATTTAATAACCTTAATAAACAAAAATCCTTTAAAATTAATAGAAACATTTGTTTTATTATTTAAAGCATTCGAAACAATCATGATAGTCCTTATTAATCCAAAGGTCTATTAACAGGTCTTTAATTTATGATAATTTTCAATATCTCAGATCCATATAAAGTTTTGATGTAAACAGCAAATATAGTATATAAGCACCTATTTTTGATAAGCATATCAACACAAATCGTAAAGATTTCATGAATAAATTAGGATTAATTTTCACACTCGACGATCTTGTTCGATGCTAAGTAAAAAAAAGAAATTTCTTTATTTTTGTTGGCACTATTGCTTGGTCATAAACAAATAAAAACTTCGAGCATGTGTTTGGATACACTTCTTTATAGAAAGGCGATAAATTAAAACTAGCAGCAATGACTGAAGTTTGGCATTGAATTACTTTTTTAAGGACCCTGGGCGCTTGGAAGCTATATTTGTAACCACTGAGAAAGCATTCAACTGTGACTTAGACTTGATATCCAATACAAGAAAGAAATTTAAAAAAAATACCTGTCTCTTTTACTCTCATTGTGAAAGTTACTTCTTCCTTTTACTTATTCATGTTAGGTTTTCGAATATTGGAATTTTCTTAGGAAAGTGGAAACAGAGATTTTTTAGAAATCGTTTTCTATGTGTTTGTGCAAGTTATGATTTTTTTATATAGCAATTAATTTCACAATCAAAAAAGATATTAATAATTCGAATTATACTGAAATATAGTACGCGTAATCAAAAATAGATTTGTATACCCTAACTTTATTTGGGTAATCCTATAAAATGGAATTTTAAATACTTTTACGTGTAGCGTTATTATAAAAGTTAAAATATTTTACACAATATTTCAGAGCACCTGGGTAAGTCCATTTATTTTAAAATCTAATGCCACCGTGCGTCCTTCGATTTCACGCTATTTATTGACATCTGGTGCCTAGCTAGCTATTACATTCTCGTTAGTTATTTTCGGTATAAAAATAACTCGTTCACATTTTCCTTATATAAACTTAAGCTTCCCGAAGTATCTTATGTATCAAGTTTTAGCAGAAATCTATTCATATTTTAATGCTGGTACAAGTGAACAAACAATAGAAGTGGCAGAACTTTCATATTTATAATATCATCTATTTTGCGGTTGTGATGCTCTGAAAGTTGGCAATGTTGTTGTTGGATTGCCATAATAATCTGATTTAAAAAATATGCTTTATCATAAAGTGTGAATTTGCAGTATTTACTAGACAGTTGAAGTACCTAGCTGTTTGTAGTAGTTTTTGCAATGTTTTTTTGTAGTAGCAGGTTGAAGAGATCCATCTTGAAGTTTAAGTGATTCATTCTTGTTCGTTTGTAGCAGTGTTTGTATACTGATCCCTAGAGTTGCTGTATTATAACCTTACTAGTTAACAACTTATTATTTAACTCATATAATAATTGTGGTATTTATTTTGAAATAGTTTAAGTAGGTTGCAGTGTCAGCATGATGTTTTATATTGAATTGTAAAATTAGGTCTCATGTAAATTAAGTATTGGCCTTAATTTTATAACATATAGGATGTGTCAATAGTATTAGATAATAAAACAATTGCAGCTAATAATTGTCCCAATGTTCGGTTTGGGTCTTATAATTTTGTCCTCTACAAAATTATAAGACCCAAACCGAACATTGGGAACAACAGTATATTTGCCACACTTGTTGGGTTTGGCACCTTGGTTATCTTAAAGCGCAAGTTTCATCACTATGTTTGCCTTTACTCTCAGCTTGTGGTGAAAATATGCACATACATCATATTAAAATTTATTCAATACCATAATTAATCTAATACAATAATAGAAAACTTAACTTATTTGTTTTGTATTGTACCCATAGTCCCTCAACACTATAAGTAGAATACTGAGCCTAGATCACTATCTTCTATGGGTAAGGTGCCCAGAAGGCTGGCTATGTTTCCTCGCTGGATCGCCATACTGATCCATTGCCCGAGGTAAGTACCAGCCTTCTGATCACCTGAAGAGTCAATGAGTCATTTTGATTAATTTTGCTAGAAGCTCATGGCCTCAGGACCCTACCGTCCAGACGTCTTGCCAGCAAACAGCACAAACATATAACTCTCACAGAGGGTTACATATTTGTGCTGCTTGAGTGATTTAGTTGTTACCGTGATCGAACCGGCTGATCTATGCACATAAGTACATATGACCATGTTTCCGATTATTGCAAGAAGCTTAAATGGTTACCTATTCGCCTTTGCTGGAATATTCACTTACTTTCTCTTTTGTACAATATCCTTTTTGATCCTCTTCCCCTCCATATTTAAAGGATATATCTTTCCCATTCCTGTTATTTGAGCTCCAGTAATAATCTCTCCTTAATGATTCCTCTACACACTTCTTCCTTTGTTGATAACTCCTTCACAGTACAGGCTGTCCATTTATGGAACACACTGCGACTCAACATCAGACAAGCTAAATCCTTTTCTTTTAAATTTAAAATTAAAAATTGTCTTTTAAACTGATGGTTACTAAATATCTTTGGTCCTCAAAGTCTAAACATGCTGCTGATTCTATATATAGTATATATATCTTATTTTTGTATAGTATATAAAGTATATTATTATTTATTTTTCACTTATTCTTGGAATGTTTCATTTTATTTATTGTGTTCACGTTGCTTTAAGCATTAAGGCCAGTCTTTGTTCAACATTTACTGTACCTAGTTTTAAGAATGTAGTTTTAATTTTTGGTGAACAATAAAATGTTTTCATTCATTCATTTCATACATATTATCATTCCTGTTTCCCATAGGGGTAGGCAGAGACAATGGATATCCACTTGCTATGATCTTGACATACATATTTTGCTTCATCTACAGTCATTAACCTCTTCATACATACTCATTTATTATAGGTGCTTTTTTACCTGGCCATTTTTTAAGACATCTTGAGATCCACTGTTGTCATATTTGTACTTATTTTACCAGACTATATTTATTCTAAATATGCACAATAGGACAGAAAAATGCTAAGTCATGATTCAAACACTGGTCATTTGAGTTTAGGACCACTAACCATGGCTCAATTTTAAAACTATAATTTGCGTTTTTTTTTTTCAGCGAAATGAGTGAATCAGTTTTTGAACCCATAGTTGTTATCATCAAAGATGAAGTTATTGAAATATCGGACAGAGAAGAAGTAGAACCACCTAAAGTTAAGAGAAAGTAAGTAAATTCATGAAAGACAAATATTAGGAATTGGGGATTGGTTGGTGACTTTGTTCACGTTAGACGAAATAAACTAGTTTTTACATGTCCTAACAACTTGAAACCACTCCTGGGAAAAATACCACGAGATTTCGGGGATATAAAGTATCACAGATTTTATGACAGACAATTTGCTATTGATGAGTGAAAACCGCCCTGAAATCGGCTCAGTAGTTTGGACGTGAATCCGAAACAAAATGACGAAAAAGCAGATTAATATCCTAGCAGTAGAAAAAGTAAATATAAAAAAACTTTGAATTCCTATATGTATTTCCCTGCATATAGTTCAACTTTCTACAACAATTCTTTTACCGTCAAGGCTACAAAGCTTTGGAAAGCGCAGCCCGTTGCCACCAGAGAAGGAAATTCGGTAGCAACATTCAAAACAATGATCAGAAAATATTACCTGTCCTTGGAATATGATAATATTTAAATGTATGTACTTATCTATAAACATTTATATATTTTTATAGATATGTATTTGTATGTTATGTATATTAAGTATATATCTATTTAATATATAAAACATCTGTATATACTGCATTTATATATTTATTACAAGAATGTAAGAAATTGTACCATGTATTATGTATACCACCATCCTCATTAAAATCTCAATTAATTCCTGGGGTTGTCTGGAAGAGATCGCTTTTTAGGGATAAGACCGCCCTTTGTGCATAATGAGACATAGTTTTAAGCTATAAGTTCTTTTTTTGTATTGGTGTTCAATAAAGAGTTATTGATTGATTGATTGATTGATTCTTTATGGGGGAAAAATAGAAACAAATAAATAAATCGACAGACAAACACACATTGTATATCCCCAAATTAAGCAAGTTACACTTGTGTTATGGGTAATATATAACGGACCAATCTGGGGCCGATCCCAGACACCCAGACCATAGTAAATAACGGAGAAAATATGTTTCCGAAATTTACTATACCAGAAATCGAACCTGGAGCCTCTCCGTTGCAGTGAGGTGAGCCGGCAAAGGCAAAGCCCGCTCAACCACAGAAGCCGTCGAAATAAGCACTTGAGTCACTCAACACCTCAAAATCTCTCTTATAAGGCTATAAGATTTATAAGTGACAGTTATAAGGCTCAACATTATAATATTATAGTAGTAGTAGCATAGTCTATTCCACTCTGTTTTTTTTTTTAAATAGCTTCAATGTACAGGCAAGGCATGTTAAGAAAATATTCCATTTCATTTCATAAGAATGTTATAATATTATAGATAGTTATTATTCTTTTATATAATCTTGTGTTGACTGTACTTGTTACATTTCACTAATTACTATATAATCAATAATATATATAAATTAATCTATCTATAAATTAGAACAGTGAAGGAAACATAACTTATATTGTATTCTACTTATAATCCCTTAAGACTATAAGTAGAATACTGAGCTTAGATCATCAAAGTCCATGGGTAAGGTTCCTAGAAGACTGGCTATGTTTTCTCGTTGGATCACCATATTTATCCATTATCTGAGGTAGGGACCAGCCCTCTGATCTCCAGAAGAGACAACAAGTCGTTTTGAAATATTCTTGTAGAGGCTCATGGCCTTAGGACCCTACGGGTCCCAGTGTTTCAACAGCAAATGGCACAAATTAGTTAATTTTAATTCACTAATTAATTAGAATATAATTGCTTTATCAAAGGTTATTTTGTTACAGGAAAAAGTATAAGAAACCCGATCCGTCGATGTATGTGAAGTGCGATGAGTGTGACAAGATGTGCGCAACTAAATATGTGTTGAAACGGCACAAACAGACACACACGGGAGTGAAGCCGTTCATGTGCACCGAGTGTGGGAAGACATATTCGCACGCCTGCCACCTAAAGACACACATGTTGCAGCATCAAAGTAATTATAGTTGAATTCTTGAAATGGAAAATACTTTCCAAAATACAGTGTAAACTCCATGTAACATCACTCGATTTAATGACAAACTCCCTTAAGTGTCGAAATTACTTGTCTTTGGTTGGTTTAGGTCTGTAATACAATGATACACTATATAGCTTTACACCTGCTCTCAATAACCTAAAAGTACCTTTTAAGTTGCCAAAATGAGCAGCTGTGTATGTTATTTATTTTATCGCTTTATTATGCTAGCCCATAATATATTCAACAAGTCGGCATCATGCATACAGAAATTTCTAAGAAATTTCATAATACCGAAATTTCTAAGTACTTCCTTTATTAGCAAGATGCCTCAATATCGCAAGATAAGAAATAAGTTAAAAAAAATACAACAAAATTACTGGTGCAGCAAAAGATGTCATAAAAATAACAGACCTCTCCATTTAACGACAATTCTCTATTACGCCATAAAATGCACAGTCCCTTCAGTGTCATTATATAAAGTTTACACTGTAGGTTAAAAGGTTTTCGAAAAGTTGAACTTCTATTCTATTCTGTTTTTGGTCCAAGTGGAGCCAATGCATAGAAATTGTTTTTGCCAACGACACAGAGAGTAAAGTGAAAAAAGGCTTTAATCTGTATTTGAGGTGTTCAATTGCAAAGAACTTCTGTAATACTGTTGACAAAACAAACATTTATATTATGTTTTGATGGGCAAATAAATCGGATGTCCATCCTGGTTCTGATCAAATGGTCAGAGTAGTTAGTATCAAATGTAAAAATTCAATAATTAAAAGACCAATTCACAAGTTATGTTTGTTACCTATAGGAGATGTTTTAGTTTAGACATTTACCCCTTTCAAACATTGTTTATTTCTTTAATATTATTATGTAACAGTACTTTTTGGTCAAGAGTGAAGATATTTTTTTGTTTATGACAAGTTTCATTTTAATTTTATTTAGTAGTAAGTATAATATAGTCTGTTGTAAATATGTCATGCTGTCAATATCTAAGTTTCGTTTTTCCTGTGTTTTTAAAATAGTGTGTGATTGTGTGTATAGAAATTATTGTAGCAAATAAAAATAGTAAACCAGACTACCTACACTATAAATTAATGTTATTAAACATTAAAAATGTATATAAAACTAGGTGTGCCCGCGACGTCGTCCACGTGGAATTTGTTTTCAAAACCCCTCGATTTTGAAACATTCTTCATTGGTGCTCCGCTCCTATTGGTCTTAGCGTGATGATATATAGCCTTGATAAATGGGCTATCTAACACTGAAAGAATTTTTCAAATCAGACCAGTAGTAAAGCAACTGAAGAAAATATGCTCCAATGTCCCTTCAGCTAATCCACATTCACAAAGGGAGTGATCATGGATCCTGTTCTTGGCTAGGAAATTGTGGAACTTGCGAATAGAACTTGTATAAGCAGGGCCATCATATTGTATGTGCCCACGGGAGTGCACAGCCCGAGGGTGCGATGATCAGGTTTTTTTGAAGTGATAACTTCTTATGGGAGGGTAAACCGCTTCGTTACGTATCGCGTTACGGCGCCTGTCTGTCTGGCTTCCCTTTCTCTCACGCATATGGCAGCGGTAGGCAGGCTCCTCTTCTCTCACTGTAACCCACGCGCTATATACATATTTAAGTAATAACCTAAGCTTTTCCCAAGTTAAACAATTTCAATATTAAATAGTGCAACTTAGATTAGTTTAAGTTATCACTTCTGTCGGGCGTCCCGAGATGCACACGTTTTTATTTTAATATATTAAACAAGTCTACGAACTTAAGTTCCATACTCTTTTTTAGAACTTAATTTTGAAAAATGTTTAGAATTTGTACATGTTTATTTGTTATTGTGTGTGACATTTATTGAATGTATGTGTGTGTTGTATTATAGCTTATTAGCGATGATCAGACCCCCCACCCATAAACCGGGCTAAACCTTTGACGCTTTACCTTACTGCAATGCAAAGGTACGGGGCTCGATTCCCGGTATGATAAGTGTCGGAAACAATATTTCTCTATGGTGTTTGGCTGCCCATTATTTATTTATTAATATTTATATAATTAGTCTGTATATAATTTTATAATTGTTAACCAACATTCAAAAAAGAGTGGAGCTTCTCAATACCTCGTGTCTTTCTTCTTTACTCGTATGTTCAGCTATTACATTTTCTTGCCTCTAAATCGATTTTGATTATTTCTTGCGTTGAATTCAGTACAGCTTCAAGATAGTTTCCTATAAATTTCATTGTTAATTGGATACCATATACATAACTTAAAAGTGAAAAATTAATTTATTTATTATGGAACATCCAACAGGAGATACATCATATACATCCAACCATCTTAAATCTAAACCATGCTAATGCTAAATAAAAGTTTTCTAGCAAATAATAAACCGACGAAAGTGTAACAACAATTAAACAATAAATTATAACACCACACAAAGTCACAAACACACAACTGACAACAAAACTCATACACATACTCACACCAATGCGCACTACCACCGCATTGCATTACACGCACACTTCACAAACAAAACAAGACATACAAAGAGCCTAAAAATTAATAACCTAGGCACAGAAAGGAAAAGCAACACAAATGGCACTAGTTAAGATATATATAGGTATAGACATAAGGCACACACTGCACATGCACTTCCTCACAACACCAGTATGTAACAGATACACTCTACATTAGTATAAGTTTAGTATTGAAAATAGAAAAAAATAATATTATAAGTTATTCTTAATGTACACTACAACATAAAAATCACTAAATTAATGTCACACACAATAACAAAAATAAACAATAAGCTTGTATGAACTGTAAAAACTGTCATAGAAATTAAGTTTTAAAAAAGGTTATGTAACTCGAGTCCGTAGAGTTGTTAAAAAAAAAAGTGTAACTAAAAAGCGTTAAATAGATATTTTCTAGAACATCATGAAGTCTTAAATATTTTTGATAAGAGCGATTAGGGTCTTAAAAGTTTTTTATGTGGTCAGGATATTTGTTGCCTATATTAAGTGCGGATATGTTTTTGTCAACAGATATCAAACAGTTCCACTGCACAGAGTGCCCCGCTGCTTTCGTGAGAAAGACTCATTTGGTGAGGCACATAAGAATTCATACAGGCGACAAGCCTTACAGCTGCGAAATGTGCCCGAAGAGCTTCACGCAGAAGGGCAACTTGCAGATGCATATAAAGACTCATATCGGTGACAAAAGGCACGTTTGCGAAGTCTGTGAGAAAAGATTTATAACGAAGAGTAAACTTACGTTGCATATGAAGAAGCATGATAAGGATAAGAAGAATAAAAGGAAAGATGAGGAAATTCGTTTCATTGGTAATAGTATTGATGTTATTTGAAGTAATAAGTGTTTTGGATATTTTATGATTTAAACATTAATCGGTAATTAATATACGGTCCTATTCTGCCATTTCACTCACAATTACAGCCATTGCCCGTTTATGCCGCCGCGTACACATTGATCCAACGAATAGCTGAACTTGTTCATTTCTGTCTTTCAGTTTTAATAGAACTGACGCATGTCTTTAAAAAAAGAATATAATTTTTAAAAAAGATTTCATTTGTAAATAATATTTTCTTAAGTTTTCGCGACTAATATACTTAATAAAACTACGTTTTAACGGTTTTAAGCGCGGTAATGTATTTGATCTCTATTATTCCGATGTTTCGGCCACTTTTCAGTAGCCGTAATCACGGAAGACAAAGATGTCAAGTGTCAATGAGTAATTTAATTATTTATCTTTAATTTTGTTTATGGTTATTATTTACTATATAGAAGCCTAATTTACCACCGCTTCGCAACATGTTGTGGCTTGAAGAGAAGAAGCGGCGCAAGAAACTTCAGCAAACATGCCTAGCTCTAATAAAAATATTTTATAATGATAATTATTATCATTATAAAAATAATAATTTGTAAGTTTGTTTTACTGTCTATCTGCTTTTTTGTTATTTAATGATGTTTCATAGATGATGGAAAATTTAAGGGGGTGATCCATTGGTCAGTAAAACCGCTGGTACGCTAGCGAGCCCGCGAGCCAAAGGTTTAGGCTGCCAATCGAGCCTACAAAACCGCGGTTTTAAAATATGGCACGTTGGTCTTCGTGCATGTTTGAAATCTTAAGACCGCGGTATATTTTTTTTATTTATTTATTGTCCACTATGCTTACATTCGTATACATTAAAACACATTCGACTGTGGCACGGAAACCTCATGGGCTTATTCATGCCACAGAGAGTCGTGTACACAATATTGTTATATCAAAAATAGGAGCAGAGACAAGGAATTGTTATCATCATTCAAGTATTTAGTTCTGATTTGATAATAAAAACGGAGTGGAGGAGAGCATGACTGTTTGGTACGCTAATGGACAAGCAAGGTGAGTCGTCAACCCAACGAGCCAACAGATTATATCGTTAACTCGCCGACTCCCAATGGATCGCCCACTTAACAAGGATAAATTTTTGTTTAAAACATAAAATATTATTAATAACATAACTTTTGGAATTTGTAGCAATAAAAAATATATATTTAAACGAAAAAGTAAACAAGTTACTTATGTAACCATTTTTAACAGTTAAGTTCGTTTTTTTATATTTTTGTATGCATCATTTATATACATATTGAAAAACAGAAATGAACACAGCTAATTTTCTGCTGTAACTCATATGTAAGTTGCGTTGAAAAGTCGAATGTTTGGATTACTTTGATATTTACGCAGCCATTAAACATGTCATAAATGAGCAAGCTATGGAATTAACTCCCTCTTGCGATTTTCCAAGAGCGCTACAATATGGGGCTTTTCAAAAACGCATCGACTCCCTTGGTGTTGTAGACGTCTATGGGCGACGGTAACCACTCAGTTTGCCCACAAGCAAATATTAAAAAAAAAGCTGCTGTCGAATTTCTGATGAACGTTTCAATGTGTACACGGCATGATAAGGATCATAGTAATGTGTGAAAGGATTCGATGAAAAGAGTTGGCTCTTTCGCTCATAAGAGTCGTATCTTTCATTGAGCTCACTAAAGAACTACAGATATAAAATAGAGTAAAATGGAAATGCGTCACGCCTGTTTAGCGAAACTTGCGTAGCTGGCCTACCTCTTTTAACTTTTTATATGAATTGCAAAATATTAGTTGATTCCAAATATTTGTATCTGATTAGTTTTGTCTGTAGCTTCGTACGCGTTACTGTCGATTTTGAGAATTAAATAACTACAAATTTTTGTATAATGATTGTCGAATTTTAATGTTGATAGATAGATAGATAGAAATTCTCAATTTCATTTACATTTAATAATATTAAGTTTTATAATATTGCCTTGAATCTGAAAGGCCTGGCCTGGCCTCGGGAAATTGTATTCTTTCTCCGTTTCTGCACGGATAACAGTGGTGGTAACAATAATGAACAATAGGCGCAACATTGTAACCAAAATCGTATGATCTAGCACGAGTTTTAAAAAAACGTGCGGACAGTGATGTCTCTCAGTAGATTCACGCTTTTACATGTAGATTTATTTTGTGGGCTTAGTTTTAGTTATAGTATAATTTATATTTAATTGAGAATATTGTTATTAATTAATTTATTGAATGAACGGAATATATATATTTAATTATATCTGCTCTCAGAGTGCCTTCTGAGCAAAGGCCTCCGCCAGCTCATGCTAGTTCTGGCTATGGAGGGCAGCTCGCCGATAACAACCACCATTTTAAAACTTATTTCAAAGTAATAAAAATGATTATGCAATGCAGATGTTTATTCTAAAGCTCATTTTGTTCCAACATAAAAGGATGTTATACAATGGTGAAATATTAGCAGTAATAATTAAAATTGTAATAAAGTAATATAATGATGTAAGATTAGTATGTACCTATATAATTAAGTTAATGAAAATTGAACAGAGAACTAGCAAAAACACATGATCTTTAACAAGTGATAAAAATGTCAACATTATTTCTATACCTCATGGTAGGTATAAATCTGTACAGATAAATAAAATTAAAGTGTCTGTTTGTAATGTCAAAATAAAAAATCAGGGGGGATAATTCGGACCAGGAGATTCAGAAATTTTTTTTTAGAATTTAAATCTGTCTGAATGTTTCGGCTAATCTATGAAACTACTGGACCGCTTAAGACGGGCCTTTCATTGGTAGATATCTGATGTTATAAGGAGTTACTTACGCTACATTTTTTTAGGGTACCCTGAAAAAAATCCACGATCGAAGTCGCGGGCACAGCTAGTTATGCAATAAATGATTTCGTTTGATACATCATTGACATCTGCTCAAGCATTTCTAGACTTTATTTTCATAATGCTTAAGATCTATTTGCAATGCACATATCGAACCAAAAGAGCCATTTAGCTTACGAACTTTAAAGTGTTAAGTCTATTGTATCACTCATTTGCGTATTACACTAGTCAAAATCGACGGGCGAAAAGCTATGTGCTTCAAGCGACATTTTATTACTTTAAAGGGGAGTGAATGAATGATTGTATTTTATTGCGTTTAAAAAGAGTGTTTTAAAATATAAACATTTTTGAAGCTGTTTTATTATGAGTAACATATCGAGACTTTACCGCCATTTTATCGTAAGCGACATGTGGACCTTAATATATTTTTGTTGCAAATGATATTTTAAACTATTATTTTAATTTAAGAATTTCAGTTTTAGTTAGATTTGACCCTAATTGTTAAAAAAAAAATAGTTTAAGATACCTTTTGTAACAAAAAATATATTTAGGTCGAAATGTCGCTTACGATAAATGGGGGTGAAATCTCGATGTTGATAAGAGGATAAGCAAAATTGTTTCAGTTCGTGGTTTTGATTTTTTTAAACTGAGTACACCAACAATGTTACGGCGTACCAATTCTTCTTAGGACGCGTTCCTTTAGTATCTCACAACGCCCAAAATGGTCTCTGCCGTTCCACATGGCGACCACGCTGATTATGGTCGTGGCGAAAACGTCACTAATGACGTCATCATCATTTTCGATCATACAGCGCTCATAACGACCCATGTCAAGAGATGGGTCGAAGTTGGCGTGATCGCAGAGCATTAATTCTCTATCGATTGACATTGAAAAAGGCGCGATTTTCAAATTAAACAATGATATTTGAGTATTTCGTCGTTTATGACCCCAACGACCCATATTCCGTTCCAATAGAGTTTATGATTGTAACGTCCGCAAGCAAGTGGAACGTGAACGTGATCGTTGTGAGTCTCTTGTGGAACGTAGCCTAAGATTAATTCATGTTTTACCCTGTTCAGTTTGTTATCGCATAGTACTGGATATTCCCTACAAAATCGCATTCATAATTTAGGTCTTCATATGCAGTTCCTGGTCGGATCCACATGTATGATGTAAATATAAATTAAGTAAGATTAATGAATTAAGTTTAAAAAAAAATCATTCCATGTTTAGATCTTTTATTTCTACTTCCTGGTCTCACACTAGTATGAGAGTTTACCTCAGAGTAACTGGTGGTCTGTGGTTTACCTATTCTACGTGACTCATTAATTTCTTTACTTTTATGGCGCAGACTCTAGATGAAAATTATTCTAAACTATATATATCCGATGACTACCATAATGAACCATAATCTATAGTATAATAAATCTATACATGGTTCGAGTTTGTACAATGCGTTTAACAATGTAAAAAAGAATCAGGGGGAATAATTTGGACTTGATTCCGAAAATGTAATTTTTAGAATTTTGTGTGTCTGTCTGTTAGAGCATCACGTAAAAACTACTAAACGGATTTAAATGAAACTCGACATAGAGCTAGCTTATATCCCAGGGCGTCGCTTGATACTTTTTATCCCAATAAATGACGTGTGTTTCCACGAGATATATACAATAGCGAAAAAGATGTCGCTCCTGTCGCATCTTTTTTAAATATAATTAAATTAATGGCCTTCATAAATATTAAAAAGTTATCGATATTTTGCTGAAACACTCGCATAATATACATTTTGGAGAGTGCATTGGAGCTTTTCAATCTTATCCCGCCTTCTCCCTTCCATCATCGGACAACCAGACGCACTGGCATGCGGCACCGCTATATGGTGGACATACCACCTATACGAAAAAGGGCTTTGAGTCCACCTTCATTATGCGCACCGCAAAGGAGTGGAACTCACTGCCGGAGTCTGTTTTACCCGAAATCTACAACCTGGGTGTCTTCAAGTCTCGTGTGAATAGCTACCTTCTAGGTAAGCGTGCTCGATCTTAGACCATATCTCCGCTCAAATCGAGCGAGATAATGGTCAAACGCGAACCTATAGTGATAAAAAAAAATATCGATCATAACTATGAATTATATTTTTGACGAAGGTTCAGAATGGAGGTTCATTAAATATTTTAAAAAATATATAGTTTTTCTAGAAAATTATCAATATGTCATTCATAAGTATGAACGATATTTCTGGCCAAAGCCCAAAATTAGCATCCATTAAATCAGTAGTTTTCGCAAATATAGGAAAATATCGATACTTCTTAAAAAACATAAATATATTGTTATTAATTACGAACCATATTTCAGTCCATAGTTTAAAATTTAATTAATTCATTAAATCAATAGCTTTCATAAATATTGAAAAATATCTATATTTTCGAAAAAAGAAATAATTTGTCATTATAAACTATCTTGCTATTCCTGTAAAAAATTCAAAATGTTCATATAATGTCTTTCATAAATTATCCTTTATTAAAATCATTCATGAAACTTCGTTCTTAATTTAGTTCACAAAACATTTTTCTAATAACACCTTTTAGGAAAAATATCGTTCAAAAGACCGATATATCGTTTGCATCCCTAACTAGAAGTTATTAATTAAGTTGTGCCGCTGGCTTAAAGGCCTAGTTGCCAAGCCATAAAAAAAAAATGAGTTGTTCCGTGCAATACATTTTAAATTTCAATACAGTATAACACAGATTTTTATAACATTTTGAAGACCAAAATTAA
The DNA here is from genome assembly GCA_039645545.1 of Dendrolimus houi. Lineage (NCBI taxonomy): Eukaryota > Metazoa > Arthropoda > Insecta > Lepidoptera > Lasiocampidae > Dendrolimus > Dendrolimus houi. The sequence goes on from CM077145.1 coordinate 3,422,501, forward strand.
TGAAAATTGGGAAAGCGTTAAAATAGATCAAATCAATAATGGGAAAGGATTTTGGCATTCCCACATTATTAATTCTATTAAGCCAATTTCTCCGTGGTTTTCGAAGTCTAATGTATACTTGGGACGTAAGTTCTATACAACTGTCTGCAGGCTAAGAATTGAACATTGTAAAGTCAATGCCTGGCTAGAAATGGCTAGAATGAAAATTGTTTAATTATCCATTTGTAATTATTGTAATTCAGAAGATCAGACAATTGATAATATCTTTTTTAAATGTATTTATTTCTCAATGGCTAGACTTGTGATGATCGATTCTCTCCTCAAGATTTATAACGACCCTGGTGATCCCGCGCTCCTCCCAGGACTTATTAAGAAACCGTATACGTATACAATTCTATATAATTTTTTGACTATGACTGGATTGGATTTGTAAAAATGGAAATGAAACAGAGTACAATACATTAAAATAGGAAAGATATGGATAATATCACATTTGAGATGGCTTACGCCTTTTATAATAACCATGACTTCTTCATAACGAATACAACTGACAAAGCTGTATGGACTAAGTTCTTTGCCTGCCTTTGTGGCAAATTTGTAAAACAACAACAATGTCTATGGTTGCGTCAGTTGCGTGTTTGTGAATGTTATTTTTAATTGCATTAGTTAATAACAGTATTCCACATCTTTCAAACTTCAGTTTATTTAATCTTCAGTATATAATTTAAAAGAATTGCAAGAGTCTGAAAAGTGCAAAACAAGATGCACTACTTATAGTAATCAAATATTTTGCAACACTACTTCAAAGCTATTTATTATGGATTGGTGAATATCTAAAACTTCACGATTTCTGGATAAGACGCTAATGCACTGCATTTTTAATTGAGGTTATATAATCAAAGCACTGCATATTAATGTATTTCATCTGAATCCACCTAGTTTACAGCGAAATCTGAATTCTTTTTCTACTTTGCCAAAACCACGAAGACATTGATTAGGGACTTCAATCTCTCAGTTAAGAGGTGGTTAATCATTTCTTAACAAGATTATTATAAGTAAACCTGTTCATGTTTAGAATCGAAAGATTATATTTTGTATCTTTTAAAGGTTCTGCACAGATATCTTTTTATTTTTAACTAGGATACGCCCGTGACTTCGTGCACGATTGACTTGAATTTCTGACGGGATTCCCGGGACACGAAGTACCTCGGCATTTAAAAAAGAATTTAAGTTACTGTTTTAGTGGAAACTGTGTCAGCACAAGCTAATTTTTATGCACCCGAACAACTTCCAACCGAGGAAATTTCTCCCAGGATTCCCGGGATAAAAAGTAGTGCAGATATTAAGTCTTAAGAATTTGCTGTTGATCAGTAAAAACGACATCAACATTGGCCCAGTAGTTTTTAGGTGAATCCTAAACAAACAGACAAGAAATCTAAAAAAAATTGTAGCTTTCTCCATTGTTTATGTAGTCTTCCAGTTGCTTTTTTGTAAATATCTTTAATGTACAGACACTGCATGTTTAGAACTTTATAGTATTATAGTGTTATTTCTTTGTTACAGGAGCAAGCTACACTTTTGACCATTTAAAGATTTGAAACTTGATAGCCATCTTATTATACTACCAGCTATATAAAACCATAAAAATTCACTTTGAATTATAGAATGTGAGGGACAAACACAAACAATAAATATGTATAAAATGGCACCAACCTTATTTTACATTCACATTCAAATCACAAGCAATTTGATTTTTGTCTTTTGAACATATGGCTACATATTCAGTGAACGGTGAGTAGCTACACAATGGAAGCAAACCCTGACTCCAAAATTTAATGCGATGCTGCATCCTTAATCCCAATAAAAAGTAAAAAACATTGGCAACTTACAACTGTTGAAACTGTCTGGAAGCAACAAGAGTTTCAGCCACATTCATCAATATGATATGTGATTCATTTGATTAGTATACATAAGGTTGGTTAAGAATAGTCGATTTGGAAACTAAACATGGGCTTTTAAATTTATTTTGAATCATTGTAGCAAGTCTAAAAACTTAGTTGAATATCAGGTGTGCATTATTATCATCCTGCCCAATCTGAAAAATATATATAGGGGCATACTGGAAAACTTGAATATCTAGAGCAAATTGTAAAGTCTGTAGTTCTTGACGAGTGTTGGGTTTTGTTGTCTCCGATTCTGTTCCTTGATGCATTGTATTCAACCTGTTTAAAACAATATCTAAATTGTTCTTGGTTACAACATTGGCTATGTTCTGGACATAAAAGCTTTGATTTTCAAGCCTGTTATGTGCTAAAGCTGCTTACTCATCTGCGAATTAAACTGTAAGAATGAAAGAAAAATGTTCTTTTGGTCTTCACATAGCAAGACACATGATGAATTGAACAATATAGGTATATACCAAAAAAAAGACTCGCAATGATACCAAATAAGTGCAGTTCAGCATATGCCAGGCAATGGGTGCCTGACACTGGTTTCCAACTGTATCTTAGGATGGTCGGATGTCACACTGTTATTTAACAGTGTAATGGAGTGACTACAGTAATGTGCTCTAATGAGTAAGGCGACATTGATCTTTGTTTTATCAAGTACACTATGACTTTTGGTTACACCTCACAGGTGAGTATGCGGCATTACATGTGTCGATATATAATAGGTTTCAACCAGTAATGTGTGTTCACACACCAAACAGTTTGAAATACTTCAGTAATTGTAGGTTATGATTGTAGGGTTCGCATTTTGGTTTTCATATCTAGTTTAATAAGACTGGTTGCTTGTGGTTTCTTTTGTATTGATGTCAAATAGTTTTGTTGGTTATGTGGTTTTTCTTTTCCTCTAAAGTATTTTAAAAACAAAATGACAGTGTTCTTCCATTTTTATCACTACAAGAAAGGCTCTGTAGTGCTGTAACCACTTACTAAAATTATGCAATCAATTTAAAATTGAAATTAATTTATGTTGCAAGGAACACGGAGAAAAAATTTAGTAAAGTATTTGGTACTACTACATGTTTTACATTGTGAATATTTTGTGATAGCGTCCTTTATGATGTCTTTGTGTATGTGGCTACTTTATTATTTTGATTGTCATCAGATTTAAACTGAGATGACAATGTCTTTGAATAAAAAATGGCAAATCTTCTCAATTGTATTACATAAATATATTCTTGTAAATCCATAGAAAATCATTATTGCTTCCACAACATACAACTATGTGTATATTCAAGAGTAAAGGCATGTGAAAATGTAAACCCTTACATTTTAATTTATGTTCACCTATTGATTCTTTTATTTGATAGAAATTGTTGTCTAGTCAAAAGCAATATTACTTGGCTTTATTAAGTATTTAATTCCCTTTGATTTCTGGTTAAAGGTAATTAAATGCTAAAAATGCAGAAGTAATATAAAAAGACTATTAGTCATCATGGATATCTTTATGTAGATGGATTGGATTGATAAAAAAAAACTGGTTTTAGCCAATACAAAGTGCGTTGTAGTGATCACTGGATTTAAGCAACCAGGAATTCAGTAGTGGCTAAAGTGGTTAATATAAATTTTAAACAATTTGTATTGTGTTCTGCTTCTTGCATAATTGTACAGTTCTTTAGGGAATTGTTAAGAACAAAGTGGGTTTAAATTTTGAACTTTTTGGGTTATATTTTCCGTTTTATGCAGTATAGGCTGTCCCTTTGTTAAAATATCAAGAACAAATGTGATTGTGTATTACATGTGTGATCAGTAACAGCTAAACTGGTTATAAATTTTGACCTTTTTAAATTGTGCGTTCCATTTCTTGCAGTGTTATATAGCTCTTTGATAAATGATCAAGTACAAATGGGATTGTCAGCAACGGCAAAGGCTAAGTGATTATAAGTTTAGAACCTTTTGAATTGTATGTTCTATATCTTGCAGTATTCTACACAACCCTATGATACATTGTCAAAAGCAAATTATGATTGTCAGTAACGGCTAAAGTGGTTATAAATTTTGACCTTTTTAAATTGTGCGTTCCATTTCTTGCAGTGTTACACAGCTCTTTGATAAATGATCAAGCACAGATGGGATTGTCAGCAACGGCAAAGGCTAAGTGATTATAATAAGTTTAGAACTTTTTGAATTGTATGTTCTATATCTTGCAGTATTCTACAACCCTTTGATACATTGTCAAAAGCAAATTATGATTGTCAGTAACAGCTAAAGTGGTTATAAATTTTGATCTTTTTAAATTGTGTGTTCCATTTCTTGCAGTGGTTACCACAGCTTTTTGATATATGATCAAGTACAAATGGGATTGTCAGCAACGGCAAAGGCTAAGTGATTATAAGTTTAGAACCTTTTGAATTGTCTGTTCTATATCTTGCTGTCTTCTACAGCCCTTTGATATATTGTCAAAAGCAAATTATGATTGTCAGTAACGGCTAAAGTGGTTATAAATTTTGACCTTTTTAAATTGTGTGTTCCATTTATTGCAGTTTTATACAGCTCGTTGATAAATGATCAAGTACAAATGGGATTGTCAGCAACGGCAAAGGCTAAGTGATTATAAGTTTGGAACTTTTTGAATTGTATGTTCTATATCTTGCAGTATTCTACAACCCTTTGATACATTGTCAAAAGCAAATTATGATTGTCAGTAACGGCTAAAGTGGTTATAAATTTTGATCTTTTTAAATTATGTGTACCATTTCTTGCAGTGGTTACCACAGCTTTTTGATATATGATCAAGTACAAATGGGATTGTCAGCAACGGCAAAGGCTAAGTGATTATAAGTTAAGAACTTTTTGAATTGTATGTTCTATATCTTGCAGTATTCTACAACTCTTTGATACATTGTCAAAAGCAAATTATGATTATCAGTAACGGCTAAAGTGGTTATAAATTTTGATCTTTTTAAATTGTGTGTTCCATTTCTTGCAGTGTTATACAGTTCGTTGATAAATGATCAAGTACAAATAGGATTGTCAGCAACTGCAAAGGCTAAGTGATTATAATAAGTTTAGAACCTTTTGAATTGTATGTTCTATATCTTGCAGTATTCTACAACCCTTTGATACATTGTCAAAAGCAAATTATGATTGTCAGTAACGGCTAAAGTGGTTATAAATTTTGATCTTTTTAAATTGTGTGTTCCATTTCTTGCAGTGTTATACAGCTCGTTGATAAATGATCAAGTACAAATAGGATTGTCAGTAACGGCAAAGGCTAAGTGATTATAATAAGTTTAGAACCTTTTGAATTGTATGTTCTATATCTTGCAGTATTCTACAACCCTTTGATACATTGTCAAAAGCAAATTATGATTGTCAGTAACGGCTAGTGGTTATAAATTTTGATCTTTTTAAATTGTGTGTTCCATTTCTTGCAGTGGTTACCACAGCTTTTTGATATATGATCAAGTACAAATGGGATTGTCAGCAACGGCAAAGGCTAAGTGATTATAATAAGTTTAGAACCTTTTGAATTGTATGTTCTATATCTTGCAGTATTCTACAACCCTTTGATACATTGTCAAAAGCAAATTATGATTGTCAGTAACGGCTAGTGGTTATAAATTTTGATCTTTTTAAATTGTGTGTTCCATTTCTTGCAGTGGTTACCACAGCTTTTTGATATATGATCAAGTACAAATGGGATTGTCAGCAACGGCAAAGGCTAAGTGATTATAATAAGTTTAGAACCTTTTGAATTGTATGTTGTATATCTTGCAGTATTCTACAACCCTTTGATACATTGTCAAAAGCAAATTATGATTGTCAGTAACGGCTAAAGTGGTTATAAATTTTGATCTTTTTAAATTGTGTGTTCCATTTCTTGCAGTGTTATACAGCTCGTTGATAAATGATCAAGTACAAATAGGATTGTCAGTAACGGCAAAGGCTAAGTGATTATAATAAGTTTAGAACCTTTTGAATTGTATGTTCTATATCTTGCAGTATTCTACAACCCTTTGATACATTGTCAAAAGCAAATTATGATTGTCAGTAACGGCTAGTGGTTATAAATTTTGATCTTTTTAAATTGTGTGTTCCATTTCTTGCAGTGGTTACCACAGCTTTTTGATATATGATCAAGTACAAATGGGATTGTCAGCAACGGCAAAGGCTAAGTGATTATAATAAGTTTAGAACCTTTTGAATTGTATGTTCTATATCTTGCAGTATTCTACAGCCCTTTGATATATTGTCAGAAGCAAATTATGTTGGTCTGTAACAGTTAAATTGGTTTGAGTGGTGGTATGGTTTATACCATTTCTGCAGTATTCAGGTCTTTGGTGAATTTTCAGGAACAAATTAAAATCTTGGGTGAAAATTATACTTGTATAATAAAAATTAAATTTTATGTTATTGATGTTTAAGTTCGCGAGTGGTCTTGTATTATTTTGGCATAGCAAACAAGTGGTTGTTGTTTTAAAAATAATATTACTTTAGCCAAAGTAAGTATTTGATTACCTTTAATTTCTGGTTAAAGTTAAAATTAAAAGTGCGTAGCTAAACTGACACGAATGTAAATAAATAAATATAATCTTTTTCGTTATGAAGTATTTAAAGGGCATGGACTTCTAGTGGTGGAGGTGTTCAAGATGGAAACAACCACTGACTATATTTTATATTAATCGCGTGTTATACGAGGTAACAATATAAACACTTAAAGGCACAATGGATTGATTGGCGTGTTACACTAAAAATGTTCTTATCTAGATTGGCGAGCATAACGTGCGACTCCTTTTTTTACACCCTACCGCGCCCCGCAGGATCGTGGTCCTGTGCGAGTCGCTTTTAAGGGCGAGTCGCGCCCACAGACTTGTTTTGTGTCGTATAAGGAATATGAAGAAACAAAAGTATTCTACTGTAGAAATAACTATAAGTGATGATCTCGAAGGAATTTGGTGCATAAGCACATCATTTGGCAAATAATTCTTGATGGCTGGAAAGATGATCATATAATGATTCATAGTTTGATCTTATTTCAGAATTTCTATAAAATAGTGGTTTAAAAAAAAAATCTATATTTACAATGCAAAAGTATGTAGGAGATTGGTGGTTGTACGTGTGTTACGTTGTCTACTCAATTAGCCTCGATTGAGGCACGCAAAGATTCTCCTTTACAATGTCAATACATCAATTTTATATTTTTGCCACTTTTCCACATTTCGGAATCGTACTTATGTACAAGAAAGTGTTTTTGCAATATTTACAGATGGCTTTCTTGTCAGTAAGATCACTAATTTCAAAATAATTCCAAATATGAGAGGTTGTTGACCGAACTTTCGGCATTTTAACTGTTTATTATATGTATCACTTGCAACACTATAGGTATAGACTCCAAGATCATGGTTTTCTAATTTAGAGTTAAACAAAATCTATCAATTTATTGGTGTTAGCATCACTGGTTGGAAACCTAAATACTGCACTCGTGACTGTGGTACCTGTTGAGTTATAAAAAAAAGAAAATGGATATATCGGTTATTGACCAACCCAACTGGACATCGGTTTTTGATAAAACACTGTAGGATATATTGGTATTTGATAAAGCCAGATTAGGTGGTTTCCAATCAAACAACTTTATTTTAAATCACATCATACTTTAATATTAATAAAAGCTTAATGGCTATTTAGGTTAAAAAAAAAAACAAACTATTATGGCTATTTCTGTTTCCAGACAATCGCAACTAGAATCATCATCATGTCGTTCATGGTTGTCAGGAACATCTGCTTTTGTATCAACAGGTTCAGTGAAATTTCCACTCAATATTTTTTTGTACCAAGAAAAAGTTTCATCTTTCTCCCAGTCGTCAACAAATTGTTTTACCACGAGAGACTAGGTCTGCTTTCTTCAGAGCGCTTAAACATTTATTTCGTTAAGTGGTGCCATTGACTGGGGATGTGTATTTCTTGATTTTAAGATGCTAAATCGTTTTCTTTCCTGATCAGACTCGTTAACCAAATTGCGGAAGGTTCTTACCATGAGGTAAGAACCTTCCGCTAAAACTATATATTAATACAGTATTAGTTTGTCTCCCTGTTCCTCGTCCCTGAATAACATTATATTTTTTCAAATGAATACGTTTTAAGTCCCTCATTCCTTCGAGTTTTTTTATAAAATGTATCCAAAGATTTGACATAATTCAAGTCCCAATCTTGTTCCATCAATAAAACAACCCCATGTCTCTTATAAATCGTTTGATATTCTTCCTTTTGTGCAATTACGAGCACTGTTTTAACCTCCTTTTCTACTCTGTCGAAAACACGATCGGCGGGTAGAAAACTATGACCACGTACGGGAAAAGTCAAATAAATCTCTTTAACCCTTAAATGCATGATAAAAGATTTTTACCCAAAAAAGAATATTTTGTCTCACAAAGGCGTAACATTTACCGAAAAAAATAAAATAAAAAATCTATATTAGTGGGAACATTTATTTTTTATCGTTTTCGATACAGTATGCATTAAGCTTTACAAAATAATCATGATTTTACAAAGTTGAAGAATTGTGAAAATGGGTGAAACAATCTTTTGGATTTCTTACTACATAAGTGAACAATGCATTTAGAACATTTAATTATACTTAATAAATTACATGATCGCATCATACATCGACCACGTGTTTCTGTTCTCATGATGTTATGATCCATTTGGTCCCTTGAAGTTGGTCAAGGGGTGGCAAAACTAGGCAAGGTTTCCCTTTTCGCATTTTAAGTGGGGGTTGATCTTCCCTAATTGCACTGGTGCTTGGGTGGCGCCCTCTGTTGTTAGCGGGACTATATTTGCAAAGAGTTTCTGCCAACTCTGATCGAAAGTCTGCAAGGGTCATGAGTTTTTTGTGGTTTCCTTTTTTTTTTTCAACTTTTTTATATAACACCCACGAATTTATTACAGTCAAATCAAGCAGGTGATAGAAGATTCTCATGTACCACTTTCTGCTCTTCATTCGAATCCTATTTCTTCCTAGAAAGTAATCCATGAGGTCTCACCACCCATGTGCATGTTATATTCCCTGATTAGCTTTGGGCACGTGATAAGAATCCTCTTTTTTTCTTTTTTATCGAATCGTTCGATATTCCCTACGGGACATGCTCCAACGTATGTCGACGCTAACACAACTTGCTTATTGTCCTTCCAACTTACTGTTGTCATGTCAATGCCTTCAAAATTTGTAACATACTCTTCATAAGACCCTCTTTGAATTGAACTCTTCATAACATCCTGCTTAGTTGGCAACTTGCAAATTTTTCCCAGTCGGTTTCTTTGAATAGTGTCTAGGGAATGTATACCTTGCTTAGCAAGTATACACATCAATAGCAAAGATGTGTAGTAATTGTCAAAATAGACAATATGATTTCTTTGCCTGGGTATCACACTCAGCAAATTCATAACTGTTTGTCCCACAACTCCCAGGTTTTGATTGTTTGAGGATCCTTCATTAGCTTCTTTCCCAGAGTAGATTATGAATCTATAAGCAAAACCGCCCAAATTGCCTAAAACAAATAATTTAAAACCCCATTTGTGGGGTTTGTTGGGGAGATATTGTTTGAGAAAATGTCCAGCTTTGGTGGCGCACATCTGTTTATCTATGGATAATCGCTGCTCGATGGTCACACTAGAGAACTTTTCATTTAAATGGGTGATTATAGGACGTAACTTATGAAGCCTGTCATGCTGCGGGTGGTCTACTGGCAGAAGCTTATTGGAATTGTGCGAACATGGCCACTCAAAATTGATTGCCAGTGAATCAGTATCACGGTACCTTAAACAACCAAATACAAAATGTTGAAACCATGAAAATAAAACAGTTGACTTCGCGGGGTTACTACCGTCCCAGATAAACATTGATTAGAGTAAGTTAAACCTTTAATCCTTTGGCTTATCAATTTCAGACACTTGGAATGAATATGTTATGTTATTGACGGGTTTACCAAAAATAATAATACAAAGGTAAGTACCTATTCTCCCGTTCCAAAGCAGTTCTGCGCTTGCTCTTCGTTTTTTTTCGAGCTCCTTGATTAATGTCGTCTACAACAGGATTACCTAAATCTTCCATCATAACTTTACTTGCGAAGAACAAGGATCATTTAAAAATATTAAAACATGTTACGCTTTGAAAGCCGAGAACCACAATAACCCATCTATATTATTATGCTCTTTTTTTTTTCTTTAATGGCTTCCGCGGTTAGCCTTCAGCCACCGACAAATCTTGTTAATCTTGAAGAAATTGTTCAACGTATTCAGTATCATATACACGAAACAGGGTTTTTACTTTTACTATAGAATTAAAACGAGAAAACTTTTATGCAAATACAAAAAAACCGCATAGACAAAGAAATTTGGAAAAGGAGAGGTTCAGAGAAGGAACTGGAAAGAATATTGATAAATATTATATATTTATGTACAAATGTATTATTAAATGAAAATAAATAAATAGTTAAGTAAGAAAAAAAAGTTATATCTTAATATCATTATTTATATTTATAAAAGGATTTGGATAGAAGTGGGTAAAGGAATGAGCTGTGTGAGACCTTGGAAAAGCTGTGAGTGATCGTATTTTGTACAGCTCAGGAAAATGTGATTCACATCCTCCACTTCACCACATTCGCATAATTCATTGTGAACTATACCAAACTTAGCTAGATGGGCAGATGTACAAACATGACCTTATGGGGGTCGATAAAAATGAAACCACCATATTTTATAATTAATTGTCTATATTGCAAATCACCGCATTAGGTACTTATTATTAGATTTATACACTTAGGCAATATCGTGCCGTTTTGCCATACATTAAAGCTTCCCTGGCGCTTAATAAAGTACATTAACGGGTCTTAACAAGTGATATTTTTAACCGATCGTCAAATAAATGAAGAGGTCTTCAAAATTCATCGTCAGTTTATTTTTTCGTCATTTGGAAACCGACTTAGATTTTTTTTGATATCGGAATACCTGCAGAAAAGTCCCTTAATTTAATAAGAATTAACAGCAATAATTAGACATTTATTTTAAAAATCTATTGCTCATTTGGTTCCTCTCCATATAGATTTCTAATAGTTTCTATTACTTCTGAATCATCTTTATCTAGAGCGTACTTGTTCTTGTCTCTCATTCCGTCACACATGTCGCGTGACACCTTAAACTTCGTACAGTTTCCTTGATTTTGAATATATTGCCATGCTAGTAGTGTTTTACTTACTGTTGATGTAATTAATTTATTTCTCGTCTTTGTCTTCATATTATTCACTTGACTGAAAATCCTCTCACAGTCTGCATTACTGTGAGGAAGACATAGTACGTCTAATGCAAACCTCGCTAGAGTTTTGCACTCTGTTTCATTAAGAATGTTTTCCCAAAATTCATGAGCTTTCCATGTGCCAATGTCTAAGGTGGAAAATTTGGTGATATCTGGTAACAATCTCCACTCGTCATCGATTTTTTTGAACGTCACTTTCAACTTTGACTATTATTATATTATTGGGTTAGTGGCAACACCGACGGAAAAATATTTCTAATATCGTGGCGCACAGCCTCTTCAAGTGAGAGATATTTGAGGAGAGGAAATAATCGATTGGAAAAATCATATCGTTTGCGAATTTCCTTGCAGCTTGTAACCAAAAAATCACGGCAACGAGTATAAAAATCATCAAAGCTCTTTCTGTGTTACGATATTAGTTTTTTGAACTTCACGCATGATTTTAATACCTAAATACATTTGTGGTAGGAAATATCGTGAATTTTCTGGGTCTATGGAGCATATTTCAGTTTGATTAACGTAGTCTCTGGTCATGTAACATTGCAAGAGATCTTTGTAAAGCAGTTTCATACTGTCATACAGTTCTATTAATCTAGAATCCGTTCCTTGGAAGTACTCGTTCATCTTCACAAATTTGGGCAATACGCATTGTAAAAATAGGATATAGAGTTTTACAAAGTCGTCGTTTAACTCACGATGGATGAGCTCAGCGGCGACAGTACGTTCTACTAGTCAGTGATGGCTAAAAATTAGTTTTAGGCTCTCCCATTGTTCTAGCAACCTATTTATTACAGACAATAGTGATAGCCATCCAGTTTGCGACGGGTGTAGTAATTTGTGAATTTTATCTTTGATAAATTCTTGAAATTCAATATAATCCGATTGCCTTTTAGCACTATGTTTGAAAAATGCATACACGTTTCTTGCTAAATCCTCACAACGTGGTGGTAGTTTTTTGCAAGTGGCGCCTAAATGCATTGAGTGACATATGCACTTGAATAATTTGTATACCTGGCAATTCAGAACGCAAACGACTGGCAACCGAATTGTGAGGACCTATCATGACATTGCAGCAGTCCGATGCAGAACCTATTAAGTTAGAATGTTAAGTGTTTAAATATATTTATAATATTTGTACCATATAAATATCATTAGAAACATACATAAATTTAAATTGTGTGTCATTTAGTATTTGTTAAATTTAAGGATATACATAACTATAAGATTAAAATATTAGTGATAACAATTAAAACCAAATAAATGTACCTCAACCGGCAAAAAACATGTGCTCTGTATAAAATAAAAAGACCTATTGTATAACCATGTTTTTATGCAATAAATTATTTGATTTGATTTGATTTGATTTTCGTTGCGTAAACGTTTTTATGATCGGTGTATATAGCGCTTCAGCTGTACATACATCCTCGTGAAGATGACGCCACTTCACATATATTTTTCTCATGCAAAGGCTCCAATTGCCATAAGCAAGCTATAATTTTTTTTGTAATCTTTATCGTAATTATCTGACAAGAATGCATATTGTCTTAGTAGTGGAAATGTCGGTAGATTCATCGGCAAGTACGCTGAATTTTTGGTGTTTTAAAATATTTTCTAGGTATTTTTTCTGGCTTTCCCGCGAGATGGCATTGCGCATCCACCTGCTCCTGGTCCATCAGGCAGGTAAACTGTAACTCGAGTCGTGAAGGTATTGCAGTTATTTTGTTTTACCTGAAATACATAAATCATCTGTAAATCTCTTAAACACACATTAATCTTTACCTACTATATTAGGTAAAGTTCACTGTCCGATATTAAATAAGTTGATGTTAAAATAAATTTAAATAATATTCCAATTAAGGCGGTAGAATTATTTATGTTTCAGTTATCTGTAATTTATTTTGGGAATTACTGCATTAAAAAAAACAAATAAGCGATATTTATTTTACTTATTGTAACCTTTCTTAAGTTTAAATAGTTTAATCCTGTAGATAAAATAGCACTTAAAAATACTATCAAGAAAAAATACTAGTAAAGGAAATTACTTAATAGTTTCCTCGCAAGACATCTCATCCTCCTGTTGAGCCTCTTCAGGAAAACTGACCATCTTTAGGTTTTTATACCAAGGCTCCAATTCTTCTGGTAATTTTGTTAGCCAAATTTAATAAATCTTTTTTTTAGCTTCGGATATAGGTAATGATTCCTTATACATTTTTTTCGACGTCTTGCACGTTCACGTATTGAAATCCAGTCTTGTATTGATTATACTGATGTTACTTTCTCTTGTGATTCAATAGCACTGTGCATAGAATCGGCCTCCATGTATGTATGTACGGATTCTAAAAAATTTTGCTCTATAATCTGTAAATGTTAAATATTCTGAACCGTCCACAAAAGAATTGCTGCCACATATTGATTCCTATTTTGACCAGAGCAAGTATCAGAAAAAAGGCTTATTTCAGTTACATTTGCATGAACACATTTGGTTAAATAATGTAATAAAATCGTTCCAATTTCGCAGCTACCTTTTTTACCGTTCAGTTCCGACCCTAAAAAACAGTATGCATTATTGGGCAGACCTGTTTCATAAACAGTGAGATTAAACACGCTCAGCTTTCGAGAATAATACAACAGGCTCACTTTGCAGTGAGGGGATCTGAAGTACAGCCTGCAGATCAAATGAAACCGACAGAAATTTAGGAGCTTTCTTCTCTTCTTTGTTAGCTCTTTCCTTGTCTTTTTCCTTTTCTGCATTACAAACATTTTTCCTCTGGATGTGCTCTTTATAATTTTCTTCTAATAATCCTTTTTTCTCTTCGTCAGCATTTTCATAATTTGTACAAATTGTACATTGATCTTTTTTCGGCCGAAAAAACTAAAGTTGTATTCCGTATCAAATACTCTTCGATAAGTGAGCTCATTTACTGCTTCTCGATTTTTTTCTTGGCATAACTCTTTATACAATGTGTACATTTTTCTTATATTAAGATCTGCGCTCAATTACCTTCTGTTACTATCTTTTCTTGTATAGTGAGATTACTGACATGGGAATGATTCTATGTGACGACGAATTCCTTCCAAGATATCTGGTTTAGTTTTGTTAGCCGGCTCGTGTTTTCCTCTACTGTCAATTGCATCAAAAGCACCAATATTATTGCGTTTGTTTACAGCGTCAAAGATGACAGATGGCCCTATGTTAAGAGTTTTCGTAAAAAACTTTTGACAAACTTGTAGTTTTGCGTCATTGTTTGAAAAGTATCATTTTTTTGTGTAAGCTCTTTTTTCGCATTTATTTCTCACAGCAAGTACTCGCTTAGGACGGTTTACTTCTACATATATGGGAAAGAATCAATTTTTTTCTACCAGCGAAATCAAGCAGCCAGTAATATGGACATATTTCGGTTCTAGGTGTTGAAATTGTGAACATCCTTATACTGCTTGTAGGCATTAAAATTATTACAAATATAAATTATATTATTAAAAATATACTGGCTGGCGACCGTCATAATACCGATTTCTTTAAAGCATTCTCTAAGTTTATATTATACATATACAAACATGAACAGGAATTTATCAAGGTGCTTGTTTATATATTATACACAGACAAATGAAAAGCTATGTAGAAACATGTACAGGTTCAGGGCTTATTTACAGATTATACACAGATATAAATATAAAAAAAGGTAGAAATATGTACAGGTACAGAAAACCATAGTTTTGGATTTATGTCTGTTTATAATCAGCAAATAAGTGCTACATAAATACCTGTACATATTACAAAAACATGTTCATTTATCTAGCGCTAATTTGCACTTATATAGATATTAATATAAAACTACTTACAAAGAAGAAGAAAGAACAAGACACTGCACCTTGGTTAGCCATTTTCTAGTGCTCTTCAATTTTTAGGCTTTTCTGTGAGTTTGATAATATTGAAGTGCTTCAATTTTTGTCTTGGTTTTTTCATCAATTAATGTATGCTATCAAATAATATATTGTTCACGTTATTGCACCAATTATAGACTAATAGTTTAATAATTAAATTTATCATATACTAGAATTTAATTCGCGGCTCAACCGTTGGTCCTTGTTAGTGCTATTTGCACCTGGAAAATTCACTTAATTATATATCGCAAACTATCCTATCTCCTATTCCTATTATTGTTTTTCCTATTTTTTAATCTCTTTTTATATTTATTTAAAGCTTTATTTTGCATTTTTGACAAAGACACTTTGACACGTTTAATGTCAACCCTTTTCAAAATTCTATTTACGGGCGCGATGCGATGGCCGGGAAGGCAAAGGGACGTGGAAGAAGAAGCAAAGAAGGACTTACCTCGCCACCGGTCCGCCGTCACACTACACCCGTCCCCCGGGGGTTCACACAGTCACTAGGAATATGGTTTAATGTGCATTAAATTCAGTTACAACAGTTTATTTTCTATTTAATGTGTTCCAACCGTTTATTGAAACGTATTTTATATATATCGCGGTGACAGCAATGACACTAGCTAATAATAATAATAATAAATTATAGACCAATCACATGCTTACCCACCATCTACAAGCTCCTTACGTCCATTTTGGGAAAAAAAATATCAAATTATTTTTATAATAATAACATTTTGGCAATCACCCAAAATGGATGTAAGGCTGGGTCACGCGGTACGAAGGAATTGCTTCTCATTGACACAACTGTTAGCCAACAAGCCCCGACGGAACAGAAGAAATCTCTCCGTCGCCTGGATCGACTACAAAAAGGCATATGACTCAGTGTCGCATACATGGTTGATGAGAGTCTTAGAGTTGTATAAAGTCGATGCAACTCTAAGAACCTTTCTTCAGGCATGTATGGGGCAATGGGTCACATACCTTAGGCTTCCAGGAGGGGGAGAGGTTCCTTTGCCGGAGGACGCGATAAATATAGAGCGTGGAATATTCCAGGGTGACAGCTTGAGTCCCTTGTGGTTTTGTCTAGCATTGAACCCTCTTAGCAATTTGCTAGTCTTCAAAGCTAGGCTATCGGTTTCGAAGAGGGGGTGCGATCATGTCACACTTGTTGTATATGGATGACCTCAAACTTTTCGCATCCAACGAGCCAGACTTGATTGAATTACTGAAGACAACAGAACGCTTCAGTAAGTCAATTAATATGGAATTCGGGATAGAAAAGTGTGCGGTCATGCATGTGCGGCGAGGGAAAGTTGTGAATTCACCGAATTTGCAACTTTCAGAGAACATTTCTCTCAAATCCCTCTCCGAGACCGAGACGTACAAGTACCTGGGTATGTCAGAGTCCTTAGGTATAGTCGTCGCGGACGTTAAACAGACGGTGAAGGACCGATTCTTTTGCCGCCTGAGGAAGGTTTTAACCAGCCTTCTCTCAGGTGGAAATAAAGTCAGAGCCTTCAACAGCTGGGTTATGCCCGTGTTGGCATACTCCTTTGGCATACTTAAGTGGACTCAAACGGAGCTGGACGCCCTAGATCGAAGAGTCCGTTGCCTACTGACAAAACATCGTATGCATCACCCACGTTCATCAGTAATGAGATTGTACATCTCGCGAAGATGTGGGGGTCGAGGCTTTCTAAATGCCAAGGATCTGCACAATCGTGATGTGAACAATCTCAGGGCATATTTCCTTAAGATGAACGTGGGCTTGCATAAAGATGTTGTGGCAGTAGACAAAGGTCTTACCACGCTCTCGTTGGCTAAAGAGAATTGGTGCAACCTGGCAGTACTGAGCTCCTCCGACCGCATCAATGTATGGAAGAGCAAGGAGCTGCATGGCAGGTTTTATCGGGCCTTAACAGGGCCCGACGTAGACCTGTCAGCGTCGGTAAACTGGCTACGGTTCGGTAACCTCTTTGGAGAAACCGAAGGTTTTGTCTTTGCAATTATGGACGAAGTTATTAAGACAAATAACTACCGGAAATATATCCTGAAGGATGGCACCTTAGACATCTGTCGGGCATGTCATCGCCCAGGTGAATCCCTCAGGCATATTGTTTCCGGCTGTTCACATCTTTCTAACGGCGAGTACTTGCACAGACATAACCTCGTAGCCAGGATTATCCACCAGCAACTTGCCCTTCGATACGGTCTTGTGGAAACGGAGGTGCCTTATTACCAGTACTCGCCGGAGCCAGTTCTTAAAAACAGTCGTGCCACGCTCTACTGGGATCGATCAGTTATCACGGACAGGACTATTGTAGCCAATAAGCCTGATATCGTGATAATAGATCGATCTGCACGACGAGCAATACTCGTTGACATCAGTATCCCGCATGACGATAACCTCGTGAAGAAAGAAAAAGAAAAACTAAGTAAATACTTAGATCTTGCTCACGAGGTTACCGCTATGTGGCGTCTGGAGTCAACGAGCATTGTGCCGATAGTTGTCACCGTCAATGGTCTTATAGCGAAAAGCCTCGACCGTCATCTAGAGAGACTTTCGCTAGGAAGCTGGGTGAAGGGCCAGATACAGAAGGCAGCACTCTTGGACACGGCACGAATTGTGAGGAGGTTCCTGTCTCTGGAGCCCTAACCACCGGTAGTTTGGACCCCAGGCCCCGCTGGCGGTGAGCTACAAGATTTTATATTTTTTATTGAATATGTATTTATTTTTGATGTATTTTTATAAAAGAATAATTCTATCTATTTTTTACAAAAAAATGTCTATATATTTTTTAAAAAAATGTAAAATTTTTGAGAATAAATGAATACATAAATAATAATAATAATAATCGGCAGACAAACACACATTTTTTATATCCCCAAATTAAGCAAGTTACGCTTGTGTTATGGGTAATATACAACGTACTACTCTGGGGCCGATCCCAGACACCCAGACCATAGTAAATAACGAAGAAAATACGTTTCCGAAATTTACTATACCAGGAATCGAACCCGGAACCTCTGCGTTACAGTGAGGTAGGCCGGCAACGGCTTAGCCCACTCAACCACAGAGGCCGTCTAGCTAGCTGCATGTATTGTATTGCGCATTCTTCATTTAAAAGTTTATTTTTTCTTGATACCGAGGATGGGGAGGAAGAATTTATAAGGAGGTGTTCCTCGGCGCAACCATCCTCCCCCGCTTGAAGGATTCCCTTCAAAACCGAATATGTATGCCGCCATGCAAGAAAGCGGTGTAAAAGCGATGCGAGAATGCGCTACAAAATACGATAAGAGTATACGAAGCGAAAATGCGATACGAAAATGAATGCGGGTTTAACAAGTTAAGTGCAGTAGATATAATACATATGAAAATGATAAAACAAAACAAAAGAAAAATTCTAAAGCGGCGATCAAGATGATTTAGGTAATAGACAGAGTCGCACAACCGGGCATAAATACGATCCGCTACTAGTGCGGACTTAAGCTGTTCCTAAACACATTACTTTTCCACGAGAAAATTTCACCTACAATGCTGAATGGTCATTGTAGAAGCGGGATATTATTTTACGTCTAAAATTACAACGTAACCGATGCGTATTGCATTTTATGTGGTAAACCATTTAAGAGCACCGGCAATGCGCGCAGATCTCGCTCTTCCAATGTCGCCAAAGAAAAGCATGTCGAGATTTCAAAAATGGGGAACGCGGAAAATAAGCAGCGTTAAATTTAGAAAACGCGTGAGCGTCAGAACTTAAGGCTCCAAAAGATTATAGGAGAGAGTTAATCCTGTTTAATCGACAACAAGTATAGCGATAGTAATTCGATAAATATGATTGGCGGTTAAAATGAAGTAAAACTATGCGATAGAAAAAATTTGTACGAAACTTAATTCGTTTAGCTCCAATAAAATATATCCGACTATTAAAGTGAACTTGAACTACTGAGCTTCTGCGAGATAAATATAATGCGGATAAGAAGCCATCAGTAGTAAATTCACCTACAAGTTCGATAAGAACCGGGCATGATAAAACCAAAACGAGCAATATAATCTTATGACGCAGATACTTATAAAGAATTAGAAAATTTTAGATCAATATATATATATATATATATATATATATATAGATTTGAAAGCTTCGTTAACTTTGTATTCGTGAAAGTTTGATCTTTCAAGAAAACAGTAACGCGGATGCAGACGAAGGCATTTTAAAATATAAATAAAAGGCGCACAAGATTATGCGTTAAATTATCATAACCTCTGGATAGTTTGATGCGTTCCGACTGCTTTGGCTGGCCGCGCGCTGGGCAATCGACGCCCGCGCATTGTTCTACCTATACATATAATATTTACCAAAACTGGTTGCAGCAGTGGATGGTCGGTGCGTTCCCAATGCACAATCAATATAATATTATATTACGTAAATATAACGTTTAGTAATACGTATTATATATATTTTTGTGTGTGTGTGTGTGTAATAAATAAATAGTAGATAGGCTACATCACTCCCCCCGTGAGACCGTCACTACGGGCGATAATAATTAGGGAAATGAACCTTGCGACCTGAACGCGTTTGTTTGACGTCAGTCTGAGTCGGGGCGTTCTGCCCTGAGGAAATAGGAACAGGCGAGGAACTAAGATGGGATTTCAACGTTGGAGTGGTAATGAAAAAGAGATCAGGAGGTGGGTCACTTAGTGTATAGGCTGGTTTGAGTCGGTCTATGGACACCGTGACACTTTTCCCTTTGATTTCAATTTTAAAAGTTTTATCACTTCTCTCAAGCACTTTATAGGGCCCAGAATAGGGTGGCTGTAAAGCGCCACGTAATGCATCAACCCTCAAAAATACATGACTGGACGTACACAGGTCTTTAAAAATAAATATTTTGTCTTTATTGTGCCGAGCAGCTGGTACTGGTCGAATTTTTGATGCAAAGTGGCCCAAGCGAGTGGTGAAGTCCGATATGTCGGTACTGTTAGGAGTCGTGGCCTGGAAAAATTCACCAGGTAAACGTAACGGCTCTCCATAAACTAGTTCCGCTGATGAGGATTTTAGGTCATCCTTGAATGCACTCCTTATGCCTAACATCACCAAGGGTAACGTGTCAACCCAATTGTTATCGGCGTGACACATTATAGCTGCTTTCAACTGACGGTGGAATCGTTCCACTAGCCCGTTACAGGCTGGGTGATACGCGGTAGTTTTGCGGTGTTTGAATCCAATCATTTTTCCAAGATATTGAAAAAGTGACGATTCAAACTGTCGACCGCGATCTGTGACAATATCCGCTGGACATCCAAACCTGGATATCCACGATATTATTGCCTTCCCAAACGTTTCGGCTGTGATGTCTACCATTGGTGTAACTTCCGGCCACCTAGTGAAACGATCCACCGCTGTTAGGCAGTAGCGATAGTCCTGTGAAATAGGTAGTGGCCCAATAATGTCCACGTGAATGAATGCAAACCGAGCACAAGGAAGATCGAACGTACCCCACGGAGAAGACACGTGGCGATGAACCTTGGTGCGTTGGCAAGCTAAACATTGACGGTTCCATTCTCGACAATCCTTGCGGATTCCAGGCCAAACAAATCGCTCAGCAACTAATTTAGCCGTTGCATTGGCGCCTGGATGACTGAGGCTATGAAAACTGTTAAAGAGTTTCCTCCGAAGGGACTTTGTGACAAAGGGCCTAGGGGTAGAAGTGCTGATGTCACAATAAAGTTCTGTTTGAGAGTTAGGAATTCTCAATTTCTTAAGGCGTAGTGAAGATTCTTCTCCCAAAAGCTGAGCCAACTCCTCATCAGAGGCTTGCGATGAAGCCAGAATGTCCAAATCGACTGGCATCTGCAGCTCGTCAATACGTGACAGTGGGTCAGCGACGATATTGTCCTTTCCCTTAATATGTCTAATATCGGTCGTAAATTGCGAGATGTAGTCGAGATGTCAAAACTGTCGAAGCGAGCAGTTAGCTTTCCTTTCGCTGAAAGCGTAAATGAGCGGCTTGTGGTCGGTATAAACCACGAAGTGTCTTGCCTCTAGCATGTGCCGGAAGTATTTGATGCTTTCGTAAATGGCTAAAAGCTCGCGGTCGTAGGGTGAGTATTTCTGTTGGGAGGGACTCAACTTTCGCGAGAAGAATGCTAGAGGTTGCCACATATGGTCTTTATGTTGCTGCAGAACTGCACCCATTGCCAGGTCGGACGCATCCGTTACTAGCGCGAGATCGGCTTGACAGTCTAGGTGTGCAAGTAGTGCAGCATTAGCGAGACTTTCTTTGCACTTGTTAAAGGCCAAAAGTGCCTCACCGGTTATGTCAACCGGCTGAGATGGCTTAACAGAGCCAGAAAGAAGAGCGTTTAGAGGTACTTGTGTTTCAGCTGAGTGCGGTAAAAATTTCTATAAAATTGAGCATTCCTAGAAATCGTCTGAGTTGTCTGACTGTCCTGGGAACTGGGAATTCTCTTATGGCCTGGACCTTAGATTCTAGGGGTTTGGTGCCAGATGCGGAGATTTGATAACCTAGAAATGAGACTTCGGATGCCCCAAAAACGCACTTAGAGGTGTTGACAAGAATGCCACGTTCCTTCATTCTACTGAAAAGTTGGTGAAGGTGGGCTTCGTGAAGGGTCTGGTCTTTTGAGAAGACCAAAAAATCGTCGCAGTACGGATATACGAAATCGAAACCTCTCGTCATCTCGTCTACAAACCTTTGAAATGTTTGGCCTGCGTTCCTCAAACCGAAGGTCATGCAGGGGAACGCAAACAAGCCAAATGGCGTGGTAATGGCTGTTTTTTTAATGTCCTCCTCAAAGACTGGAATTTGGTTGTAGGCTTTAACCAGGTCTATGGTACTAAAAACTTGACAATCAGCTATATTATGGGAAAAGTCCTGGATGGGTCTAATTGGATAACGGTCTGGTATAGTCCATGAGTGCAGCATCCGGTAATCACCGCAAGGCCGCCAGCCGTTGTCCTTTTTAGGCGCTAAATGTAAGCCCAGGGGCTGTCAGAAGGACGTGCCGTGCCATTATTTAGCATGAGCTCAAATTCCCGTTTGGCAATTTTTAATTTATCAGGTGCCAGTCTGCGAGGTGTACAAGATATAGGAGGACCAGGTGTAGTTCTAATGTAATGTAATGTATTGTGATTTGGAAACGCCAATGTGCCTGAAGGGCGTGTAATCTCGGGAAACTTCCTTAAAATACTGTGGAAACGCGTGTCGCCTGCCGGAACCTTAACAGAAAATATATTAGCTTTAGCGGGAGAAGCACAAGCAGATAAGCTAGTTAAACTATCTATGAGGCGTTGATTGCGGCAATCTACAATTAAATTATAATGGCAAAGAAAGTCAACGCCTATTATTGGCTTAGTAACATTAGCTACGGTAAATCGCCATACAAAATTACGTCTTAAGCTTAAGTTCAAACTAAGCTCAATGAAACCGTATGTCTCTATAACTGATCCATTAGCGGCGCTCAGCTGAAAGTCTGTTTTGGGCCACCGTTCCTGAAGCGCAGAACGGGGGTAGACGCATACATCACTGCCAGTGTCTACCAGGAACTGAACTTTCGTACTGCGGTCGGTGACAAAAAGGCGACTTGATGCGGTTGGACAGTAGTCAGTCGCCTTTAGCAACTGCCCGTGGTGTTTTCCGCCCTAGGAGAGGAGTAATCGCACGGCTTAATGCAGTTGTGAGCCAGATTTCCAAACTTGGCATGGTACCAGCATATGGGATATTTCTTGTAGCTGGACCTGGAACGGTTTCGTTGCCGTGAAGAAGATCGGTGACGACGTTCGCGAGGTCTTGCTCGGTCAGTGGAACAGCAGGCTCCTCGGGTATGCTCTTCCAATTTTAGGGTGAGGCGCTGCACCATATCCTTTAGTTCTGCAATCTCCTTTGACTGGCGAGATCCATATTTGCTGCTGGACGCAGTAGCGACAGTGCATGGAGATGCTAGTTCCTGTATGCGGTCTGAAAGGTCAGCTAGCTGCTCCAAAGAATGGGTAGGTTGTGATGCTAGCACCGTTTGGATGTTGTGTGGGAGCCGGTTACTCCATATTGACCTCAGAAAATCGTCAGGCACTGAAGGTCCGGCTAGGTCTTGAAGGTGTCGGAGAAATTGAGAAGGCTTCCTATCCCCGAGCTCTTCATGAGTTAGCAACTGCTTAACTTTCTTTTCATGAGAAGCAGACAGTCGCTTTATCAGTTCCATCTTAATCCTTTCATATCGGTTTCTCTGCGGAGGATTAATAATGATGTCCTTTACAGATTTTGCGTATTGTAAATCTAAATTGGTTGTGACGTTTGTGAATTTTATTTGGTCATCGGTGATATCGTGACTTTCAAACTGTCCTTCCAGTAGAGCGAACCACAACTCCGGATCTTCAGGAGAGAAAGGTGGTACCTTAATTTTTAATTTTTGGACGATATTATCGTCCCGGTCAGTGGAAACGCGCGCTTTACGTGGGCGCCGCGTGGTGACATGAGCGTCCGCGGTTTTTACCGAATCACTACTATCACTCATTTTAAAATCTTCGTATCCTTTTAGGGGGTCACCAGTTGTAGTATTTAATGTTTATTTCTGATAATAATAAAATTAATGTTGAACACTTTATCTTAAATTAATGAATGAATGGTAGATGGATGATGATGATCTAGGCGAACGGACGGTAAGCGACGCGGGCTTCGCGCGTGTAGTGTAAATTCCGACTGGTTTGGCTGGCCGCGCGCTGGGCAATCGACGCCCGCGCATTGTTCTATCTATACATATAATATTTACCAAAACTGGTTGCAGCAGTGGATGGTCGGTGCGTTCCCAATGCACAATCAATATAATATTATATTACGTAAATATAACGTTTAGTAATACGTATTATATATCTTATTGTGTGTGTGTGTGTGTGTGTGTGTGTGTGTGTGTGTTTGTGTGTGTGTGTGTGTGCGTGTGTGTGTGCGTGTGTGTGTGCGTGTGTGTGCGAGTGCGTGTGCGTGTGCGTGTGCGTGTGTGTGTAATAAATAAATAGTAGATAGGCTACAAATCCATTCGTGACAGAATATGCCTTATCCTTCCCATTAAATTTTTTCACGATGTTCTCAGTAAGGTGAAACATACCAACACGCATCGGCAGATCGAGCATACCATCATCGTCATCAAAGGATTGACTTTTAGTTCTTCGTCTAGCCATCCTCGCCTAATTATCTTTTGTGATCGTCGTAAAATAAAAAGATAAATTCGTCTTGCTCGCTGCGTTGCGTAGATATTTTTGTGTATTTTGCACCTTGTCGCGTCGTTTGATAATAACTTCGTTTTTGAACACACAAGCAACGCGTTCTTCGTATCTCCGTATCTCGTATCTCGTAATGGCGTCGCAATGGCTTGCCTTGCCGATTGATCTATATCCCACACGAGCCCCCAAAATTGTGGGATGTTGGGCTGGCAAGTAAAACCACACTTTACGAGCTTCTGTACTGGCGATATGCGCGTGCGTTTATTTTGTATTTTAAGATTTAAAAACGTATAATTTAAATAATAACTCGGAGCGTCAGTGTGACCAGATTTCATTTGACGAATCTACTGCTTGTGGAGGTTAAAAACTACCAAATTCTACCAAAAGAGAACGAGAAAATACTAAAAATCTATTATATTTTTATGCTGTCGTGTTACAACGTAAAACATGAATGTTTTCTTGATTAAACAATAAAATAATAAAAATAACAAAGAAACCACCATTAATAAAAGAAACCAGTGTTTTTTTTAAATTAAATTCTAAATAAAAATATAATTTAAAAAAAATGAAACTTAAGTTAAGATTCTTCGTCTTTATGTTGGGTAACATTGTCATAAAGCTGTTTTGAGTCCATTAACTTGATCTCATACTTCTGTCATGATCAAATCTGCTACGCCCTTCCTTCCAACTGTCGTAGCCCCTCTTTTCCATGAACTATTGCAGCAACATTCTTATTATTAAATCGATTTCAATTTTGATTTTTAATCCCATTAATATCGGAAAATATTCTTTCTACTTTGGCGTTTGACAAAGGAAGTATCGTCATTTGCTTCACAAATCGGGACAAATTGCCATACTTTGGTTTGCTATTCGCATCACAGATTTGGCTGACTTCACTCCAAAATTTATCAACTATAAAAGTTTAAAAATTTGACAATAAATTAAACACGGAAACATCTAATTTCTAGATGTTTTACATAACCAAACCATAATATACCTTAGATTTACATAATCAACTTTTAAATGAGGGATCTTGCTCCCATTCATCGCGATATCCTTGTGTATATTTACGTTTCATTTTAAACTCGATTATAAAAATTCTCAATAAAGGAATTCCCACTAGTCTATCACACTCTATGCGCACGGCACGATAAATAGTTACAATCATTCGATTAGAAGGGGGAATACCCCGCATTTATCCGATATGCTAAAAAAGTACTAGAATAACTGAAAAGCGTGAATTCTACTAAAATATACCAAATAATTTTTACATACTAAATTCTGTTGCCAGTACCTCAAAATCTACCAAAAAAAGTAGAAATCTACTAAATCTGCTCACGCTGCGGAGCGTCTTGTTTCGTGCGTCTGCGGACGTCGTCCATTCGTCGTCTTCTCTATCACTGGTCATCTCTTTCACACTATGGACTCGTTTAGCAATATCGTCTTACATTCATCACGTCATGCGTTCAAGATACATCATTCCCACATATATATAATATATATATTTTTACTCTGCAATTCATTTACATTTATCAAACTGCATTATGCTGTATATATTGTTGTTATGTGTGTTGTATTGTCCTCCGTGACTTCACTTTATGGTCCCAGACGGAAGAACAGCGCTAGTCCTTGTAGGCTAGCATTATGCTGAGACTGGGTCCAATTTAGGACTTATTTTGTTTCTTTTTCTATTTATTTTAATTTAGTATTTGTCCTTAATAAAATATTTTTCTTTATTTCTTTATATTTTTTTGTTATAGATGCCAACAACACCACTACAATGGCTGGTTTTAGTACAACAATATGACACATTATGGAACTTTCCCCATTGCCTAGGCGCCCTGGATGGCAAACATGTACTAATACAGTCGCCGAAGAAAAGTGGAAGCGAATTTTATAACAACTATAAAAATTTCTTTAGTATCGTATTATTTGCCGTTGTGGAAGCAAAGAATAATTTTATATATGTGAATGCTGGATGCCAGGGCAGAATATCAGACGGTGGCGTTTTCAACAACTCCGAACTATGTAAAAGAATAACAAATAAAACGCTAAATATTCCCGAATCGTGCCCACTACCTTCGCGATCTCAAGACATCCCATATTATTTCATTGGTGATGAAGCTTTTGCAATGTCAAAAAATTTAATGAAAGTCTACTCGGGAATTCACGCAAAAGGATCTCTAGAGAGAACATATAATTAGAGACTTTGTAGAGCAAGAAGAGTTGTACAAACCGTATTTGGTATAACATCAGCAGTTTTTCGAGTGTTAAGGAAACCAATGCTACTAGAACCAGAAAACGCCTCTTCAGTAGTAATGGCAATAACACATCTTCATAACTTTCTTAGAAAAAGTGACGAATCCAGAGATATTTACACGCCTCCAGGAACTTTTGATAATGAAATACAAGGAACTCTCAGGCCAGGAAAATGGAGAGATGACACCGAGCGTAACAGCCTTTTACCTTTGTAAAGGAGACCACGTAGATCTAGTACAACAGTGCAAGAAATACGTGGGGAAATTGCGGAATATTGTTCACAAGAGGGATCATTGAGCTGGCAAGAAAATTATTCTTAGATAAACTTACGGTATCATTTGTATTTTGTGGTTTGTTTCGGTCCAACATAAATAGTAAAGATTTAAATGCAAACCATGTACTGGTATATACGTCGTCAGCACATGTAACAATAATAATTACTTAAATATTATTATAAAGTAGTGATATACTACTGGAGTATTTTGGTAAACCTCAATTAGATTTAATATTTTTTCTTCAGTCCACTCCAAAATGAATACGTTAAGTTCGTTTGAAGCTCGCGCCTACGTACTCACTAAACAAGCGATCGTGTCGCCGTCTACGAGCACACTGCGAGCCAGTGTTGCCGTTTTGTAAATGGAAAAATGCTAGACTTTGACGGTGACAATGCTAAAAATGTGCTAGATCAAACTTTAATATGCTAATAAAAATGCCAAGTCTTGTTTAAATGAATTAAAAACGAAAATAATTTCAAGTAGGTAGTGTAATTAAAAACGCAGTGCAATTCTTAAGTATATTTAATCTTGAAGATAAATCAAATAATATGTGTAGATCATCAATATCATCATCGTCGTGAGCTTGTGCTTGTGATGTTGAAGGGCCCAACTTCAAAATCAATAGTCATTGGCATCACAATCGACTCTTTAACCCCTTTAATCTATTTTAGGACATCTTCCGTCATCTGTTATAGGAATGACAACATTTTCCTGATCTTTTAAGGCCATATCTGATGTATAGGACCGAGTTCAGTGTATGTAGTGACATACGATTTCTTAATTTCGTTTTGACAGCATTCATTTGACTGAATACTCGTTCTATGTCTGCATTTGAGTGTGGCAAAGAAAGAATAGACATAGACAAAGAAGACAACTCCGAAGATGGGTTATTATCAGCTGAGTCTTTGTATTCATGAATCTCCGACCAAAATTCGACAACTGAACATTTATTTTTACAGTCGATATGTCGAATATTTCTCCACTGTATAATTATACGTTCAATTTCATTGGCCTGGCAGACAAACTCTTGTGCGAGTTCGGTTATTGGTGGTTTTATAACTTTTAAAATTTCTTGAACAGAAATCATATTCATCGTTCGTAGTATCTTTACATTTGTTGGCAACCTTGATCGCATTTCTTGCATAAGTTTAAGTGTAAACTGCTTACAACGGTGCCGCAGGTTACGTTCGGCTTTTGGTAAAAGTTCGTATTCAGTCAGCTTCAGTTCGAAACCATAGCCCATGTACGGAGATGGGTCTAGATAGCTTTCAACACATCTATTCGCAATGTTGGCAACATGATTCTTCTAGCAACTGATTCCACTAGTTCAACCAAACCATTCAGCAGTTTCGTCGGATCTCGGTCGTTGCTTTCAAAATTTTTATTTACATTTTGAACTTCATCTAAAATAGGCAATATATACAGCAGACAAAGATGATTCACAGGATCGTTATACATAGAACAAAGCATTTCAGCCATATAGCAATTTTCTTTTTGATTCACAATTTCGAAATGTTTTTAATTCGAGCCATTGATCTAAAATCCGACGGACAGCAGGCGCAACAGATAACCATCCTGTACTGCATACTTGCGTTATTTTCAAAGGTTCTTTTTCACAGTTTATGGTCTTGTATAGTTCTTTGTAAAACTTTCATTGGAGGAATGGCTAAACCAGTTATATGTTTCTCGAATTAAAAATTCAATATTTCTCGCAAGTGAATCCTCAGACGCATGTGTGATAGTCAATTGCGGAGAATGACAAAGGCACTGCACCAAAACCAAATTTTCGTTGCCAGTTTCAATTTTTAATAAGCTGTGAACACCATTGTTGACACCAAGTCATAGAACTGGCATTATCAGTTCCTATCCCTATTAAGTTTTTAATATTTAATTTCAACTCTGCAAAAAGGTTTTGAGGCCGATGACTATAGCATCAGCAATCGCAAAAATGTCATAATCATGTTTTTACATGAACTATCATAATATCGGATTGATGTGCCGAGAATTTTTGTGACTGAGATGTCAGTGGATCCATCAACCAGTATACTGAACTTATTGTGGCCTATATCTGCAACCAGTTGTTCACAACTGGTTGCAAATATAGGCCAATGCATATTTAATGATGTTGGTACATTTCGTTCGGTGTAATTTAATATCAGCACTTCGGCTATCTGAAAATGTTTTTTACACATTTAGGACAAGTGGTCTACTATTAAAGTAGATGCATGTTCACTTATAAATAATGACTGTTCATGACAGTAAATAAGTAAGCAATGAGTGTAATAAATAATGCAAGTGAACACTCTGTCCTTTGGGTATCAAGTTGAAAGTGCACCTTAGTTATAAGGTGCTGAACTATTTACTCTGTCAAGGTCGGAGGCAAGATAGGCCGGCTTAGTGCGATCTATGCTTACTTCCTGAGGTATGCCTGATACACTAATCGTAATGGTCTTAGAGTTACGGTTAAGAACTTTGAATGGTCCGGTGTAAGGTGACTGCAGCGATGGCCTGACTGTGTCATCACGTAAGAAAATGTGTGTACTTTTGCGAGGTCCTTGAAAACAAAAGGTGTTTGTTTACAATGGCGTGATGCTGGAGCAGGACGAGGGTCTGGTAGGCAGGATCCGGCGTCTTGGACTGGAGGTGGCGCTTCAGAAGACCGAGGCCGTGTTCTTCCACGGCCCTCGGAACCGTCCACCTCAGACACCGCTATTATAGTAGGAGGCATACGCATCGGCATCGGGGAGACCATAAAATACTTGGGATTGGTCCTCGATAGCCGGTGGGATTTTTCGGCACACTTTCGTCAGGTGCTCCCCAGACTCAAGGGGGCAGCGGGTGCGCTTTCGCGCCTGCTCCCTAACGTCGGGGGGCCCAACGCTACGTGCCGAAAACTCTTCGAAGGCATCGTACGGTCGATGGCCATCTACGGGGCCCCCGTATGGGCGGATCGCCTGACGGCCAAAAACGCTCCGCTACTGCTTCAAGCACAGCGCATAATGGCCATCAGGGCAATAAGGGGATACCGTACGATGTCCTTTGAAGTGGCCTCGCTACTCGCCGGATCCCTCCCATGGGACCTGGAAGCCAGGGTCCGGGCGTCACTGTACACGTGGCGCAAAGAGGCCCTGGCTAGGGGCACCAGACCCGCGCCTCGCGAAATCGAGGCGTGCAGGTCGGAGCTCCGCCAGGTCGCCGTGGGAGTCTGGAAAGATCGCCTCAGACGCCCCAGCGCGGGCCCCGCCACCATCGAGGCGGTGAGGCCCATCCTGCCGGAATGGATTGGACGAACACACGGCACTCTGACGTTCAGACTGACGCAGGTCCTCTCTGGGCACGGCTGCTTCGGGAAGTACCTGTGTCGCCTCGGCCGCGAAGCAACGTCAGGGTGCCATCATTGCGACACAGGCGACGAGGATACGGCGCTGCATACTCTGCAGGAATGTCCTGCATGGACGGAGCAGCACCGAGACCTCGTCGCCCACACCGGACTGGACCTTTCGCTCCCGGCCGTGGTTTGCACCATGGTCGGGAGCCGTACCGGATGGAACGCCGTCTCCTCCTTTTGCGAGCACGTTATGTTTGCGAAGGCGGCGGAGCGGGAGCGTGAGCGTACGTCCTTGCTCCGCTCCCGCCAAAGGAGGACGCGCCGACGCCGGAGGTCAGAACTCGACCTTCGGCCACTGTAAGCGGGCGGCGCCCAATGGGGTATAGGGGTTCTCACTCACCCGCACATGCCGTCGAGATGAGAGCGCGAGTGTTCCGCGCGCGCTCATTTCTCCTCCCGTGGGGCGCGTTACAGACCGCCCCACGCACGGACTAGAAACGGACGTCACCGAGGGGGTAGTCCCCCTGGCATTGAAGAGGCCAAGTGAGCATGGCCCACGCCTGCCAGGGCACAGCGGAGCTGGGAGTCCCATTCCCGTAGCCCTGGCATAAGGTGCAGGACGGAACACCCAGGGGTTTTAGTGGGTATCCCTAACTGGGGAGTGGCAATAGCGTGGCATCGGTTCTGATCGGGCACGCTAGTGCCACCCCCGATCTGGCGAATCCCACACTCTCACATCAGGTCGCGAACATCCCCCCAGGCTTCTGTGCCTGTCGCGGCTTAGTCCTCAAACGGATTTCCCCTGGCCAAAAAAAAAGGACGAGGGTCTGCCATCTTCCGCTTCAGCTCTGTCACAAAATCTTCAGTTCCATGATTGTTGTTTGTTTGAGATAAATTAGGTGATATGAACTCTCCAGGTAGTCTTAATGTTTCTCCGTACAAAAGTTCAACACTGGAGCATTTCATGTCTTTGAGGCTCGTACGGACTCCTAAAAGTACAAGTGGTAGTGTCTTATACCATGTATCGTTATGGCACATTAAAGCTGCCTTTAATTGTCGGTGGAAGCGTTCCGCCATACCATTAGACTGCGGATGGTAACTGGTAGTACGTTTATGTGTAGTAGCTCCAAGGTTCATGAGTTTTTGAAATAACACCGATTCAAATTGGCGTCTCTGGTCAGTTGTGACTGTAGCAGGAACTCCAAAGCGAGCAATCCAACCAATGACGAAGCGACTTCTTCAGCTGTCATAGATTGCATAGGCCAAGCCTCTGGCCACCACGAGAAACGATCCTTTACAGTAAGGCAATGATTGATCCTATTTGAAGGTGGTAAGGGACCTATGATGTCCAGGTGTACGTGTCTGAACCTGCCCGGTGCGGCAGTCCTTAGAGATGCCAGGCCAGACGAAACGGTCAGCTACAAGACGCGTAGAAGCTCGCGCTCCTGGGTGCCTGAGGTTGTGCAGGCGTTGGAAAGCAGGGCGACGATGACTTTGTGTTAAGTAGGGTCGTGGCTTTCCAGTAGATACGTCACAGTAAACCTTGATGTCTGTTCCTGGAATTATAGTTGGTTCTAATTTTAAAGAAGATTCTTTGCATATCTTTGTGAACTCTGCGTTAGAATGCTGAAATTCGCCAAGAGTAGTATAATCAACATCCAACTGTATGGCTTCGACTTGTTACATGGTGTCGGCGACGACGTTGTCTTTTCCTTAGATGTGAACTACATTTGTAGTAAACTGCTATATAAAAGAGAGTTGGTTTAACTGTACAGGTGGTAGCTTTTCACGACGTTGTGTGAATATATGAGGGGTTTATGGTCTGTATAAATAGTGACTTCTTGTGTCTCCAATATGTGCCTGAAACGTTGCACAGCCTCATAGACTGCTAGCAGCTCTCTATAATAAGCTAGCCATGTAGCCTGTCTGGTGGTAAGTTTCCGGCTAAAAAATGCAAGCGGTTGCCAGACGTTTTCAATATATTGCTGTAAGCAAGCACCAACATGAGTGGATGAAGCGTCTGTAAATAATCCAAGAATAGTACCTAATTTTGGATGAACAAGAAGAGCAGCTTTGGCAAGATGACTCTTACAGTTTTCGAATGCCTGTCCAAGGTCTGGTGTCTAAGGGATAGGTTTTGCGCCTTTTAGTTGGCTTGCCGCTAGGACTTCATTCAGCGGAGCCTGGTATATTGCAGCTTTAGGGAGAAAGCGCCTGTAAGAGTTCACCATTCTTAGGAACCTACGGGGGCCTTCTCTACAGTTTTAGGTAGAGAAAAATTCTGTAGGGCTTCTATCCTATCTTGTGGTGGGCGTATGCCATCTCGTGAGATGTGATATCGTAGAAAAACAACTTCTTTTGTAGCCAGTACGCATTTAGCAGGATTAATCACAACACCATATTCCGATAGCCTCTTGAATAGGATGCGGAGATGTTGCGCATGCTCCTCAGGGTTGTGTGAAAATACCAAAATGTCATCAACATATGGGAAACAGAAATCAAGCCCTCTTAGGACTTCATCAATAAACCTCTGAAAGGTTTGGCCGGCATTGCGTAGGCCAAACGTTATGTATGGAAATTCATAGAGTCCAAACGGAGTTGTTATGGCTGTTTTTGCAATGTCAGGTTCAAATACTGGGATCTGTTAGTAGGCTTTCACTAAGTCAATTTTGCCAAATATGGTAGCACCAGCAAGATTATTGCCAAAGTCAGCTATGTGGCTCACTGGATATTTGTCTGGGATGGTTCTAGCATTTAGTATACGGTAATCACCGCATGGTCTCTACCCATTCTCACCCTTCTTGCCAAGGTGCAGTGGTGAGGCCCGGGGACTTTTTGAGGGTCTTGCGGAACCACATAGAACCATCTCCTCAAAGTTACGTTTAGCAATGGTGAGTTTTTGAGGTGCAAGTCTTCTGGGACGGCATGACACGGGTGGTCCTTCTGTAGTTAAAATATGATGTACAGTAGAGTGTTTGATATTTCTTGGAAGACCAGGTGGTTTGGTAATATCGGGAAATTGCTTGAGTATCAATGAGAACTGGTCATCTTCAAAACTTACGGTTTTTATGCTTGCTTGTGTCACCACCACTACCTGTCCATGAGCTGACAGCCTGGTAAGACCATCTATCAATTTTTGGTTGGCACAGTCAGGTAGGAGGTTGTAGTGCGCCAGAAAGTCGGATCCTATTATGGGAATGGTCACATCTGCAATAACAAAATCCCATTTATATTTCCGGCGTAAATTTAAATTAAGGTATAAGGTGAGTGGGCCGTAAGTTCGAATTGTGCTCCCATTTACAGAACACACTTCATATTTAGTGGCATGTAGTGGGCCTCTGATAAGGCTACGTGGGTAGCATGACAAATCCGATCCAGTATCAATCAAAAACTGATGTTGGGATTTGAGGTGTTTGACGAACAATCGGCGGCCAGGCTTGAAGCAATCGGCTGCCACCACTAATGATTGCTGGAGCCGTTTTCCTCATTGTTCCACTTGCATGGGCCAATGCACTTTGTAGCTTTTCCTTGAAACCTATTGTGATACCAGCATAGATCTGGTCTTGGTTTTAACCGTGACCGGCTTCGCGAACGGTGGCTCCGGTCTGTGGAATTGCATTGATGTTGTTCAGTTCTTTGGTTGAGACAGAGGGCATCTACTTTTTTTGTTAACTCATCTAACCTTTCTATTGTATTATTAAAGTCTATGTTACCTGAAGTAGAAGCATAAATGGCTGGTGGGGGTGTAGGTGAGGTATCCACAATAGCATCTGCTATTTCTGCAACTTTATCCAAAGACAAGTCTCTTTGGGCCTTGAGTATTCTTTGCACCTCCTGAGGCAAACGGCGCATCCAGAGCTCCCTGATTATAGACTCATCGCCGAGGGAAAATTATCTGCTAGGGAGCGCAGGTGCCTGACGAAAGCTGAGCGCTTCCTGTCCCCTAACATTTCTTCCCTAATAGCTGTTTTATGCGATGCTCTCTGGAAGTTGAAAATCGTTTGATTAATTCAGATTTTATATATTCATATTTGTCTTTAGTGGGTAGGTTATCAATTATGTCTTCCACCTGATCCGCCAGCCTGGCGTCGAGGGAGGAAAGGACATGTCCGTATTTTGTAGAATCTTGTGTAATGTTTGCTACGTTAAACTGTGCCTCTGCCATAGCAAACCAAACTGTTGGCTTTTCTGGCCAAATACTACTAGTTTTACAGAAACACCCACTATACCTGTTTCCCTGCTTAAAGCTGCAAGTTGAGCTTGCAGTTCCACAACCTGTTTCTTCGTGAAACATTTTGTTTACAAAAGTACAAAACTGGGAAAGAATTGTTTTATAAATAGCAAATGTAGAAATAAACAATAATAAAATGTAAGTTTATATTTAACAAAGTAATACTAATGAACTAATATTATAATTAAAGTCTTCTTTGTTCACATAATGTGACAGGAAAATATCTTGAAAAATAATGTCACTTTGGCGTCTATGTCAGATTTATGTACGTCAGGTTACCTTTCCAGTATGTGCAACCTCAAATAAAATAAAATGAAGGGCGTTGCCTTTTTTGTATGATTTTTGCATTAACACAAATTTAAGTTTAGATAGATTGCACTTTCATTATGTATCCTCTTCGAAGGCTGTATACAGGTCACATTTATGACCTCCGATGCTCCTCTCGAAGTTGGATGGGATGCTAGCCTGCGGTTTATATCTCGCAAGGCCTGTTTTGTGGCTTTTTATGAACTCACACGCGTTCAGCACGGTGTCACCAATTTGGTTGCTGGCGTTGTCGGCGCCATATGTTCAATAAAAATCAACCACTTGCGTTGTTAAGCTTTATATTTTTGCGTATAGTTACATAAACACATCACATTGCAATGGTAATACAATTTATATTAATTATTGGGTGTGGCTAAGCGGATCTTCAGCTATATGCTGATATACTCCAAAAGTAATAGTAAAAATTCGGTACATATATCAAAGTGACCTGTAATTCCAAGAAAGTTTCTCATACTCATTGTTTCTGTCCACATATCAGTTATAAGTGTTATATTTTCTACACTTTTTAATTTATTTTTAAACACAGCTGATAATGCATCATATCTGTCATCAACCCAGCGAGTCAATGTTGTCTTACTTGCAGTGTTGCCATATATACGGATTTGTCCGTATTTGTACGGAATTTGGAAGTCCAATATGGATGACCCATGATGACGGATCTTTATACGGATTTACTCTATAGACAAATTTAACCTCATACAGACTCTAATAAGCAGATACAGAGCACACAACGATATTTTTTTGGTCAATTGGTTCAAATGGTCAATACCTTCCATTTGAACATCTTCATCAGAACACATGCTAGATTCTTCATCAGAAGAGTCGAATGTGTCGTCTGTGACATTAATTATAAATTTATCCATTTTCATATCCATTAGTCTGTCTGATTCAAAATACTTGTCCTCAATTTTTTCTACATGTAGACATACATTGAGCCACTCTGCTGTGGTTATTGTTTGGAAAGCTGCCTCTGTAAATGCTTCTATGTTACTAGGATCTTGAGCGACATTTTTTTCTGCAATGCGCCTCTTCACAATTGCCCAAATGTTTTCGATTGGATTGAGATCACAATGGTAAGGCGGTAAACGCAAAACCTCGTGCCCACGTTCATTTAACAGTTGTTCTATTTCGTACTGTGGGTCTCCCTTGTGCCTTTTGATTAATTCGAATAATTGCGGTTTTGTCCAACAATCGTCGAATTCAATTTTATTTCTCGTAAGCCACTGTTGGAGCTCTGCTTTTATATTCCCCATTGTAGGGGCCTTGTTTACCTGTGTGCAGTGGTATGATGCATTATCCATCACTACAATGCAATTTGATGGTAGATTTAGCACTATCTATTCTGTTATCCATCGCATGAAATTCACGGAATTCATGTCATGATAGTCACTTGATTTGGATTTGGACTTGAACAGCAGCAGTCCTTATTCAATAAAACCAGTTTTGCCTCCAGCATGGGCTATAATCCATCTTGCGCCAACACTATCAGAAGCAAGAATACCAGGCTGTTCCTTGGATTGCCAACATTTTTGTAAGTGGTATGAAGCATGTATGTATGTTTCATCAAGATAAATAACAGGCCGATTATCCTCCTGGGGATTCTTGCGTAGCCTCAGAATATATCTTGCTCTCCAAGCTGCTATATCACTGCGTTCTATCAATACCTTACGCTTAGACTGGCACTTATTGTATTTATAGCCCATAGTTTTCAAAATACTCCTCAACGAGCTTCTTCCATATTTGAAATCAATATTAGCTTTCAGAGGCAACCAAAGTTTATTTATGGTCGGAATTTCTTTCTTTACGATATAAAAGGATTGAATTTGATGCCTTATAGCGCACTTATCAAAATCGTCTAAATCATCAATTGCTTTTTTCTGGTTTCTTTTATTTCCGGGTGTCACAATTTTTGAACATGCAGCTGCTGCAGCAATACCCTCTTGAGTTATTTGGGTGACAGTACGTTCGGAAACACCTATAACAAAGTAAGAATAATAATATAAACAGTGTTACAGGTAATCAGTTAGAATTTAGAATCCTCTTACGGGCAGTTTTGTCTGTTGGAATACAATAGGGATTTTTTTTTATAGAATAGCATAGCATTAGGACGATAATAGGGAAATACAGTAAGTAAATACGTACTAGATAATCACAATAAACTTTATGTTATGTTGTTTCAATATATATAAAATAATGTTTATCAGGCAAACCTTAACAATATTTATGTTTTACAAAGTTTTTCATTAAATAGAGCTTAATTATGTACTTTACACTGTATTTGTACAGATGTCGTAAAAAGCTAATAGCAAAACCAGAAAATAAAGATAGTTTTGATGTTATGGCAGCCCTAAAACTAACCTGTCAAATATGCCACGCGGGCTCTGACTTTGTAAAACGGAATTGTAGGCCCGTTATTGTCTCGTTCTTCTTCACAAGCACTTTTTACCTTCAAGATAATATCACGGCCAGCACTTTTAATCACTTTCGGCATGGTGATAGCGAGTATTAACTTTGATAATGAATAAAAACACGGAACATATCACCTGACGTAAACGACAAGATGGCGGCACATGGATTAATTCCGATTTCAGCCGTGCGCAGACTTATCTTGCGCGCACTATACAAGATGTCTTACACATTCTGTGTTGCCAGAGTGTAATTTTAAATGGCTGGCCTGGGCACATGGCCCAACGCCACAATATCTTGTATTTTGATTATAGCTGTAGAAAGTAAAATACAGTTGTTTGTCTTAGCCATAAGAACAGTGGAAGGCGTGACATGTTGAACGAGTTCCTGTTGGATATTAGGTGAAATATTTTGATTTGATAGAGCACTTATTTGTTGTTGACTTGTGGTTAGAGATGCAATAGCTGTAGGGCTGCGCGAATATCCAGCTGTGGCGGACTTCACTGTACTCTGAGGGCTGTCCATATGTATTGTTGTATGATGCTTGCGATGACAAGATAAGCATGATAGCTTGGAACATTTATGATTGTCCTTGTAAGGCTGTAAACAGTTAAAACTGTAAAAAGAATTATCTAGTTTTTGAGAAATGAGGAACACTAGTAGTACATCCCAACCGTCAACAGTGAGTTTAATTGCTTTTAATGAATCTAAGCTTTGTTGCAAAATTACTAAAACATCTTTTAAGTTAATTTTAGTGATAGTATTGAAGTTCATAATTGACTTTAAATGAAAGCTGACAATTATGTTTTTATTCTCATACCTCTTGGATAGTATACCTAATGCCCTGCTGTAATTTTCCTCGATTATAAGTAAAGATGATATCAAACCAGCAGCTTCTCTGGAGAGGGCAGACTTTAAATACTGTAATTTATTGACTGTTGGTATGTCTGAGCTGTCCACCGATGCATAGAACATGTTTTTAAATACTGGCCATTGTCGAATGTGACCATCATACTTTGGTAGTTCTTGTAAGCGCAGTTTAACACGGGGCTTTCGAATAGTACATTCATATTGAAATGTAGTGGAGTTTAAGTCGGGCTGATTTGTACCTGAAAGGAAAGACTAAATTTGTGCCTTCACAGTTTAGTATGGGCTTTCTACATTTTGTCTGTCTTTGTCGTGAGCAGAGAGCGTGTCGCTTGATCGTTCGATCAATTCCCATTGTGTTTGTATTTCGTCATATTTTTGAAGGATTGACGTTAATTCCTGTGATCTCACTTTTAACTCGTTTATTGTATTATTTTCAGCATCGTGTGCTTGTACAAAGTGAGCTATCCTTGTAATTTTCCCTTTTTATATGCTTCGTATACGTTGTAAAGTTTCTACGTCGTATTGCGATTGCGTCATCTTTTTTGTCGAACTTAAAATTTGGTTGATATTTATTTGGATGAATTATTGTTTGACTTTCTTGCACTTTTATATTATTTGTAGTTTGTATTATAGATTTATTGTAGTTTATATTGTATTTTTGAAGGTCATACACAGGTAGATCTATTTTACATACAATAATTATTATAAGGATTAAACAAAAATTGAACTAAATTATAAATAAGTATATATATAAATTAAAATTAAATTATAAAATCTAGTGCCAGATCGCTGTCAGTTGGAAACGTGCCCAAAAGACTGGCCACATTACCTCGCTGTATCGCAACGCTAATGCGTTGTCCGAGGTACGGACCAGTCTTTTGGTTACGTGAGACGACTACCAGGCGTTTCGCTATGTCTCGATAAAGTTTGTGCGCCTCAGGCCTCCATGTAACCATTTCCGATGGCGGAATATTTGCGGCACTGTAGGGCCTCCTGCTGTGCAGCAGCTGTACCAGCAGACATGCTAGTGGCTGAAAGATGGGACGCCGCCAGAGTATCGACGCAAGATACGTACCATACTGAAGGGCGACCCATCCTCCAGGGCACCAATGACATACCATCGGGTCTCTTGCCATCGTCGCGGCACAAGCCGTTCGGTTCTAGAACGGTAGGTACCCCGGCGGTGACAAGAGCCGGATGGATTATGTCATTAAGTGCTGCATGGCGCGGAATTCTGCCGGCACTTCTGGTACAAGATAAACCACGGTGACCGAGGCGCTCCACCTTATCTCCACACTGATAGTGGTGTGGGACAACACAGGCCGCCCCTGGGCGAATGCAGGCACTTATTCTAAACGTGTTATCGTCTAGAAAAGTGCCCAAATTCGCCAAGGGGAGTGCCTGTAGCCACAAGCCAGATTCCCAACGCGAAACAGCTAGGATACGGGCACGCCCAGTCCCATTGGCACACGTATCCAGTAGATTTTGATGTACCAATGAGCAAAGCGGACCGACCCACAGCTTCTGTGACTTTGGGTTTAGAGGAAAATTTTGGTGTGGGCAGGCCATAGACCACGCATTTCTGGCCTCAGTCAAGTAAAGGACCTCAAAGTCACCAAGTGACGGTTTTAATATTTCACCAATGAGATCCTTTGTACTGTACACTGAGAATAGAAAGGCGGGTAAAGAAACTGCTGAAATTTTACGTATACCCAAACCTCCAAACTTTATTGGTAAGGAGGCTTGGGTCCATGTACGGTCATCAACAGAAATGTTTAAAATGGACGAGAAGGAGTATCGAATAACATTATCTAAGGTTTTTAAAACATTTTGGTTTCGCCATAGCGGACAGCATTTCAAAACATATGTAAAATTTGAAGTAAAAACACAATACCGAATAATATAATATGCGCTATGTAAACTAATACCTTTTAGATTGTCAATCTTTGACTCAAAATTTTGAATTTTATCGTTAACGAAACCAGAAATAGACTCCTCAAAAACGGGACATCCAAGGAGGTTGAAGCTAGTTTTGTCAACAATTTTAAAATTTAGTCCTATACTGTGATAATTTGCTACTACGTTGTGGATATTGGGAAACGTGTCACTGAAATAAATCTCGCATTTTGAAAAATTTAACTCCAAACTAATTTTATCGAATTCGTATATTAAAAATTGTATATCTTTTTTAATGGTACCAATGTCTCCTCCAAGGGTGCCATCGTCGAGGTACCACACGTTGAATTTAGAATTTAATTTTTCTAAAATGAGTTGAATGGCGAGTGAAAATATGGCCGGCCTAAGGGGGTCACCCTGCTGATAACCGGTTTTTGAAAAAATTTGGTGATTCTGGTACATTAAAATTGATTTTTAACTGTAGCACTGATTGATAAAATTAAATGCTTTTGGTGACTTTTCTTGTACTTCGGACAGCAGGGTGGCCCTGTTGAATGAATTAAAAGCGTTTTTAACGTCCACCTTCAGAACAGCTTCGCAACAGTCACTGGACAAAAAAGTTCGAAGAGAATGTACCGCCGCCTCGCAGCCGTCCTTCATGCCGAAACCTAATTGGCGTAGTGCAAAATAAGATGAACTAAAACGGGTTATTTCCCGACAGCATAACTTGGCTGAAAGCATTAGATTAATTAAATCTGTTATGTCCTTCAGAAGAGCCCCACCAGCCGTGCCGGTAGCTGGCCCCAGCAAATCCTTCAAATGTTGTGGGGTCAAGCCATCCAGCCCGCCGGCTAAACTACTTCTAAAAGACAAACAGATGTGAAAATTGATTTTGGGGTTGCAATTAGGTTTTCTTGTGTACATAGTAAGCTAGAATCGAGAGCTGTGTCTGAATGTGGATGCTTATGTTCCAAAGTCCGCAGGTGGTTTCGTTATTGGGAGCAATGGTATCGTTGGAGAACAGAATTCTAGCGACTTCCTTAATGTCTCCATCAGAAAGTTTTGATTCCACAAATCTATT
This sequence comes from Dendrolimus houi, assembly GCA_039645545.1. Classification (NCBI taxonomy): domain Eukaryota; kingdom Metazoa; phylum Arthropoda; class Insecta; order Lepidoptera; family Lasiocampidae; genus Dendrolimus; species Dendrolimus houi. The sequence continues at coordinate 3,463,554 of CM077145.1, forward strand.
GAGTCGGTGTGTGGAGTCCTTATCAATTTTTCTAATAATTTTATTGTATTTATATTTTTGTAGTGATTTTTAAATTTTTTGTAGGGAACTGGGGACATTTGATCCCCATTTCGGTTTTTTATTCACATCTCTAAAAATAATCAAGTTTTGCAGAATATTTTCTTATCATTGCCTATTCAATTTATTCTTCTATCTTTTTGCACCATTCAATCATGAAATTTATTTGTGTTAACCTGTTAGTGATTCATTTTTCTTGAAGACTACAAAAGGATCAAGTGTCCCGCGTTCTGGGACACTTGATCATGGCATCGGGTAGACATGATTATATGGGAACAAGTGTCCCGTAATAATTATTACATAAAATGCATGAGTAAATAAAAAGTCTATTAGGTAGGAAATTTGTCGTTTATTTAACCTTATATCTATATATTTATTACCTCATGGATAAACACTAGATCGCCTAATTCTTAATAATTTGTCCTTTGCAAATGCTTAATATAAAAATTAAAACGCCTTCTAAATCTATTAATTATTATCACAATTGTTTTGGTATGAAATCAACTTTAAATCTAGCATTTACTTATTCTAAAAGTAGGAACGTTACACTTTGCCAGCCCAAGTACTTATTATAAAAATAAAATATTCTTCTAAATATATTTTTGTGACATTTGTTTTGATAGGCAATCAACCCAAACCTAGCAATAACTTTTTGGCACTTCAAGTTAGAAATAGCAAGGTTTAACCTTTTATATTCAGTTTGCTCAAAGATTTTTTGAATGAAAATGAGAGCAGTCTCTTAGTGTTTGATTTGAAATCTGGAAGATTTATTTTTTTTACAACCTAATATCTTACCACCTCAACAATATCATCCTTCACAGGCCATGTAAATTTATGATTTTTTTTTAGCAAATTTAACAATAAAGCCAATGTCTGTCAAAGTTTGAATCTGTCCCACATAACGATATGTTAGGTTTCTCATGGATATTAAATTTACAACTATCCGGTCGTTGGTGTTAGGTGGCGTATTATTTTCATTGTAGCCGTCGGACTCGCAACTAGATGAAGCATTATAATCTTCGTCTTCAGACACATTATATGTAGAATCTGGCGATGGTGGCAATTCATCTTCATATTATGATGATGACTGCGCAAATGCTTTTAAATATCGTTTTGCTTTATTTCCCTCTCTTTTAGTAGCTTTCTGGTTTTTTTTTAGACTTCTTCTCTTTTCTTAATAATAGTTCCTGGATTAATTTATTCTTCTCTGGGTTATCAGTTAAAAATTTTGTGGATCCCTTTTTTCGCCTTTTTCTTGACATTGGAAGAAACGTCTTGGGGTGTTGTTATTAAAGGGCTGAGGTTGAAAGGGGAGTCCTGGGTTAGTATTGTAAGAGGGACTAGACGATTGGTAAGGACGCCTCTGAGTATTGATATTATTATAAGAGGGGTTGGATCTTTTTGATGTTATCTGTAATAATTTTTCTTCGGAATTTGCGAAGTTTATATCATCATTTAGTGTCTTGGGGCATCTGCACCTGACAACGGTGGAAATTCGTGGATTGAGGCCCATTAAGAAATGATGGAGAGCCAAATCTTCCATCGCGGCTGTGCGGCCAGGTATTTCTTTGGATTTTGTATTGGAGGGGTTATCTCTGTAAGAAGCTGTGACAGACATGCCTCTACTCGTAAGGCATATTGGCTAACGTTTTCTTGCGGCCCTTGTTTACTTTCTTGGAGTTCCGTGAGTAAGTATGAATAATGCTTCTGTTCACAAAATTGTGATTTTAGAAACTCTTTTGATTGCTCCCAATTAGTAAATTCCTTAATTGAGCAAGCAACCTCCGCTTTACCCTGCAGCTGACTTATAATGTATTTGAAGAGTATTGGCTTCTGTGTATCTGAAGCGAGTTCGTAACCGTTATTACAATTAATTACAAAAGAATTTAAGGTGTCTCTACTGCCATCGTATGGTTTAATAAACTTAAATAATAGGTTTAAGTCTAGTTCGGCCATTGCAGTGGCTAATGCCGCAGCTCTAGTTATCCTAGGAGATGTTGCTGGTGATTTTTCAAAATCTGTTGTTTCTTCTTGCTGAGGTATACTAATAAATAACTTGCTTTAACTTATAACTTTAAACGACAATGATAAAAGAAAATATTGGCATGGTAAAGGAATATGCCCTAGTAATATGACACTTAAAGTCAATAAGAATAGTGACACACAGTAGCACATAAACAGCGATGTCTGGGCGACGACTGGCATTCCGATGCGATAAGACGTTGAGCGGAGATGCACGGCGAAATGGTGGGGTGATAGCGGGATGCAACGATGGCGCATTCTTTTCGGACCTAAGCAGGATACAGTGGTAAAAATGCAGCGACACAGGATACAGTGATGATATATTTTCAGGCTCGGCGGTTAAAGATGTGACGATTCATAGGAGAAGGCGATGCTAAGTATGCACTACACTCGGATTCAACAGGATTCAGTATTAAATTTCGCGAATATTTCTTTTTTATTATACGACGACAAACGGAAGCAGTGATAAAAGAAAACGGTGATATTTCGCGAAAACTGAGTTTTTCACTTTCACTTCACTCTTCAAAGGAAAACCGAGGATTTTTCACTTTTTAAATCTCTTTGAGCTGCCACCAATGTTATACGGGATCTTAAAGAACACTTTTTAACAAACAAACGAAATTATTTATTAAGCTATATATGATTATTACAAAAGAAAATACGGAGTATGAACGCGTCGTATTACAGGATGGAACTTTTTGTTAGATGGGAATGTGAATAGTATATGAAAGACGAGAGATGCTGCTACAGCAGGAAAGGGATGAGGTAAGCGTGTATTCGGAGTGGAGGACAGGTATAAGTACAGTACGCACTGCGAGGACAAACCATGATGTAGTTTGCTAGCTTTTTCCAAGTATTTGGCTAATTCAGCCTCTTCGGCGTCGCTAAAAATTTTAGACTGTCGGTAGTTGGGGTCGTACGCTATGTCATTTACTTGTTCCCTTTGTTTCCTTGAATACTTTTTCAGTCATTTTTAACTGCCGCTTTTAGTTTTCTTTTGTCGACTAGTTGGCGTTTTTTCACTCCTTCCTTCCTTTTGTATGTTCTCGGCATTTTAGGATCTATAGTAAGAAACAAAACAAAAACTAAGAAATCTATTGTAAAAATGGAGGGGACATTTGATCCCACAATCGAGTTTATTCGTGTTCGCCATGATCAAGTGTACCCTGGACCGTGATTTTACAAAAAAATATTTTTCGAAATCAAAACAAAATATTAATTAAAGAAAACGCATATCTACACACACTTTAATAAATCAGGTTTAAACAATTTTAAATGTAATCCGTAATTTATTTATACGAATATCTTAAAATAACTATCAAAATACTTCAAAAAAGATACACGTTGTAACAAAATGACGCCACTGCTCCGAAGTTGTCGATACTAAACTTGCAAAATGGCATTTCGTCATTGACAATGACAGTTATCATTAGATAGTTAGATCATTAGATTAGTTATCATTTAGAATTTCAGTTTGATTTAGACAAGTATTAATATCCGAATTATTAAAGTTTTTTCTGCAAGTTTCAGGAGTTAAAAGGCATCATTACGGCGTCATATGCAATTACAGAAGGAGACATCCGTTACTGCTAAAGAGGTAAGTGCGTAGTATCATAATTTCGTTCTTGGTTTGTAATTTCAGGTGAAGAAGTACTTACGGCGTCAGATGCTACAACTATAGCTGAGGATATCGGTGGCTGCTGGACAGGTAAGTGCGAAATATTAAAATCTTGTTCTGGGTTTATCATTTCAGATGTAGAAGTCATTACTGCGTCAGATACTAGAACTCGAGTAGGAGATATTGGTGACTGCTGAAGAGGCAACTGCATACTATAAGAATCATCTTCAGTGGGCTTTTTTATAATTTTACACGAAAGTACTTGTATCTTCTTATTAGGGTTACTGATCAAAGCTTCATTGTTTTTTTGTGACTGGGCTAAGACATCTATATTTTCAGTGCTTCCAAAAAAGTTGTGTGCTCGAGGCAAAGAGAATGTGGAAGTATTAAATTCATCATCAGTACTAGAAGTAATAAACATCTTTGGCTTACAGCATTTCATAAAGTTTTCTTCTTCACTATCTTCAATAATATCGCCATTTTTACTTGATTATTTGGATCGAGAGGATTACTAACATCATTTAACATACCGGAAGCAATTGGTTCCGTTGATCGTCGATCTGAGCTTTTATATTTATTATCTTCCAATTCCATAAGAGATATTGTGTGTGTTCTGAAATTGAAATAAGTAATAAATTAGTAATTAATAAAGTAATAAGGCTGAACTAATATAAATTATGCCTTTCATTTGATACCCCACTGGAGTATATTTCCTTTTTTGGGTTGTTCATCCCCACCTTCACCTTATCCCCCGATAATTTTAAACGGCTCGACTGATTTTCTTCAAACATAGATAAAACTCTCTTGAACAGGTGTTTAGAAACAAAATATAAAAAAAAACTAATCCAAAATCGATTCATCTATTCAAGAACTGTGATGCCACAGACTGATAGGTGAATAGGTAGTAAGGTACCTAACACGTATTTTTTGTCGGAGATTAAATATTATATATTATATAATATCTAACCTGAATAATAATTATAAAAACTATTACTTGAAACTGTATAAGCAAACTAAAAATATTAAATGGTAAAGGACAATAACATTGACTTACTGACCAATGGCCTTGGGGTCTACTCTGCAAAGCCGAATCCACCTAAGCGAGTCGTTTTCGTAAAAACACATTCCTCGTTTTTAGGGTTCCCTTTGTCGCTTTGTTTCTCGTTGGTTTCGTTTAAGTACAAAACCGTCGTATCAGTCGTTTTCGATAGGTTTTTCCTCCGTTTTTGAGTAAATTTGGACTTCTCAAAATTTCAACCGTTAATTCATAGGTTCCCCCCGGCCAAATTTTCTTTTGTTCCCAGACACAGAGTGTTTTATATCACGGAATAGGTCTCTTCAAGACCTTTCCAGGGACACTTAGTTGGCCCAGATCGTCCAAGGTTCACCGGTTTTTTGGAGATTCTCCCCGGAAAATTCGGTTTTCCTTCGAAAATCCGAGTTTTTTCTATCGGCACCACCATCGTTCTTATCACCGTCGGACAGCACTCGTCAAGGGCTATCCGACGACACAACTCTCGTCTCCGTGCGACTAATAGCGGCTTCGGAAATCGTATCTGAATTTCCTATTTTTTCATAAATCCCGGTTTTTCACCCCTAAATCCCGTTTTTACCAGGGTGACCCCTGGTCCGCGACCACTAGCCTATAGGGCTCGACGAGACCTACAGTTTGGTGTGTGAGGGTCTGTAATATTGGCAAAGGCCCTGTATCTTGGAAAAAAGGAATGATGGTAGCCAGAGCTGACAGATGCACAGATATAAAGGATCTGGATCTGCCGGCAGATCCGGCAGGCACATCTGTGCGTGTATGGCTAGCTCTGCGGTCCGCAGTATCGCGCCTGTTTTCGTGCTTTAAGGACTTGTTCACGATGGATCTGGACACGGATAGATTTATATACGAAATTGAACAACGCCCAGCAATTTGGGATATGAAATGCAAAGAATACAGTGATCGCGTACAAAAAGTGAAGAAATGGGAGGAGATAATAAATATATTTACAGATGAGGACGCAAACATGGAGGAGAAAAGAAATCAGAGGTAATTTTAATTCTTTTATTCATATTCGAAAAATTGAAAGTATGAAAAATACAATTATACATGGATTTAAGAATATTTGTTTTGCCACGGCAGAGGGTCAATGTTGATGAAAAAAGCAGCTAATATATTTCTCACGTTCTCGCCGCTTGTACTCATTTGGACTCTGTTTGCCGCAATTTCATAAATACCCTCATTATCATTATTGAACAATATTTCTTCGAAATTAACACCGTACCGTTCTCTTAGAAAGTTATGAAGTACACAACACGCTTTTATTATTGTAATTGATAAATTAGCGTTAACATTTAACGGCCGTTGAAATATTCGCCATTTGTGGGTTAAAATTCCGAATGAACATTCTATATACCTACGCGCTCAGCTCAAACGATAGTTAAATACTCTTTTAGTGAAATTCAAGTTGTTTCCAGCATATGGTCTCAAAATATGTTCAGAAATACCAAAAGCTTCGTCGCCTATGAAAAAATACGGAAGTTCATTCGGGACTCCCGCGATTTTCGACTTATTTGGTATTTTAAGTCTATTTTCTGCTATTTTTTGTGTATAATATTGAATTTTGAACATAGTACTATCGTTACATTTTCCATGTGCACCAATATCAACAAAAATAAATTTATAATTAGCGTCACACATGGCTAATAGTAGTATTGAAAAATAATGTTTGTAGTTGTAATACAATGATCCAGTAAGCGATGGTTAATTAACAAGGATGTGTTTGCCATCGATTGCTCTAATTACGTGAGGAAAATTTACTCGTTGCTTGAAACCTTCTGCTATATTGAGCCACATTTCGGTGGAAGGTTCGGGTAAACATTCTGTTTTCATAATGTCCCAAATAGCTGCACATCTTCCACGATTTTGCCAAGTCAAGTCTGTGGTTGTGATGAATATCAGAGAACGAGCATCCGCTTGCCAGATATCTGAAAAATATTTTTTATTTTATTTCAGAGCAATTATTGCAAAGAAGATGGAAATCTCTCCGTGACACTTTTGTTAAAGAAAGACGACTATTAGGTACTTTAAAGATTGGATCAGGTGCTACTTACAGAAAGCAATACAAATACTACAAACACCTCTTATTTCTTTTGCCAGTGGCTCAACTAATACAACTCACAATAGTCTGACAATAAGTGAAGAAGACAACTGTCCAGATGATAGAACACAAGAAGATATTACCCCGGTTTTGATGGAACCTTTACCGAAGAAAACTAAGAAAAGTGACTCAACTGAAATAATAGGTAGAGAACTAGTAAATGTTTTAAAGTCTACAGTAGAAAAAAACTGAAGAAGATGATCCAGATCGACAGTTTATGCTCTTATCAGTTAGCGATTTTAAAATGGTGCCTTTGAGATTGAAGCCAACTGTAAAGGTTTACATATTAAAATGTATCATGGAAGCTCAGGCTGAAATGTACGATTCCTATCAATCCGTCGAACATCACCGAAACCGCAGTAACTTGTACTCAAATCAACAACACCCAGGCTACTATACAAGACCTCAACAGCAAGTAAGCCATCCAAAAGAACAGCCGTTACCCAGCTACCAAACACAATAAAGTCGTTTTGAAATGTAATCCAAGTAATCAGCTTATCATCTATACAAGACCAAACAATCTCACAACATGAAAATATGTTGTCTCCAAATTCCGTCGACACCGAAAATCTATGGAATCTGAATTACTACCCTTGTTTAAGGACTAAGTGTGGCGATAAAAAGGAACAATAACGCTAAAAATGTGATTCTTTGATATAGGCTATAATTTGGGTCCAATTAGGTAATAATCATTTATGACTGCGATTTCAGATTAAAGGCTGTAATTAGTAAGACAGTATCTAGTAAGATTGACGATAAACGGAAGCTGAGATTTTACCTCAAGATTATTATTGATGCTAAAATTTTAGAATAAAAAGTGTTCGATGAAAGATTTCTCCAAAAACTGTTATTTATAATAAGATATTTCAAACTTAAAGTTATTTTAATTAAGCAATCGCAAAAGATCATGGACTGATTTAAATTTTAGTTAAAGTAAGGATTTCAAATTTAGTGGTTTCAAGATAAAACAAAGTGTGTAAGATACATAAGTTAGTACTAAATACAAAATAATAAAAGCTAAACCATAGGTACCACGTACCTACACAAGTACGAGTACAAGATTATATTTAGACATAATTGTCCCCTTAAAGAGTTTAAAATTAAAGTTATTTTTGAAAATTGTGATTTGTAGCAATTAATATTCAAAATATTTGTTCAAAAGACAAGACTGTGTTTTAAGTATACCTACTTAAGAAATACTTTATAAGTGTTTTGTTTGTTTAAATAAATGAATCAGAAAATACTTGTGTTGATAAATCTACCTATAGGCATATCACCAGATCGAAAGTATACTTAATGAGATGTTTTCATCAGAGGATGAAAATGATGAAGATCTAACTTTATGTCCCAAAATCATTCAACGAAAGATTGAACGAAATTCAAGGCATGTCAAATAGGCAGTTATTATACATATTAAACGACGATGCATGTCAATCTCATGAAGTCATGTGACGAGGAAATTCCTCATTGTATTCCATTGTCTGATCCATCCTTTGACTTACCTGAAGTGCTTGCTACTGGTGTTTGACGAAGAAATAGCATCTCGTGTTCGATCGTCTGCACCGACCTCTGAATTACCTGCTCACCCTGAAGTGCTTACTCCTGCTGTTCACAAAGAGATTGCACCTTGTGTTCGATTGTCTGCACCACTCCCTGAATTACCTGCTCACCCTGAAGTGCTTACTCCTGCTGTTCACGAAGAGATTGCACCTTATGTTCGATTGTCTGCTCCATTTTCTGACTTACCTGCTCACCTTGAAGTGCTTGCTCCTGCTGTTGATGAAGAAACGGTGTCTTGTATTTCATTGCCTGCGCCATCATCTGGCTTACCTGCTAATATGCCAACTTATGCTGAATTGCAGGCACGTGATAGAGCATGGACTACAAATGTTGAAATTTTAGCAAGGAAATAGAACCCACTAAATCATATAGCCATCAGTCTCCCTATTGACTGTTTCAGTAACTTGTTCCCTAATGAAATTTTTGAAATGATCGTCGAGTACACAAATAAATATGCGAGAATGAAACAAAGCAAATTCTGGAAAGACACAAATGTGAATGAAATACAAGCATTCTTAGCTCTCATCATTCTAATGGAAATAAATCCTCAGTCAGATATAGAGCTGTAATGGAGGGCAGATCCTTTTTATAATAACATAGAGATTACTGTGCACAATGACTTGCAAGAGGTTTAAAAAAATTCTAGAAAATCCACATGTTTGCGACATTACAACTCATTTGCCTCGAAATCACAAAGATCATGATAAATTGCAAAAAGTAAGACCTTTGTTAGCTTATCTCAACAGGACTTTTCAAGAAAATGCCACCAACTCCGGATCCCAATCAGTGGATGAAAGCATGATCAAATTCATAGGACGTGACAGTAAAAAACAGTACATGCCGGCCAAGCTCAACAAAAGATGGTTCGAGGCATGGTGTCGTTGCGATTCCAAGACTGCATATTTATACAGGTAAAGACCAAGAATTCAATGAGGAAGGATTAGGTTATAGAGTTGTTATGAAACTTGGATGGAGTTTGCTACGAAACACCCAATTGATTTTTGACAACTTTTTCTCCTCCTTGACTCTTATGGAAGCTCTTTATTATAGAGGTATTTTGGCAACAGGAACAGTGCGAATGAATCGCAAAGGCCTTCCTAAAGAGCTATGTTCATCAAAGCCTAATAATACACTTGCGAATACTGGCCAAGGAAAACAAACTGAGTACTGGAGAGTTTACATATCGTTATTGCCACCCTTGTGCCGTGATCAAATGGCAAGACAAGTTTTTGTCCTATCAACTGCTGTTAACCCAACCAAAGTGGAAGTGATCCAGAGAACTCAAAAAAACGGGCAAAAGAAAAACATGTATTGTCCCTCTGCAATCGCAGAATATACGAGGAATATGGGTGGTGTAAACCACTTTGACTACTATCGAAATTCGTACTCAATTGGCCGCAGGTCAAAAAAATCCTGCTTTCGAATGTTTTGGTTCTTCTTTGAGAGTGCCATTATAAACGCATACATTTTATATAGAAACAAAAATCAAAATCATAACAACATATATACCGATTTCAGATTACGGTTAGCTAGAAGTTTGAAATCGGGCCATATCTCAAACAAAAAACAAAATCCGGTGGTATACAAAAATAAAAAGGGAGGTGTTTTTGGGGTTCCGGACGAAATAAGACTGGGGCAAAAAGGAAGTCACTTTTTGGAATTGTCTACGTACAAGCGATGCAGGTTTTGCAGCACAAGAAAACGGAAAAAGCGGTCAAAATATCAATGCGAAATTTGTAAGGTATCATTGTGTATCACCCCTGCACGAAATTGTACCACCAAAATCAAAACCCACTAGACGAATAAAAAAAACATTTCTGTCTATTGAGCATTCTCAATAGACAGAAATGCAAATAGCATTCTAAACGAATATAAAAAACCTTTTTGTCCATTGACAAAAAGGTTTTTTATATTCGTTTTACCCTTTTTTTTATCAATAAAGAATAAATAACTGCATTAGACACATTTTTCACTTAAACTTTCTAAAATAAGACGTGTCATCACGTCTTTTTTATATATAGATAATCAAAGGCACCTACTAGACAGGCAATGGGATTATGTTTTCCCACTTATCTTTTTTTGGATTTTTAGCTAATTTTCTAAATATAATTCATAAAATCTTAAACACATACAAATCTATAAAAAAATCAACTATTACTGCATGGTTTGTCCAAGGCCTGGTAAAGGATCTATTGAACTAGACGAGCAATAGATAAGTTTACAAAGGAGTTCGCTTCAATTTCGCTACAAGATTGATGTAGCGAATACCAGTATTATACTAATGTTGTTCCTACAGCATAAAAAAATCTAATATTCCTAGTAATAAGTGGTGTTCAGTGTAGCCATAACCGTGTATAATAATTGATTTGTTTTAATCGCTTGAGGATCGCAGGTGAAATCGCTGCCAAATGTAGCCTCAGCCTTAGTTGGCCGCAGCGACGTCGTCGCGCGTCCTTATGCGCGGGGCCACTTATCTATTGGGGACAATTGGGGTCCTACTTTTAATGAAAGACAAAAGTTATAACATTTATTTCCTAGCATCCTAAGGCTATTACAAATAATTAAGTTCTTAACACTAATAATTTAGATTTAGAACAATTATACATAAGCTATATCCGTCTCAGTCCGACCCGTGTCTTTCATGCGCCTAACGGCCGCTTCTACATTATCTACGAGACTTAGCAAATTATATCTAATGTTCTTATCGCCTGTGTAGACAGGTCAGTGAGTTTCGCACATCGATGTTGTCGTAGTCAACAATTTTATTACATACCACAAAACTTTAAAACAGTAAAAGAAAAAAAGACATATTATAGCGCGCGACGTTATCCTATCGGAGTCTCACGATGCCCCGACGCCTGGCACGGGTGGTACGGTCACTCCCTCCTCTATCCCGCGTCCCCGCAGGAATCGCCGGCCGCCCCGTCGTTTAGTCGATTAAGAATGTCCGTGAGCAATGCCTGTGCGCGCTGCGCCTTTCCTATGTACTTAAGTTTGACGAAAGTATATGGTTTCAGTTATATTCTTTTTTTCATTTATGCACATCAAAATACCTCTCTACAATATTTAGTACTAACCTTAATCAAGGTACCTGCAAAAACTTACTTTCACTTCGCCTATTTAAGACCAATGCTCTTTAGATAAACTTTGCAAAAATAAAAATTTACATAATCTTTTATCTTTCATTCTAATTCTTTGTTGATTAACTATTTGAACAGCCTTTGAAAATAACCGTTTTGGATGGAATAGAAGTTCCGACAATAGTTAAGTATTTGAAGGCAATCTTATAAAGCTTAGGAAATTGAATTTTTAGATCTTGTCAAATCTCTAAAGGATTCACATTGAGCCTTCCGGCTACTGGACTACGCAAGTAGATCGATAATTCATCAGAAGTTGCATCATCTTATTGTGATGATTTCCAACTCTTGCTTATTAGTTTGTGATGATTGTCCCAGAAGGAAAAGCTCTCTTCTTGTTTTTCAGATTGATCAGAATCTGATTCGGACATTTCAACATTTTGTGTAGTATTTTCAAAGACTTTAATATTTGCGACTGCTGTAGAGTAACCAAGTGCATTTCTGAAGTGATTTTTTTATACCTGGGATCCAATACAGTTGCTATGACTAATAGAGTTACTATCTCGATAGCGCCCGTTCTTTTTTTAATTTCATTAAGCACAAACAATTTCAATTCATTGGCAAGTGAGTCTTCCAATTAGAGAGGGTGGATTTTTAAAACTAAATAATGAACTAACGGAATCACCTCGCTGCTTGTGCATCTGTCTCCAGAAACTTCTTTAGTAGCAGCTTCGAGCGGTCTTAAGACTAGAACACAGAAGAACTGGCAGTTCTGATGCATTGAGCATAGGTGGCGTTGTTCTATAACGAAATATTATATTGCGAAAATATAAAATTCTCTCAATCATATAATAAGTGCTGTTCCATCTTTTTGAAAGTTCTTGAATTAACTTTGTTTCTTTTTCTGTGGCTTTTCTTAATTCATTGCTTGCTGTATTACTTAGCTTGAACCATGTTACAATCGTCTTGACCTTAGTTATTACATTTTGTAGTTCTGGAAAGTGTTGTATCACATTTAGCGCAACTAAATTTAAAGTGTGCGCAAAACACAGTGAGTTTTTTACCAAAGGCCAGGTCGACCGCCTTAACTATAGATGTTGCGTTATCCGTTACTACATCCGAAACTTTATCAACATCAATGTCCCATTCAGAACCATCTCAGTAATATGATCTGAAGTGTTATGGTCAAATGACTGATATACTCCAAAAGTAATAGAAAAAAATTCGATACATATATCAAAGTGACCTGTAATTCCAAGAAAGTTTCTCATACTCATTGTTTCTGTCCACATATCAGTTATAAGTGTTATATTTTCTACACTTTTTAATTTATTTTTAAACACAGCTGATAATGTATCATATCTGTCATCAACCCAGCGAGTCAATGTTGTCTTACTTGCAGTGTTGCCATATATACGGATTTGTCCGTATTTGTACGGATTTTGGAAGTCCAATACGGATGACCCATGATAACGGATCTTTATACGGATTTACTCTATAGACAAATTTATTTATTTATTAACTTACAAACATCGCTATAATTACAGTTGTCACCAATACGATAGCGTGGTACACATAATACATTATAGATAAATATATATACATATTCAGTCGTCATAAAAAATAATATAATACGCAGTTCTTGTGAATTCAGTCACAGTGCAGATAAAAATGTCAATTTCTTGACATATCTTGTTCAATGTTCGCAAGGCCTGTGTCATCGGCGCCTTATTAAGTAAGTTGGTATTTAGTATAGTATTTAACCTCATACAGACTCTAATAAGCAGATACCAGAGCACACAACGATATTTTTTTTATCTTATTAGATTATTTAACTTCTTTTTTAAGACATTTGACACTTTTTATTACAATAATGTGATTTAATTCCATGGCAACACACAGAAGTACAGGTGTGGGAGGATAATAATAATCCCCATCAATTATTATCGTTCATAGACGTGTGAAACAAAGACAAGAAAGACAGAAACCTAAACTAGTAGTCTCTCTTTTTCTTATCTACGTGAAATGAAAGAGAGTACTATATTTTTTCAATTTTCCTTATTAATTTCATTTAGAGACTCATTGGAGTCCGTTCCACGAAAGTCCCGCAGACGTGGCGCCACTCTCTATGCAAAAGTGAAATTTCGTAGGTGTTTAGTTGTTTAGCGTTAGGTAGTTTCGAGACTTCTTTCTTGAAAGTCTGCACATTACTTGTTTGAAACTTTAGAGCATAGTTTATTTCACATTTTTCGACCGTGTTTCGTCATTCTCCAAGTTTCGTTGTTTTATTATAACAAAAATAATAGCGTATAAAACTGAAAATGGCTGGAGAAGCAAAAAAATCGCGCTTAATGTAGCACTTTAATGAAGGATGGTTGTCGGAGACTTCGTTCAAGGCTTGGCTCACACGTAGCAAGCAATAAGGGAGATCTTTTTCATTTTGCAAATATTGTTTGTGTGATTTATCTATTGGAAGTGGAGGTAAGAAGGATCTTTTCAAGCACACGAACACGACGAAACATCGAAATTCAGTACCTACACCGTCCCAAAGACCGCTTACTGATTTTTTGACAAAAAACAATGTAGGCGTTAAAAGGGGTGCGATTTTATTGGGAGCTTTTGTGGCCGAGCATAATTTGAGTTTGAATGTAATGGAACATTTGTCACAACTAATTAAAAATATATGTACTGATTCTGCTATTGCGAAACAACTCAATTGTGGACGAACTACAACTACGGCAATAATTAAGTCAGTAACTGGAAAAACAGGTGAAAATCAATAACATTTTATTGAACAATGCCGAATTCGCAAATTTTCTGTTTGTTGATGAAAGTATTGATATGGGATGCGTGAAAAACCTTTGATACTTTAATTGTGAAAAAAGTATCGACGTTTCTCTGTGGCTAATACCGACCCGAGATGCAACTGCTCAAATTCTCTACGGTCATATAAAAAAACTCTTTGCAGACAATGAGATCCCGTACAGAGAAAACACGATTGGATTTGCCGCAGATGGTGCCAAACACAACTCTTTGACATCTAGATTTCTTGAAGACATTCCTCATCTATACAAAGTTAAATGTATCTGCCATTCCTTTCACTTATGCGCTTCGTATGCATGCTTGAAATTAGCTCGAGAGCCTGAAGATATGAGAAGAGATGTATATAACTATTTTAACAGTACGAAGCGAAGAGCACAGTTAAAGGAATTTCAAGAATTTATAAATTTAAAACAGCTTAAGTTATTACATCCGAGTCAGACGCGATGGTTGTCAGTGCATGCTGCAGTTTCCCGATTTTTAGAACAGTACCAGGCCCTCATACTATACTTCACTGATGCTACATTTACAGATCAATTAAGAGCAATAGAAAACATCTTATATATCGCACCCCCAGTGCGAGACTGGCACTTATGCAAAAATGGGTTAAATATGTCACAACTGTCCTAAAGCACCCCTTTACTTGTTGCGATAACGTTACTTTCGTAGTACATATAGTTTCCGTATGAGGGCGTGAGTGTCATTGTTTTGGCGCAAATCACGCTACGTTGGGAGCAACAGTTTTATTGGTTAGTTGTGCGCGGTCCCCCCGCAAGTGCAGGTGTGTCTTGGGGCTACACTTTTACTAAGGTAATTGTGACATAATATTTTTTTGATTCTGGAGCAATAGTGACCTAAGATACAGTTGTGACATTATGTTCCCAATATTTGAATATCTTTTAAAGTTTCGTTTTATAACTACAATGACCCTTGTTGATAAATGACTTTGTTCCTGCAATCCTTGTGTTTTTATTATTTGTGATGATGTCGGATATTTATTTATTTAAGCTCGTATTAGTTTGGGGCTATCTAATTGGGGTGATTGAAGGATAATTTATTTATTTCGATACTTTGTACTTATTTCCAGTTGTGTCTTGGATCAAATAAAATGCTGTCTCGGGGGAAAACTGGTATTATTGACAAGTTCCACATCACCCGTTGAAAAAGATGAACCCGATGAATCTTCAGTTCCACCTTCTAATACCAAGCAAGAAGAGAGTAAATCTGTTTTACCAACTCCAAACTCCCCAGCTAGTAATGCTATTATTGATGACGAAAATTCACCAGTAGAACAACAATATGGGTCTCCAACTGGTGACTTCTCTGGTACTGATTCAGGTGATGATTTCAAGCCCTCATCTAGTTCGTCTTCTTCCACCAGTACGAGGGCGACACTGATAGTTTTTTGAACTGGCCACTTTTAAAGAATATAATAAATAAATAAGTTTAAATTTTGAAAACAGAACTCTTTATTAATATTATTGAGTACTAATTTCATTCATTTGTCATTTGTTTTACGATTTGGCGGCAAATTGAAATTTGTCTGTGTCACGCCAGTATGAATTTAACGCGAGAAAATTTTCGTAGTATGATTTTTTACGACTTTCGGTGTCATTTAAGTCAACAAGAATGTTATGACAGACTTCGATTGGCCTTTCACGATGAAGCCCCTTCTCGGGCCACTATTTATAATTGGTTTGATGAGTTTAAACGTGGTCGCACCAATCTCAACGATGCTCTGCGTGAGGGACGGCCTTCTACGGCGATGACTGAAGATAACATCAGTGTTGTGCGATGTATGATAGAGACTGATCCAAGAGTAACCTATCAGCAGATTCGGACAAGCTTAGGCATCAGTATGAGTCAACTGCACAAAATCCTCCACAAACATTTAGCCGTTAGGAAGCTTTGTGCCCGGTGGATACCTCATTATTTGACCGAGGCCCAAAAGCACCGTCGTGTTGATTGATGCCGTGAAATGATACAAAGATTTAACGGAGGTGACTCAAAAGCTGTGTTCGACATAATTACGGGTCACGAAAGCTGGAATTATTGCTATGATCCGGAAACCAAAAGACAATCTGCTCAATGGGTGTTTCCTTCCGAGGAGTTGCCAACTAAAATGAAGAGAGGTCGAAGTATAGGAAAAAAGATGGTGGCCTCATTCTTCGGAAGGACCGGTCATTATGCGACAATTGTTTTAAAAGATCAAAAGTCAGTTACTGCAAAGTGGTATACTAACAAATGTCTGCCACTTGTCTTGGAAAAAGTTCGAGAAACGACCTCGCAGTAGGATCCTCCTTCACCACAACGCCTCCTCGCACACCGCCGGGCGAACGATCGACTATTTGGCGTCGTCAGACGTGGAATTGCTGGGTCACTCGCCATATAGCCCCGACCTCGCACCTTGCGATTTTTATTTATTCCCGAAAATAAAAGAAAAACTTCGAGAAAAACATTTTATGGACGCCAAGGAAGCAGTGGCTGCGTTCCAGAAGGCCATCGAAGAGACCCCTAAGGACGAGTGGGCAAAGTGCTTTTCTCGGTGGTTCTATCGAATGCAGCGATGTATTGATGTGAATGGAAACTATTTTGAAAAGATATAATAAAAATAATAACTTGCTAGTTTGTTCAGTTTTTGATTTTCTAAGAACTTTCAGTGTCACCCTCGTAGTTCCTCCAGTTCAAGTAGTTCATCTGGTGATAGTAGCTCTGAGAAGGAAGTTGTTGATGACCAAGAACCAAAATCATCACCGAAAAAAAGGGGAAGAAAACGTACTCGTAATCCTAATAACTGGAAAAAAATATTGCAAAAGACTTTAAAAATTCTGGTCATGAATATCGATCAATTAAAACTAGCAAAACAGTTCAGGCTAGAAAAATTGGTCCCTCTAGTAGTGTTAAGTGTCGGCTGGCTTGTTCATCTCATTTTACTCAAGAAAAAGGAATTCAAATATTCCATTCTTATTGGGAGCTAGGCAGTGTAGAAAGGCATCGTAATTTTTTGAATTCCTGTATCAGACCGCTCGAGTATGCAAGCCGCCGTATAAAAACAAATAGGCTTTACCCGAGACAAAGTGATTCTGCATTTTATTTACTCAATGAAGGTCAAACATTTCGGGTTTGCAAAACATTTTTAATTAACACCTTGGGTATTTCACCAAGGACTATACGGACTGTCATTGATGCTAAAAAACTCAATGACGGTATCATTCCCGAAGACCAGCGAGGGAAACATGGAAATCATTGCAAATTGGACAATGAAATAATAAAAGCCGTCAAAGATCACATTGAATCTATTCCGAAAGTAGAAAGCCACTATCTTAGGGCAAACACAAGTAGGCTATTTATTGACGGTGGTTTAATTATCGCAGAATTGCACAGAAATTATAGCGAAGTTCAAAAACAAAATAATAAGCCAACTGTTAATTACGACGCCTATCAGCGCATTTTTAATCACGATTTTAATATTGGATTTTTAGACCGAAGAAAGACCTTTGTGATCAATGCCTTGCATATGAAAATGCACCAGAACAACAAAGAGTAAAATCATATGCCAGCTACAAGGTTCACCAAGAAGAAAAGAGCTTAAGTAAAATTTAAAAAGATAGAGTTCTGAAAAAATGTCAAGATCCTCAAAGCACAAAGATCATATGCACTTTCGACTTACAAGCCGTCTTGCCATGCCCATTAGGAAATTCATCGGCTTTTTTTTATAAATCTAGGCTAAATTGCTATAATTTCACGGTTTCCAATGCAAAAGAGCGAGAAACTACATGCTATTTTTGGCATGAAGGCTTGGGCAAAAGGGGATCTATTGAAATACGATCTTGTGTGTATTCATATTTGGTAGAAGTTGCTAATAAATATCCTGTCTGTGACATAATTTTTTATTCAGATAATTGTTGTGGTCAGCAGAAAAACCGATTCGTATATGCAATGTACCACTTCGCGATTACAACGTTAAACATAAATTCAATACCACATAACTTCTTGATACGTGGACATACACAAAATGAAGGCGACACAGCACATTCAGTAATCGAAAAAGCAATCACTAGAGCCAAAAAATCTGGGCCTATCTATATTCCTGAACAATACATACCCATCATACGAGGAGCGAAGACAGGGAAACCTTTTTTGGTGAGAGAAATGAACTACAACCCGTCGGAAATATCTGCGGCACCTGGCTGGAATGCGCTTCGCCTCTCGCTTCCCACGCATCGCCCTGCCTATATATGTACTTTATACTCTATAAAGTACATATTGATGTAAAAGTTGTTTCAAAGTGAAAAAAAATAGATACACATAATTAAAATATTTTTTAATTTTACATCTGGTATTTTTTCCAACATCTCCATTTTTTTTTGCTCTCTTTATTGCATGATGACATTAAGCTAAGTTCGCAGATATTTCCGACGGGTTATACAGTGATTTCTTCGATCTTAAGGCTTTGACAGATAACATAAAATTTAACACGAGTAAAAATGTTAACGGGGATGCAATTAAAGTTAGCGAGATTATGAGTATTAAGTTTATTAAAAAAATCGCTAATTATCAATATCGAACAACATATAAGACTGAAAACTGGGAAGAGGCCAAAGCTGTAACAGAACCGAATAGAAAGAACTTCGTCAAGATCGA